>OZ038462.1:33886179-35086179 GCA_964036295.1 Plumapathes pennacea
TACGTACGTATGTAAGTAGCACTTTTAGGCCAAAGAAACTAACATTTTTCTCAAACAATCGGTTGGAAGTGAATCGCTAATTCCTTTTTCGACTTTCGGGGCCCCCAAAAATGACGGATTAGGGATTTGAGCCCGCAAAGGACCGTGGTTGATAGAGCCCGATGAACCACAGGCTGGTTTTAAAACGGCTTAAATATAGAATGGCTCTATAAGTCATACATTTGCTGAGAAAAATAAAACAATATTTAGGGCACTCGTTTTGCGCGGACACTTTATTCAAATTTCTCCTTTTCCGTGTATGGCATGCGCTCAAAAGGGGCACAAATAAATGTACAGGCTCCTGAATAGCCCGGGGGGGGGGGGGGGGGGGGGTACTCCTCAAAATTTTGGGTGGCAGCGTGTCGCCCGGGACTGAAAACCCTTACCCAATTTCAGACCAAAATTTGCATTTCTCGACCCTATTTCAGACCAAATGTCAAAATCTCCTACCCTATTCAGACCAAAGGCTCAAAATCGATACCCTGTTTTAGACTAAAATGCTGAAAATGCTATTGGACGGCACATACCTATATGACTTATATATGGGAGTAACCACCCGCCCGACCTTAAATGCTCTGCTCTGTGAAAAGGACGTCAGGTAACTTCTAGAACACCTGTGAGGCGAAGTTGATATAAAACATTACTAGTTGAGATTTTAGAAATATTTCAATATCAGAACTTGATCAAGGGCTTTTCCTCGTAAATAAAGGAGCTTTAAACAATGAAT
Source organism: Plumapathes pennacea (assembly GCA_964036295.1). Lineage (NCBI taxonomy): Eukaryota > Metazoa > Cnidaria > Anthozoa > Antipatharia > Myriopathidae > Plumapathes > Plumapathes pennacea. The sequence goes on from OZ038462.1 coordinate 33,886,946, forward strand.
AAATAAATTCTATTCCACTCTTTTATTCATTACATCAGCTGAAGAAACAAAAAAACCTTAGTTGTCAGGCGGCTGACTGATGCCGTGTTTACACGAAAGACATTTACTACAGTAAAACAATTACCGCGGTAAATTTGCATTTGCCATGCCTTGCAAGATAGCAAATTGGCATTTACTGCGGTAAATTTTCTATTATTTTGTTCTTAGCTACACTTTCCAAGGTTTTTTGCAATTGTCTAGTCACACCTCGGACGTTTCACGCCTCGAAAGTAAATGCTTTCACCGATGTAAATGTGTCTCGTGTAAACATGGCATGAATGTGCGCCTGTTGTTTAAATCAGTAGTGGCAGCTGAAAACATAGAGCAACACCTGACCTTGAGAAAAGTCTAAAAATTGAACTAAATAACCGGATTAAACACTTTAAAGTGTATTTCGTGCAAAAAGAAGGAAAGAACATTTCATACTTATTGCAAGCATTCATCTTGACAAAATTCGCGGCATTACATGAACAACACTATTATAATCGATTAAGTTTGTCTTCATATTAGTTCACGTTAGAAAAGCACGGATGATTGGTCACAGGTTGATTAAAGTAATTTTTGACATCATAGGACTTTACACAACGTATTTATGCGATAGCAGCTGAACCGATTTACTGAGCTGCAAAGCGGCTGCGTATAAATGGGATTGAATCTGTGCGCAACACAGTAGTGAGCAGTGTGATCATTCAAGATGAAGAACACCACCATATTCTTCGTCGCTGCTGTAATCTTGGCAGCAGTCGTTCGTGTGCATTCTTGTGGCGGCGGCTCTCCGCCTCCCCCGTGTTCCTGGACAGTGTGTCGACAAGAATTTCGAGAGGATTGGGCACCTGGCAAACAACAATCCCGGTGTGTAGAACAGGCCCGATATTCCCACCATGTGAACAATCAACATCATGGAAGCGGTTCATGTCCTGCCCCACAACCCTGCGGCAGCCGACAGGTTCAAAATCGCCTGTACTGTAAGTAACGCTCAGCTTCTTAAACAGTTTATGAAAATGCAACTCACGATATAATTTAGGGCGTGCTTGTGTGCATGGGTCTATTGCGGAACAGGCAAAATCCTTTGGTTTGAAGTTGCTGTGAAATGAGAGGTATCGGCACTTTGGTTTGCGATGCCATATAGGTATTAGAAAAAAAAAGGAAAGAAAAAAACTGGATTAAGTTAACGTGTCCTAGAACCAAGCAACTGCTAGAGTTATTTTAGTTCCTGTTCCGGAGCAGATTCGACAAACGAGACCGAAAATAATTGTAAACCCGTTTTGGGGATTTATATGTGTATTATATCTTAGCCTAGGTTTCCTGCACACTGTCATGTTCTACTTGACGCAAACAATTGAAAAAAAAAAAAAAAAAAAAAAAAAGAAAGAAAGAAAGAAAAAAGAAAAAAAGATCGATAAAGATAATTTTTCTTCCCAGTCAGCAGTTTGTTACTTGATAGCAATTCAACCGGCTTCATTCTGGTTTCAGGTTCCTGCAGGTACGTCGAGTGCACTCTTGGACCCTGGGGTGAATGGTACGATGTGCCAAACTCCAACATCCAAGAGCGAGTGAGAAGCTACGTTGCGAGCGTCAAATATCGGGATGTAGTGGGAGACTGCAGGGGAGTGCAGCCTCAAGCTTGCCCCGCAGACGAAAAGGAAACAAGGCCAAAAAGTTAAGGTGGGACATCTGGGTCAAAGTATAGTTGAAGAGAAAATAATATAAGACTTCAAAGCCGTTCATAAACTCACGGTCTTATATAACAACATAAACACTGGTGTTGTAATTAGAATGATGTTGCCGGTTATTCCTGAGAAACTTAACGTTTGAGTTTAAATCTGTAATCTGTAAATCTTAATTGACTATCGAATATTCTTGGGTTGTTTGTGAGGTGGGCCGGTTAAAATCCTGACACTCCAGAGTAGTGTAGTCAATTGTACAAATGTTTAATGCCGACATTATTCTGAAAGGGTTTCTTGCTTTCTTCCCCTATACAGAACATATGTTGCTTCCAAGGCTTCTCTGAATTACAGACGCCACTCGAAAAGAGTATCTTATCCAAATTTCAAACGAGGTTGTTAGCCAGATGATGGTTTAATAAACACATTTTCAGCCATAAACTGCCGTGTCCTTCTGTTACAATTCTCTCTTGCCTGTCATAGCAAAGTGCATCAAACCATAGTAAAACTCTCGCTCTGGAGGTGTGCAATTATGAAGCACCTCGTGCATGTACTCTTTAAAACACACTTGCAAATGTGTAAGCTTAGTTTCTTCAAAAAAGAGGCAACCTTGAGAAAAACAAATCACCTTTTGTGGGATGTATTAACTCTGATAAAGTAACTCCATTATGGGGAGTTATTTTAACTTATACATAGCAGTTATAATAACTCCCTGAAAATGACAGTGTACAAACGTATATGACACTATGTATCAAAGAAGCTTCTGACTCAAAACATGAAAACCGTAGTAAACTTCACCCTGGTTTGCCAAATGCACAACTTCATAAATGTCTGTCTAGTTTCAACAAATATATATTCTGTTGTTATTGCAGAAAAACGTGCATTAGTGTTATAAGTATCCGCTTGGCAGTTTCATTTTCTCACGGTTCGACGAAAACAGTTAACGTCTTTTTAAATAAGGAAGTCCAAACTATTTTCTCCTGCTTCTGACACTTGTTTGCTTAGCCTGTTTTTAATTATCTGTATGGTATAAAAATGCAATAAACCTAAACCTAAATACTATGCCCAATCGCGAATTCGTATTGATATTTGCCTGATTGAAAATCTGTTACTTTTCCGAAAGGTTGCAGCTGAAAACATATTCCGTGACGTTGCCGTTCTGTTTCCTTGGTTACTGTGTGATTGGTTTACTCAGCTGGTGTATTGGATTGGGTTAGCATTTCACAAACTCGCCACGAAAATTATGAGAGCAGTACAAACCAATGCACAAAAGTAGCAAAAGCAATCGTGTCAACACTGTCAGGATCTTATATCGAAAGAACAAAAATAGCAATCAGTTTGTGTGAGACTGGCATTGCCAGAAATTCCAGACATCCGATTTATACTTTATGTATTTCTTTTTTGTCCCTTTGGAGTCCGCATTTTGTCACAATATATATCATGTAGCTCATTGTTATTGAGCGCAGCGAAGCGACCACTTTTCTCTATTTCGGCCTCGGCAACCTCAGCACAAGCTAAAAGTTCTTCATCAGAACAGCCCGGTTCTTTGCTCCAATCCGGAATGTACTTTTCGAAAGCATAACAGATCAAAACTGAGCTCAAAACGTGGCTCTTCGTCCATATTGAGTGCTTGCTCGCGCAATGTTTCGCTCGCGTAATTTTTGCTCACGTAGTTTTTGCTCACGCAAGCTTTCATTTTATGTCTGTCCTCTTATTGATCAAAAAGCGAGAAACTGGCGTGTTATTGTAAAAATCTCCTTAGTTTTCAAGATGCTTTTATTATCTTACTTTATTGTAAAATTATTTAGCTGCACATCTTGAATAAAAAAATCGTATGAGCATGAATAAGTGACCGCAAATAAACGCAGTACCCTCCAAAGGGACAAAGAATATTTTTAACAATTTAAAAGTAACTTTTAAAATTTTCTATAATTCTGCGCACATTATTGCACAACTTTTTCAGGTTGAAAACCTCTTTAACGTCCCGGTTTGCTTTCGTCGCTCCATTAGAAGCGATGAGTATGATATCAGCGGACCTTTTGTTGGAAGAATAAATACAGTGTAATCAATCAAGATGATTGTGGAGACTTCTAGTAAATGGAAGCTACAATCAGTGACAAAAGTCTTAGGACACTCGCACAGTTTTACTGTTTCGGTTAAAAGATACCCCATCCGCCCCCCGTTCAATGTTGAAGTGGCCTGAACCTGTTTTTTCCAAACACACGCAACATTGTACAGCGGGGAGGGGGAGAACAATGGTTTCGCGCCTTTCAGTACGCTTAGTCAATGACTTGTGTCTGAGATACTTGAAAGTGTCCCAAGAACTTTTATCACTGATTGTAGATAAGGTACACGACAAGTGACAGTGCACGTGACTTGATTCAATGCTGAACCACATTTAACTTGAGAGCGCTCTTCAGATGACTGTCGAAAGCCAATCAACGAGGCAAGCAAAAACATGTCCGACCAATAAAACGTAAACCCGTAAATGACGTCAAACTTTGATCATGAATCTATAATAAAAGCGCATCTATCAAGAAACCTCCATTTTATATGTATAGATGAGGCAATCTGACTGGCATCTTACGAATTCCTGCGTGCTTCTCTGCCTTAAGATAACACCCTAACCAGTGCTGTATATCTGCTGTGTAAATCTGTTCTATCACACTCTTTTGTAGTGAATGGTTGTTCGACTTGATACAAAATTGCTAGCGGTTATTGCACAGGTAGGAGCGTTAGCTGAGAATAAAACTTACTTTTAAGCATAATTCGCTGAAGCGGAAGTTTGAAAAGCCTCTCTATGCTCGCTATATTAGAATCGAACCCATCAAATGGAACAAAAACGGAATCGCGATGAAGCTGGAGCTGTACAAGTGCATCAACTAATAAAGTAAACAAAGGAATTTAGCATTTGTATTTGTATTTATATTGTGTGTATTTCAGTATCACAACGACTGACATCAAATTATGTAACAAACATCGCAGAAAAGTGTATCAAACCATCGTAAAACCCTCGCTCTGGTCTGTCTATAGTGCCAAAAAGATATACTGTTGTTGTAACAGAAAAACATGTATTCGTGTTATAAGTATCCGCTTGGCAGTTTAATTGTTTTCACGGTTCGACTAAACAGTAACTTCTTTTCAAATGAAAAAATTTCAAAATTTTCTTCTGCTACTGACATATATATATATATATATATATATATATATATATATATATATATATATATATATATATATATATATATATATATATATATATATATATATATATATATATATATATATATATATATATATATATATATATATATATATATATATATATATATATATATATATATATATATATATATATATATATATATATATATATATATATATTTTGATACTGGCCACCTCCACACGTCACTGAACACTCTCCCCAGTCTGTTACATACCACTGATAGCCTTTGGGTCTGGTTATTCTGAAGAAACAAATAGCGTTAGTTGTCAAACGGCCGACTGATGCGTGTTTACACGAGAGACATTCACCACAGTAAAAGAATTACCACGGTAAATTTGCATTTACCATGTCTTGCAAGATAGTGAATTATCATTTCCTATTGTAATTTTCTATTATTTTGTTTATAACTACACTTTCCAAAGGTTTTGCAATTGTCTAGTCACGCCTCGCACGTTTTACAGCAGTAAAGTAAATGCTTTCACCGAGGTAAATGTGTCTCGTGTAAACAATGGCATGGAGTGCGCCTGTTGTTTAAATTAGTAGTGGCAGCTGAAAACATAGAGCAACACCTGACCTTGAGAAAAGTCTAAAAATTGAACCAAATAGCCGAACTAAACAATTAAGTGTACTTCGTGCAGAAAGAAGGAAATAACATTTTATATTTTTGCAAGCATTCTCCTGGATAAAAATTGCGGCATCGCATGAGCACTATTTTAATCGATTAAAGTGCCTATAAGCCTTCAGACGTTACGTTTTTATATGAAAGTAGGAAGTGATCTAAGCAACTTATATTCAAAGAAACTCCGTTCCGAAGCGTTCTTATACTTTTTTCACGCGGTTGAACTCAGAATTCCGAAATCTTGACCGAGCGACATGGGAGACTGGGTCTGTGACGTCAGAGAAGGCACTGGCATCGCTTTGGCGTCTCTTTACCTTAGTTGTTTTTTTCCCTTGGTTACGTTTTTCTCGACAACACATCTATGAGGCATAATTCTCACCTCGCCAACTGCAAAATCTGTGTGAAAGTTTTGTTTGACAAGAAACGAATCCCTCCTCTGACGTCATAACCCAGGCTCTTGATCGAAAAACTTTGCGCGGTCAGATTCAAAATGGCGGTCAAAATCGCATGTTTGCCGGGCGGAAAAATATATAAAAACGCTTCGGAGCGGAGTTTCTTTGGCCATAAGTTGTTTAGATTACTTCCTACTTTCATATAAAAACGTAACGTCTGAAGGCTTATAGGCACTTTAAATTTGTCTTCATATTAGCTCACATCAGAAAAGTACGGATGATTGGTCAATTGATTAAAGTAATTCTTGACATCTTAGGACTTTGCACAACGTATTTATGCGATAGCAGCTGAACCGATTAACACTTAGCTGCAACGCGGCTGTGTATAAATGAATCTGTGCCCATTACGACAGAGAGAAGTGTGATCGATCATTCAAAATGAAGAACACCACCATATTCCTCGTCGCTGCTGTAATCTTGGCAGCAGTCGTTCGTGTGCATTCTTGTACCCCCTACGAGATAACATTTTCGTGTTCCTGGTCAACATGTCGACAAGAATTTCGAGATGATTGGGCACCCGACAAACAATAATTAGGTCGTTGTGTAGAACAGGCCCGATTAAGCCACTATGTGAACAATACACATGATGGAACTCCTCCATGTCCTGCCCCAAAACCCTGCATTAATGGCCGACAGGTCCAACATCGCCTGTACTGTAAGTAAGATTCAGCTTCTTAAACAGTTTATGTATTTCCAACTCACGATATAATTTAGGGCGTGTTTGTATGGATGGGTCTATTGCGGAAGAGGTAAAATTCTTTGGTTTGAAGTTGCTGTGAAATGAGATGTATCGGCAGCTAGGTTTGTAATGCTATAAAGATATTAAAAAAAAAAAAAACAAACAAACAAATAAAACAAACAAAACAAAACAAAACAACTAGATTAAGTTAACATGTCCCAGAACCAAGCAACTGCTAGAGTTATTTTAGAGACCGACAATAAATGTAAACCCGTTCTGCGGACTTATAAATGTATTATATCTTAGCCTAGCTTTACTGCACTATCTTGTTCTACTTGAAGCAAACATTGAATAAAAAAATTAAATAAAAAAAGTTAAAGATTGCTGAAGATAACTTTTCTTCCCAGTCAGCAGTTTGTTACTTGAACCGGCTTCATTCTGGTTTCAGGTTCCTGCAGGTATGTCGAGTGCACTCTTGGACCCTGGGGTGAATGGTACGATGTGCCAAACTCCAACATCCAAGAGCGAGTGAGAAGCTACGTTGCGAGCGTCAAATATCGGGATGTAGTGGGAGACTGCAGGGGAGTGCAGCCTCAAGCTTGCCCCGCAGACGAAAAGGAAACAAGGCCAAAAAGTTAAGGTGGGACATCTGGGTCAAAGTATAGTTGAAGATAAAATAATATCAGACTTCAAAGCCGTTCATAAGCTCACGGTCTTATACAACAACATAAACACTGGTGTTGTAATTAGAATGATGTTACTGGTTATTCCTGAAAACTTTAACGTTTAAGTTTAATATCTGTAAATGTTGATTGACTGTAGAGTATTCTTGGGTTGTTTGTGAGGTGGGCCGGTTAAAAACCCGACACTCCAGAGTAGTGTAGTCAATTGTACAAATGTTTAATGCTGACGTTTCTCTCACATGTCTGCAATTTTTACGATGTGGCCTTAAGTCAGTTCTATTAAATACCTACTCCCGCAAAAGTACTTTTACAAATTCGCGAGCTTACAGCTGCTTTGCTGCTTTTCTCGGCGAAGCGCCTGGTGGATCCACATCTTTTTGACAATGTTATGACGCGTTTCATGATCAATAAATGGACAGACACATAAAAAAACTGACTTCAATTTGTTAATTTTACAAGACACGTCAGTTTCTCGCTTTGTGATTGGCTAATTTTGATTATGAATAAGAGGACAGACACATGAATCGAGTGCTGACGACAGTGATTTGGACGAAAAAGGTGAAATCAGCTTCAGTTTTACCTCAATTCTAGCAAAAGCGACATTCGGCATTCGAAGTAGAGAAGCAGAAGTGTTCAGAGGCGAATTTCCTTGAGCTTTGTCTTGAAATTGTCGAAAAAACCGCAGCAGAAAAGCGTCTAGTTTCATTTATTTCCAACTTTTTTGACAATTTTCTTTCTTTTTTTTTTTTTTTTTTTTTTTTTGCACGCGCAAAATGCCCACGTCAAACTGTCACTTTTTGGCCAATGAAATCTCTTGAATTTAACCTTAACCAATTAAAAAGCGAGAAAAGTTATTGACAACATTTCGGTTAAATTGAACAAAATCCAGTTTTCTTGGGAAGCGCCTCGTGGATCCGCAACTTTTTGACAATGTTATGACGCGTTTCATGATTAATAAGAGGACAAACACATAAAAAACTGACGTCAATTTGTTAAAAGGCCTGGCAAAACGAGGACAGGCTGTGGCGGCAAGGTTTCCCAAATGTTGCCCCGTTTTGCCACGCACGAAACATTTGTCGCCGACACAAAATTTGTGTCCTGGACACAGAAAATGTTTCTGAAAAACTTCAGAAACATTTCTTGCGTCCGCGCTATACGCAACGATGCTCCCACCCTGTAAACATTAAAGGACATAATGTGTGCCGCCACAATGTGTCCTAGTTTTTCCAGCCCATGAGACAGAGGTTGTAGATGAAAAATTCTACTGATGAATATACTAATTGTTAGGGGTGCTGCATATTTTGCTCAAAATGTTAGAGGGACAGACAGACAGGTCGACAGCTGAGAGAGAGAGAGGTGGGGATGGGGTTATGGTAGTCGCACCTTAAAAAATACGAAACAAACAAAAAAACAACAACAAAAACAAAAAACAAGAAACAATGACAATAGAGGCTTGTACGGGAAGAATATTTGGTACACTCTAATCATGAAGCAAAGGTCTATTCTATTTTAGTATATACCACACAAGTGAATAGTGCTTTTCGCCGCTCTGATTGGCTCCTCAATCTCGGAATATCAAGTACTATTCACCTCCCGGCGGCTTCCGGTAAAACAAAATGGCGCGCGAACCCAATTTTGGCCCAATTTTGTCGGAAATAAAATAACTATTTGGGAGTTGGCTATTAAACTTGTGTGGTATATACTAAAACAATTATTCGCCTCAGTGTCGGTGAATAGCGGTGGATATTTACCTCGCCGAAACGGCTCGGTAAATATCCACCACTATTCACCTCCACTTCGGCGAATAATTGTTAACTATTCTCGTGGTACTCTTCTTCATGACTTTACCTTATTCATAAGCTCCGGCCTTACGTCATTTCCTTTCACCTGTTATGGCGCGCATGTCCCGGGGACCTTCCCACATATGATTGCCTTATATTTGATTTGGTAGATATTGACGAATGCAACATTGGGACAGATAAATGTGACAAGTCAACAACCACATGCATCAACACGATGGGAAATTACATTTGCCGTTGCAAGAGTGGATATGCCTATGCCAGCACATTTAGGTGCACTGGTAAGTAATATTTTTGTAAGATATAATAATAAAATATTTACGAAAGGTTTATTTGGAGATTTGATCCTGTGAACGACAAGAGCCTTTCAAGTTTTATTTTTAGATTGGATGTTGGAACAGGGGAGGGGTATGCATGGAGCAGTCGGCTCTTACTCCTTCATCTTCTTGGTTCAAGTAACAAATTACTTTCCACTCGGGTTGATAATCTGGGATGAAAGGTTGATGGAGTCTACTCAAAATGGAGGAAGACTAAACTGTGTTCTCATTGTTTTAGCAGTAATCTTGTAAAGATTTCACATAAGAAAATAAGGATTATTTATAAGACAGTTATAAAGTATTTTTTATTGTGAACCACCTACGTATTCTAGACATCGACGAGTGTTCAAATGGGTATTCCCAATGTGAAATCAAGTCGTCTTACTGTCACAACCTGGTCGGATCATATGAGTGCCTCTGCAGAAACGGATACGAGTCTGACCAAAAACTCTCCTGTAAAGGTAATGTTCGCCTTTCTAAACGGGAACTAAAGCTGAATCCAAATATTCCTAAGATTGAGTGCTTAATACCTGGAATCCCTCTGTGAGTTGACAGCAAATCGGAGAACGCAAGTTTGACCTCGCATATTTCTGTAAACACCCACTGTTGATTTTTGGATGTTACTCGTCTTGTTTCTTGAGTATGCAGCACAAGTTATCACTTAAGTCCGTTAGTTTTTATTTCTCTAAAAGTATTAAGCAAGGCTACCTATGCCGCAATATTTGATAGTTCTTTTATAACTCGCAGTTACTACATTGTTCTTGTTGCTTTTACTAACTCATAAAGCGTTTCGCAAAATTTTCAGACATCGACGAGTGCGCTCGGCAAGACAAGGGCGGTTGTAGTGACGGATGCCAAAACCTGGAAGGCTCATATCTCTGCACTTGCAAATCTGGTTATGAGTTAGATAGTTCGGGAATAAACTGTGTCGGTAAGGAACAGTTTGAATATAGTTTGAATTGTGTAACGGGTATTTTGACCCCTGTGCTATTTTATTAAGATTAATGGTGGATGAGTTATATGAGGTTAAGGGAGTGATCGAGTGGCGAGGTGAAGTATAAATTAAAATGATGTGCGTTAGTACGTGATTATATGCTGCAGCGCTAAAATGGGGTCCGTGTCAGGGCTTGTATTTGTGTAGGGAACATTTTCGGTAGGGAAACATGTAGTTGGGGTCGGTAGTTAACACGTGTGTAGGGTAACAAAGGGGACGGGAGCGAAGAGCAAATAAAACCGAGAATACAATAAACAGAGAACTGAAAAACGAAGGGATTAGTGAAGACGCTAACACAATAACAGTAATTAATAAAAGTGGAAGTTAAACGGGTGGTGTAGGAAAGAGCGCTCTAAAAAGTGTGTCGAACTAATGACCATCATTTGAGGTTTGTGCGTCGAAGCAACCGCGCTATTCTCATCAGGGGCATAGTAACGCGATTGCTCTATGAAGGTGAAAGTTCCTTCAATAGTACGTGTTTCGAAATGGTAGGCGCGCGCCATCCATGCCCTACACGATCAACGGTTACAAACTTTTAGCCCTGGCCGAGTTGAGGGTGAAGAGAGAAAGGCGGGAAGATGGTCAAGACTTCGACACAAGGAGGGGAGGGAAAAAATTAGGTGGAAGGAATTGACTTACCTCGATAGATTTCCGAAGATCGATGCCGTAGGACTGCATCCAAACGCTAAGTAAAATACTGGGTTGCAATACGACAGGCAGTTGTAAACGAAGTCGAATCGTGGCCACGTGAAATGAAAAAAGTTGACGTTTCGAGCGCTAGCCCTTCATCGCAGTCGGAAACGGCATACAGTGCGAAAGAGTTGTAGAGGGAGAATTTGCGCAAAATGGACGACGAAACCGTCAAACACGGCACTATTGAGTCGGTCATAAGCCGTCTTAGTTGTCGTATGTGGAGACAGTATGCATGTTATGAGCGGATATATGATGCATGTCACAGTAGCTGTATAGGTTTATGCGGCATAAAAGTTTTATTGTGATTGTTGCGAGTCATTGCCCGGAGTCACTAAAATGTCTCTGGCCATCCTTCACGAATTTGCCTTGTCAATTCTCAGCATTTAGAAGTCACAAGTGATACCACCGAACAACCTCATTTAAATATGATTTGGATAGCATGCAAGAAGCAATTTACACCAGAAAGTGTAATTATAAAGAAATGTTAACAAAACCGTTTACACCAAAATCGGTGTAGTTTTCAATTCACACTAAAAGAGTTTAGTTTTACACTCTTTGGTGTAATCTTACACCAGACACCGGGTAATTTTACACATCGACTTGGTGTAAAATACACTGCATAACAGCTGTGTAAGATATTACACCAAATATAGTGTATTTTAGACTCATTACACCAAATTTAGTGTAAAATCACACTTTTATGTGTGTAACTTTACACTATAAATTTTAGTGTGTATTCTGTTTAGTGCATTTGACTGGCATGGGCTGGTTTGCACGCACACAAACGTTTCATATTATTTCATTTATTGAGTATGCAGCAGAAGTTATCACTTAAGTCCGTTAGTTTTTATTTCTCTAAAAGTATTAAGCAAGGCTACCTATGCCGCAATATTTGATAGTTCTTTTATAACTCGCAGTTACTACATTGTTCTTGTTGCTTTTACTAACTCATAAAGCGTTTCGCAAAATTTTCAGACATCGACGAGTGCGCTCGGCAAGACAAGGGCGGTTGTAGTGACGGATGCCAAAACCTGGAAGGCTCATATCTCTGTACTTGCAAATCTGGTTATGAGTTAGATAGTTCGGGAATAAACTGTGTCGGTAAGGAATTATTCTGTTTAGTGCATTTGACTGGCATGGGCTGGTTTGCACGCGCACAAACGTTTCATTCAGTTTCAGTTGTTCAAAATAATCCGCATTATTTAGACTAATCCTGGATTAGGTCCAAGCATTTCTGTCCTTACGGGGAGGTTTCAGGCGCTCAGAACTCAACTTCCTTGATCTTTTTGTGCTAAAACAAGCTTTTTTAATTAGTGGTACATTTGAACAAATCCTTGCAGGTTTTTGTCCACGAGGTCAAGGAGAGAATTTTGTTTATCCTAGATGAGGTTGTGCATGACCCATAATATGAACTTTGTCTCTTAGTGCTATGTCTCCTGTCACTTTCTCTCTCATCAGATAAGAATGAATGCTTGCATGGTAATGGCAACTGCCAGCAAAAATGCATCAACACTGTTGGTGCCTATCATTGTGATTGCAATTCTGGATACAAACTCGACGGCAGATTCAAGTGTGTGGGTAAATAAAATAGACAATGGAAATACGCTTTACAATAGCGACTCAAGCTTTTTCCTGTTAGATATTGACGAAATTCATTACCTGTTATTCATAATGTGAAGGTATAATCGACATATGAATGTGCAGTTGGACCAACTGCTTTTGATTGATCCGATAAAGTCCTTTTATGAAACCCAATCCAGTTTCCTATCGTACGGTCGTATATGAAAAGATTCCAAGCAACAAATCGTACGGCAAAAGTGAGCAGAGTATTGTTCTATCCTTTTGTAAAAGGTTTAGATTTTTCAGATCAAAAGGTTCTCCAGTGGCAGATCAGCAAACACGGTTGGCGGCAAATTACTTTCAACAGGTGCAATGCCACCCCAATATGCACAGCATTAAGAAAAAGAAGAAACGGGAAACAATAAAAAATAAAGGCTTTTACGGGAAGAATATTTGGTACACTCTCATCATGAATCAAAAGTCTGTTCTATTCTTTTCTCGTGGTACTCTTCTTCAGGACTTTACCTTATTCATAAGCCTCCGGCCTTTCATTCTCTTCACCTTTCATGGCGCGCATGTCCAGTAAATCTTCTCACAATTGGTTGCCTAACGTTTGATTTGGCAGATATTGATGAATGCTACATTGGGACAGATAAATGTGACAAGTGGACAAGCACATGCATCAACACGATGGGAAATTACATTTGCCGTTGCAAGAGTGGATTTGCCTATGCAAGCACATTTAGGTGCATTGGTAAGTATTTTGTAAGATATATGAAAGATTTACGAAAGGTTTATTTGGAGATTTGATCCTGTGAACGACAAGAGCCTTTCAAGTTTTATTTTTAGACTGATTGTTGGAAGAGGGGTATGCATGGAGCAATCGGCTCTTACTCCTTCATCTTCTTATGGTTCTTGTAACAAATTACTTTCCACTCGGGTTGATAATCTGGGATGAAAGGTTGATGGAGTCTACTCAAAATGGAGGTAGACTAGTTGTTTTCTTATTGTTTTAACAGTAATCTTGTAAAGATTTCACATAAGAAAATAAGGATTATTTATAAGACAGTTATAAAGTATTTTTTATTGTGAACCACCTACGTATTCTAGACATCGACGAGTGTTCAAATGGGTATTCCCAATGTGAAATCAAGTCGTCTTACTGTCACAACCTGGTCGGATCATATGAGTGCCTCTGCAGAAACGGATACGAGTCTGACCAAAAACTCTCCTGTAAAGGTAATGTTCGCCTTTCTAAACGGGAACTAAAGCTGAATCCAAATATTCCTAAGATTGAGTGCTTAATACCTGGAATCCCTCTGTGAGTTGACAGCAAATCGGAGAACGCAAGTTTGACCTCGCATATTTCTGTAAACACCCACTGTTGATTTTTGGATGTTACTCGTCTTGTTTCTTGAGTATGCAGCACAAGTTATCACTTAAGTCCGTTAGTTTTTATTTCTCTAAAAGTATTAATAAAATAATAAGTAAAAGAAATATGTACATGAATTGTTTGTAAATAAAATTGAAATTCCATTTCTTTCTTTCAGTGAAGTGCACAGTGGACACGCCGGTTGGTTTTCAGAGCGGCGTAATAAAGGACTCGGCGTTTTCCGCCAGTTCTCATTACCAGTCCTATCCACCGTCACAGGCACGCCTGAACACAGGATCGGGAAAGGCCTGGTACGCAGAGCCGTGGGATATCCACAATCCGTGGATTAAGATTGATCTTGGAAAAGCAACGTTTATCTCGGCTGTAGCCACTCAGGGAAAGCGCTTCGCACATTTTGTGACGAGTTACAGATTAAAATACTCTGAAGATGACAAAAACTGGCAAACTTACGGAGAGGTATCACGAATAGCGCAAAAACTCATCAGGGGAATGGTGTCATAAACATGTTCACACCTTGCATGGTTGTGGTATGATTTCTTGTCTTTGTTGTGGTTAAGTTTGCTGATTAGGTACAAAATAACATAACTTAAGTTCCTATAGTTTTGAGTTCAAGTATAGCGTATAAATTGTAAACAAAATGTAAATTCTATGTTTAACGTGAAAATACTCTCAGCTACTCTCAGCTTGTTTACAAGTATACCATGGACAGGAAATATGAATTCACTTTGTTTTTCCACGCTGAATTGTTCGTGGGGGGAGGGGGTGGGGCAGCGGTCGGTGCCGGCGAGAACTCGGCGTCTTCCCGACTGCGCCACCAGGAAATCACGAAGCACTTAAATGCTCTAATTATCTTTTTTCCATATTGTGTTGTATATAGCATTTTTAGACTGCATTTCGTCTGTTTTGCTTCCTTAGGAGTTGACAGGGAACACAAACTATATGTCTGTCGTGAAGCGGAAGTTTGATAAGCCGCTCTATGCTCGCTATGTCCGAATCGAACCCATCAAGTGGAACAAGAGCGGAATCGCGATGAAGCTGGAGCTGTACAAGTGCACCAACTAAAGAGGTAACACACAGCAATTTAGCATGAGAGCTCGAATGAATGTTTGGTATGTTATGTTACGGTGTCATTGCCATCGCTCCTTTTAGTCAGCGGGACAGAATTGTGATGTGACTGGCTTTGTGAACATGATTCTGATGATTCCTTTATTGTGGTCAACAGGTTTGGGAGCATGCCCCGCGGCACAGAATTAAAGTTTAGTAGATTACAAAACATCAGAGAACAAGAATCCTTTCTGTGTGAAACCAAATAAAGATGTAGCAGCAAACCTTGTTGTGTAGTAAATTTGATGGATGGTGCAAGCGAATGTTTGTGTTTTATTTGTCTGTTTGTTTTTATTTGAGTTATTTGTTTATTTGTATTTGCATTGTGTATATTTCGGTATCATAACGGCTTACACCAAAATATGTTACAAACATCGCAGCAAAGTGCATGAAACCATTGTAAAACTCTCGCTCTGGAGGTGTGCAATTATTAAGTACCTCGCGCAGGTACTCTTGAAAAGGCACTTGTAGAGTACGTGTGAGCTCAGTCCCTTCTGAGTCATTTTTGTAAAATAAAGGCTTTTAAATTATCTCTTGAAACATACATACTACACGCATCATAATAAAGGAACTGCTTTGAGGGAGTTCCAAGTATTTTTGCGTTTAATTTTTGTGATCACTATTCATTATATTTTTGCTTGAAACTTCACCGATATTTTGATCGATTTGCTTTCTGTTATATTTTCGGCTTGCAAAAACAGCCGTAAATTAGATATTAATTCTAGAGAGTTTACAACTGCTGAGTAAACGTTGCCATGCGCTAATCAGTTGAACCTGTGATAACACACCTGTCGGCCTGAATTCAAACCAGTTCACATTAGCCGTGAAGCCCAGATTACAAAGAATACAGAAGTATGCCGTTCGGCTCCTAACACATTTCATAAAATGCTGTTTAATTTGGCAAATCGCAGTTTTCGGTTTAATCTTGGCACGCTGAAGACAAACTATCTCAATGAATGTAAACAATTCAAGGCAGGTAAAGCATTAAGGGTTATTAAGCAGATTAGTGTGTTTACTTTAGCCACAAATGCTAGCTAAATTTAGTGAAGATAATTAGCCGAGATGCGTGGTCAGCTGACAGTGTTTACAGCCGAAAATTCAATTTGGCGGTCTTTTCCGACAATTACTTCACTTGGTGTAAATAAACACAATCAAGCCGCCTGGTGATTAACCCAGGAAAATGAATACGTTTTTGTTGTTGTTGTTGTTCAAATCAAACATAAAATACAACTAAACAAACCTGAGTGCTGCGACCTTTCAAAGCGAGGGGCCACACCCTCAAGACTCAGGAATTCAACGATTTTTAGTTTCGGTCAAATTTACTTTGAGAAGGAAAATTAGTTATGGGTCAAGAAAACTGTAAGACCATTCTATTGTTTTGTTTTGTTTTGTTTGTTTTGTTTTGTTTTGTTTTCACAGACTAATAAGAAATTATGCATTCAGAAGCGTAAACACAGGCTACATTGGTGTCAACAGGTGCACATGGGTTTGACAGTATTCTGTATAATGATTGACAATAGATTCAATCACTTAAGAATGTTTGGTACATACGCTTTCATCCCTGGAAATTTAAGTAATACTAACAAAGATTCATTGTGAAACAATTGCTTGAAGTGAAAATATTTTTTGGTGTTCCTCCAAACCCCGTACAAATAAGAAAAGCTGCTTGTGTTCTAGCAGGTTCAACGTGTCATAATCATCAGCTCATTATGCATAGTCAGATATAGCACTTGTAAATTTGTTGTTTGGCTAAGCACATTTAATTTCACATGATTATGATTAATACTTCTTTTTTTTTTTTTTTTTTTTTGCATTACTCGGCTAAGCTTTCAGTGCTCAGCATTTCTCTTTCTTTACTTTTTTCACCACTAACAGAACTAAACAAAGTCAGTCTACTTTCAAAATACTTGCTATATCTTTCATTACACGAAGTGAGGATCTACGAAGTTAACAAGTGGCACGTACGCTGTCTCCGTTTGACTTTGCATATCATCACTGGCATGGCAACAGGAATTCCAAGCAAACCCAGCTGAGCAAACAGCTCCATAACTCAACGCTTTAGAGAGAAAGAAGTAAGCCTGTTCAGAGCCATGTTCTTGCTTCAGCCGTTGAGTGTCTTCTCCTTTCTCCAGTGCATCGTGCTTGTGCTCGCGTGTGGCGGTGGTTCACCTCCACCGTCACCATGCTCCTGGACAACTTGCAGGAGCGAATGGAGAAACGACTGGTCACCAGGTATAAGTACGGGGAGATGTACCGTTCAAAGAAGGAACCTGCATCACATCACAACAAGGCATAATGGAAAAGGGTCCTGCCCGGCGCCGTCCTATTGTAGCTCTCAATCGCAAAGCAGAACCAAATGTGAGTAGACCTCTTTGAAACAGTGAGGTAGGTTGGTGGACACGGCTCATGTCAAGCCCACTATCCTGTCGGTACTTAATATTTTGTGTTCACCACTTTCCTTAATTATCAGTGGCTACATGTCTATTACTTTTTTCAGGGTTTCGAATGCTTTACGACTACGTGAGGTTAAGTAATCTTAATTTTTGGGGGGATGTTATCAAAAATTTCCTTAGATTTGAAAAACAAACGGTAAAAAAGTTGGACTTTGCATTTTATATAATTAAATAAGCGAAAAGACTATCAGTCAAGTTCACAAAGACCTATACAGAATAGAATGAAGTTAGTTTAGGTTTTAAATAATCCAGTGTTTTATCTCGGTTTCATAATTCTGCTTGTCGATTGTAACTGTTTTCGTTATTGACAAAGATCTATATTCCTTATCGCTTCATTATTAGAAGATACATGCTTTTGCAAAAATAAGTATTTTTTAATAACCACCAGACATTAACTACAACAAGGTTAATAATGATCATCATTAAGACTCAATGCTTAGTAGAAAGATCCCTGGGTAACAAATCGTACGGCAAAAGTGAACAGAATATTATTCTATCCTTTTGTAAAAGATTTAGAGTTTTCAGATTAAAATGTTCTCCAGTGGCAGATGAGCAAACACAGTTGGCGGCAAACTACTTTCAACAGGTGCAGTGCGCCCCAATTATGCATAGCGGCGATGCTAGCCGCTTAGAATTCGCAATCGGAATTGGATTCTAAAGAAAGTCTTGCCTAGTCATGTTTCTGAAAATCTAAACTGGGCAATATTAACTTCGGGCTGCATTAACACGGATACGTTTTTATTTCTTGTTTTTCCTGTTTACACAAAACAGGAACCGCAGAGTTTTGAAAAAAATCTACTTTTCGCTGCGGTTTCGAATCGATACATTTGTTTCGTGAAATCAGACCGGAGTTACTGACTCTCCTTCTCGTCCCAGGCTCCTGTTTAAACGCGTACTACTGTCCGTGGCACGGATGGAGCAACTGGGCCGGGTCAGTTGCACAAGGAACCTGCGGCAGACAGAGCCGCTACAGAGACTACAATCAGCACAGTAATTACCTCATAAGGGACAACAACTGCAATGGCATTTCCAGCTCGTGCGGAAACAGGCAGAACGACTACAGAGACTACTGTGAGTACAGCTCAGGACGCCAACTTTTGGCCTTCCTTTTGATTCTTTAATTTATTTCTATTTATGTCCTCTCTCCCCTCAGGTTCCTGTCGTTATGTCACCTGCGCCCTTGGGGGGTGGGGCTCGTGGTACGATCTTAGTTCCCCGGTGGACGTGAACCACTGCGCCTCACAGCAGCGAAAAAGAAGTTACGTCGCCACCAACGTGTACCTCGAGCGGGTCTCGAACTGTAACGGCGTGGGGCCGCTATCTTGTCCACAGCCAGTCTACGAGAACAGAGAGAAGTGTAAGCCGCTTCATATCCTGTTGTCTAATCTCTCAAAAAAATACTCGTGACTTCGTTATAGCACGAAAATTGTCGTAGGACTGTCGTGCATCTTTTTGATTAAAGTCGCTGCTAATTTGTTCGTTCTTTTGTGTGTAGTGATCACGTGTTCGGTGTTGCCCATTCCTGCAAATGGCAATTGGCATCGCGCGGACTGCAATGTGAACCGACAGAGATGTAAATATCAGTGCAAACTCCGCTGTAACGTCGCTAACGGCTTTGAAATGGCTGGCAGTTCAGACACGCGGGAATGCCAGACTAATGGACAATGGTCGACCCCATGGAACTCTTACTGCAAAGGTAAACATCACCCTAGACAAATAAATTTTCTTGCGAAAGATATCCCGGGAAAATATACAAACAGAAAAATAGACAGGATCATGCGTAGTCTGAGACCTTAACTGCAACACTGTTTTGCCCAACACGCTAGTGATCAGGTTATAACTTGTTCACTAAATGAAATAAAATCATTTCCAATGCAACCATGATCGCGCACCAGATCTTTGCCGATCTCAAGGCTAAGTTGTTGTTGTGTTGTTACTGTTGTTGATGTTATTATCATTGTTTTCAGATATCCGTCCACCGAGCATTACCTGTCCTCAACGTCTCACGGTCAACAATGACGCCGGTAAAGGCTCAGCCCTAGTGACGCTGCCCAAAGCAAGCGCCAGCGATAACAGCGGGAGAGCGCCCGTTGTCACGACCAGCGCAGGTTCAGCGGTAAAAGAGTTCTGTATTGGAACTCATGACGTGCAGTACACCGCCACTGACGAGGCTGGGAACAAGGCAACATGCACACTTCAGATAACAGTGAAGGGTAGGCACAGAATGGAAATAATGTGTCAATAATTCTGTTCAAGTTACTTGTAGATCAGTTGTTTCCACGTCTCCATGTCTACCTCCGCACGTGTTTTTTCACGAGTTCAGCATTAGCTCAACATTCAGCATTCAATAAACAGGCGATACGACAACTCGACCCTTAATTTTTGTGAGAAAAAGGAAGTATTTTAGCATATGCGGTGGCGCTGTTAGCGTTTAGCAGTTCAGCAGGAGTAGAGGTGTATTAAATCAAATTTTAAACCAACTTCGCATCGGTGAGAATTTTATTACACTATACACGACTCAGTGATGCATCTTAATTTCTCTGTTGGCGGGTGTACAGCGATGTTCAGTGATTTCTTTTCTGTTACTTTGTTGCAGACGCAGAGAGACCAAGACTGTCATCATGCCCAACAGATATCAAGGAAAAGACAAACAAGAACGAGATCCGCGTAACCTGGGACTACCCAGAGTTTATTGACAACCACGACAAACCTCCTGCACATCCGTTACGCATTTCCAGCACCAGGAATCCTGGACAACTATTTTCCTGGGGGAGGTACTTAGTGAGTTACCAAGCGACCGACCGAGCGGGAAACAGTGCCAAGTGTGAATTCTACGTAGAAGTTGGACGTAAGTTGCTACATTTAAATTTCAGTTGCATGTATTTTAACATTTTGGAAATTTTCAAATCATTCGTTGCAAGTAACATGCACGTTCTTTTGTCAATCTGAGACCACAACCCTGGCAGTCTCATAATACGGAGGGTAGTACGAAATTTTCCCTTTATGTGATTCAGCAGCCAGGAGCTCAACTTCTAGGTTCTCTGCCTCCGGCATCGACAAATAACTGATCTGTTCGCCACTGGCAAATCACGATATATTGCTCAACCTCGTCCAATGATTGCTTTTTATTACTTTATTTCTGTTACTGCCGTAGCTGTGGAGTGCACCTATTTTGAACCACCTGAGCATGGCGTGCGAGCGTGTAACATAGAAACGCAGGATGCAAATGGCGTTAGATACGAAATGACCTGCACCATCCAGTGTAAAAATGGCTACGGGTTTCCAGACCCCACCACGCCCAACACCTACTTGTGCCAGTCGGACGGAACGTGGACGCGCTTGTTGTACGGGGGTTACGTGCCTGTCCCAGTACCCAAGGCCCAACGGCCGTGGCCTGACTGCGCAGGTGAGTAACAGCATCGATAAGCAACCATTTTTTTTTTGTTTGTTTTTTTTTGCTATGTCCTTTTTTCTTTTCTGCTTCAACCCAGTAGAAGAAAAATGATTAAATAGTGTAAATAGTGCCAGCCTAAAATGAAATACAGTCTTAAAAAATGTCATGTTTTTTCAGGAGTTGATAATGTCAATCTGAACAAAAAACGAAAACGGTACCGAAATTTCAATTGTCATCAAGCAGGCCGCCCATAAAGGCACAGTGTTGACATACAACTGAGCTGATATTCAATTAGCTTGTCCTAGCTCAAATTTACTGTTCGGGCCTTAAGTCTTCGGATAATATTATAGAAACAGCCCGAGTTTTAATGTGCTAACACTTCGCTGTTTATATAAAAAGTTATGGAGGGAGCGGGTTCAGCCGAAAAGAACTTTAAATTCTACACGGGATCGTGCCAAGGAAATGAACAGGAAGCCCTCGAGCAGATAAAGAAGAACTTCCTTGAAGCCGTGAAGAATAGCCCGCTGGCCAATCAGCTTCTGTGTACAGCGAGTGAGGGCAGAGATTGTGTTCTCGATAACGTGAAAGTCTACTGTGGATCCAAGTCTAAACGAAGCGGTGACTCCGCACCCGAACGGGTTGTGTCGTTCGATTTTATGATCAAGGATCGCCAGCGATCGGGTGACCCTAAAGTAGAAGCAGCGAGGTAATTCTGCTTCACTACTGTTAACTCTTTCACTCCGATCCCAGGTTCAAAGTGCAGATTCTCCCAGCCATTCAAAAAGAAAATGTATGAGAGATGTAGAGAGAATTAGTACTTTAATCAGCTGTCGTCGGAGCAAGCTATCAAAAACTAACTTCCCCATACTGTAATGTTATATATTTGGTAAGAAATTGAAGGAGAAACTTGAAGTTGACCACTCTTGGGAGTGATTGGTATCTATGCTGCCCTCGCCTCGTGGTGCCCCTGATGGTCTTTGTAATTTTGGCTCGATTTATGCATTAGTTTATGGAAAGTCCTATCTGATACCCATTTCTCTAATCTTGCTTCTATTATTTTCACTAAAACGACACTTTCCTCTGAAGACTCAAGGCAATAATGGACACCTTGGAAAAATTCGAGGAGTATGTCAAGAAGAGTTTTTCAGACTCCAATGGTGTTCAGGTGGAAGGAAAGGCTAGCACCGTTGCCTGTACCACGGGCAAAGTGCTGCAGGTCTTGAAGGGCGAAGGGTCTGAACTGGAACGCTCTGCCTGCGGTAAGTAGCACGTAAAAAGTTCAGACGAGAAAATATCAGATCACTCGGTTGGAATATAGACTTCATTTTACCTTTGGAGGTTAGCATTACCATGCTACCAGATGTGACGGGCAGTGTACGATATAGGGTTGTCAATAAAGATTAGATAAAAAAAACGAATAAAAATGTAAAGGAAGTGAGGGGGGGGGGGGGGGGAGGAGGGGGGGGGGGTTGGGAAGGGAGTATTCATTGTCCTGAAAGACTTGCCGTTTCTCGTTACACTTATACATTGTTGTTTACTTGGTGTCTATTCAGTGGACTGTGCGATTGGTACATTCTACGATGTCAGCAAGAAGGCTTGTGCGGTATGTCCACAGGGACAATATCAAGACAAAGAGGGACAATCATATTGTAAACCATGCCCCAAGGGAACATGGACTTTGGTGACCGGGACGAAGAACGTGACACAGTGCCTGGGTAAGAGCACATGACATTCACAAAACGTCCCTACACCAGTGAACATACCGAACGTGATGACGTCACACACTAGCAGATTTTAGTTGGTATTCAGGATTTGGGAACATGGTGCATCTTTCAGCATGCAAATATGTCATTTCCGAGATGTCTGTTGCCTCTAGTTCAAAACGAAGCGAAGTGTGAAACCTTTATTATGAAAACTAGTTTTCATTTTCATACAAATCAAACTCATTTTTTATAAGAAAGATTCCCACTAAACGTCTTGAAACAGAATCAATAGGCATCTCGGAAATGGCCCATTGACAAATATTCACTACTGACACTATAATTACTCTGTAAGTAGAGCAGTTCAGAGGAACGCTATATTTTTTTTCTCTTTGTTCTTTTCTTCTGTAGATACTTGCATAGAGGGAGAGCACAGTTTTCGTGATCCGTCAGGTCTGTCTGTCTGTCTCATGTGCCCGGTGGGGACATATCAAGACAAGCCCCAGCAGTCATCGTGTGTCCAGTGTCCCTCGGGCAAAACTACCAAGGCTAAAGGGGCTGTAGCACTCAGCGAATGCAACTAGGTACAAGGTCAGCGGCTGCACAAATCAAACACAGCACACCCCGTAAATTAATATAACTAGAGAAAGATCTAATTCGAACCATACTCATCACACCGTATAGTTAAACATACAGACACACCGGACGCAATAACTACATATGTAGAGTAATATGTAACTACATATGTAGAGAACATGCTTGAATACATTAGGCAAGCCAGGGAAATAACCCCTGTTGCACCCCTGTTATTGTCTTGGGTCAGAGAGAAAACGGCTGGCAGTTTTGCATCACGTACGGTTAACGTCAAAAGCTAGTATCAAATATGAAGGTAGTTGGCAGAGACATTCTCAGTGAACGCGCCGTGAAAAATGAGCTGATCGGCTTACACTGGAATAAACCCGTCATAGCAAACAAGCACCGATGCCAAGCCAGATACGTTTATTCTTATAAAATTGTTTCGGCTTTCAGTACTAGATAATCTGAAACAGACAGTTTCAGTCCCCTCTGAACCTCTTTCTGGCACCATGTTCTTTTCCGCAGATTGGTAACGTCTTGATCTATTTCTTACTTTTCTTTTCGAAGGCTGGAGAGCGGGCGGAGCTCAAACCCTGAAGAAGAAACTTGAGTCTTTCAACTTCTGAGCTATATTTAGTTGATTCTATAAATAGATCATAAAATATATGGTGTCAGTAGTGCAATAAACGAAATAAAAGAAAATATGTTTTCGATGTATGCTCTGCCTACGCCGTGAGCAGGAACGGAACTCAATTAACTCTGTTGGCATAATATTCCTATTTACCGTCAGTTAACCAGTTCACTAGTTGTGTCGATGACTTGCTGAGAAGGAAAAAGGGATATTACACTTTTCTGGAAGTTCTAACAGAATTATATTATATAATAATAATAATAATAATAATAATAATAATAATAATAATAATAATAATAATAATAATAATAATAATAATAATAATAGCAATAATTAGTAATACAGTCAACTCCCTTTAAGACGGACACGGGAACAGCTCCAACTGTCTGTTTTAGTTGCAATAAAAATATATATACTAATAATATGAGGCCAAAGACATGCAATCATGAAGGTTAAGGCCAATCAGTGTAAAATCAAAATTACTAAACTACATCAAAGTGAAGGCCTTCACAAGTTGATGGCACTTATAGCAACAGTGGAACCAGTTCAGGGAATTGATTCCGTTAGGCCCTGCCTTCTTGAAACCCAAAAGAACTTTGGAACGCGTTTCTTATTATTACATATTTATTTTACACTGAGGTTTTTGGCTGTATAGCCAAAAGCGGAAGCTTTGCTTGTGGAGCGGACAGCATATTGGACCTCCCGACAAAAAAAGATATTACATGTAACAAGAAAACAGCTCGGTTGAGCCCACCTGCTCGAAAACCTTCGGTTAGACACAGGAGAAAACATGGCGTGTCTATTTTTAAAGTTTTCGAATCAGGCTCTTTGCCATCAAACCCAAGTACTTGTCTCTCCCGCGATGTGTGACGGCAGGTGCAACCACGCGGGAGAGAAGAACTGCGGAGACTGGGCCTAAGTGAGCTGTTGCACAGTGTGCTGTGATTGGCTGATGAGGTGTCAATCAGTTGAATTTCAAACTTTGAAAAGAGCGTTCAGATCAGGTTTCCTTCCAAGTAAAGGAGTGTTCGAGTTACAGAGTGCGAGGGATTTTTGCCGCTCTTTTAGTTGGTTCAGGACACACGACCTTCCAAAATGCCTTCTCCTACGTTTCCTGTGGAACTCACAAGGCTATATGAAGTTAGGCAAACTATTGGCAGCGGTAAGTAGCTAAAAAAATGAACAGTACGAAGCGAGTTCCTTCCACATGTTCGAACACCGTTCTTCCACATGCAGGCTTCTTCGAACTGACAATTGTGGTACGAACAAATGTACGTAGTCCGTCAAAGGTCTCGTATAAAGACTGCATCAACGTTTTGAGTGTGGAAACACGCGCACATTCATACTGCATATATCGAGAGCGAAATATGTCCCGACTTGACAAACTTGTTAAACGGAAGTTCTATGAGATGAATACCGCGCATGAACTTTACGTTAAGCGACTTGTGTTCTCACCAGTCAAGGAAGATACAGCTTTTGTAATCCAACGTAGTTGTGTATATACTCGCCGAAGTTCTTGAAAGATTGGGAAGAAAGTATATGCATGCCCTCGTGGGAATGTTCGTTAGCACTGATATCGATAGAATGAAGACACTCTTAGGCATAAAAGCACACTCGTTTGGGAACAATCTACGACATCGAAGCGTGAAATCTGTTTTTATTTGAACTCTCTTTCAAATATTATGTTTACTGAACTTTGTTTTGATAATGTGCTCAGCGAACTTGCAGTGTCTTGCAAGGTTTTAGTACACAATCGATCTGTATGCATCATTAACCTGCACTACTTTTATCACCAACCAATCCCAAAAGATAGTCTAAACAAACTGCGGAAAATGAGTTCTTCTAAAAAGCGGTTCTTGCTGCCTTTCTCGGTAAACGAGGAAGTAATGTGTCTGGTTTCACAACCTGAATGAAATACGAGATAATGAAAATAAAACGTGAAACTGTTGTGTATGCCTCAGTGCTTCACTCCAGGTGCTCTTTGTGGTGAGAACACAGTTTGAGTAAAGTGTTTTGAAGAAATTCATGTCCTATTATGTGTTGGTAATCAGACATTATTATGCACGCACTAATTTTGTCTACTAAATTTGATTTGGCAGGAGTTTCAGCCTGCAAAAACTACACGTATCAAAATTAAGTTGCTATACTAAAGTTGCTTTAAAGTCGTGTTTCTCAAATTTGTCCAAGGTCCTGACCTTGATTTTGTGATGTGAAACTTACAATAAATTACAGCATACAGTAGAAACAAAACATCAAATATATTGTTTCGGTTTGAAACAATAGACAAATACACTGTATTGGTGCAGGTCATTTTAGAACTGATTCTATTTCACCTCAAAAATCATGTGATCACGATATAGGCCTGTGAAACACTGCATCATCAACCAAAAGGTGTGACATGTGTACTAGTCAGCTTGAAGGAATATAAGCCTTTTGTGGGGCATGGTCATGTACCATACTAGCCCAGGCCCAGCTGAATATTTGAATGCAATTAAACAGAAATATTTATATGGAATATGTGAACTGCCTGCTGCATCGCCATTTTAAAATCATCAAAATAATGTCAATATGTTGGTCCCGAAACAGGCAAACTTTATACTGTGGTGTCCGTAGATGTATCATTATATAATTGCAGAGCCATGCAATTTAAATACCTTTTCAAATACACTACATACACACATGAATGATGTCCTGTAACTACTGATGCACAGCATGTGTGCTGTGTTGGTAGATTTGGGTCAATGCATGATGCTCTCTTTGTATCTTTGTTTACAATAGGTGGGTTTGCCAAAGTCAAGCTTGGTATTCACATCTTGACAGGGGAAAAGGTACTAAATCAATCTTTACCTGTACATGTACACATGATGAATTCATGCATGATATTGTGCACATTGTTTTTAAAATTTAACTACTGTAGTTGGAGTGGAAACTATTCGATCTGATTAGGCATGATTGTCAATGCTTCTTACAGGCTCTTAACTATACAGTCCACCCCCTTTAAGATTGACACATTGGGACCAGCTCCAACATTCCGTTTTAGAGAGGTGTCCATCTTAAAGAGACTCAGTTAGAGGAAATGTACTAAAGGAACATTGGGGACTGCTCCTACCAGGTGTCAGAGATTCTGCTAAACCGGCATATGTTGGTATTTTACCAATAAAAATCGTACTGTATCAGAGAAAATTGGGGCTGCTGGTATTCTGTACTGAAAAAATATGAAGTACAGCATTTTTTTTTTTTTTTTTTTGATGGTTCACTGTATATTCTACTCATTCTATTGAAGAAATGCTCTAAAACGCTCTAAAACTGGATGAGATAGATTATCCCATGTCCATGCAGTTCTGCTGCTGCAGAAGAAACGATTATTTTGCTTCACTTGTATGCTGTACTGGTTCCAGGTGGCTCTGTAACAGAAAAAAAAAAAAAATTCCTACCGGTACTCTGTACCAGCTGATGGACGAGTCTGGCAGAATCTCTGGGTTTCTGTCTTAGAGGAGTTTCCATTATTTGAGGGAGCTGACTGTATTGAACAAGTACTGTCTTTGTTTATTCTGACAGGTTGCAATAAAGATAATGAACAAACATGATCTTGGGGTGAGCTGCAAGTTATTATATACGAGGTTAAAAATTAATGATGATGTTAATGTATGTTACTTAGTTTCTTCCTGTAAAATAAATGATTATACGATTTTTAAAGTTGCTGACAAGTAAACAGTACCACTGTACGGTACATAACTGCACGGTCATCTGGCTTACACGATTTTTCTATTTACGGTAGTAACCACATGTATTTCCTGTTTTGTCCCAGGCCGATCTTCCCAGAGTTCAGCAGGAGATTGATGCAATGAAAAACTTGTGTCATCAACATGTCTGTCAGCTGTACCAAGTTATTGAAACAGATACATTTATTTTTATGGTGTTGGAGGTCAGTGCAGGCTTGATATATTATATTTTTGCAGTCTGTATACAGTAATATTGTGTTAAATAAATATACAAGCACAGTAATTCTTGTATTATGTAATTATTATACAGTCATATACATTTACATGTACATTTCCTGTATATCCATCTAGCCACACCCTTAACCAGAGCTTACAATACACCCTATCTAAAAAAAAAAAGAAGAGCTATACTGTATGTCACGATATAAGCCACATTCTGATTGGTCGAAGAGCGTGCTCCATAACTTTATTGTGCACGCCTGGCCGTGCTCAATAACATGACGTGAGCAAATGCTGCTTCCTTTCGACTTTTTCTAGCTTTCCTCATTTAAAAATTAATAGATGCTTTGCAACTCAGAAGAAAATAGCTTTATTTTCCCAAAGAAATTTGGACTACTTGTCATACCGGCACCCAAAGGAAATCAGTAATCAAGTCTGAAAAATTCTGTATTTCAACGGTTGGTACAGAAAATTGTATGAATCAAAACACAGGCTCCCCAATCTTACTGTATGAGTTTAAAAAAATTTTTTTTTTTTTTTCAAATTAAAGAAATACTTCACCTATATATATACAGACTGAATCAGCACCATATGAAAATCGCTCAAAACTGCCCAGAAATAATACACAAGGAATAAAAGCACACAAGGAACAACATAGGTGAAGTATTTCTTTAAACTCACCTATTTCTCAACGGCTTAATTCTCGTGGACAGTGAAATCCATTGCAGCAAAGATAAATATCCATCAAGCCTTCAATGGTTTTGAAATGAAACGGTGTTCATTCATTCCGAAAGCTGCCATACTTGCAGTGTTTAGAGTACAGTTTGCTGGCAGCTCGAATAACAAACAAGTCCACTTGGCAAGCATTTCTATCTCTTTCGTTCATGGTGATTGTTCACATTCTTCGACGGATCACTTTTCTCTTCCAGACCCGCATTGTCTGCCATAGTTCAAGGTGAATCTCACGTTGATTTGAAGCGGCAACTTGAATTTCCTGGGTTCATCTTCAACAATTGTACCGTTCAAAACATTTACATTGTCACAAATTCTAAAGTCACCACAGGCTGCTGGCTTTCACCATGCAAGGTTAACAGTACTTTCAGTTTTTCGTCGATTAAACGGCATCTTTTTCATCGACTCTCATCAACTTTTAGATGACAGAAATGTTAGTAAAGTTGTGGCATGTTTTCAATCAGCCGATGAGAGAGTTTGTTTTTCCTATTGTGCGTCGAAAGAGAATATTGCAGTCAATCAGAAATTGGAATTTGTTTTTGGCTTGTAATTTCATGTACCTATGTTATAAAAGAATTGGTTCATGCTTTTAGCTGTGCATCTATCAAGTTATGGATGCACTTGGGAAGTTGGGAGAGCACCCGTGAAGCTAGAGTTGCTCTCGGCTATGCCTCAGGCAACTTTTACGCTTCTCTCGTGCTCTTTGAACTTCCCTCATGCATCCATAACTCGATAGATGCACGCTAAGCATGAACCAATTCTTAAGCTGTCTACAGCTCTTGAGGTTCCATGCAGTGCCTAGTACGTTCTATTGTACTGACTGTTGGTTCATTTGACATTACCCACAGTACGCACCTGGTGGAGAGCTGTTTGATTACATTGTGGCCAAGGATAAACTAAAGGTTAGTACCACAACTGATGATGTCAACAAACATGTGCTGTGACTACTGAAGCATGGTGTTTTTTTACTTTCAGGAGGATGAAGCTAGAGCCTTTTTTCGTCAAATCATCTCCGCCGTTGCATACATTCACGACAAAGGATATGCACACAGAGACTTAAAACCAGTGAGTGCAACCAGTATAATGAAAATGTATAGATTTGGCCAATCCATTTATGTGATTTTTTTGTAAAAGCTCAGTCAGATCACCCTCAATCCTTCTCTTCTCCAGAAAAATACAGTCTCTACCAGTTTCTAATAGATTATAATAAGTATAATTTAAATTATTTACATTGTTTCACATGAATTTTCCTGTTTATCTTGTTGCAGGAAAATCTACTCTTGGATGGGGATCAGGTGTGTATTTGTGTTACTTGGTGGGGGGGGGGGGGGGGTGTACCCACGGTATGTGTTGGCGATTACAACATGACATCAGGAAAACCAAACCTGAGAATGACTTTTAAGTACTTATGGAATGAATGCTTTGTGCTAGACGCAAATAGTATGAGAGGTGTTGCTACTAACTATAACGTAAGCCCTGCTCTCCAGTTCCTCCCCCGGCTTCTGGGGAAACCAGGAGCCTGGGGATGAACAGCAGCTGAAATTCAGGTCAAGTGCTATTGTTTTGTTGTTGTTGTTGTTGTTTTTGTTTTTTTTGTTTTTTTGTTTTTTTTGTTTTTTTGTTTTTTTTTTTTTTTTTTTTTTTTTTTTGTGGAAAGAGTGCAATGTTTTACTTTCTTGTTTGCATTGCCCACAGAATATTAAACTCATTGACTTTGGTTTGGTGGCAAAACCAGAAGGGGGTATGACAGATCAGCTGGAGACATGTTGTGGCTCCCCAGCCTATGCTGCCCCAGGTGAGATGGCTAATGCATGCCTTGTGATATTGTCTGGGTTAATTCTTGAGGTTCCAATGGGTGAAAATTAGTGTAACAAAAGAACATCACCATCATACTGTAGGCTGCTCTCCAAAACAGTCTCTGAATTGCAGGATGATGGAGATCTTCAAAATTTTGTATTATTTTCCTGTGTGTCTAATTTTTATTTATTTATTTATTTATTTTCATATTCACTGTTCATTTTCCTCATAACTACTGAAGGTGTTATGGCACATGCATTTTGTTTATCATCTGATTTTGTTTACTTTTTTCCAGAATTAATTTCAGGACTTCCGTATTTTGGGAATGAGGTATGTTTGAGTATTAGTATTTTTAGTATCTTTTGTCAACATTTGTGTGAAATGTCCAATAAGATAATATTAATTACAGTTGAAGCTCCCATAAGCGGATACCCTTTAAGTGTTCATATTTGGAACTGTTTGCTTACGATAATGTGTAAATACAGAGTTTGACTAAGCTAGAGTTCAAACAGGGTTTCCTACAGGCATCCGTAAGTAGAGCTATCTGCTTACGAGAGTGTCCGCTCAGAGAGCTTTGACTGTATTCAACATACAGTACTGTGTAATAAGTTAGTTATACTGTACTTATTGCATCCTCATTCTTATATTGTAGGTTGATCTCTGGAGTATGGGTGTGCTGCTCTACGCCTTGATGTGTGGGTTTTTGCCGTTTGATGACGACAATACCTACAAATTGTACAGACTCATACAGGTGTTTATCATACATTGTGGACATAAACTGCGAGGGGGCCCCTTTAAACTTCTTGAAGAGACCCTGTCACCATAGATGCTTTGCGCACCCAGTGACTGGTGGTGGACATTTTCGTATCATACGAAAATGGTGTATTCTGATTTTTTTCTACATTTTATCACAAATAAATCAGCACAAACTCAGAAAGTATATTGAATATGGCAAGCAGCGACAGTCAGATTGATCAGTCATAACGTGGGTGCCTTTAATTGTTTAGGTTAGATCATTTTCATTCTAATCAAACTCTTTATCTTTTCACACGATAGAAAGGACAGTACGATATACCTGAATGGTTGTCAGGAGGTATGTGTCAAACAGCTTTTGTTCTTGGTCTACTCACATCAGTCTGTAAGTTCCTTCACTTGGTATTTATTCATTTAGTTGGGCATGCATTTCTCTAAACAATATTACTTGCAGATGCAGTGTTGAAATTTGACATTATTTATTGGAGTTGTTGTATTGATCAATAACAAAACACTGTATTTCCTTGAACAAGCTCCCTTGGTGCTTATTTTGAATATCCTGCTTTGAGGGTGGGCGTTTAATTGCAGAACTAGGGTGAATTATTTATTTGGATTTTTTTTTTTTTTTTTTTTTTTTTTTTAACAGGAAGTATCAGAATTCTCAGTCAGCTGCTCCAGGTTGGTTTTGATCTCGTCTTGTGGTTTGCCTTTGATTACTTTACTCTAGTAATATAACTTGAGATATCAGTCAGCATTATTACAAAGTACCATCCATGAACATGTTGACATTTTAATTTCACAGATCAGTCCCAAAAAGAGGATCACGATCAAACAATTGTTGAGTCATGAGTGGGTCATGAAGGGTTATGCCGGACCAATCAAATGGCAAAGCCGCATCAAGGTACATTTTGTGTAACAAGTTAGTTTCTAAAACCAGCACAATCTAGGATACACATCCTGCATTAACTGCTCCTTTTGATTTTGCAGAAAGACAGGCCTGACCTTGATGTCCTGCTAGAAATGGCAGCTTATTATAGTGTATCTGTTGATGTAGTCCTCAAGAAAGTGCAAGAGGTACTGTATACCCCAAAAATGATGACAATATCGAATGTTTTGTTTGTTTATTTTTATTATTTTATGTTTTGTAGCATTTTTCTTCTTGTCCACTGAAACATTTAGAATCTAATGGGTTCTTCTTTTGTTTGTACAGTGGCACTTTACCGACCTGACCGCAATGTATTTCCTATTGTGTAAAAAGAAGAATCGAGGCGAGCCAGCAGAACTGCTGCCTAAATTTCACAAGTAAGTAAGAGTTCCTCATCGGTTTTTGGGGTACTATCAAAAAGCACTGGAATATTCGTGTTTAGTATATACCACACAAGTGAATAATGCTTTTCGCGCGCTCTGATTGGCTCCTCAATCTCGGAATATCAAGTTCTATTCACTTCCACTTCGGCGAATAATATTGTTAAATATTTGGATGCTCACTGTACAATTTACTTTTTAATGGTTCAAGGAAACAACTTAGTGTATAATTTGCATACCATAAACGTCCGAGTATAAGCTGCAAAGCACGCAAACCGTTAACTTTGAGTGAAGGTTACGCTCTATCGTTTTTGAAAATCTCCACTTTGCGGACCGTTTTCAAAATCCTCCATTCATTGAAGTCATCGTTTAGTGTAAACGAAAGGCGAAAACGTGTTGTAAAAGGTCTTAGCCAATACACATGTATGCTTCAGTTATCCTATCAACAATTGGCGGTTATTTTATTGGAGGAGCCGTCCTATAAGAACATGGAACGTTGCTCCATTCGGCCGTGAATTCTACGTATATGTATCCCTCCTCTCCCCTCCCCGAATGCTGAACTTCCAAATTCTTGTAACTGAATGAAGTACTTTTTATTCCATCCAGGACTAAAGAAATAAAGAGAACCGAAAGCAAAGAAAATGAGGTGCGAGTGAGATTCTGTCCTACAAATGTTGAATGTATAAAGGTTCCTGTTTTAGTCATTCTCTGATCTGTTGACTGATTGCGTTTCTCACAGCATCCCAATGTAAATTCCGAGTACATCCTGCGACCCCCCAAGCCTGCTCCTTACAAGAGCCGGGCCATGTCGGAGGAGAATAGAGAGCCTCTGAGGAAGCCCAGAGCAGGGACACTTCCGGCGAGCATGCCTTCAACACCCACCAAAAAGGATACGAGCATGCCGCCTCCACTTGCGCCTATCACACCGCGCTTCAAGACGCCCTCCAGAGGCAAGTCTTGTCTTTAGCTCTCGACTTTTGCCATACCCAAGTAATGGGCACAAAGTTTGTTGTACATACAGTAGAGCACGACACCATTTGCAACCATCCTGACCGTGTCTCGGCTTACTTTTTAGGGCCTGGTCCCGAGTCGCAGATTCCAGCGTCGCAATCCGACTACGAGTTTGGTGCGAGTCAGTTGACGCCTATTGCGCAGTCTAAAGTGTGAGTACGAGTTAAAACAAAATTCGTCGAGAATCCCAAAAGAGAGTTTACATACAGCAGCGGTTTGTGTCTCTTCAGTTATCAGGGCTGCAGGTTGCTTCGTGAATTTTGCACACACGCACGGTTACCTCTGTCGTTTATCAAATTAGATCTCTGCTAATAGGCATGCAGTGAATCAGTGTATCTACCTGTTATAGGGCGCTCATTTGCGCTCATTCTTCCAGCTTGACAATAATGGATAACTTTCTTTCCTATCGGGAGCACATTTTTTGGTGAATAAGATCCTTGGGTGCGTGCGTGTTCGTTCAACATGTGAGCAGGAATGTTTTTGTTTCAGCTGGTCACAGTCGCTAGACACAAATCTCGACAAAGCCACCGCCAGGCGCACACCGTTCAAGTCCCCCTTCCTACGGAAGAGGTTCGGTTCCGTAGAGACGCCGTCCAGTGCCAGAAAGGTAGCGCCTTGTTACTCGTACTACCGTTTTGCGGTGAAAAAAATTCTTTTTTTTTTTTTTTTTTTTTTTTTCCTTATTTTGGTATTGTTATTATACTGTCGTGCACATGCATTAGGGCGTACTAACCTGAGGCTGCTTTGTGGGTAATAAATGTTTCAGGGCATCATGGGAAGCATTGAAGAAGGTTTGAATCGCGTGCTAGACGCCATGACTCCGCGAGCTCTCACCCACGGTCCCCGCAAAGTCAAGGTGAGCCCGCGCGTGCGCACTATTTAGACATGACGTCACAATTTGCGGCCAAGCCTATAAGAAGGTGGCGTTTGTATTGTAGGACAAGAGTTTTTGGAATAATAACCATGGCGCGTTTTTCTCTGAGCTTTCTTTGATTTTTCTCCGCGAAAGAGCACAGGTAGTTTTTAGCGCAGTTAACCCCCTTCAATTTTTTTTTTTGTTTGTTTTTAAAGGCATTGTACAATGTGTCCACGACTTCGACCAGAAGTCCCGAGGAAGTTCTCGAAGAACTGACGCGCGTTTTAGTTTTAGCAGACATCGCGTACAAGCAAAAGGGGTAAGAGATGTATGATGCGTGTTAATAATTAACCCGCTGTTACACGTCCTTTGTCGAGACTTATCGGCTTGTCCCGTCTTTCAGCTACACTTTAAGGTGCAAGTCCATAATTAACCCGCTGTTACACGTCCTTTGTCGAGACTTATTGGCTTGTCCCGTCTTTCAGCTACACTTTAAGGTGCAAGTCAATTGATGAGAGAGGAAAGGTCGTCCTGGACTTTGAAATGGAAGTTTGCATGATCCCCAGAATGGAACTAATCGGTATGAACCAAGCCGTCGTGGTTGTTATTGTTGCTTTATCAACTGTAGGACACAAGCGTACAAAGCACTAATACTAAATTATATATACGGGTTCTTTCTTTCTGTTTTTTATTAGGAGTCCGTCGCAAGCGAATGAAGGGAGACACGTGGGCGTACAAGAAGATTTGTGAAGAACTTTTAGCCGAGGCGCGGCTGTAGTGGATCACAAGGCGGCCTAACCACAACCAGCACAATGATTCAAATGATCTATTATAGTACGCTCTCCTGACATAACGCAGGAGAATACCGTGTTATCGTGGTTAAATAAGTTGTGTGGTTGCTTTTTAGTGACATGAGTGTCTAATGAGCCTCGCTTCGAAGCTAACATGACGACACCCTGTAAAGAGTCAGTTCTGGCTCCTTCGTAGTTTGCTATTTTTATATCCACACCACTGTGAGTCTTTGTATATATTTTTTTAATGGGAAGAGTCACGAAAAGAAGTTTCTCTGATCTTCGACGATCTTAAGTACGAATTCTTGGATATGTAAAAGAGATAGAAAACAAATTTGTTTTACGCCATGTTGTATAGTTGTTACATGGTGTTTGGGAGGATGTTTTTACCAAATGAAATAAATAAAGGAGTTAATTGGTTACGCTTTTAATAGGATAGCCAGATAGGGATTTAACAGATTTAAAATGTATCTTTACAGGTCCACAATTTTGTAAGGAAATGATACAATTGCTTGTCTTTTCAGTCGTGAATTTGTGGCTGCTTATTCGAATCAGTAAGCGAACATCGTTTATTACTTGCCGCATACAGGAACCTGTTGTAAATATGTCACAGCACGGAGTTATTGTTGAAATATTTTATATCAGAGTGGGCGGGGACAGAGCCTGAGCAACCTTGTACAATCAATTTAATGTTTAGTATGGAATAAATACAGTTTTTAGTGAATGACGTCCACATAATTATGTTAAATTCCATCTTAGGCCCTGTTTGTATGAGAAAAAGGTGGCCCGGGGACCCGAGCCACCCTGGGCGTGCCAACTATTCATACATTTCTTTATAAATCGAAGCGAGCGCTTCTATTACAAATCACAACTTGTATCGGAGAACAGGGTAACCCTGGGGGCAGGGAATCTCGGTTGATAAGATAGGGTGGGCGTGACAACTTTTCGCCATGTAAACACTGGCTCAGGGGGGAGGGACAACTCGCGTTTACGGAAGCCTGTTAAAAACAAAATTTCGACATAATTGAAAACACAAGAGTACAGAAATCAAAGATAAGACGGTCTCTTCCTTCGGTCCGCCATCTGTGGGCTTTATAAACAAAGTTTAAAAAATCTTCCCAGTCTCCAAACGGTAAAGTTGTCTCGGGTACCCGGGACGACTTTTCTCCATATAAACGGGGCCCTATAATCCTTGTAAGGTTTAATTGGTTTCTGCTTGAAAAAATAAGGAGCTGCGACACGTCAAGGCTGTCCCTTAGACCCCTCAAGTTGTACAAGCACGAAAACTACAGCTTATGTACCATGTGGACAGCTTGTTGTGTTGAGTTAATTAATTCACACTCAGCAGCGAGATTTATTTGCCTACATGTGTCATTCATTGGGGTGAGTTTCGCGATCGACTAAGAACCCCCATATTATTTTAAATGACTATGAAACAAAATTTTAGGTGGATGTTAAGGGGGGGTGACCTTATGCGTTGATTGGACGTTTAATAAGCGCTACCCGGTGCGGTGGTAAAAACGTATTGTTCTGTTAGTTTACATTAAAATCCGTAGTCATATACTAGCTCGTGCATGGCCAGGGATTTTCGATATTGCCGCAGAGTTATCCCGTTGCGAGATGTAATAAGGTCCCTCTCCAGCTGATCACATATGGCGCCTCTCCACATCCTCCGTCCAATGCAGGACTCGAACAACTCCTGAAGGGTGGACCGCCGTCTCGCTGTGTTTCCGTGCGTCGGTTTCTCCAGTGAAGTTTTATCTGCCCTGTCACCCTCGACGTCTTGCAGGTCTTGATTTGCTTGGGGATTAGGCAGAGCGACACTTCTGTTAAAAGCTACTGGAGCGGGTCGTTTCGGTGAATCTGGATTCTCCGTATCGACCTCGTCTGATTCCTGATCAGTTAATTTCTGGTATTTATGTTTCCTCAGGAACCTGGAGAAAAATGTTTGACTAATTCGTTTCATTCTGATCAGTAGAACTCTTGTCCGCTTTGAGCCATTAATTTTGTGGACTCATTTTGTTGTCGTGCTGGAGATACTTCCACAGACTGATTCCAGGTCATTGTGCGAGTCGTCCGCATAATTAGACTGACGGTTGCACGACTTTAAAGTCAGATGGTTTCTAATAATTGGCATTTCTCATAATGCCTCGGCGCGGAAAAAAACGCTCAGTGAATGATGCCCCTAATGAAGCTCTTGTTTTTTTTTTAGTGGAGTGAAACGACTAGAGGGGAACCAGTTGGCTGTTCTCACACAAGCCAAAGTACACATTTGGTTAAAAACTTTCAATCAAACTATGACGTGTGAACTCTGTCTGGAACTAGTTTGCTGTTGTGTACGGCTTGATCCATGAAACTGTTGAAGCAAAAAAGATAGATAAATAAATGTTGCAATATAGCTTGACTGCTTGGAATAGGTGAAATGAGTCGAGGCACTAAAGGCTGGTTCGCACGGTAAAGCATTTAGCGCAAACTCAAACGCAAGAGTGAAAACGTTTCGTTATCTTGCGCTCCTAGCGTTTCGGCGTGCACTTGCTTTGCGTTTCGGCCGGTCGATTGCCCTTGCGCTAATTGCTTTACTTGTGTGGACCAGCCTTGACAGTTTCGCATATATCTGTATGGTGTTTGGGGGGAAATTCGGGAATACATACTGCGGGGAATTTTCGGTTTTCTTATTGTGCAAATATTCAAACTGTGTCCGGCCGTCAGCCAAGTGATGCACCATGCAGACATCTTCAGAGGACAAAGAATGCGACAAATGTGTTGGTTTGCGTGCTGGCCTTTCTATGGAGTTGCAAACTAAGGCGAGGTGCTTTTAAATTGTTTGAATTTACGAGAGTCACATGAAAATGAGTCTGATTTTCATGACATTTTATGAGAAGATATTTTAAACTATCTACAGTACTGTATATTCTTCGTAGTAGGAAGACTTTCGACGTGCACGGCTAGCTCGTTTCGGAAAGGACTCTCTCATGACACTTATTAACTGATCGAAGCAATTTATTGTCAGTCTCAGAAGAAGGCTTTTTGCGTGTCTTGGAGTCCGAATGAAAATGCTATTTGCCCGGAAGAAATAAGTGTTGATGTTTATCATAACAAAAAGCCAGATGTCGTACAAATGGACATCAAAAGGCAGTCGCGCTTTTAGTTCAGTCTCTCTATGTGTTTAAGTGCTAGCGTTCTGGCGTGTCTGATCAAACGTTTAGAAAGTAGGAAAAGAGAACCTTCGGCATACCTTTTCACACTTTTATTTATATATGTACATCACAGGTTACAACATGCAAGTCACCCTAGCTTTGGCCTTTGGTAACCATTAAATAGGATAAAGATGGATTTAATCTTTTGTTTGGACT
This sequence comes from Plumapathes pennacea, assembly GCA_964036295.1. Taxonomy (NCBI): domain Eukaryota; kingdom Metazoa; phylum Cnidaria; class Anthozoa; order Antipatharia; family Myriopathidae; genus Plumapathes; species Plumapathes pennacea. The sequence continues at coordinate 33,925,461 of OZ038462.1, forward strand.
TCGATTCTTGACTGCATGACTGGCGCGTTGGCGGTTCCCCAACAAAAGCTGGTATCGTATTAGTTTTCGTTACACCGAGAGAAAGTCGCTAGTCGGTCGGCCGGTTTTATTACACTTAGTTCAGCAACAATTTACATTTTGGTATTCAGAAATCAAATGGAAATTTCCCGGTCGTAAAAGGACTGCAAGATTCATGAATCGCGTTTTGGAACATAAAAGCGAAAAGTGGATCGTCATGTCCATTACTCATATAATGTGCACTTCACAAATAACATTTATCACCCGCAGTTTAGACAACATTTCATCTAATACGAATAATTTAGTGAAACATTGAAGCACCGGTTATTCAAAACGCAATTTATTCAAAGCTGCCGTAATCTAGTATGTTTTGGTTTTACTAGGTTTTTATTTGCTTTTACGACACATTCACGCAAAGCTATAAACAATGCGGTCGACGTATTTTAGGCTGCATACCCTGGATCGACCGAGGGTCGATGTGTGAAAACGAGTTCCTTTTAAAGCTGGTTTTCCGTTGTATTTTAGGTTGGTCGAACGTTTTAGCGCACAATAACCGACCACGAGGGAAAAACTGCAATTAACGTTTTCCGGAAATTATTCAATTTCCAGCTTGGATATGACCAGCGGACGAAATGAGCTTGGACGAAACACGTCTAAAATCAGCCAGTCTGAGCACATGACGGATTCATAGTCCTTTTCACAGCAACTGCAACTCTATCAAAACTCGATGAACGACCAAGAACTCGCGAAACTTGGCCAGACTCATTCCATGGTCGTTGAAAATGTTTTTTTCTGTTTCTGCACATATGGCTTGACGCCTTGGGCGCAAAATGAAAGCCATCTGCTGAAGTCGCTGAAGCTCATCGGTCTGGATAGTACCGTCGTTTTTTTCAGGCGCCAGTGAGGTGGCTGCACACAGGTTCCGGGTAGCAGGTTTGTGTGTTGTTCGGCTGGCGACGGCGATCTCAATGTCTTCGCTTGTAGAAGTTTCATTTCTCGTGCGCTGGAAAGCAAATTTCTCGTCGTATTCCTCGTCTACGTCGGTGGAGGGCAGTCTCTTGTATTTTCTTTCGTTTAATCCGAGTCTCTGCGACACAAATCTCCACACCAGCGCGTTACTTTCCAGGATTTTCATTTTCGTGCGAAATATACTGATAGGCTGGACATGCAAGTTTAGATATGAGTAAGTAATATTAAACACGCTGGAAGGCGCTAGAACTGAAGGAGGGGAGTGACTTAGATGTTGATTTTGTGTTTGACCGGCGCACAATGAGTTGAGCTGCAGGTCTGGCAGCTGAAAGTTGTCTTGCCCCGATGTGATTGGCTCGGTTAAAAATTGAAGCGCGACATAAAAGCTTCGTTTGCGCATTAAATGCAGCTATAATTTTTCAATTATGAATTATTCTTTGTTTTTCACTTGGTTGTCGTTGAAGAGCTGCGAAACCACTAGCCAAGGGATTAGAATTCAATTTTTATTTGCATAAATTGTGTTGATATAAAGCCTTGTCACTTTGGTATTATCAGATGAGATGCAACTGAATTACGTTTCCTTCCTCTTTTTCTTTTCAATTCGGATATTCAAACTGGCCGCGGAAAAAAAATACAAATTTATTCCCTGCGCGTCAATTTAGAGCTTGAGGAAGTTCATTCTGCGTAAGCTGTTATTATAAACACTTATATCACATAATCCCCTAAAGGCCCTGTTACACCGTGCAATTTTCTCAGCAACTTGTCTCGCAACGCCGTTGCGAGACAAGTTGCTGAAGAATTGCACAGTGTAACAGGACTTGTGTCGCAATGTTTTTTTTGTTGCGCGCAACGTTGCACGAAGTAGAACTCAGTTCTACTTTTCGCAACGCGTTGCAGCAACTTGCAACGCCATTGCACAGTGTAACACCCCTCCAGCAACTTGTCTCGCAATTTTTGCCTTGGCGCGATCAAGAGCGCATGTGCGCCTTCTTTATAATTATTCAAATTCCACCGTGTTGACGTCTGGAATTTGCAGCGCGCCAATCACAATTTTTTCCAAACTTTCCTCGACATCAAACGTTGCAAGCTGCTGAGATCGCGTTGCACAGTGTAACACCCTACCTCCGCAACTGCAACGATACTCTTTTCAACCGTTGCGAAACAAGTTGCTGAGAAAATTGCACAGTGTAACAGCGCCTTAAGGCTGACGTTAGATTTGCTGACTGAAGGCACCGTAAATAATGTTTTCTAATTGGCCAACACTTTCACTGACTATTCTAGTAGCATATCAACATATATACACAATGGAAAAACTATACATTTGAAGGCCAAAAGCTTTCAGGTTGCTGAACGTCTTGCTTTGAATGATGCGAAGTGTTATGGTTGTTTGGTTTACAGTGAGGCACGTCTTAGTTTTTACCGATTCATCCTTTTATCGTCTTTCTTTTTCTATTATTCAGGAGGTTTTAGCTTTTATGCCAAGAGAAATATTTGTCAGCTAAGTTCAATATATGTATTCTAATATTTCAAACATGCACCGAAGAGACGAGAGAACTAAAAGGTCTAACCGAAAAGTATTGCCGTTTGTTGTTGAATCACGGTTTTTCCAATTGACTCCCATCATTTCAAAGTAACATAATAAGGCACTAACGTAAACTATTCCAAACCCCTTGTTTTGCACATGTAGCCAACAAAATAATAATTTGATTATGTTTCTTTACATCAGACCGTTAATCACTGTAAAAATGTCCCATCTTTTAATCACCACAGCTAGTATGGGATACTGAGAACTGTGACATGCGGGAATGATCAGTTTTAGAACTTTTACAATATTTCGTTACGAGTTTTCATGAGCCTGACCTTCTGAGTTATTATATCAGTACTGACATTCACTTAGAATAATCTTCAAGTCTTGGGTTCTTTGAGAACTTGATCAACCTGATCAGTCTTAAGTTGAACATATAGTATATACACCCTGTTATCCAGATGTTCTTGATTGTATCGTTTTGAGCATCAAGGATAGATCGGAAACAATCCCCCTGAGATACTAACAGAAAACCAAACGAGGTATATGAAATGGAACACACTTGTTGAACACCTAAGCGTGATAACAAAGTGTGACTCCCTCCGCCTGCCAAGTAAAACATTACGGCACTCTTCTCTGTTGCTCGCCTGCAGAACCGTGCATTCTTCCATGTCAACTCATGACAACTATAGCTTCTAATGATTGCGGTCACGACCTTGTAAAATATACGCCTGAGATCAATAATGATGGGAATGAAGTTATACCTGACTTATATGGTTGCCTATACTTTGTTCTTCGCTCCCTGCGGATAAATTAGCGATCATACAGCTGCAGCAAATCAACTCATGTCGAGAGCAAGGAATAGTTACACCGGCACTTTTATATTCATCTTGTCCCCTCGACTGTCGGCGTTTTTGCGTTTAAGGGCGCTGGAGTTATTTTTGAGTATTTTATGTAACCAACGCACCGCGTCTATGTCCTATGAACTTCTGCTAACTTTACTTCAAACCTGCACGTACAACCCTGGGATGTTGACATTCGAATGACATTTGACAAGTGAGCCTTTGTCAGTATAAACATATTTGTCATATAAACACAGGAAATGTGGAGCCATTTTCAAAGAAACTATTAACGTGTCCTTATCGATTATCGCCATCAAAAACTGTTCAGTGCAGATCGAATTATATAGAATCTAACTGCCGCGTATTTTGACTATCTGGCGGCCGGAGACGAACCGTGCCGAAATGGAAAAGAAAAACTCCCAGTCTATCAATAGAGTTAGGGCTGTGTGGCTATATTTCTGGTCCAGTAACAAGAAAAAGCAAACATCTACCAACTCACGACGGAAACGACGACAAAGTAGCGTGCCCCAAACATCTGAATTTTGGTCGCAGCGTATGATTAATGACACAGCAGATCTATATAGGGTTTGCAGTTCTTCACTCGAAACCCTGCCTATTCACACGACATCTAGTACCTTTGGAAGCATTCAAAACAAAGATGTCAAGCGTACTAAGATGGAAGAGTGTTCGGAGCAGGCCACAGAAGGGGCCGATGGGAAGGCCAGTGGATATCTACTGGATTGCGCACCCATGTGCGAACTGAATGGGTCATACCAAAGACGCAACGCAGTCTGTGAAGAAACTGAAAAAGACATCATGAATGATCAAGGTGTTAGTCTACGAGACATGCGGAAGCTATTGTCAGCTCGCCAGGTCTTACAAGAGTTAAACATCTTGTAACGGCACAGCTCATTTTCTTACCCGCATTGGTTTGCTCTAATGAATGATTCAGTTTACAGTTTTCAGATCTCTTTTTTTTAGTTGGGGCAAGTAAACCGTATAGCTTTCGTTTCATCAGTTCGATGTGAATAAATGCATGACCAAATATTTGTTTATTCGCTAGTATATGTAGTATAATTATGTAATGACTTATGTAAGGACTGACAAATGAGACGGCTGTATGAGTGTAATATTCAGAAATTTTTACGAGGTGCGCGCGGCACAAGCTTGACTAACGTGGGGGAGAGGGCGGTGGGGGAGGGGGGGGGGGTACTTTTAATATGATGCGTCACTTTGCTCCTGAAATAGTTAAAACGTGATAGCGAAAAAAACATGGACGATGGAGATGTTGGCGAAGTAGTCGAGCACTAAGCAAAATAGAAAATGTTTATTTTATTGAAGAAGCCATACTACAAAAAGATGCACATTACCAGGGGAACGCGGTACGGCTCAAGCAACACAACTCTCACGGTGTGCATATGTCAGAATAATTACTCGTTGAACAAACAAAAGCTGAGTTGTACTACTAACGAGGGTTACTGTACTAACAGCGATAGCGATTAAATGAGTAAGACTTTTCTTTCTTTACTGCACCGTCCGCTTAGTGTCGAAGCTCTGCTTGGTAACTCGTTATGCCGGTGATATATCCACATGTATCGTTGTGTCTAATCCTGCCAGAAAAAGACATTGTGGGCCGATTTTTAAACACAGCTTAACTTATATCTCGTTTATCGCTAAATTGAAGTTTGTACAGACTCCGTAAACCAGAGTTCGCCAAAGGTTAAACTGCTTTTTTAGAACATATATTGGCGTCGGCTCATAAAGACGACGTTCAGCTGCAGTCCGATAAGCAGGGCTGTTGTTTGAACTATGTTTTGGACCAGAGCTTTCTTTCTTAACCACGGTCCAAACCAATTGTTTAAAGAATCGACCCTGTATGTTTCAAGTGAACGGCCAATATCTTAACAAGCTATCTGTAATTCTATTTATGCGCCTTATAAGAAAGAAAGATGGTCCACCGAACAATTGCCAGAATAATTATTTAATCTCAATATAACAAACGAAACGGCCGCCATAGTACAGACAAATCTTTATTAGCAGCTGCGTATAAAACCTTAGTGTTGGAGATAAGCACATATCCCTGTTGATATTTGGACGTTGATAGACATCACGGAGATACACACATATCACAGCGACACCGGGACCAGATGAACTCGATTTCCATTTTACCACAACACACTAGTTTCTCGCTCTCTGATTGGTCGATTGATTAACTGTGGTAAATAAGAGTCCAGACAATGGTGTGACGTCAGCACGTCACACTTTGCAGCGAAATTGTTTTGCACATTTCTAAATGTTGTGGTAAAAATCAAATTTCCACTGGTTTGCCGTGGTGTGGACTCTTATTTACCACGCTTTACGTCATTACAAAGGCAAAAATGTTGTGGACTCACGAGGCGCTTTGTCCACACCACGGCAAACCAGTGGAAATTTATCAAATTGCTTAACGCGGTTTGGCACCGAGTTCGAGCACTGTCAGGAGGCTGAGCCCCAGGTTTCAGAGTGCAGCTGTCATCCTGCACCTTCATTTCACCTGCTATATACAGTCTTACTCTCCCTTCCAGTGTGTTCTTCGCAATAACCGGCCTGACCTGTATGTTTGCGATGTGGTTCGGAAAATGCTTTGGCGAGGGAGATAATCGGACGCGGGAACAGCAAAATTCAGACGTCGTCAGTACCGCTGATATGACACAGTCGGCCGCATCGCCAGTCCGAGTGTACCCCGGCACCCAAACGATTGCGACGCTAACAAACAGGACAAGTATGGTTCTGAACAGGACAGACAGTGTTGTAGAATTCAATTTGGAGGAGGACGAACCTTGCATGGAAGTTCTCGGCCCTGTGGCGCCTCCTGGTGGCCACGCGCCGACCTACAAACGAGAGAGAAGAAACGCGATATGCATAGAGCTCGAAAAGGGCATGCAAGGAAGAAACGGCGTGAGCCCGGGGCAGTTCAGACGGCTTCTGTATGGACACCAAGTGGTACGACTGTTGTTCACAGATTGGAGCACTGACTCTTAATATACTGCTCGGTATTATAACAAACAGTTAAAAAAGGGCTTGGGAGCAGCCGAAACAGAAATAAGAATTAACACCATTACTAGTAAGGTTAGCGAAGAACAGACTCGTCTTTTTTTTTTTTTTTTTTTTTTTACTTCCTTTGATTTGAGAGTATGACATTAAAAATGTATTCTTAGATCAATATGGGAGAGAAAAATATGCCGATGACACAGATTTCTTTAGACGCCTGGGCGCAATACATACAATATTACATATACATTCAATCCCGAAAACAATATCCTGCCGAAAAATACATTTAGGCAATTACATCTATCACGTGACCCTTTTGTGTTTTGAACTGGAAATACTCCAAATGCTCCTGCTTTTACCATTTAAGTGACTGGTAACCGTAAAATTATATAAACATGCTGATATAGTGTACATTTTCTTAGTTATACGGTATTTCTCAGTGGTATCTATCACGTGACACATGACTGATATAATTGCCTAAATATATATTAGACTGGAAAACCTTTTAAGATTGACTGTACATATATATTTACTATAACAAAGTTTAGTCGAGCGGAAAGGATATTTGCAATAACATCAATATTTTACAACACATTTGCTGACTGGTCTCATTAAAATAACATTGCCAAAGCTTGTTTTCCGTGCATTTTGGGCCAAAAAAGATATATACATGAAACGTAAAAGGCAGGTGCCGCGAACAATAACGCACTTATGCGCGACTCGCGCTGAATGAATGTTTTGTAGTTTTCTTGATAATGCTGTCAATTCAATAGACCTTTATAACACCCGACCTCGCTGTCAGTTTTCAATTATCGCCAGGCAAATGCAATGCATTATTTTAAAAGAAATAAATATGCTCCGTTCCATGTGCCAGGGAAGTTGTATTTGTTTCGTGACAGCATCTTGTTTAACTGTAGGCGCCAAATTTTAGATCGCACTGTCTTAGGTGGCAGATTTGTCATCATCGGCAATTATAACATACTGAAAAGTACGGTGGCTCTAAAGGGCGCAAATTTTCATTCGCTCTTTACAGCGCGACAATAGCTATAATCACTTATCGCATGCGATATATTTCTTTATTATATGACTGTGACGTAGTTTTACCATATAAGGTCGCAACAGAGTGCCGGTACGGGAGCGTATTACACACTTCAAATCCGTATTACACTGTAGAAAACCGGTTTGACCAATTTAGACGCGCGCGTATCACAAATGAATCAAAGATTTTTCTGAGTGCAAGGTAAAACGGTGCAACGAAAGTCTATGACTTTTCAGATACAAGACCCTTCCATCGATAGAAACTGTTACTGGATAATTTGTCAAGGAAGAGAAAGCACAGTTTAGTTGGTGGAAAGCGAACAATCGTCATGGACAAACGGCAGTTCTGACTCCGTAAAGTTTTCCGCACGATGCCGTCACTGTAAACACTGCAAAATGATTTTCGCCGTGTACGAACACTGTTTTGAGTGGTTCCTTTGCTGGAAGGGGTCTTAAACTTTCTACAACCAGGCAGGAAATCGGTGAGTTGTTAATAATCTATAATTTGACAACGTGTCGGCGGTAAAAATCCTAGTTGTGTTATGAAAGTTTCAGATTCTTCAACGTACACATTCGCTGGCTCTGTTCTTGTGTTTATTCCTTAACTACTCCGAGAAAATAAAAACCCTGTTTTGAGTACAAAGCTGCTTGCTATTGAAGAACAAAAATGGTTAAAAGTTTAAGCGAAGTGATCGATTTCAACCGCTCGAAGCACGTTTGTTCGCTGAATATTTATTCTGTCGAAGCAAGCATTTTCGTCTCCAGCGCATTTATCTCAGCACATTTAATCTGAATTGAACTTCGATCATTTGGTGGCATAACTTCTTTAATTTTCTCTGTCAAGATTTTTAAATCGATGACCGGATTGGAAGCTGTAAGTGAACCTTTGTGTAAATGAGTGTGCGTACATTTTGCCTGGGATTGAACAGTTTTGCTCGAAGTCTCTGTTTTATGTTTGCTGAAATATATTTTATATAAAGGTAAAACTACGTCACAGTCATATAATAAATCCCTCATTCGATGGTTTAGCGCGTAATACGGGCCGGCATTTTACTCGTTACTCGCATTTTTCCTCGCCCCGCGGCGGGGCTCGGAAAAATACGAGCAACTCGTAAAATACCGGCCCGTATTACGCGCTAAACCATCGAATAAGATGTATTTATTATCGCGTAACAAATTTCGCGACATTTACCGCTGGACTGCAATTGTGGGCTCCACATGTGCTCAAAGATGGCGGAGGGTGAGGAATGCTGAGTTTCTTTGTGCGATGAGACGGAAGCTGGTTGAAGTAATTTTCTATCGGAAAGTTTCTATCTGAATTATGTCTGTTCACGTGACTGAATTATGTAGACGTAATTCAGATAGGAACTTTCTGATTTACTTCAAAAATTACTTCAATCTTGGGCTGGACTCTTTGAGCTTCCTTCTCCTTGTACACGAACTCAGCTTCCGTCATCTTGGAGCACATGGCCACGCTTGGAGTCCACAATCGCAGTCCAGTGGTATAGGTTTATCGCGCGATATAATTCTTAATAATATTGCACAATAAAGAGTGATGAACATTTGTGGTTTGTAATGGCCCTTCAGAGCCACCGTAGTTAAACGTGCAAAGAACAAGTGTTTTAAATAAAAAATGGGTACATTTGTTAACCGAATAAACCGCCAAAATAAAACTCTACGAGATAGCCACAGCCGATAGGCAGAATCCTTGATCTGTGCTTTGAATTGTGAGCGTGTGAAGTCCCGGAAAGACTGGTGTATTCAAAATGTCCGTCTGCGTTCTTCTTGCTCCTGACAATTCTGTTACTACTTGTGCTTCTCCGTGGTTTTCGTCCAACCAAACCCTAGCACTGCCCCTGTACGAGTTGTGAGTAAATATAACCACCTCTCTGGCCCCGGACGCATTTAGACGTTCGGCTTGGTTCAGAGTTTGAACAGGTGGAACAAAAAACTTGAGTTTCAAAGTAGCGCCCTGGTCAAGAGCTCGCAAACAGCGTTGACGATCAAGACGGATAGGCCAGTGGCTAATATTTGTAAACTGAAATCCATTGGCTGATAAAAAGTCCATTTCCGGTAGAGTGTTGTGCACGGCCTTCGATGTGTAGTCTGGGGTCAGTAGAGTCCAACACAAGGGGCTGGAACTGACAGCGTTATTGTACATAGGTTGAGGCAGACTAAATACCTGGTTGTCTGGTACATCTTCGACGTTGTTCGGCAGTCGGTTTTCTTCATCCATCTCGAGTATGATTGTCTTTTCAAGTACACTCTTCATGTATGTGATCAGTAAAGATGCCATTTGCGCGTGTCCCGTAATGCTTGGGTGATTCCCATCGGAACTGAACAGATCATCGATCGACATCGTCGCATTATTCTTACTAATTTCAGGACAAACAACGTTTCTCCAGCTCAAGGAAGGTATTCCGTAGTACTTAGCAATAGCCCGTTCTCCTTCATCCTCCGAGCTAGGACAGTCTTGCCCAACAGTAGTCTTGTAGAATATCTTATTAAAGAAGTTCACAAAAAATAGAGCGGGATGCGAAGGTAAAGACAATATTAGCCTGGTCAGTTGCTCTAGCGGTTTCCCTGGAGGAAATGCCCTTCCTTCATAGCGCCGGTAGTCGTTCGACGCAAGCTCCCAGATGACAATGTCTGGACGCTGGTCGATGTAGTTCTTCATGCAATAAGAAAAGTACTCGGAATCTGAACCGCCAATGGCAAGAGCGTTTACCTTTAACTTGGAGGCTGTGATGGGCGTGATAGACCTATACCACCAATTGACGAACGCTTTGTAGTATACCCCCCCAAGGTTCTTGAGGTCCATTTCAAGTCCAGCACCTGCAGATATTGATCCTGCTATGACAAGCAAATTGATTTCTGTGCCCTTCAGGGCTTTTCTGAACACTCTTTTGAGGCGTGTAGACAGCCCCAAGGAGACCAGGCCTGCCCGTAGCATTGCAGGAGTTATTCCTAGTTCACCAAAGTCCTTCTGGTCGTACATCCAATCGCTCATAAAGTCTCGGGAAAGGACAATTTCTAACGACTTCAGATCTTTTATGTACGAAGGAGGATTATGATTTTTCTCATTGACTTGGCTTTTTGTGGACCCTCTGGATTTGTCTTTGGGACTACTGACGTCTACCAGCCCGACATGTTGTTTGCTAATACCCAATCTATTCAGCAATCCTTTACTTTGGTTAAAAGTAACAATTTGTGGCTTAGCTTCTAGTAATGTGCTTGTCTTCGTGTGTATGTCCATGGTTGCAGCTGATACATCATTTTCTGCAGCCGTCACTTGCTCTCCACCGTTGTTTGGCGCACTTTTTGCTGTAACTTGCCCTGCGCCGCTGTTTGGCGCACTTTTTGCGGTCACTTGCTCTCCGTCGCTATTTGGCGCGCTTTTTGCTGTAACTTGCCCTGCGTTGCTGTTTGGCGCACTTTTTGCATTAACTTGCTCTCCGTCGTTATTTGGAGCTGAGAAGAGTCGCACTGTAGCATTCTTGTGCCGTCCAATCAGTATACCGAACGTCTTGTTTTTCAACACAAGGGTCACTTCTTCTCCGGAGCCATCGAGTTCTTGTTTCTTAATTGCTTGAGACGTCTTACTATCATCAGAATTTGGGGCAGGATCCATGTAAGCTGCTACCTCTTGTAATTTTTTTGCTGTTGACTCATGGTTGTTGCTCTTTATGCTGTTATTTGCGCTGTTTTTGTTATTGCTGATTGTCGCTGAAGGCTGAGCATGGTTTGTGTTCTCGGTCTCTGCGGCAATGCTCTGTGTGGCTAGGTTTCCCAGCTTTTCTATTCCGGTATCATCTTGAATCTGAAGTTCTTGAGGTTTCTTTGAAACTAATATGTCAGATTTGTTTGAACCCAACATCTTTGCCTCTTGATTGAAATGCTGTACCACTCCAGAGGAATTGAAAATATTCAAGTTTCCTAACGGATGCACTGTTGCGTTCACCTTGCTCTTGATAATCCCGTGAAGAGCAGATTCATTTCTAAAATATGTTAAAAGAAGCTGGTGCATCAGCATGCCGAGCGAATTGTTCGAGATAGGAGTGACATCAGGAGGCGCAGAACGCGATTGAGTGTCCAGTTGTTGGTTAGTGAGTCGACTTTTCAGTTGTCTGTCTGTAGTTGCCGCACTGAACTGTGATACACGTTCAGCTCCTTCTTGTTCGTTTTCTGATTCGCGCATCTTTGCAACTTTTTGGTTAGCTTCTAATAATAGTTTAGCCAAAGAGGAGCCCGTGTTCCCCGCTTTGGCCGTTCCTCGCGGCTTCTGGTGCGGTGGTGGAATGATTCCTTCAAGTTGCGAGTTTTCCGAGTTTGCCTCGTTTAGCCGTTGATTTGTCACAGTAGGTACGCCAGTAAATTGATTTGTTAGATCAACTTCATTTTGTACCGGATTTTCCGGCTTATCTTCTGTATTTTTTACATTTTCAGCGGTAATTTCCGCCACTGAACCACCCGTTTGAATAGAGTTATTGTGAGCCATATAGTCGCCATTAAGACCTTGCTCGAGTGTGACTTCTTGTTTATCTGCTTTATGCAAAACTTCCGCGGTGCTTTGAAGACGTTGGTTATTCCCGGCACCTTTATTTGGGGTGCTTTTGATTGGCTTGCTGGGTTGATCCAACAGTGATATATCACTATTAATCATTTTTCTATTCTCGTCGTCAATTTCCTCTATGTCCGTCTCACTGACGTCATCAGGATTTTCTGCCTCCTCATCTATCTTTCTGGGGGTTTCTGGAGTGGTTTGTCGTGACTCACTACTTGGCACCCTTTTTGCACTCGCGTGAAATAAACCGTTGGAATTACTGTTAGCAGAAGACGCAGTTGTATCCTTCCACTCGCTGCCGCTAGTTTCCTCTGGGTGTGGTTTCTCTGTTTCGTCAGTTGCATCCCCTTCCGTTTCAGTCACAATTTTTTCAACAGAAGTGTCAGGGGAATCGTCTGAAGAATGGGGACTTGTCGTATCACTGGACATTGCATTATCACTTTCATCGTTAGAAGCCTGCTGACGGTAACTGGGTCTTTTTTTGTCTAATTGTTTGTAACGATTCCCTGTTTTTCTGCCAAGAGCTGAGTCGGACTTAACTAAAGCTCCGAGAACTCCGTCTAACTCATCATTGAACAACTCCGATTCTTTGTTAGTTCCTTCGGCCATGCTGAGTTGAGCACTTTGATAATCCGATTGTGCCTCATCCGTCAGCGTATTGTCACGTGAAAGGCCCGTGGCATCAATAATTCTATAATCATTTCCAGCAATATTGTTGCTTGAGGGATTTTCCTTCTCTGTGTACTCTTCATCGTTGTTTTGTTCATGTGCATCTTGATTGGCTTCTTGATAGCTGAAGTCCGCGTCGCTTTCAATTTTCTGTCGACGCCCCTGCTTTTCTTTGGAGTGCCTGTCTGTGACTACTGAGTCGCCGGCCGTTGCTGGAGTCTTACTTTGATCCTCTTCTGGTCCATCAGTAATTTCTATCACTTCGTCTCCATCGCGGGTCCCATCGATGAACTCGACATCGCCCGTGTCATAGGCAGCAGATGCATCTTTACCATTGCTTGCCGTCACTTGGTCCGGGATGTTTTCTAAGTTCCACCCGCCGTCTGTTGCACTTTCTCCAGAGTCAGAAGGCGCGGCTACAAAGCTTTTTTTGTTTGCAAAGTGAGACCCCGCCTTGATTCCAAAGGTATTACCAGTGCTTGAGTTTCTACGTAGTTCATGGGAATCATTCTTGTAGCCGTTTGGCTTTCCGTAAAATGTCTTGTGGAATAGTTTATGAGAACCTAATAAACCGCGATGTGAATCCTTTTTACCAGAAGCCATTATAGTTCCCAAGAACTCCCAGGGCATTAGAAGCAAGAGCCAAGCAAGAGAAGTAAAAGTCCATTTCATTTTGATGGCGTCTGGGTTGAGGGACTCTCTCGTAGTCTCTTAAACCTTACCAAACCCCAGAGTCACCCTGAAGAAAAAAAGAAATGCATGCGGTTATTATTTACTGACTGCAGCAAAAAAGGCTGTCCGCGCGAATGATTAATAAGTGTGGTGGACGCCAAACTGTTTCGCACTGTTCAAAATACCCCGCACCACACTGTAAGCCATTATAATACTTTCTAGTACTAATTTCAGAGAATGTCAATTGGAGAATGTCAAGTTCTCGGAGACACCAGCTGCGCAGGTCGACATAATGTCCCTTCGGAAAGTGACCCAGCAAACCAAGAACCATTTACAACTAGCGTATTGGTGTACTCCAGGGTCAAGCTTTTTACATTATACCCTCGCTGCTGGTAAAATGACGGGTGGCCATTTTAATAAAATAGAAGAATATATTGTCTTTACATGTTCATTTATGAAAAACCGAAAACAAAATCTGTTTTTATTGAGCAAACAAATGTTTAATGCGACTTTGAACAAATTTTGGGAGAAGAAATTTATTCACCTTAGGTTATTGCTTGTTGGGCACTACTTAGCCGCGTAACCAGAACTATTTTGTCCACCCTTTGCCCCACAGCTACTGACATTTTAGTTTTTAGACATTGTGATTTCCATTTATTTTACAATTAAATAGTTCTCATTATCTACATACTTACCAAGAAGTGAAACTATACTAACCGTCCCTCGAATAGATTTGTAAATATAGTAACAATTGCTTTCCGCTATTATTGCAGGACACACGGTAAGCAATCAAAGTAGATTATGTTTATCATAGTACGTTATTGACAATCGATAAGATTCAAAAAGTCCACTATTTAATAACTTGTATGCATGTTTAGTCTGACTTAAAACGATAACAAGACACACTGATGTCTGCAAATAAAAATTGAAGAAAACTGGCGGTCATTGATCTCACTCACCTCAAACTTTTAGAGCGTTCGCACTGGCTGATAAAAAGTTTCTGGCATCTGTTCCATTGAAAGTAAAGTGCCAATAGAAAACAGAAGTGAAGGGGTACTTTCAAAGTTTGCTGTTTGTCTGAATTAGTGAATTATCGAAATAAACACAAATATCCGTCCAATAACATCACTTGGCTGAGACAAAAAGCTCTGGTACGTCATGTAAGACCACCTAAAGGTCCCCAAACTTTTTCATTTCTGGAGATGAAAAGAACCTGTTACTGGGTGGGCGACTCATTTGACAGCAGAGGTAGTCAGCTTCAATGCTAGCGCACGTGGGACCGTCTGACAGCATATGAACGTTTCGACAACTGACTGTTTCAATATTGGTGCGGCTAAACCCGTCAGTGTTCGAATACTATGCGTTGTAATTGGCATATATGTTGGAGCGTGCTTCTTGATTAAGGCCGCCCACAAAATAAGCACAATCGTATGCTGAGTAAGGCTCTAACATCGTTTGGTAATTGTTGTGTTTTGCTGCACCGCAATAATTATTGCCATTCCACCTATTTTGTTTAGGTGTTTTTACACCCGCCCCAGTCTTTAATGTGCAACATGGGCAAGGCAGACCTCGCGTGAGACTGGGTATAGAAAATCCAACCGCTGCCCCCAATGCGCGGGCTCGTTCTCTTTTCGTTCCTTTTTCTTTTCTTTTCATTGACTGTGGAGTCCTTCGTGAATCCATTTCCATCGAAGGATGAACTGCGTTTTCCTAAAGGTGGCAGCATTTGCTGCTTTCCTGATGGCATCGTCTGTCTTAGGAAAGTCTTCAGTCAATCCTGAGCTGACGTTAACCAAGGTTTCTCGAAAGATAGACCTTTCGACTCAGGTGGCAAAAGTTAGTTCTTCAGTCACGCTCAAGAACGAAGGCGATTCCTCTGCAGGATCTTTCCTGTTGGCTATCGAACCTTCCTTGTCAGACAAGTTGGCTTACGCCTCAGTTTCTGTGAGTATAATTTCCGTCTCCAACACTGTTATGAACGTCTCGTTTGTTGCCAGCCGCTGATCTATTGCCACGTATATGTGATACCTTCTTTTAGACAAAGGCCAGCGATGAGGAGGAAAACACTCTAGTTGTGAAGGAAACCGAGTTGGAATCCCACAGGTGAGGTCCTCTGCTTACCCAGCCAAAAATCGGGCACTTGGACTTTATTGTACTGAAGATGTTCATTTATCTGATTTGCACTAATGTTGGTCATCGCATGCTTCAATCGAGTATCTGTATATTAAAGTAGCTTCTAGTCCACGCAGCTTATCGTTGAAGTTTGCCCGTGCATTGAAGCACAAGCACGCGATTCCACACCTGGCACGGTTGTAAAAGATATCTTGACTTGTTTTGAAAATAGTTAGTCATAATAATCCTCTAGATTCGATTTTGCGCTCATGCGGTGCTGTACAGTGTTTATTTGGACAAACCAATTTGGACATGCCATATTATGGTGTATTGTGTGTGCTAGCAGTTGATCAAACACACAAAGCACTGTACAGCCAGCCAAGTTTTCTGTAGTGAGTGGACCAATTTTCAATCAGGGACAAAGAGAAATAACCTACCATTGGTGGACAAAGCTCAATGTTTGCCATTCACCTACAAAAACTCCTACAACTCCATTGGCAATGTAGCCTGACTGTAAAATCTGGTCCACTGATTAATTCAGAGGAGAGTGAATGTGCTTATCATGAAAGGGTCAAAATTAATGGTTTTCTCATGCTGGGGTAACCAGATTCCTTGGGCAACCAATGGCTTAGAGAAAAATGATACAGTTTAGTGCTGCATGATAGTGCTATCCCCAACTGAGTTCAAAAGTTAACTTTGAACCTTGCATGGTGAAGGTATAATGCATAGTATTTGTTTTTGTTTACATTGTTTGTTGAGTATGAAGCAGCTTGCCATTGTGGCAATCAGTGACAATCTCAAAAAGTAATGGTACCTTGCAATATTGTCCAGCTGAAGATGGACCTTTTGTGGTACATTAAACTTTCTGTTTGTTCTTTTTTTTTTTTTTTTTTTTTTTTTTTTGTGGTTGTTTAGTGAAACCAAGTTCTTTGAAGTGGAACTGCCCCAGAGACTCCAGGGAGGAGAGTCCATTGAACTGAACATTGTAGAGGTGTACTCTCATGCGCTGACACCATTTCCCACCAAGATCAGCCAGTCTGACAAGCAGTTTGTGTTGTTTGCTGCAAACCACTACCTGTACACTCCGTACAAAGTGAACTCGCAGACCACCACTGTCAGCTTGCCTTCTTCATCCATAGAATCCTTCAGCAAGTTGAAGCCAGCCTCTGCCTCTGACAGCACTGTCACTTATGGTCCATACGGTGATGCCACACCATTTAAGAGCCACCCAATGCGGGTTCACTTTGAAAACAACTCACCCTTCCTTTCTGTAAGTACTGTACAGTAGAGAGCTTAAGCACCAGGACGGTAGAGGACGATGGCAACATCGGTGAAACTAAAACTCATTGCAGAAGACAAAAGGCGCACGTGAATATGTAAAAATTGAAATGATCTTGGGCCATCATGCTCTCGCATGCATCTGCAAATGCTTCTTTTTTTTAGGCTATTGTCAGGACATGGACAACATTTTGAGAAATTACGACAGTCGTTCTTCTTAGTAGGAGACGATGAAAGCAATAGAACTTCGGCAAAAATGGAACAAATTTGAGCAAATTAAGAATACAAGTAGGCAAAGTTACGAAGACTAGGAATACGGAGACACATTTTTCCTGGTTCCTTGCACTGCCTTCATCATCCTAGTTTGCTTAAGCTCTCTAGTATGTTTCCGTGAAGACAGTAGCCAGTTGGATTTGCAATGTTTTACACTGTACGTGGGTATTTTTTTCTAGGTGGTGGAGATGACTCGTACAATTGAGGTGTCACACTGGGGCAACATTGCAGTGGAAGAGTCTTTTCATGTTAAACATGTTGGTGCTGAGCTCAAGGTAAGGGCCACAGTAATCTATATAATAAGTTATTACTGTAACCTGTGTATTTGTTCGTTTTTACTGTAAGTGCTGTATTTTACTCAAATAGGTATCCTTAAACCTTGCTGTACATTAATTTATAATGCACTTTGTTATTGTCCAAACTTACAATGTTCTGATACATTAGTTTGTGGGAAAACAACAGAGTGAGAAACAGGGAATCTCTGTTATTCCTTCCTTCCTTCCTGCCTTCTCTTTCTTTCTCTTCTCCTTTGTGATTCTACCCTATTCTGCCTTGGTTAGGTTTCTAATATGTACGTGGTGTTTTTACTGCAGGGTTCCTTTTCAAGGTACGACTATCAACGCAGCCCGGCCCCAGCCTCCATCAAATCATTCAAGTCTATTCTCCCAGCTGCTGCAGCTGATGTGTACTACAGAGATGAGATAGGCAACATTTCCACCAGTAATTTGTTCTCTCACGAAGAAGCAGTTGATCTGGAACTGAGGCCTCGCTTTCCTTTGTTTGGTGGCTGGCAGACACGCTTCTACATTGGCTACAATATCCCCAGCTATGAATATCTATACAACATGGGTAAGTGCTAGTATCAATGTCCAAAATCCAGAACTCAGTTGTTCAGAGTGTGATTAAACAAAGACTGGATTCGGTTCAAACTATGTTCTCATCTAAAATATCACCAACTAGGTACATGTAAGTTGTCTATAAATTCTGTATGTACAGTAAATGTTGCTCTGGTAAACAGTGCGTCAATTTTTTTAACAAGGTTTAAGCAAGGTTTGGACTGAAGTTAAGAAAGCCCTGGTCTAAACATAGTTCAAACAATAGTCAATGCTTATCAGACCACGGCTAAATGTGGTCATTATAAACCGACCCCAATATATGTTCTGAAAATGCAGTTTAACATTCTGGAAAACTCTGGCTGATGGAGTCTGTCTAAACTTCAATTCAGTGATAAACCAAGTCTAAGTTGGGCTTTGTTTACAAAAGTGGCCCAGTATGTCTAGTTGTAAACAAAAGATTATCCTACATGTACTGTAAATTACATGTACATCAACAAGAAAAATCTCTACTGTCACATGGAACAGGGTCAGCTCATGCTCTTGTTTTGATTGTTATCTAGGAAATCATTATTTGTTGAAGATGAGGGTTGTGGACCATGTGTTTGATGAGTTTGTTGTTGACCGACTCACTGTGCGTATCATCCTGCCGGAGGGAAGCATGTAAGTCCAGTGATCAACATTAAGGGTTGCCCACTATGCCCAGGGCAACCCAAAGATTTTGGTTGGGCAAGTAAATTCAGGGCCAGGAAACCAGAAGTTATAAAACTTTCTATTGCTTGAAGTCAATCTACAGTCCGAAGGGCAACCGGCCTAAAACCTTAATGTCAAGCACTGAAGTCCTGTTCACAATTCACAAGATTGAGTTTCTTCTTATTGTGTTGTCTGGATTGAAGGCAAGCAATTCTGCATTTTTAATGTTAGCATCATACTGCAACTGGAAGCAAGTACATACAGTACACAAATACAGACTTTGCTTTCTGAGCTATAGTACAACTTGGTGACATGTGTATTATAGCTTGAAGTTTTGCAGATGGTTGTGGCTTTGTGTTCTGAGTTAAACTGGTGTTGTTAATCACAATGTGTGCCTTTAATCTTTAGGAATGTGAAGCTAAAGTCCCCATATGATTTAAGCGAGGGTAAGCGAGAGCTGCATTTCACATACCTAGATACGGTGGGCCGACCAGTCATCACACTCCATAAGGAGAACTTGGTTGAACAGCACATCCAAGATTTTGAGGTAGAGTTTTTGTTTACACTTGCTTTCTTTGGTGTTTATTGACTATTATCATCATGATGTAAAGCTATGGAGGTTTCTTGATTTGCCAATGATTCTGCTGTCCACAGCTTCACTATATGTTCAACAAACTGCTGTTGCTGCAAGAGCCATTGCTGGTAGTTGGTGCCTTCTATCTTCTCTTCATGTTGGTCATAATCTATGTCCGGATGGACTTTGCCATCAGTAAGGTAAGTGATCAGAACTTAGTTCACGATCATAGGGGAACATTTTCAAACCAGTTCTTGTACAGTACTGGAACCACAGGTAGCCAAAGCGGTGGGGGTCCGGGGCAAGTGTTTGATGTTATAAGAGTTAGAGTGGGAATATTTATGACACGAATAATGCATCAAATACTGAAATAAAGTGAACGAAACTTACCTGGTGTGTTTATCTGCATTTGGACTGCCTTTGTTCGCAATTTCAGCTGGTTCTCAGTGATTTTGGGCTGCGGGACATAATACTAATGGTGTCGCAGAGCCCAAAATCACAGATAAAAACACCAGGTAAGTTTCATTCATTTTATTTCAGTATTTGATGCATAAGGTGTGGTAATACAGGCAACATTTTCAGTGCAACTTGTCGTGCAACAATGTTGCGTTGCAAGTTGCACCGTAATGTTGCGTGTATTACCACCGTGTTGCAAGTTGCAGCAACATGTTGCGCAAAGTAGAACCCACTTCTACTTCATGCAACATGTTGCTGCAACTTGCAACACAGTGGTAATACGCGCAACATTACGGTGCAACTTGCAACGCAACATTGTTGCACGACAAGTTGCACTGAAAATGTTGCTTGTATTACTTCACCTTTATTTGTGCCATAAACATTCCCACTATAACTTGTATAACATCAAACACTCACCCGAGACCCCCATTGCTTGGACTGCCTGTTCTTACTTACACAGCTGTGTTCACACTTTTTCATGTGGATATCTGTGCTGGTAGTGTATGAGTAGAGAGGACATACTGAATATCTCGCTTGCTGCTTCTTTTTCTGGGTCAGTCCTTCAGAGAGGAGTAGAGTAGTATTTACTGACTGCCACGTGCTTGTCCTGCAACAGCAAATGATGTTTGGTAACATTTATTTTCTTGCCATCAGGATGAAGCTAGCGAGGCCCGAATGAGGGCTGCTGGTCTCATTGAAGAAGTCCAGAGATTCCTAGATCGCCGCAGTGGTCTGTACAATGTGTACTCAGATGCTATCAGCAAGTTCAAGTCTGGGAAGGATGCCACCGCTTTTGCCAATGCCCGCAAAAAGTTGGACAGTGACTACCGCTCCATCAGCAACCAGGTCACACAGATCCAAAGTGCGCTGAGCAAGGATCAGCCAGAATCTGCTGAGAAGGTATTGTTTGTTTACATAAGATAAGTGGATAGTATGTGCGATTTGATTGGTGAACGCTGACGAATCTCATTTGGCATTACCGGTGCGGTATAACTCAACAAACAGCAGCATGCACACATCAACTTGATGCCAGCTTGCATCAGACTCAAATCTTTCATGTCCTTTCAAAGTCCCACATGCTTCTATAACTCAACATGCTGACACATGCTCTATTCCTTTAATTTGACTACAGATTTAACGTACACAAGGTAAATTTAACAATAGGACAAAGTCCCCTGTGTGAATGGAATCTGCTGTTGACCAGCTTTAATATCACATTCACTTGGGATAAAATCTTTTTTTTTGGTAAGGATTCACTTACCTCAGAGAGGTCAAACAGGGTGGGATGGTCAAGTTTGTATCCAAAGTGGTATTAAGGTCTATTTGGTGTCTTCACAGATTGGTGAGCTGCAGCGTAAGGAGCAGGACCGCAAGCAGCTGCTCGAACAAGCAATCCTGATGGCAGAGAAAGTTGTGAACAACCGCTTGAGCAAACAGGCGTACGTGGATGGGGACAACCAGAATAAAACTAGGAGGGAGAAACTGAGTGCGGAGATAGAAGCCATAGCGTCATCCCTCTAGGAAGAGTGCAGGTCAAGAGATGTTCACTAGGAAGCCATCAAATTGTTATCATTAAAATCTGATCCTGTATTTGGTAACCTGTCCCTTGACACTTTTTGTTTTTAAATTTGAGCTCAAAAGAGACCAGCTTGATACAATTTTGTGTTACTTAAAAGGCTTCTCAATAAAATTTTAGTTATTACCACAAGACATGTTTTGTCTGTCAGTGTTTTCAATCAGCAAAAGAGTTTGAGGCTACTATATGCATCTCTCGAGGGGGGGACAGACACTAGGTACATTTACATGTGTGAGCATGTACTGTAGATTTAAGCCTTTCAGACATTCCAGAGAATACAGACCACAGTAAATAAATGAACTTTATTACACATGGAAAGTTTATTTAGCTCTCAATGAACTAAAGGGTTTGGTGGAAGGGAAAAACCTGTTGGAGTTGCCTCTCCGTGTTATAAACCGCTCTACTGCACACTGATTGGTATCGATCGGATTTCAGACGATCATCGATCTATCACGCCGGGTACAATAGTGCTCCGACCTCCTGGCTCACAGCTTCATTACGGATCCTGGCTGCTTGGTCACTAAGTAGAACCGTAACAACTCGCTAGTACAATAACAAATTTTGTAAAAAGACGAAATGTGTAACGTTTTCCAGTACGCATTTCAACACGCTTCGTTATTTTGGTGTGACTGCGTTGAGATGGCTCAAGCTCGAAAATTTGTACGTATGCCACCTAAATTTGCACCATTTGGCTATCACTATTGCAACTGCTCGCAAGTTTTGTGTCTCTTGTCGGTTCTGGTTGCAAACTTTGATTTCTCGAGTTAAAGTTTTGAAATATGTTATAATTGTTTTGCTGGTTAACGATATTGTAAAACAGACAGGTGATCGAATGGGTGCTGCGAGATAAGTGCGCAAAAGGGGGAGTGGCAATCCCGAGGCGGCAATATCAGGATCGTAATTGTACAATGGGATAAAGGGATAAAGCACTCCGGGATAAAGCACTCCGACTGAAAAAAAATAGTCTCATTCAGATCGCATCACCTTCTGGAGTGGCTTGAAGATCTCTCTCATTGGCGCACATCGTCACACGCTGGTCTATCTCCTACTTTTATAGAACTGAATCATAAAAAATTATGCAAGTCCGCTACCCAAATGCGGATGCTGGAGGCTGGGGATGAGGCTGCTCCCAACCCAGTCCTTCTCGGTTTGGTTTACGCGCCTGACTGATTTCACCGGCCGCAAGTCCGAGAACAGAGCAACAGATGAACGAAGTGTGTAAGAATACCCATGCCTTTATGGAGGTGCTTAAGATGGCGAGGAGTGAGGCAGTGGAGCGTTGGGACGAAGCGGCGCTGCAAAAGGCGTTCAAGTGGGCACAGTACTTCGAAGAGGTGAACCATTTCTATTAAACGAATGGATGCAAAGACATGCATATAAACTTATACATTATTACGTGATACTTGGTATTCTACTGTGTAGGTACTGCTTAAGCACAAGGTATTTATCCCATTTACATCCCGAGAGGTAGATCACTCAAGTGACGTTGCAAGTCCCTTGGAATTGCAGAGGGAGGGAGGGAGGGAGTAGAAAACAAGACTGATTCTGAACAGTCTGTCAATGACAGTAAACACACACTTTTCATCACATCTGTTCGGTGAGGGTCTCCATTTCTGGTTTTCTTCATCTTTTCTTCTTTCTATCAGGTTTACTGCAAACTAAAGACAAAGCCTGTGCTGGCAGAGAAGCTTGAACAGTATCTTTTGAACTTTAGAAAGTCCACATGCATCTACCTTGGCAATTTACATCTATCATTTCAAATGCTACAGCATTCAAAAGAAATACTGCGACAGTGCTTACTTCAGAACCCACATTTGAGCCAGAAACTTACTGAAGTATTGCTGCAGCTGTATGGAATTGGTATTGGTGAAAAAGCTCCTCCTGCCAACAATGTGGAGTCATTACTGCAAGACATAGTTACATCGAGCCAGTCAAAAGCAGCTGTTCAGATGCTCTCAAAGATGACAGATTGTCTAACTACAGACTTGAAGGAAGCACAATCAGTTCACGTTGGAGACCATTTTGGATGTACCTGTGAAGAATTATATGACATACAATTTGCTCCAAGGGAAGTTGGTGTATATGCTGCTGCCCAGTGCCTTTTTCAGTATCTTCAGCACCATTTAAAGCATGGAGGTGAGGGGGAACTAATCTCTATTATATAATTGAAAAAGGGGCTCCTCCTGATCCCTAAAAATAGGGGGCGAGTTGAGGCCAAAACTGTTTTATACCTCTACTACCAAAAGTACTCTCAAAATGGTATTATTGTTTAACATTATGAAATGTGAAGCACGGTTTATCAAGCATCCTTGTTCCCAGGCTCATTTCCCTACCCTGCCCCCCTAGGAATGAGAATGATCATCAAGTCACATTGTTTTGTTATGCGATATATGACATAGTTATCTATAATAATATTGTCTGTTTCAGGTAAAAACGACAAGGGCAAGCTTCATGAAAAGCTTGTTGAACTTGCGTTGCAGGACTGTGGCTTGCACACCATCATCATGTTACTGTCACAAAGTCCTCATGATCACCAGCTTGATACATGTACTCATACTGATGGAGTAACACAGTTTGTGCTGGAGTGGGTAGTGGGTGAGAAATTATTCCTAAATACTCACTAGCAGTTGGAGAATCAAGAGAGAGACATGTTTGGGCAAATTGACTCATCAGAGAGGACTAAATACCCCAGGGAGGGTATGGGTGGGAAGCAAATTCAAGGGATAGATACTCAACAAGGGAAACTAAAAGACTGAGTAATCTGGATGTGAACTGGACTAATAATTAACTGAGTGGCTAGCTGAATAGATGTTAAAAGGAATAATTAACTGTTATTATTATAATTACTATATTATCAATATTGTTCTTTTGAGGTTTGTCCTGTTTACTTTCAGAATATATTTCCCATGCTGACAGCAATGAGTTCTTGCTAGAATTGCCTCCATGGCTCTTGGGTCAAGTGTCTTCAATATATATTAGTTTCTTCAAAGTGTACTTTAGTCAGTTAATCAGCTGGGGAAACAGCATGATGCCACTAGCAGTGTCCAGTTGCGGAGAGACAGTGATCAGGTGGAGGTAAGATAACGATAAATGAGGATCAGCTTATCACAGCAGTTTCTGGTAAATGGAAAACTATAGTGCATACTTAGGAGAACTAGTTTTGGACTGCGTCCGCGTGGAGAAAAACGTATGATGGGTCTAGTGACTAGGGGTCCATATATGAAAACTGGAATCCATTAAGAATTCTGAGCTGATGTTTCAAGTGTTAGCTCATTGTCAGATCAAGTTCCTTGCTCCGATGTACACGTAGGGCAAGTGCTTGAGATGTCAGTTCTTAATGGCATCCAGTTTTCATACATCGACCTCTAGTTGACTCATCGTATACGTTGTTGGTAAGTGGTCAATTTGTTATTTGTCCATGAATTATTATGCCTGGTGTTCAGAGCATCTTTCTCACCATGCAGGCACAACGACAGCACTAAGCAGAGCTCCCTGAACTTTTACGAGTTGGTTCAGCACATCAAAGCGTTATCATCAGGCCCACCGTATTTGGCTGAACTCAGCACCAAGGCTTTGAACTCTCTTGCTACAGAGAAGGCATCGGTTGCATGCAAAGGAGTTGATCAAAATAACAGCAGCATTTTGAATGAGGTAAACATATGGCAGGAAATACTGGCCCTCGTAAATTGTTGTTGATGTTGCACACAGTTCCATACTCCGACAGTCTGTGTGTTAGAAGAAGCCTTTATAATTATTCAGTCCGTCAATGCTCTCAGTCAGTCGGTCAGTCAGCCAGTAAGTCAACCAGTCAATGGTTCAGTGGGTCAGTTAGTCAGTCATTTGATTCATCAGTAGTTCAGTCAGTCTGTGAATCATCGTGTCAGTCATCTAATCAATCAATAGGTCAACTAGTAAATCAATCAGGCAGTGGGCCAGGAAAATCCGCCATTCAAATTGCAGTCAGTTGAGTAGATCAGCAAATTAGTCAGTCGGCAATCAGTCAATCAGCCGTCAGTCAGTCAGTCAGTCAATTAGTAACTCAGTCAGCCAATCAGTGATTCAAAATGGAATGCTAGAACTTTTGAGAACTAATTCCAAAATGCGTCGGCGTAGAGATATAAAAACGTACGATAAATTAACTAAAGTCGATTTCTTTTTACACGCTGATTTTTCCAGTCTGACGTTTCGAGCGTTATTGTCGGAGCAAGTCCGTCAATCAGTCCATCTGTAGGTCAGTTAGTTTATAATCAGTCAGTCATTCAGTCAGTCATTAAGCCTCACTCAGCCAATTAGTCGATCATACAATGGAAAGCTACTACTCTGTAGTTTTGACTGCATCAGAAGGACAGAACTGCACAGAAAGACGTGTCCATGTGTGAAAGCTGGACGTCGTTAAGATGTTTGAGCTGACGTTTGGAGCGTTAGCAATTCATGCTTCTATGTTAACGCTTGAAATGTCGGCTCAAACTTCTTAGCGGCGCCCAGCTTTCACACATCTCATTATGTGTCACCTTTTTACGCGGTCAGCCCGTGCGCACGCGCAATATAGTCACAGTGTAGTATCCAATCTGTCCACTTTATTGGCCCATTTATTGTAACCCATCTTGTGTATCTAAAAAAAAAAGATTAATAAGAAAGAAAGAACTAGCCGAAGTGTTTGCGTTTATACAGAAACTCCTACCCCCAGTAAATTATTGTACTTCTATCAAAAGCAGCACGTAAGAAGAAGAAGAAGAAAAAAAAAGAAAGTTAGAGTTGCCATCTATAAAAATTGTGTGGATTGTTATTGGTGAGCATTTCCTCCACAAGGTTCTTATTTTCGGCATGAGCTGCGATTAGTGTTTCAGTTTCTTACCGGGCCAATAAAAAGTCGTCTCGTATTTGTTGTGAACTCTTTGGTCGTTCTATTTAACGTGTGGTTTTCAGGTAGCACATTGTCGCCGCTCCGCACTCCATTTCTTATTGACCCCGGCTTGTTTCTGCTGTCGTATTGCCTTCTGTTAAAACATGTATTGCTTGTTTGTGCTTGCTGCTACTGGTGTGTTGCTGTTGATTTTGCTGATTTATTTTGCAGCTACTGTCACGGGCACAGCTGTTGCCCGTTCTGTTCCTGTTTATGATCTTGCATGTTGTCGTTGATGTTGCTGATTATTTGCAGAATTTGCTGCTGCTATACTGCGGTGACGACTGCTGCCGTTTGATTTTGCTGATTTATTTTGCAGCTACTGTCACGGGCACAGCTGTTGCCCGTTCTGTTCCTGTTTATGATCTTGCATGTTGTCGTTGATGTTGCTGATTATTTGCAGAATTTGCTGCTGCTATACTGCGGTGACGACTGCTGCCGTTTGATTTTGCTGATATATTTTGCAGCTACTGTCACGGGCACAGCTGTTGCCCGTTCTGTTCCTGTTTATGATCTTGCATGTTGTCGTTGATGTTGCTGATTATTTGCAGAATTTGCTGCTGCTACTGCGGTGACGACTGCTGCTGTTTGATTTTGCTGATTTATTTTTTTGCAGTTACTTGCACGGGCACAGCTGTTGCTCGTCCTGTTTCTGTTCAGTCATGATCTTGCATGTTGTTGTTGATGTTGCTGATTATTTGCAGGCTTTGCTACTGCTACTGCTGTGATGGTTGCTCCTCTAGTTATTGATTTTGCTGATTTTTTTTTTTTTCTTTTTTCTTTTTCTTTTTATTTTGGAAAGTCACGGGCGCAGCTGTTGCTTGTCCTGTTCCTGTTTTCAATCTTGTTGTTGATTTTGCTGATTATTTGCAGGCATTGCCGCTGCTGCTGCTACTGCTGTGACGGCTGCTGCTGCCGCTGCTGTAGCTGTTGCTCTTTTTGCCATCTTGACTGTTTTAGCGTCTGTTTGATTTGTTTCTGATGGTTTTGTCCTATTTTCTGTGGTTGCTGCTGTTGCTCCTTGATGTGTAGCGGGGTGCTCGTTGCTGGTGTTAGTGTTAGACTGGGGTGATGATGTCACAACTGGTAAAGGAGCCGTGAATGACGCTGTTTCTTGGTTCTCTGTATCTGGGTTTGGACTTACAGTTGCTGATTTTCGACGGCAAAGCGTTTGTGCTGTGTTAAATACGGCCACTCGAATGTCTTTGAAACCCCAGCACATGATGAAGGGATTCAAGGAAGACTTGATGAACACAAGAGTATTGGCGAACTCAAAAACGGACTGCCTCACGGGAGTTAAACCGCTAACTCCAATGATAATGAACGTGCAGAGATAAGGAAGATAGCAAACCAGGAGAAGGAAAAACACAAACAAGTTTTGCAACACCGCTGCTCTTTTCTTCGGGGTTTCGCCCTCGGTTTTTGGCTCTGCTTCTTGATCTTCGGGACTTATTTGCATTTTCTGGCGTTTCATAAAACGATAAATCTTGAAATGAACAACAGCGATGATCGGGAGGCAAAGACAAATGGCCGCAGAACAAACCGCGAAAAATGCATTGCTGTGCCATAACCACATCGCACCACCAAATGGGCCCAGCAGCCAAAAAATAACCAGAAGCACCATTGTCCTTCGTTGTGTGACCATGTCATCGTATCTGGACTGTCGGCAGATGGACACATACTTGTCGCCGAAGATCGCGGTGACCGTGAAGAGCGCCACACCAGCAAGAGAAGCGGATACGATATCGTACGACAAGGCCGTGAAACAAAACATCCTGGAAAGACTGCTCGCTCGGGCTATTAGCGATGCGATGAAGAATGGCTGAGCAAGCAGCCCAACACCAAAATCCACCAAAGCCATGTTGCATAGCAGCAAATGCGAAGGCGAGTGAAGAGCTTTAGTTTGCCGAAAAGAACGGAGGACCAGCGCGTTACCAAGAATGGCGATGAACGAGACCGGCACGTTAAGCACCGCGTTCACGATGTAAGGTGTTGGAGCGCTGTTAACACCAAAATGGACTCCACTAAAATGGTAGCACAAGTAGGAGCCTCTAGGCGCCGACGTGGTGTTGCCAGTGGAGTTGAAATTCAGCGCTGGCCTCGCGCTCGCCATGTTGCTTTTGCCGGCTTCCGTGATTTTTTGGCTCTATTTCCCAACATCTCCTTGGCAGATCTTTATTAACATCACAAATACTTGATGGTGAGACAATCATTCTTCCTGAGAAATGCTTTCTTTTTATTTTTTTGGTACAGCATTACTTAAAGCACGTGTCACCTGGGCTTCTGATGTCATTTCCTCTCCCTCTGTGTTGAAGATGAAAGAGAAATGTTACCATGACAACCGCCATTATACAGAAAGAAAATGATAACCTGAGTTATCGCTAGTTTTGAGGAAAAGAATATTGAGCGAAAGAGGGACCAGTGAATGTTTTCTGATTAGGAATGGCGGATTCCTTTTTAATCTTCATCTATTAAGAGCAGCTCTACTCTTACCGCATCAGGAAAAAATAAATCAAATTTCTTGACTTTAAACGAAAACTTGTAATGCAAACATCAACGCAAAGAAATCAGTTAATTTGCACTTCGAAAAACCCTTCAACGCTGCTCCTTTGGATTCTAATTATTCAAACCACGCAATTGCTTACGGAACATTCGCGTTTGTTCTTGATGAAAAAGTTTCCGCTACTTGATTGAGCTTTTGCGCGCTTTCTGGTTATTCTAGTTATTCTTTTTGTCTAAATGCCAGCTGCGTTGTAAACAAAGGCTCTTTCGTCGCTGACATGTTTTATCGGGAAACACGGAGCAAGCATTGAACTTCTTTTTGCCATCTAAAATTCCTAACTGGTTCACTGTGTCCCATCCGTATCCGTTTTCTTTCTGTCAACTGAGTTCAAATATACCACCGTCTCTCGGTAAGCAGTAGTTTTGTATTGTGCATTCCCGAGTTTCTGTAGACCGCAGAACAATATGAAGCATCCCATTCAAGTAGAAATAAAATTAAAATTTCATAAAGAACTTTGACTGATAAAAATTGTCCAGTTTGAGATAGAAATAAATTTCTCCGACAGCAGGATAATAATATCTGATATTTAATCAGATTTCCTGTGCAGCAGTTTTCCTACACAGTTCATGTCATTAGTGAATTTCGTGCAGTATATCAAGGCGGATGCTGCATGAGACTGCCTATAATTACTCCAGCTGCAAGGAATATCTGGTTCATTCTATTCAGTAAGTTCAGTCAAAGCATGTCGGTTTACAATCTGAAATGCGTTTAAAATCTGTTATGCAGTTAGGGCTGGTGAAAAGCTCATAATGACAATTTTAAACAAGACAATTTAGCAAAAACAAAACTAAACAAACTTTTTTTATGTAAATTTCAAAGACGGATGCTCCAGTATAATAAAAGCAACCTCTCTTTTACGGTAGATTCAAATGTTTTGATGATGTATTCCATTTTTGTTGTAATCTCATGATACCCCCCCTGTCAATTTTCCCTCTCCACTCCCCCCCCCCCCCCCCCCCCTCTCCCCTCGAGCATGTGGAGTCTGGGGATGAGTCTCATAATCCGGGACTTTCAACATGGGTACGAGGCATGGCGCGCGCATGGGTACAAGGCACTGGCGCGAAATGAATCGTTCAGAGGCCCAAAAGGCGGCGAGCATGACAATTCAACCGTATTTCATTTAACTTATCGTATTGGTTCAAACTTGACAAAAGGGGCGCTATGTCAAACGAGGGAAAGAGGAAACCAAGAGGGTATGCGCTTACTACTTTTTTTGCGTTTATACAGTGATCTGTTATGAAGCTTCCGTCAAGCCAGCCGGCCGGTCATGGGCAAATTGTTATAAATCGTTGTCGCAACATTTTTTTTTGCGATCGAGCAGGAAGCTGGACTCGATCATTTCAAAGCTACGAAAGAGCACTCCCGAGGAAGCAGATGTTGACGAGTCTTCGGGGAAGGTAGTCGTTCGTTACGTATTTGCTGTACATATTGAATGTACTGTGTGAACATGTGTGTATTAAAACACGAACAATTGTGAAACGAATGGCGCGAGTTAATTTCTTGCTATTTGAGAATGTTGACACGCTTCTTGGGCCACTTGGTAGCAGACAAGGTAAAACAATGAGGTCATGACCGCGATGCGTGATTCGAAATTCTCCAAAACCCGCTGAAAGAAATAGTGTACTGTAGTCTTTTTGAGTGTATAGACAACAAGTTTTAAAGAAACACTTTAATGCATGGTAAATGCAAACCTGGTAAAATCTCATCATCAATATGTTGCAGAGGTTAGAAAGAAAACAGAAAGAAAACCAAGATGTTGAAGCTGCTGGGGATCTTCTGCAAAAGAAATCTAAAAGGTGAGTGCTCAAACTAGAACCTTTCCCAGATTCTGTTCAGAGTGAGGGCTGGTGTAAATTTGGGGGGGGGGGCAACGATTTTCATGTAACCCAAAAGGGGAGGGCCACCAAAAAATTATGGCAGGAGTGTGGGGAGGGTCACATATTTTTGTGTGCAACCCTGTTCACTGTAAAGTGCTGTAGTAAATTTTGAAAATTTCCCGGGGAGCATGCCCCCGCACCCCTAGTGTGTCGTGCATTTTCTTTGTTTTCATGAGTCCAGCTCAAGAAAACATCTGCATCTGGGGGATGCTCTTTGGAAGACCTCAGTAGCATTTCAAACTTCTCAAAAAATTTGTGATATCGAAGGAATGTGTAAAGAAGTATATGGTACATCAAAAACTGCTTGACCTCAAGAAAGAGAAGAGAAAGAAGGAAAGAACTGGGAGATCCTCTGTTCAAGCTCAAATGATATACAAAGACTACAACATACTGGAATGACATGCTCAATGATTAAACTTTAAGGAGGGCTTAGTTTTTTTTGGCAGCAATCTGGGGGAGGGTATGAAAAAGTTATATCTTGCCCCCCCCTCCCCCTCCCCCCTCTAATAAATGGCCAGTCCCTTATCATGTTCAGCTGATCATATAGGTCAGTACCCTACCTCTGCTTGTCCTGAATTGGTCAAAACTGGCCAATCTTGAGGCCACATCCTTTGTTTGTCTTTCCCTTCCATGTAGATCGTAAATGTAATGTTCTTTTGTCAATCTCTGAATATCAACCAATGAAACTGTAGCAACTGCATATAATATTTTGAAATCACCAGGGAGGTAGAGAGATTTGAATTTGACCGATCGACCGCAACCATCCTGGCGGGTCCGATGCAAATTAGCATAGAAGAGTATCCGGCAATTTTTGGTGAAAGTAATGAAGAATTACCTGAGGACAACTCTGACGTTGACATAGATAGTTTGCAGTCTAGTGAAGATGAGGAAAATGCCCTGAGGGCAACGAATCTGAAGAAAAGAAATGAAGCGTGGAGTGACCAACTCACAGACTTTGAAGTTGATGCCTTTGGAGGGTTGTTCTTCTGAATCTTTATTGTTTCACTCCAGAAAAGCAGGTAAAACTGTCCGGTACAAGCGTGCATTTTTCGATGATGAAGATGAAAAAGAGGAAGTGGAAGTAAACTCTTTAGACAAGCCTGTGGAGAATGGTTTTGTTGAAACTTCAGTGGGTGATGCAGTTGGTCAACATGGAACCTTGGATGATGGTGAACCGGGATTCTCAAACCCATCTGAACTGGTACAGTCCAGTACAGAGGAACCTGTTGTATATGAGAATACTCTGGCGAGCTTTGAACAGATTGCAGGGGTCTCTCTCAGTCAAGAGAGTAGTTTTGATGATCAGAAAGGAAATACGGACAAGAAGAAGAAACACCAACCCACTGAGAGTTCTTGTGAGAAAATGGGTAAGGACCTGACCCTCTTTTTCACATCTGCTGTCTTTGCTTGTGAATCTAGTGTACCTAAGCATCGTTTCCTATTTTGGTAAAGGATGCAAGGGACTGCAATATTTAGGTAAAGGAAGCAAACTTTACTTTGAATATAGTAATTTCAGAATAGTTGCTTATTTATTGTTTATATAAGTGTTGTTTTGTACAGTAGTGTAAGAAGTATGGGGTTATTTTATGTTCCCAGCCAAAATGGGGAATTGCAATTTTTGGTGCTGTACAGTTAGCAAGTGTTTGCCATGCAATGTTGTGTATGGATGGAATAATTGTTGCTGCTTTTTATTTGTTGATAGAAATATTATAGAATCTTCATGAGTCATTGGCCTCCACAAACTTCTAATATACTGAATAATGAGGCACTGCCTAATAGTGCATTACAAACTGTACTGTTGTGCTGCATTTGAAGTAGAACTAAAGCAGTTAATTAGAACAAAAAGTTGAAATTGACTTGTGGCATAATGAAATGAAACATTTCTCAATACAGTACATGTGAAAACGATGTTTCTAGAATTGGTTAATTCTAGGTGAAACTTTGACTGTAATATTATAGGTGTTGTTCCTATAGTTATTCACATGGTAACTGCAGTACCACTCCAGACAAAACACCAACGCTTTCTAACACTGCAAACTTGATGAGTTTTACAAAGCATGATTCATAAATTTCGTATAAAAAATGTTAGATAATTGCAGAACTAATGACAAATATTACACCACATCTAAACTTTGCAGAACTTCCAAGTAAGATAGAGTGTACTTCCTGTGGTCGGCAGATCAACCCTGCCCATGGCAAGTTCTGCAGACATTCCTTACTGCATGTGGTGGTGTGCAAGGTAAAGGACTTCTGTATTCAGTTATTTGATGAACAGTGGGTTTGGGAGGTGTGGATGATAAAAGGTGAGGAGAGTGAAGTGAAGGAGAAGATGGGGAAGAGAAGATGGGAGAAAGAGGTTACACTAGCAAGAACAAGGAGGTAAATAACTAGTTGATGTATACTCAGGAGCAATATTCATCTTTTTCTTTGTAGAAATGTAACCAGTACTACAACTCTGGTCCATTCACAAGAGATGAATTTGGAATTGAGGAGCAGTGCAGGTGGTGTGGTGATGGTGGGGCACTTGTCTGCTGTGATAAGTGTGAAAAGGCCTTCTGCAAAAAGTGCATAAAGCGCAATCTTGGCAAAGCAGTTCTCAAGGAACTGCAGAATGCTCCAGATGACATAGAATGGCTTTGTTATGTCTGTAACCCAAAACCTCTCTCCAAGCTTATCAAGACATGCAACAAAGTCATGCTTGTTATAGAGGCACAGAAATCACACAAAAAACTGTTCAAGGGTAAATCTGGGGACATTGTAAAGCAAGGACCAAACCAACTTGAGCGTAGAAGCAAGCTCAGCAGCCTAAGTGTAGATATGGGGATCAAGATTGAGGGACTGTCGGCAGGTGAAAGCTCAATGAAGAAACACTTTGAGGACATTGTTTGTGATGGAGAAACTTCAGAAGAAGAAGATGAAAGAATGGAAAAACCCTCCAAAAAAACAAACAAGAAAACTAAGAAAACCGATAGTGATGTCACATCTGAAGATGATGAGAATGAGGATCCAGGGAAACAGACGAAAAGAAGGAAAGTAGTCAAACATGAGGAACAAAATGAGTCTGACTTTGAGTCTGCAAAAACTAGAAGGAAAGCTAAGGGTAACAAGAGACAAATAAAGCAGAAAGAAGGAAAGAGAAACCAAGATGAGGTATTGCTTATTTCAGATGATGAAAGCAGTGAACCAAAGACTAAGAAAAAGCAAAGCAAAGACAATACCAACTCAAAAGAACACAAAACCAGACGAAAACCTGTGTCATCAGAAGACGAAAACAGTGAACCAAAGACTAAGAAAAAACAGAGAAGTGGTAAAAATAAGACCAACTCAAAAGGACACAAAACAAGACGGAAACCTGTGTCATCAGAAGACGAAAGCAGTGAACCAAATTCTAAGAAAAAACAAAGAAGTGGTAAAGATAAGACCAACTTAAAAAGAAAGAGAAGCAGAAGAAAGCCTGTGTCATCAGCAGATGAAAGCTCTGATGATTTTGATAACTTTGTCTCCATGGTGAAAGGCACAAATATGAAGAAAAGGGGAAAACAGCGAGATAAAGTACGGAAACACTCTCTGGGTAAGAGGGATTTGTCATCAGATGGCAGTGACGAGGAAGATTTGAAGAAGAGACAAAAAGGCAGAAAGACGAGGAAAGAGACAAAACGGCAGGGTAAAGGACAGAAACGCTCTCGAGTTGGGAGAGATTCATCATCAGATAGCAGTGATGAAGAAGATTTGAAGAAGACCAAAAAGAAAACTTTGCAGAAGAAAACAAGAAAACGTCGTCGCAAAGTTCAATCTTCAGACAGTGCTTTGGAGAAATCTAGCAAGTCTGAGAGTTCTGATGAAGAAAGTCCAAAAAACAAAAAGCGGAAAAGGAAGAGAGTGAAACTTGATGAGTCAGACTCTGATTCAGCCTCTGACAAGAAGAAAAGGAAGAAGAAAGGGAAGGGGAAAGGGAAGCAGAGACGGCGAATAAGAAGGAGTTCTAGTGATTCTGTAAGCGAGGATGAGGAAGACCCTTCTCCTTCAAAGCGGACAAAAGGAAGGCGTGACATTCGTAAGTTGATAGCTGATAACGAACTTGCAGAGGAGACTAAGAAAGCCCGGCGGCTTGAAGAGGAAAGGCGTAAAAGACTTTTAGAAAGAACCCAACTTCTCAATGAGGAAGTTCCCAAGGACACCAATAAGCAAGTTAGCAGGCTTGTATTGGAGAATGACCCTGACACCAAAGAGCCACTGGTTGAAGTCAAAGAGCAGATTGTAGAGTACTTGAAACCTCATCAGTGTAAAGGAATTCAGTTTATGTACAACTGTATCATTGATTCAGTTCAGTCTTGGAAGAAAGAGGAACCAGGAGGGGGATGTATCTTAGCACACTGTATGGGTCTCGGCAAAACATTCCAGGTATAGTTCAGTAGTCTTTATTTCACTTCTGGTAGCAGATAATGCTCATATCAACAAATAGTTTTTGAGTTTGATTTTGATCATGGTGGGCCTGTGTACCGTAGGTGTGTACAGGGCGTGCTCAGTATGCCAACAAAAAAATCTAAAAATTACATGTACTGTATTTTTTGATCCCAATGATAAACATAAGTAAAGTTTTGCATGTGATCATTAATATTGATGCCAAATGGGAAATGTCAGAAGTCATTTGAACATTTCATGTAGTGCTGCCTATATATTTATATACATAAACTGTGCTGCACTGATATTTGCTGCAGTACATGTACAGTAAATACCTGTATAAAAAAGGGTGGAGATGCTCGTCATACCTCTTAGAGTCAAAATCATGGGTTTCAGTACCGCTTAGGGTGCTCAACGTCAAACACTGACATATTTATTTGGTGTGGTACCGTTTAGGGGTCAAGTGTCAGTCAAATGAACTTTTTTGTTTGAAAACGGCAAGGGATAAAGTGATTCATGGTGTCATCTTTATAGCAATTAAATGCATTCAAACTTTAAATTCTTGGTATGCTTTTATTGAGTACTGTACCTTTACCTGGTACCTCGGGAGTAAATATCCTAGCCTTGAGTAATGCCTGCATGGTCTTTGTCCAAAATTTCCAAGTGCTTGTGACAGTATTATTTTTTTATTTATTTTCACAGGTGGTTGCACTTGCTCACACCTTGGTCAATAACCCATCTATTAGAATGCAGCGCATCTTGGTGGTCTGTCCCCTCAATACTGTGCTCAACTGGCAGGTGGAATTTGAGAAATGGCTGTCTGTTGATGATAGGCTAGAGGTATTTACAGTATTTTCAGATGGGCCAGAGCTAGTTATCTTCGCTTGAGTTCACACCTGCTCTAGTGGAAGGATAATGCTCAAAACTTCTGCTTAAATTTCTTCATCCATCTTTTACAAATCGACCTCTCCTGTGCTGATGCAGTAAAAACAAAAACAAAAAAACAAAAAACAAAAAAAACAGTTCTCCAAGGTGCTAGCTTTTCAATGTAGTTTTGCTCAGACAGACTAGGGCAGACCTAGCAGAGTTTCACAAAGCTACCACCAGGTTAACTGTAGTTATAATATATTTTGTGAAAAAAGATGCTGAAGAAATGAGAGATGCAAAAATAAATAAATAAATAAATAAATAAATAAATAAAAATAAAATAACACCTTCCCTTCAGATCAAACAACAAATGCCCTGTCATTTGACAAAAGTTTGTACTTAGTACCAGGAACCTAAAAGCCTTGCAGTGATGTTGGCTTACTGAATGAAAATTATAACAATAATAATATTTTAGTTTGTTTCCTGTATGATCAGTGAAAGTTGTGGGGTGATGACATGATGTTTTTTCAAGTGGTGTGAGTGGCTGGAAATGTGTTCTATTGTGTCTACAGGTGTATGTTCTACAGGAAGTGGGGCCAAATAACTGGCGGCGTTCAGACATGTTGAAAGATTGGAATCGTTATGGTGGGGTGATGATTCTGGGATACGACATGTACCGTAACTTGTCGCAGTGTTCCAGAGTTCGTAGCAAGCATCAAAAGAAGATCTTTAAGGAATCTCTTGTTGACCCAGGTATATATAGAGGATATGAATTTTATTTTTGAGTGGTAAAAACAATCTGTACAGTCGGTATCTACACTGTTTCATGTTTCTTTTTATACACTGCAGTACTTACACTCTTGCTTCCCATTTAATTCTTTGTGCTTCTCTTTTGGACATTTCCGCTCATAGATGCATTAATTTGAAGCTCTTGTCTTCTGCTGCAGGGCCAGAGCTGGTCATTTGTGATGAGGGTCATATCCTGCGCAACGACACCACAGCCATTGCCAAAGCCTTGAATGGAATGAAAACCAGAAGGAGAATTGTGCTGACAGGAACTCCCTTGCAGAACAATCTCATTGAATGTATGCATTGCTTTGTTTATTTATCTATTTGTACTCGAATAAGGAATATGGATTATTTCGGCATACAATGGTCAAACTGTACTGAACGAGCTGAGTAGTCTAACAAGCCTTCGCAGAGAGGAGCAGCATGTGAAAACATGGATTGTCTTAGTTTACTGGTAGTTTATTGAGTTTGTCATACGCAAACAATACGAATACAAGAATAGGAAGGAGCTACGACAGGGAGAAGGAGGAATCAGGACTTACGTAGTTTCCGTAAAGAACACAAAAAATGCGCCTAGTGAATAATTACAATATCTTCAACTAAGTCAAGCGTATGCTCTGCACGATTGTTCGCGGGTAAGTTTGGGGAATGTCTTGAACTTGCAAAAGCTGAGTTAAGAAACCGGTTCAAAATGAATCTGTGACGAACTTCTGCAAGTCGCGCATTGCTGATATAAAGTGTTAAAAATTAAAGTTTATATTGTACACGCTTTTCTGGTAGGCATCTGTAGAAATACAGCGTTTACGCAGATTTTACCTGAAATGCGATGTCTGTATAGCACTAGTCAGTAAGAGAAGTCTTCGTTGTAAAGTGTAGAGTCAAATGTAGGCCAAAATTGGACTTTTTTTGTGTTTTCAGACCACTGCATGGTTAGCTTCGTGAAACCCAATCTTCTTGGAACAAGGAAGGAGTTCACCAACTCCTTTGCTAACCCGATCCAGAATGGCCAGTGCGCGGACTCTACGCCTGCCGATGTTTCCATGATGAAGAAGCGTTCCCACGTGCTGTTCAAGATGTTAGAGGGCTGTGTCCAGGTGAGAGCAAAAGATGGCAGCGATTTTGCTCAGCGAATAATAGCTCAGTTGCCCAGTGACGAGTTAGACTGTTTTAGTGCTGATGCAGATACGACTCCCAAGCTCAAAACAAATTATGACATGGGTTGGTATAGTAGGAAAAGCTCGTTTGTTTGAGCAAGGCATCAAGAGTTAAGTTCTCCAAACTTTTTTGTGTACTGTGCTGTATTCTGTGATAGAAAGTTGGATATCCCTCTTGTGAATAAGGTGTGTCTCACAATTCTATCACGGTTTTATTGTGTTAATGTTTCTGATATACGTTCGTTTCTGTAGAGGATGGACTACGCGGCGCTGTTGCCATTTCTGCCTCCCAAGCACGAGTATGTAATCAAAGTGCGCCTGTCTACAAAACAGCGCAAGCTTTACCAGCACTTCCTTGATACATTCGTGCTCTCAGAAGGGGAGCTGTGCAAGAGAGGTGAGGCTAGTGAGCAGCGAAATACAGCAGTTCAATGAAAGATTATTTCATAGCTGATGTTCTTGTTGTGTGATTATAGGAGCGACGCTGTTTTCAGACTACCAGGCGCTCATGCGCATCTGGACGCACCCGTGGTGCCTGAGGCTGGAGGCGCTGAGGAGACCAGAGCGCTTTGACGACACGGACAGCATGGAAGACTTCATCGTGCATTCCGACGAGGACACTGAGGAGGAGGAGGAGGAAGAGAGCTTGAAGTCGACCACGTCTGAAGAAGAAAACAACTCCAGCTCACCCGAGAGCAGTGAGTCTGAAAAAGAGAGAAGTCACAAGGCGCAGGACGAGAGCTCCGAGGAGGAAGAAGTGGTGGTGCGGCGGCGGCGGACGCAAAGAAGGCAGCTCAGGTCCGTTGCCTCGCCTACAGTGGAGATCGATGGTGAAGAAGTGCAAGTCGTAGAACTTGATGTCAAACCAGGCATGTCTGGTGTGAAGGGAAAACCAATATCAAGTACGTCCAATGGGAAAGGGAAATCGAAATCAAGTGAGAAGGAAAAGTCGCACTCAGCCGAGAGAAACGGTAACAAAAACCAAGAGTCGAGAACGCGCGTCGAGGAGAGCGAGCAGGGCACGTTTGGAAGCACACGCTCTGGCGCCGCCTTCAAAGATGACGTGAGCGACGTCGAGACGGAGAAGGAATGGTACGACGAGTTCTTGAGTGAAGACGACCAGAGTAATGTGGAGTTGAGCGGCAAGCTGGTGCTGTTGATGGAGATCCTGGCTGACGCGGAGGCGGTGGGTGACAAGGTGTTGGTGTTCAGCCAGAGTCTCGTCACGCTCGACTTGATCGAGAAGGCCCTGGGCGGAGGACAGGTCGGCGGTGACAATGAGAACTGGTGTCGAGGCTGTGACTACTTCCGCATGGATGGCTCCACCAGTGCGAACATGCGCCAGAGATGGGCGGACATATTCAACAGCCAAGACAACGAAACGTAAGCCTTTTGAATCGCGTTTCTACATAAGCTTTTTATGATTCAGTTTCAGCCAGTAATCATATCATCCACCCGTTCTTTTATGTGCACATCTTTGCGTTCCCTCTCATTCCCTCGCGTTCCTTTCGTGATTTTGAAGTTGACCCACGTGCTCTTCCCCAGGGCCCGCCTGTTCTTGATTTCCACCAGGGCTGGTGGCCTGGGTATCAACATGGTTGCTGCCAACCGAGTGATTATGTTTGATGTGTCTTGGAACCCGTCCCACGACGTACAGTCCATCTTTAGAGTTTTCCGCTTTGGCCAGACCAAAAATGTCTTTGTTTACCGATTCGTGGCGCAGGTAAGTGTGTATTGGTTAATATTAAACCAACCACTTCTGATCAACGCACCTTGCTCTCTTTTAACCGTCCACGCGTATGGGCCGGGCTAATGCCAAAAAAAAAAAAAAAAAAAAAAGTACAGCGGCTACCATTTACATGGTCATGAAAGAAGTTCCCAGGAATGAAACAGTTGTTTGCAGTGTACAAAAAATAAGAGTTGTGATGTTAATGTTTTGACACTCAAGATGGGCTTGTAGATCATTTCTCTTGCGTGTTGACCACGTATTGATGTTGATTTTTTTTAACAGGCTGTTGTTGCAACCTTTTTCTGACTTTTCCTCGACTGCCCTTCTGAAGTCTTGTTTTTTTCCTTTCACAGGGCACCATGGAGGAGAAAATTTATGAAAGACAGGTAATTTGATGTCAACTTTCAAGCTCACCCGCCGAGAAACCGATAGTTATAGATAACGATAATGACGACCTGAGTGATTATCCAAAATAATGACCAGACTTGTTGTCATTTGGGTACATGGGCCCTAAGGGGGCACGTTGTTGATATTTGCTCTGGCCTGCGTTTAGTTGTGGTTGGAGACTTTCATTTTTGCTCATCGATCAAATCGTCACACTTGCCAGGTCACCAAGCTTTCTCTTTCTGAGCGAGTGGTGGATCAACATCAGATCGAGCGGCACTTCACAGCCGCTGACCTCGCGGGCTTGTACGAGTTCAACCCGGACACTCTAACCGAGGAAGAAGCTGAGAAGGAGGGAGAACCTGGCGACGAGCCAGGAAGCGAGGCTGCTACGGCTAGCAATCAAGAACACGACAACAGAATAAGCAACGGGGAATACAAGGAACAAGAGGAACAAGAGGAAAGCGAGAACGGGCAGGTGAACGGAGAGAGAAGCAGAACCAGTCGAGATAAGGACATGGAAAACAGCACAGATGCCAAAGAACAACAGAAGAATACAACAATTGCAAGAGGAAAGCCGGAACAGACAACAGCAAAGAAGACGGCTATCCAGCGACCTACCCTACCACTACCCAAGGTAAGGAAGCGACTATGAAAACGCTGTTAATGGGGCCCTCTCAGCCTGTTCAATGTTTTTGTCTACAATCATCTGTAAATGTGTAAAATAATCCAAGGCTGAATTTGGTTTCCAACACAAAGAAACAGTAATTCAAAAGAAAAATAGGTAAGTAGGACGTTTAGGTCCAAAGAAATGAATATTCTTCTCGAACGAGTCGGGTCAAAATGAATTACTATTCATCTTTCGACTTTCGGGTGACCCAAAAACAGTGGATCAAGGGTTATGGCGCGCAAAGGACTGTTGTTAAGAGGGCCACCTTAATGCTGCGGGTCCACAGTGAATCTTTCAGCCATTTATTTTAATAAATCAGAGTAGAGAAGACGTTTACGGCATGTACTGTGTAAAGATTGAGTCTTTGTCTGGTTGCTGTCGCAGGATGCCGTGCTGGCAGATCTTATCAACCGCGTGTACCCCAAGTGGATCGTAACGTACTTGGAGCACGACTCGCTACTGCAGAACATCGAGAGCGAGGAGCTGACGGAGGAAGAGTGCAGGGAGGCCTGGGCGGCGTACGAGGCCGAGAAAGAAGCGGCGTCCAATCCGGCGGCAGGTAAACAAACATGTCAACATAAACAAGTTAACATACTGTATAAACAAACATGTGAACATAAACAAGTTAGCATACCTTATAAACAAACATGTCAGTATCAACAAGTTTACATACCGTAGAAACAAACATGTCAACATAAACAAGTTAACAACCGTAGAAACAAACATGTCAACATAAACAAGTTAACATACCGTAGAAACAAACATGTCAACATAAACAAGTTAACATACCGTAGAAACAAACATGTCAGTATCAACTAGTTTACATACCGTAGAAACAAACATGTCAACATAAACAAGTTTACATACCGTAGAAACAAACATGTCAACATAAACAAGTTAACACATAACAGTAAATATGATCGTGTGTGTGACCAGTTTTGGTGACTTCTTTGGGGTCCCGTTTTGTCATGTACGACTTTTTTTGTGACTGATTGAATGGCTTTTTCTCGTCAGCAATACGTCAACAGATGCAACAATACGCCGTGCTGCAACAACAACAGCAACAACAACAAATGCAGCAACAAATGCAGCAACAGCGGCATGAAGTAGCAGCGCACAGCCAGCAGGCTTCTCGGCTGCAGCTAAACGCTAGCCTGATCCGGCAGATTCAACAGATGCACCAGCAACAAGAAACCGAGCGTCAACAACGCTTCAGGGAAGAGATGCAGCGGTTGCGCCGGGAGCGAGAAGAGAATTTATATCGACAGCAAGAAGTATACCGTCAACAGCAACAACAGAGTCTGTCCCACCTCATACTCAACCAACAAGCAACCCAGCCAGCTGCTGCGAATTTCCAACCCCGCGGTATTCACATCGGCGGACCGTTGAGAACACAGCCAGGTCTGCAGCCGATGTTCGGTTATCCCAGGCCTATGGACCAAGCTCAAGGGTCCACATCGCGCTACCTCGGGGAGCCTCAGGCCTCGGGGAGCATACGCCGCCCAGCCCCTTCGCCGTTTCTGGCTCGTCCTCGGAATGTTCCCGTCCAGGTGGACCTAGAAACGACGAGGAAGCAATAACGTCCCCGACGGTAGCAGTTGAACAGAACACATGCACTGACGTGAGAACGGAGAAAAAAGAGAAGTGGCCAGGCTGCTTTTGACATGAACCTGCGATCAGGCGCTCCTTTATTTTCCAGTCCCTCGCCTCAGGTCCTCACCGCCCTTTTTATTTTCAGTGGAAGAAGGAAAGGAGGGCCTGATCGCATGCTACTTTTGACACGAACATTCAAACGAAAGATGTTGTGTTGCAGCACCAGGTCACAGGTTCTTTAATAAAGACAAATTCCTTCACTTTCCATTTTATGAGAGTTAGGCATTTTCTTTCTTGTAATTTTAAAGAAAATATATGCTGTAAACAAATAAAAGCGACCAAACTCTTTGTGACAGTGGGAGTATTTGAGTGTGGACTGGTGCTTGTGTTATATTAAAGCTAACAGTAAATATTTGGCAAGTCACCTGTTAACACAAGACGTCCTGACAAATATGCGTATGGCCTGATGCCTTCCTTCTCGTAACAGGTAGCTTTAACTAGAGTTCAAGATATTGTTATTAACCATGCTAGTGAGAATTTGTTTTCTGAGTACCATAAATGGACAGAGCATCAAGCAATATGTAAACTTGCAACATTTCAGGAGCTGGATTCACAAAACTTGCGTGCGAACTAAAATGTTCGTATGTATAATTACGCATCAGAACAATGGTTTAAGCATACTATCTTGCGTAAGATAGTATGCGTAAGTCATACTTAAGAACAAAAATCTTCGTACGCAAGTTTTGTGAATCCGGCCCCAGGTCCACAATAGCATTAAAACATCAAATTTGACAGCATTTTAAAGTTCAAGGCCTTGCCCTCCAGCAACTTTTCCAATACTTAGTGTTTCCGAACTCCTCCCTCCCCCTTTCTAAATATCCTGGATCCGTCCTTGGACAGCGTTCAAAGCTTGGCTCGGGGAGTGCACTAGCGGTTAATGGGTTACTCCTAAAAAAAAATAAAAAGCGTATAAATAAACGCTATTCTTGTTATTCTTATTCTTTATTACTATTATTATTATCAATATTCACATTATTAAGTGTTATTGTTATTGACTTGTCTGCTTAGCCATCTTTAATGGCGTTGAGCTTCAACTTGGATTTGTCATACGTTTCACACAGCCTTCCGTTGAAGTGAGTTCGCATAAACTCTCCCTTTCCCCCTCAGAAGGGGCACAGTTTCCGAGCGCCCGTTGCATCTTGGGTATTGGACAGCGGCTGTACACGTCAGAAGAATCCAAAATGGCGACAACGGAAACGACTTTTGATCCGAGCAGTGTGAACATTGAAGTTGAAGGCGATATTACCGTGCCAGGAGCTCCTGACGCAGACGATGGACCGAACACCCTGGACGAACCGGTCACGGAAACGCTAGTAAGGTTTTTAAAATAAACTTTGCTGTGAGAATAATTTAATGTTGCGGAGCCCAATTGTCTGAACTTATTTATTGCAGAAGCGAGACTTGAAATTAGTTGGGCGAAAGTTTTTACATGTGTTAATACCAAGACAGAGTAAAAGTCTGCTAAGAGACTGTAAGTATGCTTCCTTTCAAATATATTCTATGATTTGTATACTAAAATAGGCACGTGTGAGAAGGACGTATTTAACAATATTACTTTTTATTTTGAAACTGAAAAGTGGAGCATCATTAGACCTTTCCTACGTCATCGAATTTCTTCATGGTTTAGTTAGTTTCTGTGCTTTTTGCTTTTACTGCAGGGGATCTCTGGGGACCTCTCATTCTCTGTGTAATTCTGGCAATGTAAGTATTAACAGATACATGTACATTAGATGTTCATATTATTCTAATCACACATGTATACGGCGTATGGATGTACTTAACATACATTATGACCCATAATAAATTCCTCCCATGCATGATTGGTGGAATCGTGACACGTGACCGAATAATGTCCACTTGTTATCAGCGAATAACCCACACCTGGCGAACAAGCAATTCATTTATTGAAAAAGCAGTTCCAGAAAGCACCAAAGAACTTCACAGTCCTTGTGCCATTATTTGCACCGTGAGAGGAAATAGTTGAAGGAT
Organism: Plumapathes pennacea; assembly: GCA_964036295.1. NCBI lineage: Eukaryota > Metazoa > Cnidaria > Anthozoa > Antipatharia > Myriopathidae > Plumapathes > Plumapathes pennacea. Next base: position 33,969,562 of record OZ038462.1, read on the forward strand.
AATAAAGACAATAAACTACTTTTGGCTATGGAAACATATGGAAACATGCATGGATAATTGTCCTTGGACATTATCTGTTCCTCGAAGCTCACAGTTGCCCGAGAGCGAACTGTTTGCTTCTCGGAACAGATAATATCCTCGGACAATTATCCGTGCATATTTCCTCGCCAAAAGTAGCTTATTGTTTATATATTATTTGGCTGCTTGTCTATCAGTGTGTCTGATTAACAGTTTGTCTTTCTTTGCAGGACTCTTCAGGGACACAAGACAGTAGACAGTAATAATGATGGAGGGCCACAATTTGCTGAAGTGTTTGTGGTTGTGTGGGTTGGATCGTTCGTCATAACTCTAAACTCAAAGTTGTTAGGTGGAACAATGTGAGCACAACTTAGCCTTTCTTATACGGTATTATCTTGTCTTACCTCACCATACATTATTTTACAAATTGGGCCAATTTTTTTTTCTGCACTAAACACCAGATATGGCCAAATGCTGTGGCTAAATATGGTGTTGAGCATATAGATACATTTGGTGCATGTGTGATCCATATAACATTATTTTAATCATTATTTTTTCATCACAGAAAATGTTTGCTTAATTTATTGTTTGTATTGTTCAACATAGCTTTTACTTTTACAGTAGGTTATACAGGTGTAGGTGTACACTGTCTTTTCTGTTCAAAATATGGCCCAGTCATTACTTTCTTGAAATAACCATCTATATTATACTCACACTTTGTTTCATGTGTGTTGAGCAGCATTTGATACTCACTACATTCTCTCGTTCTCTCTCTGTGTGTTTTTGTGTTGCAGATCATTTTTCCAGAGTGTCTGTGTGCTTGGCTACTGTATCCTGCCTTTGGATGTTTCACTGATTATATGTAGACTTATCTTAATAGCAGACAATACTGTACCACTCTTCGTTGTCCGCTTCATTGTGGTCATTGTTGGATTTGTGTGGGCAACTGTTGGTAAGTGCAGACACACTGCTCATATTACTGACAGTAAATTAGAAGTGGTAACTTCATTGCCTTTTGTTTTGTTAAAATGTTGTCCCAGTTTGTGTCATCCAAAGCAACTGACTATTATTTGGCCATCAAGGATGCTGTCGTGTTGCTGTAAATTTTAAGAATTTGACTGGTTTCTGTAAACTGGTATGAACCCTAATCTGGATTCATCCCTGGGTTGCCATCTCTTGGAAGATCTCTTTCTTATGTCAGTGAACCTCCATTCATCTTGTTTTTGTTTTGTTTTGTTTTTGTTTTTTTTTTTCCTGCTTGCAGCCTCCATAATGTTCCTGGGGGACAGCCAGCCTACCGGCAGGAAGGCACTAGCAGTGTATCCCATCTTCCTGTTCTACTTCATCATCAGTTGGATGATCATTTCACATTCAGGCTGATCTCACACCATTTGTACAACCGAACACAACTTAGTCACCACAGCTGGGAAAGCCATGTGAAGGATCCAAACTCATCTTTTTTTTTATATATATATTATGCATTAGGATCTCCTAGACCAGACCTTAAGTTAAGGAAAATAGCGGTTGTACTGCATAAAGACAGTGTACAGTGTAGAAGTTCTTCAGCGGAGTTACTCTTGCACAATCTGCAAGGAAAACAGGTGATTCCATCTCTAGCAAACAAAAGTCATGTACTTCATAGATTTAGAACTTTCACAATAGAAGAGAAGGCTTCAAAACTGTAGATTGCCCTATCCATGGTGTTTTAGATTCTCAAGCTTCCATACCTTTATATGGGGTTGTCACCACATTTTTACTGAACAAAGCTGTGAGCAATACTTTTAAAAGAAATAGGATTCATTTATACTCTAATTATTTATTGTGATGAATCCTGTTTATGGTATAACGAGTTAGAGTGCTAAACTGTACTCATGACCTAGAAACTTTAAGGTTTATTGAATAGTTAACAATTATTCGCCGAAGTGGAGGTAAATAGATAAACAATAAACTACTTTTGGCAAGGAAATATGCACGGATAATTGTCCGAGGATATTATTTGTTCCGAGAAGTGAAGCAACTGTGAGCTTTGAGGAACAGATAATGTTCAAGGACAATTATCCGTGCATATTTCCGACGCCAAAAGTAGTTTATTGTCTTTATTATCCTTCAAATATATCCTCTTGCAGCGCAAATAATGGCGCGGGGACTGTGAAGCTTTTTGGTGCTTTCTGGAACTGCTTTTTCAACCAATAAATTGATGTCCTCCTCGGTAGTCATCTCGTAATGGGTTTTTGTGATTATATATAAAATTGTGTTCGGATATTGTCAATAAACAGCGTTTGTTCGCCAGGCAGGGGTTATTCGCTGATAACGTCCGCTCGTGAGCGGATGTTATTCAGTCATGTGTCACGATTCCACCAATCACGCGCGGGAGGAAATATTTGATGGGTCATAATGGTGGATATTTACTGAGCCATTTCGGCAAGGTAAATATCCACCACTATTCACCGACACTGAGGCAAATAATATTGTTTTAGTATATTCCACACAAGTTTAATAGCCAACTCCCAAATAGCTATTTTATTTCCGATGAAAATGGGCAAAAATTGGGTTCACACGCCATTTTGTTTTACCGGGAGCCGCTGGGAGGCGAATAGTACTTGATATTCCGAGATTGAGGAGCCAATCAGAGCACACAAAAAGCACTATTCACTTGCGTGGTATATACTAAAAGTAATAATTATTGCATTAGCCAGTGTAATACCGTTAATACCTTTTTTTTTTAGTATTAAGGTAAGATATTCATGTATATGTATTTATTAGGGAATTGGCGAATAAAGTGAACCCACCCTCGAAGAATTCATGGGAACGAGGGGCGAGAAAGACTGGGAAGTAGAGTCTTACATGAAGTAGTACCCAAATAAATTGGCTGTGCAATTTTCACGTGAAGTCGAGAAGCGAAAGACTTGTCAGGTCAGGCAAGAAAAAAATGTCTTTAGGAAGTGATCAATCCAAGGTCGATCCCAAGCTTCAACAAGATCTCATGATCGAAGAACAGAAAGCCAAGTTCCAGAGTCAAGTGCACCGGTTCACGGATCTGTGTTGGGACAAATGTATGGAGAAACCGAGCAACAAATTGGACGGGCGGACAGAGACGTGCATGGTGAACTGCGTGGGGAGGTTTATCGACACCACCATGATAATCACGAACAGATTTGCGGAGTTACTTCAGCGCTCTGGTGGCATGTAGTGACGCTTCAACAACAAGAATCGATTGATCATGTCGAACCAAGGTCAGCAGGGTCCGAGTCGAGAACTGGACACGTTCAAGTTAAGTTGGGGTGACAGCTTTCATCCCTGAGTGCTTATCTTTATCGTGCAACTTGCGTAACCTATTGGAAGACATTTGTACGTCGATTGTAAATTGGCCAGGGAATATTAAAATTTGTAGCACCACATTATGTTTGATTGGGCCGTAAATTATTTGATAAGCCCCCTCTATTATAAGCAAACTCTCCAATAAGCTCTCCCCCTGTGCAAGGTCAGCTTTTGAAATAAGCTCCCCTTGCTAATAAACCCCCCTTTCCCCATTTTGAGCATTTCGACATTGAGCACCAAAATTGTGGTAGAGAAACAAGAAATGACATGGGTTCGATGCTAGGCCATATGTTTTTAACTGGGCTACATTTCCCACATCTAACTTCACATAGCTAATACTTTGTTGACCAAGAATACGGCACCTCTTGTTGTCATCTCATACAAGCCCACCCCCTATGGTGTATCAAGGAAGTGCTTTCACAAGCACTTTCCTGGTTGCTGAGCGTGTCAAGAAAATGTACTACAAAGCATACACAGTAAGTATTTTCAGCTTTTAGCTGATGGGGCTGTGTGGTGGAATACCTATAGAAAGCATTCAACGAGTTGGAGTAGATCAAGCAGACAGGTTTGGAAGGGTAAAACTGTTAAATTTGTCTCCCCGAGTAAAAAATTGTCCTAGTCCACCACCAAAAACCATTGCCCTACCAAATCAAGGGGTGGCGAATGGTAAAATCCAAAACTCCCTGAGACCCTTGTTCAAAAATCCAAGAACAGGACTTTACCCACTCCGAGACTCCGAGGTGGAAAGAAACAAAAAAGTGAGACTTTGAGACTCATCAAAAAGGCTGCCAAAATTCCAAGATGAGACCAAAACTTTCTGAGATCCATAAATTTTCTAGATACCATATGCACCCCTAAATCAGTATCAGGTCTTAATTCGTCTCATTTGATACTTACAGCACATGTTTATATCGGGAAAAGTTGTCTCATGACACCCTCCTCCATTAGTCACCCTGGGTGCTTACTGTATAATCACAATGGCCTGGCAGGGATAACTCTAATCTTCCATATGAATATTCAGTAAAGCTGCATGGTCTCTGGTGGAAGGATGGTGCACCTGGCCCCTTAATTAAGTGTTGAATGGTGAAAACACTTCCTTTATTAGATTAAGTTACCTCCCAATGTACAGTAATTCTGTGCAGGTAAATCACTGCACAATATCTGACAATTAAAAAAGTAGAAGAATCATTCAATGGATTGATTTTGAATTAGAACATGCCAGGACTCGCAAAGACCGAGCTGTGTTTGATACCAATCACCACCACAGCTGTTTGTTAGTGGAAATATTCTAACCAGTCCTCCGAGTGAAGAGGAAACTGTTGACTCAGAAAAGTTAGGGAAATTTAACTTCTATTAGCCTGCACAAATACAGTCATCCCGTGTCTGGCAGCTTTTTAGCTGTACTTATAGGCTAGGCTTCCATAGCAGCCATGGAAATTTGACTTTTAGCACTAACAATATCATGGAGAGATTTTTATGACCACAAAATTCATGAAATACTACACTTTATTGTCTTGTTTTCCCTATATACTGTACTGATTACAGGCCATGATACAAGCAATCACCAAGTTAACCTAACATGTCTTTCTCCTTGGTTGTCTTCCTGTCAAAACCATTTAGTTGGACAACAGTTACAGCTTGACTGACACTTGGCTTTGTAGACATGGGACCATCAAAAAGAAATGTAGGCTAATTGATACACTTGATCATATTCCTGTTATTGAAATCATTATTTTTACTCCCAATTTTGCAATGTACTGTATGTGTACTGTGATATTTAAGTGCAGCTGCCCTAAGACAGATTATTAGACAACTTCACATGATCACAGAGATATAAATCTTGTCTTCAAGTCACGCATCGGCAGTATGAAAATGAAGCTTATAGTGAAACAAGCAAACATACCAGCTCATTTTTAGATTCACCTTCTGCAATCCGAGCGAATTTAGTAGTAAAACACTTGTGCTTATGTAATTTGCAGACCTGTCATTACATTTCAACCTCTTTGTTATATTCTGTAATCATGACAGCCGCGCTAATAGTTTTTCCTACCGTCCCGTCCATTGGTCGAGCGGTGGGTGTGTTTTGCAGAACACAGAATGTGACTGCAGTAGTTGAAGAGACACCTCACCGTTCTTGACGTCACTTCCGTTGGTCAGCGTTCGTTGCCATGGCTATCTAACTTCTCATAATTCGAGTTAAAATTTCACATCGTGTGCAAGCCTCGTTTTTCATGTGCACAACTTGTTAGTTAAGGCATATTGCCTTGAACTAACTAACAGTTGAGTATCGAGTCCTAGTATTGAGTTTCTTGGCTAAGTCTTGATGTTTTACGGGCGTTAACTACAGTGCAATAACCGCTGACTCAAATGCAAAGTGACCACACGGCCGAAAAACGTATTTCCAGCGGTGTCAGTTGAAGACAAACTAAACTTAACCACGCTGGGGCCAAACCACCCCCTTAATTGTCCCGTACGAAAATGTCTAACCTGACAGAGCCTGAATCCGGCCTTAATCAGGCCGTACAACGGCCCGTAGAGCCGAAACAGAGCCTAACATGAACCTGACAAAATTTTGTCAGGCTCAAGTGAGACGAGCCGGACAAATGTATGGTTGTTGTTAGTGTCTTGTCTGGCCGGAAAAGAGTGTAACACAGAGCCTGACAAGAGCCTGACAGCTTCAAGAGTCTGTAGCGAGCGCGAACCTAAATCTTGCAGCCTAACAAGGGCCTAACACGAGCCTAACACGAGCTTTACAGGACATTCCGCGAGCATGGTTGTTCATTTTAGCGATGAAAATGGAATACGTATGATTATGAACAACACACCGACTGCACTTATGCATGCTTTTTGCAAAACTAGTTTGCGTGCAAGAGTATTCGGCATAGTTATAAAGAATTACAAACACATGATATAATTTACCTGACTCATATCAGGGGGAAAAATACAATATTTGTTTATGTTGTGTACGGGATAATTAGCCGTGGCCGTCCGGGATCGGTGTTTGGCTGCGTAAAATACCCCGGGAGTTGCTTTCCTGCGTGCACTCCATGTGACTTTCTCTGTTTTAGCACGTAAGTATTTGATATTTCTATAATTTCAAAACAAATCCGCTTATCTTACTAAAGAAGAACTGCCCGTGATCGTAAACTTCAGTGCCGCGTCGGACGCTCTTTTGAACAGCTACTTTTAAAATCTCCCAGAGGGATTCTACGCAATTGTTTTCCCCTTTTAACTAAGCAGGAAAATGCAGGAGTTACTTGGAAAACATGCGAATAAATGCATGCACATCCACTAACTGCAGCACATGTTTATCGGCAAAGACCAGCATGGAACAGACTACGTCAATTGTCTCAGACAAAACCGCAGGCGAGCTGTAATATTACACCTCATACAAAGTGGTCTTTCATTTTAGCCTTTACAATACCTGATCCTTATTGGCTGACTGAAGGACCTGCATACTTGGCGCCCATTTTTAACCTGAAGTTAATTCAAACCGGCGAGCAAAGGCAGTCCGGTAAATTATGAGATCTTCAGAGTTATCAGTTTGTTTGAGTACGTCCTACATATATAGCCATGTATGCGTGCTTGTATTTTGCGAGCGACAATGCAGTGTCAGTGTTCTACCAAAGGACAAGTACGTGTAAGCTGCAAGGACCTTTTGAACCCATTAGGGAGAGGTATTTTTCTAGAGGTCAATTGGCACCAGGGTGGCCAAAAGGAGAGACGCATAGCTGCTGTGCTTATACCATCGCAGGAAAGGGTAAGTTGCAGTTTCCGAGATTATGTCGTATCCAGTGTGTTAGCAGTGTGTGAATGATTACAGTCGAAGCCCTTGAATACGGACGGCTTCACAAAACGCCTGTTTGAAACTAGCTCAGTCAAACTCTTTATTTAGTACACATTCTCGTAAGCGGACAGTTCCAGTTCCAGACACTTTCTTTCCCGAGGGTCACCGCCAGAACTTAGCTAGGATGAGAATGCTGTAAATTTGTGACAATGAGCACCTCAGAGTGAAATGTATATACTCAACGTTTTGAAATTTTTTGGGACAAAAAAGCTGAGTTGGAACTATTTGCAGATCAAGTTGGCAAAACGTTGCGAAAGTTATAATTACCCGACTGCCCACTTTGATACCATGTGCAATTTGTCCATTGTCATCGATGACGAAATCAGTGAAGGAACTGGCTAAATACTACTGGATAAATGCAGATATATTCACGGCCAAGAAAAATAGGCATGCATACGCGGTAATTAGCGCCCTGACGTACGGAACGCGCGATAAAAAGCAAGAAATAGTTAACATACCAATATTGATGTTGTCTGTCGCCACAAAGCAGGATACTCATCAAGTGGTGATTGAAACAAAAATACCCAATGGTTTAATGTTTCTTGTCGGGCCTGAATCAGGCCTGAATTCAGCCGGACATGTTAGGCTCGTGTCAGGCCCATGTTCGGTTCATGTTCGGTTTCATTTGTCAGGCTAATGTCATGCTAGTTAACGCTCGTTTCAGGCTCAATTGTCAGGCTAATGTCATGCTAGTTAACGCTCGTGTCAGGCTCTCCTTGTTAGGCTCTTGTTTGGCTCGTGTCATGCTCCTGTTATGCTCAAATGTCTGGCCGGATTTTGGCTCTTGTCAGGCCAAACATTTTCGTACGGGTGATCATATTATTCTGCCAAAAATGCATTTTTCATCATAGCTTTTCTCCCAAAAAATGTTTTTCGACCAAACTTCAGGTATGAGATGACATCACAATGGAAAATACTTTGATAAATTTCTGACGTAAAACATCGATATTATGACGTCACTATGCATATTGCAACATTTTGACCATTTCACAGATAAGGAACAAATTATATTTATGTATTGAAAATGAAAGACTAGATAATAATAAGATGAATACCGAAAACATATTGTGGATAGCATTAATATAGAAGGCGTAATAATTTTTTTAACTTTAACTTTTTTGAATGACGTCATACCATTCATGAACTTTGAAAATCATCATTTTATAGTAAATTTCAATGATCGTTAGAACAAATACCTTGTAAATATGTTGTACTAGTGTAATATAAAAATATACAAAACACTTTGATACACGAGGTTTTCTTTATCGTATATTAAAAAAAAAAACATGTGACATCATCAAATGTCATAATTAAACATGCCTTAATATCTTCAGTCTGAGACCGAAATTAAAAATTCCAAAACCATACGATCTTAGAAGTAATTTAGAAGAGTACTTTAAATCAAGAATGAATTGATTTAATGAAAGAACGAAAACGTTTTACCAAGGGGTTTGTTTTCCTATATCTTCCTATTAAAATGAGTTTGAAGGGAGGGGTGGGTAGGCCATTATTTAACTTTCTATAACTCGACAATATTATTGATGCTATCCAGAAACAGTTTTCGGTTTTGAACTCCCCTGCTATGCCGCATTCAGATTCCTTATTTGAAAATATCGAATTCTTTAATTTAAAAATCAATAAAACATTGCAACTTTTATTATGATGTCACAATATCAAATTTTTGTCCCAAAAAAAATTTAAAAATATTTCTTAGAATTGTGTTACCCTACTGACAAAGTTTGATCAAAATATACATACACCATAGAATGTTATATTGCAAATTGAATCTTTGATGATCGATTTTATGAGGGGTGATTACCGCCAAATCCAGTTTTAAATTCTATTATCCTTTTGTGGATTCTATTTTTTGTGCGACACTGGAAATGTGTTATGCGTGAATGGAATTGTGTTATGCCAAAACGGATTCGGTTTTGTGTAAATGGAATTGTGTTATGCGCAACTGGCTTCGGTTATGCCTGAATGGAATTATGTTATGCGTGTATGCAAATTAATCTTCGAAGGTCGCGGTAACCTAGGGCGAGTGTTGCATCTCGACATATTCAGAGCTTATGTCTGACAACTAAAATTCAAACAGCGAATTTGGTTATTTTGGTTATACTATTTAGTTAGGATGCAGCGTTGGTTGGAGCAATCGTGGCTTCTGTTAAAAGAAAAAAAAAAAAAGAAATCGAAGATCGACTTCGCTGACCGAGCAAAGCCAGAGGTGAAGTAAACGAGCCTCCTCGATGATGATAGTTTAATCAATCTCAACGATGAACGAGTCCTAATTGTACAAATGACACCAAAATACAATAAGATACTAATACCAAATAGACAAATACAAAATAATGAAATCAACTTACGTAATAACGCGATGATCAAGGGAATGAATTACATATAATCGCGAGAGTATTATCGCAGTGTTTGTAACCTAAAACAACGTGTCCGACAGTTCTATTCCTTGAGCCTTCCGGTCAGCGGTGACTCTGTACCGTACGGTCAGCGGTAGTTCTGCAAGAGGAGGTTCCAGATGCTTTGTGCGCCCAGTTTGGCGCGCTCTGCAAGGAAAGGCGTTGCGAGGGGAAATGGCCCGACCTATTCTGGCCTTTCTTCTTCTTGACTAATGCGTGTCACAAGTGAGGACCCTTGAGAATCATTTGTTTGTATTGTATCCATATGTTGCATTGACTGCCTTAAAGTTATTCATTCTCTCGGATTTATGTGTAAACAGGATGGTTTATTGGCCGTGTTCATTATCGCATCGACTTCGTTTTTTACCTGAAACAAAATTTATCGCTGTCATCCACATATTGGATACTTTAACGCTTTCTTTGCAACGTTTAGCGATTTAAACATCTGGGAATATGGAAAACCAAAAAGTACCCAAAAGTACCGGAGATTTATAGCTCAAAAGAGCCTCTAAATTTGTTCAGTAATAATGCACCAGTCAATTGTACTTTTGCATTGAGTTCGGCACGGCAGTGGCGCGACGTTTGAAACGGGCCTTTAAAGTCATCCAATAATGGTAATTTATTCGTGAAACTTCCGCTCCTTCCTCGCGTGTTCAGCACGCCTACACCACACATTCAGAGTTTATTCTATAAAGCACCAACCTTTAAATCGGATGAAGCGATGATTCGGACTTATACGGGGCTGTTCTTGTTTTCAATCTCAAACTCTCAAACGACAAAAACGAAGCCTCCCTTTTCAGATTTCTCTGGGTCATTCAAGTTTTGCTTTTTGATGTAGTAGTGGATTGCGGAATTCAAAAAGCTGTTTTCAAAAATTTTGATCTGTAACTCAAAGAGGTGATTCCCAGCCCAAGCGGTGGGGCCTGGGCGAGTGTTTAATGTTATAAGAGTTAGGTCAACAACAAGGTTTGCTCCGCTTTTCTAGATGAAATAAAACGCAAGCATAAATATTTTCGATTCCGGACGCGAGAAGGACGACGTTTTTGCTGAAACAGCCGCTTTTGGAGTATCTGCTTGGCTCCTGAGACAGTGAGGATTTACTATTTGTGGTTTGCTTTTTTTCCCGCCTTTCGATATGCTTCAAATTCTTCGCCGGGCAAGTAATGAAGTTGAGCCAAAATTGTTCCGTATTTTATTGTCGGCCTTGTTTTACTCTCCTACACAAAGCTTTCAGGCGGCTCGCCCAAGCTTAGTTTGAATTGTGCCGCGGGTATTTTGACCCCTGTGCTATTTTATTAAGATTAATGGTGGATGAGTTATATGAGGTTAAGGGAGTGATTGAGTGGCGAAGTGAAGTATAAATTAAAATGATGTGCGTTAGTGCGTGATTATATGCTGCAGCGCTAAAATGGGGTCCGTGTCAGGGCTTGTATTTGTGTAGGGAACATTTTCGGTAGGGAGACATGTAGTTGGGGTCGGTAGTTAACACGTGTGTTGGGCAACAAAGGGGACGGGAGCGAAGAGCGAATAAAACCGAGAATACAATAAACAGAGAACTGAAAAACGAAGGGATTAGTGAAGACGCTAACACAATAACAGTAATTAATAAAAGTGGAAGTTAAACGGGTGGTGTAGGAAAGAGCGCTCTAAAAAGTGTGTCGAACTAATGACCATCATATTTTTAGGTTTGTCCGTCGAAGCAACCGCGCTATTCTCATCAGGGGCATAGTAATGCGGTTGCTCTATGAAGGTGAAAGTTCCTTCAATAGTACGTGTTTCGAAATGGTAGGCGCGCGCCATCCATGCCCTACACGATCAACGGTTACAAACTTTTGGCCCTGGCCGAGTTGAGGGTGAAGGGAGAAAGGCGGGGGAAGATGGTCAAGACTTCGACACAAGGAGGGGAGGGAAAAATTAGGTGGAAGAAATTGACTTACCTCGATAGATTTCCGAAGATCGATGCCGTAGGACTGCATCCAAACGCTAAGTAAAATACTGGGTTGCAATACGACAGACAGTTGTAAACGAAGTCGAATCGTGGCCACGTGAAATGTAAAGTGACCTTTGGTTTGTGGGGGCGTACCTTTCGCTGGCCAATAGGAGGCGGGTATAGAGAATTATTAACAAGAAAACGGCGACTGGGAGGGGCGGGTCGAAGGGAGGGAGTAAAAGTAATAAAATAGGATGCGAGACCAGTGGCTTCGTTGTTTATTGTACGTGGCGGGTAGGGGAGGGGGGGGGGGGGGGATGGATGCGAGGCCTTGGGATTGGGGGGGGGGGGGTTTGTGGGTTGTGGAAAGTTGTTGGAGGGGGAAATTGTTTGTGAAACACATTTGTATTTGGAAACGGGAAAGGGAGTTTCGTAGTTGTTGTTTCTAGGGTGGGGGAGGGGGGAAAAATTGTTTGAGGCCTGGGGATCGGGGTAGCGGAAATGGAAAGTTGTTAGGGAAAAAAACAAAAATGTGTTTGTAAACACATTTGTATTTGGAAACGGAAAAAGGAGTTTCGTAGTTGTTGTTTCTGTAGGGTGGGGTAGGAAATGGAAAGTTGTTAGAGGGGGAAATTGTTTGTGAAACACATTTTTTTTTTTGGAGACAGGAAAAGGAGTTTCGTCGTACTGGTTTCTGTTGGGTGGGGGAGGAGGGAATTGTTTGAGACCTGGGGATCGGGGGGTGGGGCGGGGGGTGTTGTGGGTTGTAGAAAGTTGTTAGAGGGGGAAATTGTTTGTGAAACACATTTGTATTTGGAAACGGGAAAGGGAGTTTCGTAGTTGTTGTTTCTGTAGGGTGGGGGAGGGGGAAATTTGTTTCAGGCCTGGGGAGCGCGGTAGGGGAAATGGAAAGTTGTTAGGGAAAAAAATTGTTTGTAAACACATTTGTATTTGGAAACGGGAAAAGAAGATTCGTAGTTGTTGTTTCTGTAGGGTGGGGGAGGGGAATTGTTTGAGGCCTGGGGATCGGGGGGGGGGGGGGGGGGTGGGTTGTAGAAGTTGTTGGGGGGAGGAAATTGTTTGTGAAACACATAGTGTATTTGGAAACGGGAAAGGGAGTTTCGTAGTTGTTGTTTCTGTAGGGTGGGGGAGGGGGGAATTGTTTGAGGCCTGGGGAGCGCGGTAAGGGAAATGGAAAGTTGTTAGGGGAAAAAAATTGTTTGTAAGCACATTTGTATTTGGAAACGGGAAAAGAAGATTCGTAGTTGTTGTTTCTGTAGGGTGGGGGAGGGGGGAATTGTTTGAGGCCTGTGGATCGGGGGGATGGGGGAATGAAAAGTAGTTGAAAGGGAAATTGTTTGTAAAACACATTTGTATTTGGAAACGGGAAAAGGAGTTTAGTAGTTGTTGTTTCTGTGGGGTGGGTCGCTCGTGCTGCATAAATTGTATAATTGGATTAAAATGACGTTACGGTAAACATTAAGATGTAATTGGAACGGAAATGTAAATTAATAAGTAAGCGGGGACGGGGTGTTGTGAAATAATAAACACAAGGGGATACTTGGTTAGGATCGCTCTTTTCCCCGGTAAATCAAAACATAGTTTGAATTGTGCCGCGGGTATTTTGACCCCTGTGCTATTTGGAGAGAAAACTGTGGCTTATTTATTCCGAGATGTTTTCCGAGCCTATTTTTCCTCTCCTACACAAAGCTTTCAGGCGGCTCGTCGAGGGTGTCTTGAAAACTAAGACCCCTAAATATACGCTAAACAGTTTCTTATTTTAATTGCTTTTAAAGGGGTACTTTGACCAAAATCGGACCACTTTGAAATGCTATTTTAACCACTTTAAATGAAAGTGTATGGTATGAATAGCAAAATGTCCCAAAAACTTTTTTTCAGATGTAAGACTCCCGAGATATATTAATTCAAAGGAGGCTAAAACGCCTGTCCGCCATGTTGGCCGTGAATAAATATTTCGGGCCAGCGGTTTACCACTCTGACGTCATCTTACCAACGAGACGCGGACTTCACACACATTTCTTTGCAAATGTCTTCGAGTGAGAGCGAACTTTCATTGATAATTTCGTCGAATTCTTTTTTATCGACTCACGAGTCATTATAAAATCTTTCTCTTGAAATTGGTCAGATAACATTACGAGTCCTTAAGCCTGGTTTCGGCACTTGGAAAGAGCCCTGGTTTCCATATAATCGTCTCTGACGTAAGGATCGTCTCTGTCGCAGAATTTTCGGGAAGATTATATGGAAACACTCTTGCGATTGTTTCAAACGATCCTTACGTCAGAAGCGACTCGATCATCCCGATAGAACCGTGTTCTATCCTTGCGTCGACACAAAATTCTGCGACAGAGACGATCCTTACGTCAGAGACGATTATATGGAAACCAGGCTTTATTTACCGTTTAAGGTGACTTTCGAGACGATTTGGCGCCGATTTAGCGATTTTTCTTTTGTGGTGATTGTGTATGTACTAAAAATTTGGAAAGGCAGGAAGCCAAATGCCTAAAATCCCCGACTCGCTCTTACATAATCGCCGATTTCTCCCCGAAATCATCGCTTAAACGCCATCCGGCTCCGGCACAGAACAGAACGATGACTAGACTTCTCAGACACATCGACATGCAGCCGATAAACGCTGTTTCTCCATGCGAAAATGCTAGCGAAAGCTCGGCAACTTCGATTCCTAGATCTGGAAAACTAAGACCCTGCCGAATGTTTGCGAAATGGCTAAAAATACCGCATTATTTGATGTCTCGCTCGAGCAGCTACCGGTTAAAGTAATTACGAGAAGGAATGATCGAATCGTTTAGCGTATTTTGGGGAGTCTGAGTTTTCCAGATCTGGAAAACTAAGACCCTGCTGAATGTTTGCGAAATGGCTAAAAAATACCGCATTGTTTGATGTCTCGCTCGAGCAGCTTCCGGTTAAAGCAATTACGAGAAGGAATGGTCGAATCGTTTAGCATATTTTGGGGGGTCTGAGTTTTCCAGATCTGGAAAACTAAGACCCTGCCGAATGTTTGCGAAATGGCTAAAAATACCGCATTGTTTGATGTCTCGCTCGAGCAGCTTCCGGTTAAAGTAATTACGAGAAGGAATGGTCGAATCGTTTAGCGTATTTTGGGGAGTCTGAGTTTTCCAGATCTGGAAAACTAAGACCCTGCCAAATGTTTGCAAAATGGCTAAAAATACCGCATTGTGACTGATGTGCAGAAGTGCACATTTTCTCCTTCGCAGCAGGGCCTCCTGGTTGCTACCGATTAATGACAAATCCAACGGGACTTCTTTTATCAACTTTGTCAATTAGTAGAGCGATTGTTACGAGTCTGTATAAACCGTCGGCAGGGGTCACAATGTGAAACGCGCATAATTACAAGCGTTTGAAATTATTTCGTTCATACTCATAAAGAGGGTAGATATTAGCTCCTTCGCATGTTGGTGAACTTTAAAACAAATTCCGAAGACGTGCAACATACAAGCATTCATACTACTAAGCTTGGAACTGCGGCCGTGAAAAATATTTAGCGCCGTCCCGCCAAAATCGGACCGACCCGGGAATACATCTGAGTTAGAGTACCGTCAGATCCGTAGCATCCGCAAAAAGACCAGAAGGTGAGTAAGGGTGATTCCTTCGTGATGGTGTTTTCTCCAAAAAATTGAAACCACTGCCGAGTGAAGTCAACTTATGTGCCCCGTTCGCAAGGGTTTCGACTAGAGCTACCCGCGTACTTCGAGTTCCGGAGAATTATTGAATCGTTCACGCTGAATTTATAGGTAGTAAAAAACAGGCGAAATATATTGGCCTTAGCTTTACTTTTGCATGCGCGACAGCCTATGAATAAAGGGTCTTTCTGAAGAGACGATTCAAACCCAAAAAGTTGCCCGACAGAAGACGGGCTGCGGGCAGGCTGTAGAGGACGACACCTGGAGGATCTTCAATTAAAAATATTTTGCCACCTTTTCCTTTTTCTGATGTGACTCCTGGCGTATTTGTGGTTTTTTTTTTATTACTAGACTGGCCTTGCCAGTGAGCTCGCGGCGTGAGTTGGGTCGACACCAGAATATAAAATGGAAAGTAGGGGACAAGAGCGGTGTAAGAGTCTTTTTTGCCTCCCCGGGCTTTTTTGCCCAGGCAAAAATGCCCCCCCTTCGCAAAATCATCGATTTCGAGTTACAGGTAATTCTGATCAAAAAATCCGTGCGCAGCTCGTCCGTGCGTAAACATACGATACTAAAATGATCAAATTCAGAACAGTGAACTCTAGCCAGACATTTGGATGTAATCAATTCATACTGTGACCTGCGGTCTCTTTGATGAACTGTTTCGGAGGGGTGAGGTGGGCGGACGGACGGACGGAAGGAAGGATAAACGGAAAGAAAGGGAATGGTAGTGGGGGTGGGGGTGGGGAATTCCACTCAATCCCCTCGTTTTATTCGTGTACCCCGCCCCACCTTATTCGTCACAATCCGCGTGGGACTAGAAAATAAAATAGTTTCTTTCCAGAGAATATCCCCATTTGCCAAACTTCAACTAGCTAGACCCTGTTTAGTTGTTTCCCAACCGCTCTGTAGCCTCGAGAGAAATAGGATCATGGCAGAGTAGAACTAAAGTGAAATAGGTCGTAAATAAAGTTGTGGAAATCTAGCGTGGTGAATACACTGGAGGCGAGCATTCTTCACTGCGCTCCAAAGGCGCATATGTCATGTCTTGCCCTACGGCCTGTTTTCGGTGAAGTAGACACCCAGCAAAGACGTAACAGGAAACGGGGTAGGAAAATAATTTTATATATAGTCGCACCATCAAAACCGCTTGGCCAGGACTTAATTACCCACATTGAATAAATAGTCTGCAAGTCATCATTGTAAAAAAACATTTCCAGTTCAGTGGGAAAAGCACAAGTTGCGACCCTTAATATGATTATTCTACTTTGATTAGCAATTGTAACTTGACATATCATGTCGGATACAATTGACTTATCATCGGCGAAAGCCAGATTGTCCAAAACGGCACACATTTGTAACGCATGCCGAGGGCACGGAGCAGAACGAACTCACAGGTCACTAACATAACACTTTAATTACAAACGGTCTGAATGCTACCAGGAACCTCAGAAATCCCCTTCACAAGTCTAAAGTACACGTACAGTCATAGAGTAGAACAAAGGCTATACAAAAAAGCGAAATAATAAAGAAAGGCTAGTTCACAATAATAATCAAAGTATTGTACTAAACGGATGTTCCAAAGATATCTGAGTTGTGACCCAATAGATTCAGACACGTACTGTATTGTAATCACTAACTAAACGCAACACAGTGATCAGTGTTGGTTACAATATGATTAAACAAAATAAAAGAACGAACTTTTTAAATAATAGCTTGCCCGAAAGACTATCAAAACAGCAATTTGAAATTTGCTGTCGAAGATGACAAAGGTTTTGCCCTCGGAAATGCCAAGACAATCAATGACAGAGAAATCGCAGGCAGCCCACAATTTATTTTAGAAAAGTTTCAAAGCAAACTGCAAACTTGAATTTCAAAGTTCTCGAAATGGAAGGGAAAGAATATAAAAAAGTGAGGAGGGTAAAACCCTCCTTCCCCCTCTCCCCTGAGTTCTATCTTTCTTTTTTTTTTTTTTTTTTTTTTTTTTTTGCGTGTTTTCTTTTCTCTCCATTGGCCCTCCCCTTCCGTTTGAGGAGGTGTTAAACAGACGCCGTGGTCAACCAGCATGACGCGCGTCACGGAAGGTGCACGCTCCCTGTGGAGTAAGATAAGAAAGTCCGGAATCGGTGTCACATTTTGGCGCAACTGAATAATTCTTTTTTATGACGCCTTAGAAGAGTCCTGGTATTGTGCTAACCTTTTTGAATATGCCTTTGTTTGTATTTAAGTATCCTTGTTTGGCTAGAGTTATTAGCAACTATTGAAACGACCTTTCTGAACGCCGGGCATTTTAGCCCCGGGGGGGAACTTTAGCTAGAGCATTTTTGCCTGGGAGGAAATGCCCGGAGGGCATTAGGTGGCCTATGACTGCCACTTGAATTTTCCTGATAATTCAATAAAAAAGATAATTTATGTCGAAGTGAAATGAAAATAAATGCTGTTTTCAAAGTAAAATGAAATGAAAACCGATTTCGAAAATGAAAATGAAAGCCGATTGCAAAGTAAAAGTAAAATGAAAATGAAAACCGATTGCAAAGTAAAAGTAAAATTAAAAACCGATTCCAAAGTTAAAGTAAAGTGAAAACCGATTTTAAAGTAAAGTAAAATAAAAACATATTTTAAGGTAAAAGTAAAATGAAAACCGATTTCAAATTAAAAGTAAAATGAAAATTTGCTTAGCCTATGACTGCCACAGTATACCAGCATGCCTTGCACTTCTGGTGGATTTCCCCTGTGACCTCTGCGCAACATGATCATCAGCTGTCAACACTTAAGTCGCTCCTGCGATGTGTTCATCACTCGCGTATAGTACTATCAGAGCGCAACAGAGTGTAAATGTAGTCGATCTAAACTTGAAAACTCGCTTGCAATAAAACCATTGCTTCTTTGTAACGCTGCGCCAGGAGGCTCGCAAGCAGGCGGTTTTGATTAAAGCTTTCACAAAAAATCTTTGGCATACAAGCATTGCTCAATGGTTCGGTGAGTTATTTTTACGAGTGAATGTAATACTGATTGTGCAAGGCTTGAAGATAATGAGGCAACAGTTGTCAGAGTTGACAGCTGTGATTTCAGCTCTTCAGTAGCGACTGATAAATCCTCAACGCTAAAAACCTCGAATTTTTTTTATGAAACATGGCTGCTGCCTGGAGAAACTTTCAGGCTAACATGAAAGACAAGAGAGCAGGTAAAAAGAAAAGAAGTTCGAACACTATCTTGGAGAAGGAGGAGGTGACAGTGCAGCGCCTGAGTTCCGAAGTCTCAGGCAAAGCACAAAAATTCTTTCTGTCTGGCTTTCTTCGTCCCAACTGCGCGAGCTTCCAATCCTTCTGGATCCAGATCGTACATCACAGCACGGGCGGATCCAGGGTAGTTTCCTTAGTTTCCGGAAACTACCTGAATTTTGGGGAAAAAATAAAAAATAAAAAATGAATTGACAAATGACTGAGTCTTTTCTTGTTTCCACTGAGTACCGGAATCCAATTCACGCCATTTCCAGTACCTTGCGTCCCGCGCTCCGCGTTTATTCGTGTCATTGGACGGCAAAAATGCGCTTCTCTTCGGTTTCTATGCATGGAGAACCGCGGGGAGGGGACCCATGGGAGGAAGCCACTGAAGCGATATTCGGAAACACCCCAAACTCGCCTCTCATTGGCCGGAAACACCCCAAGCTTGCCTCTCATTGGCCGGAAACTACCTTGGAAACTACCTGACAAAGTATAAAATGGGCAGGCTACCCCAGTGAGGTCCTCTGTTCCGTTTGAGTGATTTTGAACTCGTGAACAGTATTATACAGTGCGGTTTATCGAACATGGCATTGAATCAAGACAACAGGCCGCGTAGAGAACCTATTTTTCGAAAGGAGGATTGTTCTCGCTTTGATACTGGTGTGGTATTTAGCGGTGTTAGTTCTTTTTCCGATCCCCAGAAGTTAGAGTACATCGAGAGCGTTTGGAGCCCACGCGGTGATCCCCTCTTTCAATTCCCTTCGTCGATCGAGAGTGGCGGAAAATCTCGTAAGTTCCAACTAGTCTGGCTGCAAAAGTATCCTTGGCTGGCTTATTCTAAGTACCTGGATGGCGCATTTTGTTTACATTGTGTTCTATTTGGCCGAAATGCGAACAATGTGGGCAAGTTGGTGAAATCGCCGCTAAACGTTTTGGACAAGCGCCACCGGCCGATTCAAGAAACACTGTCATTAATACGAGAACCACAATTACGCAGTCCTTGCCATGGATAACTTCGTGAAAGTTATGAAACGCCGGGCTGTCCCAGTCCGTCAGCAGCTTGACAACTTGATGCAGCACTAGCAAATTTACAAGAATCGCAAGATCCTATCCGGCCGCTGTTCAAGACTATGATTTTCTGACTGTTATGACGCTCTCAACTCAATGGAGTCTTGCAAATCTCTCGGTCCGGATGGTTTGCCTGCTGAGTTTTATTTAAGATTCTGGGGTCACCTTGGGCCTGACCTTGTCAACACGCTGAATTATAGCTATGACAAAGGCGAGCTCTCTGTAACACAGCGCCGAGCGGTTCTCCGACTTTTGTTTAAGAAGGACAATTCGGAATTGCTGAAAAATTGGCGGCCAATCTCTTTGCTGAATGTGGACTAGATAGCCACAAAAAGTTTAGCAAACAGATTGCGCTCGGTTATCCAGCATGTGGTCTCGGAAGATCAAACATGCGGGATACCTGACCGCAGCATTTACGAAATCACCTTCATTCAATTTTTGTTTCTCGCCCCTTCGTCAAAAATTGCAGGAAATGGCGTTTCTGGCCTCCTAGATTTTAAAATTTCTCCGGGGGAGCATGCCCCCGGACCCCCCTAGCATACTCGCGCCTTCGGCGCTCAATTTCGGAAACTACCCACTAAAAGTGCTGGATCCGCCCCTGCACAGCGCGTACTAAATCTCTCGGCACATTAAAATTGTGTTCCTGTCGAACTTTCTTGTGCATCGCCCGGTACCCCCGAGGAGTTTACCTGGTCCATCTAACTCTTTCGCTCTTTCCTACTTCATCCACCGATACATTCTGATTGGTATAAAATATGTTGAAACTACGAAGCCGTCTGTCAAGGGTGCGAACACTCCATGGGTACTGTGGGAAATCTCGTTTTAAAAAGCTCAACATTTCCTCGCGTTTCAAACTTTGTTTTACGTATCAAGTCATATCGTCTTTTAGCACTAAGTCATGCTTCCAAGCATCATTTCGTAAATTGGCCGCCATGAGGATAAACATATCACGGGAGCGCTATAATTATATTTATCCCTCCTATCAATGAGTCCAAGGTGAGAATCAGTCTCTCAAAAATCAGCCCTAACAAAGCAACGGGTATTGACAAGATCAGTGCCCGATTACTACGGACTGCCGCTCCTGAAGTTGCTCCATCTATTACCAGGATCATAAATCACTCATTGGCGACTGGCGTGTTCCCTCGGCAATGGAAGACTGCAAGGGTTACTCCACTGTTTAAAGGCGGAGAGACTGACGAACTATCGAACTACCGGCCAATTTCAGTCTTGCCTGCAGTATCTAAAGTGATCGAAAGGCATGTACATGATTCCTTATACGGTTACCTAACAACAAACAATCTGATATACCTCCGGCAATCAGGTTTTCGAAAACGACACAGCACAGAAACAGCCCTTATTCAAATCATCGACGAGTTTCTGTTGAACCTCGACCAGAACCGAGTAAGTGGCGTAGTCATGGTGGACTATTGCAAGGCGTTCGATATGGTTGACCACAATATTCTTTTGGACAAATTGGAGATATATGGGACCAACAGTAAATCGCTGCAATGGTTCAAGTCCTACCTAACTGACAGAAGCCAGCTCGTAACGTTAGCTGGTACCGACTCAGACAGAGCAAGCGTTAAACACGGAGTACCACAGGGTAGCATCCTTGGCCCTCTGTTGTTTCTGGTGTACATAAATGATCTGCCTTTACACGTCAGCTCTGCAAAGTTGGACCTATTTGCTGATGATACAACCGTTACTTCGTCTGCGGCTCACAACGATGCCATAAAACTGCAGGAATCTCTGAACACAGCCCTCACTGAGTTATCGGACTGGGCAGTTGCAAACAAGCTGCCTCTCAATGAAAAGAAGACTAAGGCCCTAATGATAACCGGAAAACGGCTGTCCACCAAACTAAACTATACCCCGGTACTAACAATGAATGGAAAACAACTGTCCAGTGTTCCAAATGCAAAGCTTCTTGGACTTGAAATCGACGAAAAACTCACATTTGTAGCTCACGTAGATAACCTCTGCAAAAAGCTTTCTCAGCGCATAGGGGTATTAAGGAAAGTCAGAGCCTTTCTTCCTTTACAGCAGAGGATTCTATATTATGATAGTATGATTAGGCCTGTTATGACCTATGTAAGTGCTATCTGGACATGCTGTGACCAGGAAAGCCTAGGGCGAGTACTGAAACTGCAGAAGCGTGCGGCAAGAATAATTCTAAACACTTCTAATCAAGCCCCGTCAGTAGAATTATTCAATAGGTTGAAGTGGTTGCCATTTTATGAGGAAGCTAAGTTAGCCAAGTGTTTCTTAGTATTTAAGCGACTTAAAGGTGAAGTTCCCTCTTATATCACCAACTTACTTAAGCTCAATAGTGACCTACACTCTCGCAAGACCAGATATTCCAATTTTAATTTAGTTTGCCCCAGATTTAAGTATGAATCTGACGGAGGCAGATCGTTTGGTGTATCCGCCTGTCGGCTGTGGAACTCCTTGCCATTGGCGCTGCGTGAAATTGAGTCGTTTACTGTTTTTAAACAATCTTTGTGGAACTATTTTTTTAATCAACAGCAATTTTTGAACCATTTCATAGTGTAGCTTTTTATTAGTATGTTATCCGTGTAGATAGATGTAGTTTTTATCCATTGACCTTGTTAATACCTTTACTTTAAGCTTAGATTTTTTAAAGAATTGTTTAGTATATGTATGTAGAGGGCCACACGTTTATTAGCTCTGCTATTATGTGCTACCCTCGTTAAATAAAGACATTACTTACTTACTTACTTACTATAAGTGTTGACAACTGATGATCATGCTGCGCAGAGGTCACAGGGGAAATCAACGAGAAGTGCAAGGCATGCTAGTATACTGTGGCAGTCATAGGCTAAGCAAATTTTCATTTTACTTTTAATTTGAAGTCGGTTTTCATTTTACTTTTACCTTAAAATATGTTTTTATTTTACTTTACTTTAAAATCGGTTTTCACTTTACATTAACTTTGAAATCGGTTTTTGATTTTACTTTTACTTTAAAATCGATTTTCGTTTTACTTTGAAATCGGTTTTTAATTTACTTTACTTTGAAATCGGTTTTCACTTTACTTTAACTTTGGAATCGGTTTTTGATTTTACTTTTACTTTGCAATCGGTTTTCATTTTCATTTTACTTTTACTTTGCAATCGGTTTTCGTTTCATTTTACTTTGAAAACAGCATTTATTTTCATTTCACTTCGACATAAATTATCTTTTTTATTGAATTATCAGGAAAATTCAAGTGGCAGTCATAGGCCACCACATTATCGCCTGGGATGAAATGCCCGGGGAGGCAAAATATTGGGGGGGGGGGGCATTTTTGCCCACTACAGCGGAACTCCCAAGAAAGACTTCCAGTTTCTCACCATAAAAATATCACACAGTATAGAGAACTTGGCTTTTGACACCTTACTCTTTTGACACCTTGATTAAACTAAAAAATTATTATTACAACACTCATACACTTGCTTCTTAAAGGTTGAGCGACCCTGCATCTTTAGAATGCGTGACATATCTTTTTATGCACAATCGATTATGACAGTTTGACCTTGACTCTTAGGCTAATCAGAGGCCACGATTAATCCAGCCTTCGCTTCACTACTTATGTGTTTTCTTTTATTAACTCAATAAGTTTCTTCTATCAGGCTTTCGAGTATGCGTGCTCTGTAACAAATATAAAATTGAAAGCGAGGAATGTAACACGAGAGATGCTTACAATATTATTGCGGTTTTGTTCACAGTGTGTTCAGTCCATTTGTGACTGCAAACTCAATGCTCAGAACTATTTCGGTGCATTTTTCATTTCTGGTATTCAATGACCATTGTGAAACAAAGGCTACATGATCGAATGAAAGAAACACTTCAACAGGCAATGTACGATGCGCAGAATAATTTATGAGGCAACAGAGGTCGTGTACAGAGTATCAAAGCATAAAGCGCCATTGTTTTACGGCTAAAGCTCACCGTAGCTTTGGTGTCTGTTTTCGCCCTGTTATCTTCCCAAAAGTATTTCGTGTCTCCACAGAAAGTTTCGTCGGGACTAAATATTTATCGGCGACAGATATATTTGCAATCCCCCAGCGGTGTCCATCAAACATTTGTTTACGGCTATTCTCAAAGCTTCCACGGTGAAAGCGAGCCAAAATAAAAGCCCTAAAATCCAGTTTATCCATGCATATTCCACAGAGCCAAATGGTGTTGAATTTGGATGGGATGCAGTTAACTTTTTACACACAAGTAACGAGCAATTCATTGGCCACATTTCGAGTTCTTTAGCGAAGTCAATTACGTCATCGCTTAGCACGTGATAATATGAACCAATCACCGTGTGCTGATTCTCGACCCAGGAAAGAATAAAAAAAAAGAAATTGCATTTTTAAGCTCGCTTGGGGCCCAGGCCCCCGCGAGCAATAAGCCGGCCCGAGTTAAAAGCTAAAATGCTTGACCTCAAAATTGAAATCCCAATGAATCGTTTTTGTTGACACAATGTCTTGGCTACGAAACCTGAGTGCTCCAGGGATATGTTTGTTTCTGTGGATTTGTTGTGCGTTTAAGGTCCCGTTAGCGCTTTTGCTAGCGGTTGCGGCGAGCTTAAATTTGCAAATTGCTTTTTATTTTTTATTTTTTTATTTTTTTGTTTTTATGGGTCGCTAATCAGCACACGGTGAGTAGTTCACATTGTCTCATGATATGCGATGACGTAAATTGACCTCGCAAACAACTTGAGATGTGGGCTATTGAATTGTTCGTTGCTTGTGTGTAAAAGTTAATTGTATCTCATTCAAACTCAACACCGTTTGGCTTTGTGGAACATGCACGGATAAACTGGATTTTAGGGAATGATTTGGCTTGTGTTCCTAAAGCTTTGAGATTCGATTATTTGATGGATACCGGATTGGTAATAACTCTGTCGCCGCTAGTTACTTAGTTCCGACGAAACTTTCAGTGGCGACACGAAATACTTCTGGGAAGATACCAGACCGAAAACAGAAACCAAAGCTATGATGAGCTTTAACCGTAAAACAATGGCGATTTATGCTTTACTCTGTACATGACATCTGTTGCCTCATAAAATGCTTCTGCTTATCGTACATTGCCTGATGAAATGTTTCTTCCACTTGGTCACGTAGCCTTTGTTTCGCAATGGCCATTGTCTACTATAAATGAAACATACACTGAAATAGTCCTGAGCATTGAGTTTGCAGTCACAAATTGACGGAACGCGCTGTGAACAAAACCGCAATAATATTGCAAACAAGTCTCGTGTTACACTCCTCGGCTTTAATTTTCTATTTGTTACAATGCACGAATACTCGAACGCCTGATAGAAGAAACGCATCCAGTTAAAAAAAAGGAAAAAGAACAGACAAGTATTGAAGCAAAGGCTGGATAAATCGTGGCCTCTGATTAAAAAATAAGTGTTTGAAGTCAAACTGTCAAAATCACAGAATAGGGCACAAAGGCCACGGTGGTAGCGGGCATTACCCCTTGATCTACCAAAAAAAGAAAAAAGAAAATTGTGAGCCCAAGTAATAGCAGCCATGGACAGCTGTTTCGGCCTTATTAGGCCTCGTCAGCACGACATAGCTATACTTGGGCTCGGGTTTCCACATTGTTTTTACAGCTTGTTACCTCAATGTGGGAACCCGAGCCCAAGTATAGCTATGTCGTGCTGAAGAGCCCTAATAAGGCCGAAACAGCTGTTCATGGCTGCTATTACTTGGGCTCACAATTTTCTTTTCTTTTCTTTTTTTTTTTTTTTTTTTTTTTTTTTTTTTTTTTTTTTTTTTTTTGGTAGATCAAGGGGTAATGCCAGCTACCACCGTGGCCTTTGTGCCCTATTCTGTGGCTTCAGCTTACCAGCACATTGTGCAGTATTCTGATTATGTAAATCAAGCCACATCCCACAAGCCTTATGATTTTACAGCTTGTTACCTCAATGTGGGAACCCGAGCCCAAGTATAGCTGTGCCGTGCTGACGAGGCCTAATAAGGCCGAAACAGCTGTCCATGGCTGCTATTACTTGGGCTCACAATTTTCTTTTTTCTTTTTTCTTTTTCTTTTTTTTTTTTTTTTGGTAGATCAAGAGGTAATGCCCGCTACCACCGTGGCCTTTGTGCCTTATTCTGTGGCTTCAGCTTACCAGCACATTGTGCAGTATTCTGATTATGTAAATTAAGCCACATCCCACAAGCCTTGCGATTTTACAGCTTGTTATCTCAATGTGGGAACCCGAGCCCAAGTATAGCTATGCCGTGCTGACGAAGCCTAATAAGGCCGAAACAGCTGTCCATGGCTGCTATTACTTGGGTTCACAATTTTCTTTTTCCTTTTTTCTTTTTTTTTTTTTGGTAGATCAAGAGGTAATGCCCGCTACCACCGTGGCCTTTGTGCCCTGCTTCAGCTTACCAGCACATTGTGCAGTATTCTGATTGTCAAAATCAACTGTGTATAAAAAGATATGTCACGTATTACTCAGCTTTTCTTGCTGGCTAACGCTTTCGCTCCTAAACTCAAAATGCAGTCCCTCAACCTTTAAGAAGCAAATGCATGAGTGTTGTAATAATAATTTATAGTTCAATAAGGTTTCATTTGAGCAAGGAGTCCTGGCTACCAAACCTGAGTGCTCCAGGAGACATGAGTTGAATATTTGCTTGTTTCGACCATTGTAAACACGGACTTTGTTTCTACTTTGTTCTAATGTAGTACTGTGTAAATGCTAAATTTGCACGTTTTGCATTGGATATACAGTATGTTTGATTTCGTCTCAGCATCTGACATTCAACCAGGACAATGACTAACCACAGAATTCATTGTGATTTTTGGTACAAGAGCAACCGCATATTTTCCGTTGATTTCGTTGTTTGTATATTGGTGCCCACGCATCACATTAGCAGCATAATAATGTAGTTCACAAAACCTTAGGAATTTCCGCCTTTAATTTTGATAGAACTTTGACTAAACAAACGCTTCGTCATTCGACTTACTCTTCATTCTGTTTGCAGAATATTAAAATATGTCAAAAAGGAATAGTAGAAAAAAAATCGACAATAAAGTGTAACAAACATGTAGGCAGCACTTTACTGCAAAGGCAGGTAACAGTTGAAGTACCAAGGCAGGCTACCTTTCATCCAGATTTGAGGCCCTAATTTGACTGACCACGGGTATGAATAGATACATTAGAAAGAAATTTAAAAAATAGATGGACCGACGACCAGATGCTAGTCAGCCAGATAAATTCACAAATAAACTGCTACACAAGATCAGACAGAATATGCATGCTATGCTAATCAGCGGCGCCTTGACTTGCAAGGAATAATACTGCAATAAAATATGTTGTTACAGATTCTATGGGCTTCTTTGATATATTTCAATCCAAATCTCCTGAATACTGTATGCCCGGCTACGGCCAAGCGACGGGTAGCTTAAAGGGGCTCGGTCATGAGTTACGCATGCGTCTTTTTTAGTAAAATAGCACGGCGTGCATAAGTGAACGCGCTCAAATATCGGACCCTGCTGAGAATTTTGGCACCTTCAATGTTAGATACAGCAGGAGGGCGAAAGAGTGAAGCTCGTCATGACACCCAGTGGGGCCGAAATGGCACTCATAAGACTATTTTGAACAGCCCTTATCAATGGTACTGATACAGCCCCATGGGCCAAATCAGTCCAACATGGGATCAATTCGTATTTTGATGGGGCTATTTTGGATTTACAAGGGCCAATTTGGATTTTAGTGGGGCCATTTCGACCACAAATTTCAAATTGGCCCTTCGTGGCTCAAAATAGCCCCTTCATAAAGTGGGACTATTTGCATTTTGGGGCTAAAACGCCTCTTTCAAATTTACAGTGTAAATTTCGTTGCATTTACACTTCTGTTGTCGATTCTTCATTTCATAGATCACCTTCCATCCAAGGTGGCGAAGCTAGTTTTTGATTTCATGACGCTCGTTTTAGTTTGATCTTAGGCTGCTGTTTTGTAATACAATATTAGTGTGCGATGTTTCTGTTTTTACTTCTTATACAGCTAATAAGAAAAATACTGAAAGTTTACAAAGTAATGTCATATACAACTTTACCATTGTTTTAGTTGTACCTTTGCGTTGTATGAATGCTGAATACATTTTTAATAAAAAAAATATATTGAACTTACCGCGAATAGCGTGTCGCCATCTTAATCGTGCCCAGACCACTTTGTCCTCTTGTATGAGAACGAGTCGCATAGTCACATTTGAGAACGAGACACGTTCTTGAGAACGAGTCACTTTTGAGAACGAGACAAGTTCTTGAGAACGAGTCACATTTGATAACGAGACACGTTCTTGAGAACGAGTCACATTTGAGAACGAGACACGTTCTAATGGAGATCGTGCACGATGTCTCATAGAGCTGGTTCTTCTAAAAAATGCTCAAATTCCCTAGCTTCTTGGATTAATCCGAACGAGTCACATTTAGAACGAGACACGTTCTCGAAAACGAGTCACATTTAGAACGAGACACATTCTCGAAAACGAGTCATATTTAGAACGAGACATGTTCTTGAGAACGAGCTCGTTTTGTCATTGAGCTCGTTTTACTATGGAGATCGTGGACGATGTCTTATAGAGCTGGACGGGTTCTTCTAAAAAATGCTCAAGTTCGCCAGCTTTCTGGATTGATCCGTAAAAGTTGTACACATAGTTTGTTAGGATGCAGCGTTGGCTGGAGCAGTCGCGGCTTCTGTTAAAAAAAAAAGGAAATCGAAGATCGACTTTGCTGAGTCAGCAAAACTGATTGAGTCACAACTCTAACTGCGTTTTTCTTGCTGTGGTTAGTCTAAAAAGCTGTTTCAGCGAATTGTGGAGTTTAGCTAGCACGAAAACTTAAAAACGAATCACTGTGCACCACACGTAGTATGAGCTGTACCAGACTCCGTACGACAACAGTTTCTGTTTAGTGGTCGGCCGACTGGTAACTTGCGACACACAGCCATGGTTTGTAAACGATTTGTAATCACCAAGCGGAAAAAAGAGAAGAATCCTGCATCCCGAAAACCACTTACAGGGCGAGGGTATATCTGTGATTATCGTATTTCTAGTTATTATTATTATTATTATTATTATTATTATTATTATTATTATTATTATTATTATTATTATTATTATTATTATTATTGTTACTAATTTTTTCTGTACTTTTTTAATCTTATTTTACAAAGAAAGGTCTTTATTTTCTCTTCATGCAGGTGAGCAAATAAATACCCAGATCGGCAAAAACAATATGTACACGTCACGAGATAAGAGGGGAGCTGGTCACCAGCCCTGGGCGGCTTTAGGGGCCTGGTTCCTCGGCCCAAAGGCTGAAAATGGCGAACTGTTCCAAAGCTTGGTGGAGTCTTCTGTGAATTCCCAGATCAAATTCCGCCGGAAGTATTTTCCATGTGACCCGATATACGTCACCGACGAAGTTAAGGAGACTGAAAGTTACAAGCAGGCCGTAGAGCATTTGAAGAAGGAGGTTAAAGTGATGCAGGGGCAGTTGGAGAGGTCGGTTCCATTCTTCAGTTCACGTTACAAGGTAAGTGTGAGCCGCTCCAGACAAGAAAGGGTTGGCCTTCAACAGTACAGGAAATTTCGATTACAAAGTAGTCTTGTTAATTTACAAAGAGGCGGTTTTTGAAGCTTTTAGCTATCATAGGACAGTTTTGTAAATAACATTAATATTGAGAGGTGTAACGTCTTTATTCTGCAAACGTTTCTATTCGGTCCTCTAAACCTCATCATGCGGCGATATCAGCATCTGCAAGAACGTGTACAACATTTCAAATTGCTAATACTTCCAAGAGCAAAGATACAGACGTTTAAGACTCCGCTCTCTGTAAATATCGAGAATCGGGCGTCAACTGCCAAATTTCGAAATTCATTTTATTTTATCCAAAGAACCTCTTTGGTGAACAGTCTTCGAAAATAATATTCAAAAGTTCAACTACCTTTTCGTTTTGACAAAATCGCGAATAGTCTAAAATGCCCTCTCGACCCCTCGAACCGACACGAAAATGGTGCATATTTAACAAGCTCGTGTAATAAAACGGTAAACAATCTGGCCATTGCAACTCGTCAGTAATTCAAAGTACCTCTTCTTCTTTCTAAAGCACCTAAAATAACTATGGAAACTTGAACTTGTGGTAGTGTTTCGATTTTTCAAAAAGACCAAGGTAAAACCTCCGAGCGGCAGGTCAAATTTTAGCCAATTTTAATTTTACCAGGAACATTTGGTACCTGTCGTTTGAGCAGAAACCCAACGTCAACTGAACTAATAAACATTTAAATTTCTTGTTTCAAAAGGTTTTCCGCGGCCCGCAAAAAGCCTCGCGTTGAGAAACATAAACAGTGAGGGTAGTTTGACACAATCGGTACTGGATGCGGGAAATGGCTTCGGCTAAAACGAGGCATTAAGTAGGTACACAGATGAGAAAATTATTAAACGCTTGACAATTTAAAACTCGATTTGCTATATTCTTTTCCATTGTGTGACTTAGAGTGTCATTTTCGCACAAAATGGCGATGTTGTGATGAATAATGAGCACTGATAAGAACCGACGCGGGTACGGATCAGATTACATTTTCCGGAATTCAAGAAATTCTTAATATAGAAAGTTTCAACAGTACCACTGCAGTAAAAGCAGGTGTATATTACCAAGTATTTCCACTACAAGCCATAAGAGTGACTGGGTGGAGTTAAGTCAAAAGCTACAGCACGACTTTCAGATAGATTTTAGTGAGTTATACACAATAATCCACTTACCGCGGTCAACATAACATCTAATTTGCCAACACCAGCTAACAGTAATACGTACTTGCTAACCGAAATCCTTGCTTTCCCATTGAAAAGAGCTTATATCATATCAAGACACGAAAGCCCTTTAACAGATATTTGATGTTTTCGTGACCAATTCGATGTCCCGCAACCCAAGTGATGGTAGTAAATCGACATTCGCTTTAGCAATTCAGTGCTGTTACCGTAAAATGTTTGATGGGGGTTTGATCACTGTTTAAACCCGTCGCTATTAAATTAAATTATGATCGTCGACTTCATGTGAAATCGTATAGTCGTGTTTTGCTGACCCGTTACATATTAGGGCCTTTTATACGAGAGAAAATACGCCGCGGCTCACATAAGACTTGCACGTACTCCACACGTTCACGGCTAACACAAGGCGCAGCAGTATCCTGGCCTAGGGATTTTGAGCTGTTCTTATCTAAGCCGCGGCTTATACCTCAGTCGTGAAACCGTAAATCATTTATACGAGCAGTTCGCGTCTTGTGAAAGCCGTACTCGTATGAATGGGTCTGCATGTCTTATGTAAGCCGCGGCTTATTTTCTCTCGTATGAACGGCCCTATTGTCTCCTTTTTGACAAGTATTCATGCAATAGTTTTATCACGTTTATGCCTACTCACTTAATATGTTCGACTTTTTCCGTGAAATAATTAGTGCATCTCTGGCTAATCATTCTCGGTGAATTTTTTGAAGTATTTGAAGCACTTCGATCTGATCTTCGACAGGCATTTCCAGTGGACATTTTAGGAGAGTGAGTGTAGTGAGCGAGTGCAGCTGACGTGTTCCTTCAGCCAGTGTTTGCTTTAGTCTCAACTTAAAACAAATCCTAAGACTGATCTGTAATACACGATGTTGGTTCAATGCTCATAATTGAGCAATCCATTCCAGGTGAGTACTGATTGACTGCAGCACTGAAAGAGACAACTCGAGAACATGCAACGTGCACTATTTACATGTGCGCGTCCAACCAGACATTCAGTTCTGTAATATCTTAAAGTCTGTTTAGAGGCTTGTAAGCTTCGGGGGGTGGGGGCACTTCGTATTTGATGGGCTGTACGGGATGGGGAGGCTCTGCCCGAATGGGCGGGTTCTTTTTAATCAAGCCTCAGGTCATAACTAAATTTGGTACTTCAAAGGGTCGGTAAGAATGTCTGGACAAAGAAAAATCGTATTTGCATCTTCTAGAGTTTCTAACAATCATGCCTCACTGAAGTATTCGTAAATATCGTGTTGCTGAGTTGTCGCTTGCGGTTTTTCTGCGCTTCTTTCTGTTCAAAGGTATGAAAGGTTGGGGGATGTTTATAAGTATGGAAAAGGGTCACTATGCCGACCCAGGATGGTAAGGGGTTGAAAGTCTCGGCGGAGCCTCTCCGTATCAAATTTATGATGCGAGTGCCTCTCCCTCTAACCTTTTTCTTAAATCCAGATATGCACTTATGTTTTGTTCCTGGCATACAGAAACGGCTCAGTAGATCCTAACGTTTAGTAGACGGCATCCTCTGGCTTATCTGGCCGGGTGAAAGGTTTCTGCGGCTGAGCAACAGACCACCGGCTGAATTGTTTCCGACAGCACTGATATGGAAATAAAATAGAACTGCTGATGACGTTTATTTTAGAACTCGGTCACAGGCCGGTTTGTTTTGCTTGCTGAGATGTTCTTTGGTGGATCTGCAAGACACGACTGTACGAGTTCAAATAAAACCGCACTTCGTGAACCAATTCAACAGCAAAGGTTTTAAAGTCGAGAAATTCAAACCATTTCACGGTAACACTTGCTAAAAGCGAATGTTGACTAGTTTACCACCAACATTTTGCGGGACATTTATAAGTCACGCAAACGGCATCGAATTTCTGTTAAAGGGCTTTCGTGTGTTAAAACGAAAAGCTCTTTCCAATTGTAAAGCAAGGATTTCAAGTTACAAGTACGTATTACTGTTAGCTGGTGTTGGCAAATTTATGTTATGTTGACCGCGGTAAGTGGATTATTTTGTATAACTCACTGAAATCTATCTGAAAGTCGTGCTGTAGCTTTTGATTTAACTCCACCCAGTCACTCTTATGGCTTGTAGTGGAAATACTTGGTAATATACACCTGCTTTTACTGCAGTGGTACTGTTGAAACTTTCTGTATTAAGAATTTCTTGAATTCCGGAAAGTGTAATCTGATCCGTACCCGCGTCGGTTTTTCTGCGAAAATGACACTCTAAGTCACACAATGGAAAAGAATATAGCAAATCGAGTTTTAAATTGTCAAGCGTTTAATAATTTTCTCATCTGTGTACCTACTTAATGCCTCGTTGTAGCCGAAGCCATTTCCCGCATCCAGTACCGATTGTGTCAAACTACCCTCACTGTTCATGTTTCTCAACGCGAGGCTTTTTGCGGGCCGAGGAAAACTTTTTGAGACAAGAAATTTAAATGTTTATTAGTTCAGTTGACATTGGGTTTCTGCTCAAACGACAGGTACCAAATGTTCCTGGTAAAATTAAAATTGGCTAAAATTTGACCTGCCGCTCGGAGGTTTTACCTTGGTCTTTTTGAAAAATCGAAACACTACCACAAGTTCAAGTTTCCATAGTTATTTTAGGTGCTTTAGAAAGAAGAAGAGGTACTTTGAATCACTGACGAGTTGCAATGGCCAGATTGTTTACCGTTTTATTACACGAGCTTGTTAAATATGCACCATTTTCGTGTCGGTTCGAGGGGTCGAGAGGGCATTTTAGACTATCCGCGATTTTGTCAAAACGAAAAGGCAGTTGAACTTTTGAATATTATTTTCGAAGACAGTTCACCAAAGAGGTTCTTTGGGTAAAATAAAATGAATTTCGAAATTTGGCAGTTGGCGCCCGATTCTCGATATTTACAGAGAGCCGCTCTTCGGCTCCATTAAAAATGCAAAAAAAGGTTTATTAAAATCGATTCATGACATAATGATGAAAGTTTTGGGTATTGTAACATCTCTTCTTGTCAGTGTCACTGAAACAGCGTCCGTCTTCAATGTTAACCTTTTGGGAAACTTTAATTTATATAGACTAAACTCTTTCAGGGTAAAGCTACGTGGGACACGGTGATACCCGCCAACATGGGCTACATGACAGCGCTGTTGTTTAACCAAAACAACTGCGCACAGGAAGGCTCAGTCATCACCACCAACTACGAAGTGGAGGTCGGAAACCATCTGTGCGAAATGTTGGGTTATGATCCAGAGAAGAGCATGGGTCACCTGGTCACTGGAGGATCTGTTGCCAACATTGAAGCAGTGTGGGTTGCGCGTAACATGAAGTTCTTCCCTCTCGGTCTCCAGGAAGCCGTCAAAAACGATCTTAAGTTGGCGCCTGCGCAGGGCTGCCTGGTGTACATCCCTGAGTTAAACGCAGAGGTCCAACTGGCGAAAGCCACTCAATGGCAGCTCCTCAACTTGGATGTAGACACCATTATCAACTTGCCCATTGATGTGTCCAACATGGCCGGCATAGAGCAATCAGAGCTCATGCAGATAATGAGTGATTATGCATACGAGTGCATTGGAACTCACGATTTCATCAGACGCCACGACCTAAAGAGAGCCCCATGCATCCTTGCGGGCAGTACACACCACGTGTCCTTCACTAAAGCAGTGACCATTCTAGGGATTGGAAAGGAGCACTTGGTAACCGTACCTGTGGATAAGCATGCTAGAGTGAAGATTGATGGTAAGGCACAGACATGATTGTGGAGCCTTTTACAGGCACTGTTCATCAGTTGGTCAGTAGTCTTTGACTTCCTAGTCCAATCACTGCAAGAAATGTGAATTATACAATGTGAATTAGACGATCTTTAAAGATTTGCTTAGTTGAACGATTTCTTTGCTTGCAGAGCTTCGGAAGATGTTAGAGAAGAAACGTCTGTCCAAGACTCCTGTCATAGCTGTGGTCGCCATCATGGGAACAACAGAGGAGAGTGCTGTGGACTCGCTTACAGACATTGTGTTGTTACGTGAAGAAATGCGCACCAAAGTATGTGATTCGCAGTTATAGCTTCAGTATGTGTTTAGTTTGGGAATTTGAACGTATAGTTAAACCAGGAAGTCGTTTTACGTTTTCTACAGGGAATGAATTTTTTAATCCATGGAGACGGAGCGTGGGGAGGTTATTTCGCTAGCATGGTGCGAGAGCCAGCTCCAGACTTCTACCTGGGCGGACAAGTAGACACTATCGGGTTTGTTCCTGAGTTGATGTTGAGCCGTCACGTGCACAAGCAAATTTCCTCATTTCATCTGTGCGACACCATCACCATTGATCCCCACAAGTCTGGCTTCTGTCCTTATCCTGCGGGTGCCATGTGCTACAGGGACCAGAGGATGAACACTTTCCTGAACATCACCAGTGATGTAGTGTATTATCACGGCGCTGTGAACCTGGGAAGCGTGGGACTCGAGGGATCGAAACCCGGCGCCGCTGCTGCAGGAGTGTATTTGGCAAACAAGGTAAGATAGTTGCGACCGGTACAGCTATTATAACTTCATTTACAACAGTATAAGTAGGATTTGACGTCAGACATAACCTGTGATTTCGTTCACCTTTTCAAAGTGCTGTTTTGTGACATAAGGAAAACGTAGAAATAGTGACATAGAGGCTAGCTTCCAGGACTAGGCGTTGGTAACAATGGAATTAAGTTATTCCTATTTTCATTAAAGGAATAGTCCTGAGCGGTAGAGTTTTATGCAACCAGGCCCAGAATCATCAGGATTTAAGTGTCTTAACACAATTTCTTACAAATGGTTGAGACCTTTGATGCACGAAATTGTATCTCGTATCGCCAAGTGATCTAAATAATTCACAGAAGAAGGAATTAAGTTTGGAGGTTATCAATATCTTTTATAGTTGTGCTTTATCCCGGAAGGAACATTTTAACGAGAAACTCCTTGTTTTGCTTGGCCATGGAAGTTTAAGAAGCAAGAAAAGCAAACGAGATAAAGCTCTTGTGAGCAGCATTTCAGTTGAAATATTTCGCCCAATACATTTACCAACGGTCTCGGGCTATCAGTCATTCAGACCAAGTACTAGTGAAAAACATTTGATCGTTATAGTAATGGAAAGAATAAATAAGATTTACTTTGAGAAACAGAGTTAAGCTTTTAGTTATGCTGAGATAGGCGACTGATATCTTTGCGAAGCCTCATCGCCAAATTAATGTCTGTCAGGTCATTGGTCTTCACAAGAATGGCTACGGTCGAATCTTGGCGGAGTGTACGTTCACGGCCAAGATTTTGTACTGCGCATGGGCAACCCTGGCTCAGCCAGACGACAATTTTGTCGTTGTTCTCACACAGTCTTTCCCGCCTGGAGACACAAAACGGTACATCAAGTTCATGGAAGAAAGGATTCTTGGCCAAAGCAACGAAGAGCTGGCTCAGGTCAGTCAACAGAATCAAACCACATGTGATCCAACGCAATAAGATTTTCATTTATTATATATGATACTAATACTTACACTGTATTGTTGCAGGATACAGCAGCCATGGAGTTCTTGAGGGAGATTGGTCCTGACACAATGGTTCCGTGTTTCTCAGTCAACATCAAAGGCAACACGGATGTCAATCTTTGTAATCAAATCAATGATATCTTGTTCAAAGATCTAGTCCACACTGACGATGAGATGACTGCGCATCGCACTCCAATGATCGTGACGTCATCTACCATGCTTGATCACCGACACAGCAATGCTCTGACCAGTTTCAAAGAGAGGCTTGGGGTGAAGATAAAATGAGGATTTAGATTGATATGTGTTATAAAATTATAGATAATAATGCACATCTTTACTTACAAACTAGACTATAACACCTACACTGCGATAAGGAAAGGAGTTATAGTCTTACAACGAAATGTTAGTGCTGAAGATCTGCCACTTCTAACAAATGTGTCCCACTTTAGTGAACGATGTCATGCTAAAATACGACAATGTTATTGTAAGCTCTAATTAGTTTGGACCAGAGGTTTGGTTACAGATGTAAATTCAGAGAAACCATCAAATTTGAGATTGACAGTACGGTGTCATGTTTGATTTCAGCTGATTAAAACAGATAAGACTGGCGTGAAGTACATCATCACCACGTGCTTAGACCCATGGTCAACATCGATGGACTTTGTTGACGAGTTAAGCAAAATCATGAGGAATGCCATCCTGTGCGCCATTGGCTCGGTAAGTCCGTCTGATCAGTATCTGAATAATTATGTCACTCTACTTAACTTGCTAGTTAATAGCCCGGACTCACATATATGCTATATTCAAGACGTAATACTGAGTCGTAAGTGACGTATAAACCACACTACCCTTGCAATTGATCATGAGGCATTCACCACTTTTAGCTGATATTAAGAGCGACTTTCTTATCCTTAATTTCAAAATTTGTTTGGTAGATTATTGACTTCTATAGTAGGGAGAAACATTTACTCATCCACGAACGTTTGCGGGATACGGATTGTTGGTTTTACATGCAATGGAGCTCGCCATAGAATATCTTGCAAACTGCAATAAATAAAAGGAACACAGTGCGTATTTATGTGTGCATACTGCAATGACCTTGTTTAGCACATTCACGTGAGCCTTTTTAATGAATCTATCATCCATTTTTCATGAGGTGAGAGAACGCAACGCTTTGCACGACTTTGTAAGCACTGGATTTGTCAACACAAAGAAAGAGGTAATCGTCGACTACGCTGGCAACTTCAAGAGGCCTGAGAACCAGTACTTCTCCATGGCCAAACTTTGCTTCCTGGAAATAAAGGAGGCCAGAGCACTCAGTTCCAAAGTTGAAGAACTCAAGAAGGCAACTCCCACTCCACCGCCACTCGTGTTCAGGAACAAGAAACCTAACAAAGTCCATGATGTGCTGATCTTTGATCCTGAGAAAGGCGAGGACGAACGTAACAAGCGGGAAGAGGAGTTTGATGTGTACGTGGGCATGCCTTCCGCAGACATCAGGTTGATGACTGCACTCATGAAGGTGGTGGATCTTCCTCGCTTTGATCATTTTGATCCAGCTGTCTCCGAGTACCCGCGATTTAGTACATACTTCATGTACGGACACAAAAGCCATGCGTTCATTGCCCACATTCCAGCCAAGAAGCCTGATTTCCAACAGGTTTGTTAAATATAATTACTTGTACCTTCAGAAGCAAACAGAAATGTTCATAAACCATTTATCTTTTGCCCTCTCAACAACATAATAACAATAGCAACTTCGTTCTTTATTTCGTTATATAAAATTTACATTCTGTGGAATACTAGTAGGTGCAAATAACCTTAGTTTGATCGAACCAGGCAAGCATTCATGAACTAGACAGCGAAAATATATTAAAATAGTCAAGCTGCATAAGAAATAGACGTATTTATTACATAAACTCTGGTGGATACAGAGATATCCGCCACTGAGAATTGTCGTATTTAAACACACGTTCCCTTCGCTCACTCGTGAGATATCGAGTTGACACTCGAGGATAAATTTCGTATCTCCGCACGCATGCATTATTCTCTACATAAGAAATACACTAACACTTGCAAACAAAACATGTCAACTGTATATATACGTCTTTCTGTCCTTTTCCATTTACAGCTGGTTGAACTGCAAGGAAAGCCTTACGGAGTCTCCAATCTTCTCCTTAAGCACGGCATTGAAGTTCAGCTGCTGCAGGTCTCGGGTACGCCTTCCATTGATGGTGCCGGGAATGTTAGAAACCCTTTAACAGTAAGTGAGTACCAGATCAAATTCACTGGAGAGAATGGAGAAGAGCAGGAAAGTATCATGAAGTTGGGCAGATGCATCTGGTTCGATGGAGCCCTCGGCTAGTTGGTACAAAAGCTTCATGGGATAAAGCTCTGAAGCCTTCATTCATTCACGGCGGAAATCAAATAATTTAGAATAGGTCGGCTTGTATGACACAGTAGCTCATTAGTGCAATAGTTTATTTGATTATGTTTGGGAACGACTAGCGTGGGATAAGAATAGTCAAAAAATCTTGTTATTAAACTGTTCTAACATACCGAGAGGAAAATATACACAATAGAAAGCCAAAATGTGTATGAACTAACTCAGGAATGCGTCGGAGTAGTAAAACTACGTATGGTGAATCAACTTGAGGTTGATGTGGGAGATCTGTACACCGTAGAAAGTGTTAGCTGGCGTTTCCAGCGTTAGCTCCTCGTCGTAGCAAGCAAACACTTCGGAGTTTTTTTCTAAACTAGAAGCTAATATTGGAATGTCTGCTTGAACAAAGATGTCTGCTGTTCCTGCTGCATATTATATAATCAGAAACGCTGTAATCATACTGATTTGAAAGTGCGACTTGCTGTAGATTTTGTGGAAGATATTAACAATAAAGTTGTTTTGCGGTGACTCCTTCGTCTTTTATTAACTAGTGCTAACTTTTTACTCAGTCGTTCAACAAGCAGAACAATAACCACTACAACTATCTACTCAACAGGCCAAGGTGCAGAAAATCTTGGACCATAGTTTACGGTCTCGCAAAGATTATAGTGTTACCGAGCACTTTCGTGTCGTACAGTAGTAATGGGGACTCGCTGGCGAAGGAGGCTTGAAACGGCTTTCCCTGAGGTGGAACTTTAATCTTTCTCTTCACAGTGTAGCTCGAGAATTACAAGATTCGTCCATAGGTCTGAACTCTACAGAGGAGAGTCCAACAGCTTATCTTTGTCCTTCACATCTCTACTCTCTTCTCCTATCCTTCTCTCTCTGTCTCTCCTTCTCTGGCTTTCTCTGCTCTCTCTCTTTCTCTGGTCTCCCTCTAGTACAACGTAGGCTCTGTTATATGGCCTCGCGCAGAGTGCAACTCATTAATTTTCATATATACATTTCTTAATCCCTACGTATAACGGGTCCAGGACAAAGTTGCGTCGATCCACCTGTGGATCTGTTGTTCTGGGATCATTCGAGCTTAACGATCTATGGTGTCACCTGCTCTTATCTGGTAGTTACGTTGTTATTGCATCAGCTTCAACGATGCTTCGCTCGGGCGCTTCCTTGTGGAATATTGTTAGGTGTCCGAGCTGTATATTACAGGTGGTTGTTATGGTTGTTTTGCCAACAAAAGTTTCCAGTTAATAGGATTGCGAGCTATCGTATTTCCGCTCGTGGCTGAATATAAATTTCCTATTTTTGACTCTCAACAATAGATTCACTCTGACAGTCGCGTAGCATTTTAGGTCTGTATTGCCTCGTCCCGCCTCATGTATGTACTCAAGGGTCTCATTAAAGTGAGCTGGCCCGGTTTTCTGAGATCCCGGTGTGGCTGTGGAACACACTAAAAAACAAAAACAAAAAAAGCAAAAAAGAAAACAACAACAACAACAACAAAAACAGCAAAGAACAAAAAAAAAAAGAACAAAAGAACAAAATAGACAACTGCCCGATTACACGAGAACCGGTCCAGCCCGAAAGCCGAGATCCCAACCAGGCTGAGCGAAAGAATCAAGAATGTAAACCGTATACACCTCGCCTGTCTATCGGGCGAACAAGAAGCTAGAAAAAAGTATAATTCTATCTCGTGTGCACATGCCGCATTTCCGTAAGATGGCGGGAAAGAAAGGCGCTGGACAGAAATTAAAATTAAAATGGTCATGGCCGCGAAGACCTGTTTTGAACACTGAAACCCAGACTTTAATGCCGGTCGATAAAGAAAGAGTCCGAAGCTGTGAGACAGGCGATATCCAAAAAATACAGCAGCGACGCGAACTCGTTCGGGCCTGTAAGTACTAATACTCCTTTTACCATCAGAACATTTGAACCAAGTCAAACGGCCACCCCTGGCTGGCTCGCCTCTCTGAACGCTGAACACATCTCGGCAGACCCAGCCAGCCCGTCCCATATAATCAGAAGAGGCTGCATTCAAATGTGATACCGTATTTCAATAAAAAAATATACGAATCTCAGAAATATAACCAAACCATCTTTTCAGCCGGCAAAAGTTCAGAAAAGGAGCAAAGTTTAACGTTTAAAAAACTAAGATTAGAGATTACGAGATGGGCGAGCTTATACAGCGTATCGTGGCCATCTCATTGAAAAATCCGTTGCCACACAGGAAAGTGGGCCGTTCAGAGATTAGTTTTAAAACTGAGTACATTTATCTGTAGAAAGACCTATACATTTGCTACAAGAACCAGACACTGAAAAGCGCCAAAATGATGACGCTGTTTCTAGAACAAAACCAGGTTGCTATAAAACCAAGAAAATTTTAAAATAATCTATTTTCAGAGAAAAAAAAAAGTTTTTGTTAATTTTTCAGAAAAGCATTTAATCCGTTTGCCTTTCGGTGCTAACGAAGTATTGAGACATAAAACAAAGTAACCCCTATTAGGCCCCGATCACACTTGTGGTATTTAGCGAAAAATTATCGCAAAAAAAAAATCGCTGGCGAATAATTATGTTGCCAGTCTATAGGTGACAGGGCCTTGAAGCAAATACTTATCTATACAAGTAAAAGAATGATTGGCTATAGCTGCCGGTTGTTAAAACTAGAGTCCGCACGCAATGAATACGCGCGCTAGTACAAAAACTCAATAAACAAGACAAGTCCGTGGCCAGTGCGCTTGTGACTTCATTAGTACAATGAATAGAGACACGCGGGGTCCCGGGAGAGGATCTTTTGTTGTGCGTTTATATGTAAAAGATATTATAGCCGGGTCAGTTTTTGCACATGACGGATCCAAGAGCTCCCTTTATTTTTCTTGCCCTCTTTTCTGTTTTGGTCAAACAGATATTCACGAAAAAGTGTATTATAATAATTGAGGGAAAACAATTATCGAAGGCCCCGTAGGAATATTCTTCGTTTGCAACAACCCGGTTTTCATAGCTCCCGACTCATGCCGGGTATGATGTTTCATACGGAATAATATTTTCAATGAGTGATTTGCTTTTGCCTTGAGTGATCGTTTTTACCGGGAGCATTTTGAACTTGCTTTCCGATGCACGTGACAGTACTTGTGTGACGCTTGCTATACAACCTGGCAACCTTGTTGAGTGAATTTTCAAGCTGACATGTTTAGTGCGCGTGTAATAGGATGAGCCGGATTAGTGCGCAGGATGAGCTGAGACTTTGTACTAGAAATACGGTAATCGCAGATACCCCCTCACTCTGCCATTGATGGGACTTTTACTTTGGTAACTCCCAACAAGAGTAGCCTTTGTTTTACCGAAATGTTGACTCAATCTTTTCTTCGAACTCAAGTGCTACACGCAAAGGAAGGAGAAAAAGAATGGTGTGTTATACTTTTGCGTTGAAAAAAGAATTGATTGCGTGACGAAGTACGTATTTCCCACGGTTGGCACGTCAAATTAATTCATACAGTCTGCCAAGCACGTTCTCAAAATTTAATACTCAAAGTTTGAAGTTGGTCGGCCGTCGTAGTACGGGAGAAAAGGAACACTGATTTTCCAATTTTGAATTCATAGGCAATACAATTAAATAGGCTTCCTGTGCGATTTGTTTTTACTCTGAACTGCATTGCACCAGACTCAGGTATGCATATTTAAGAGGCTCGAATTGTTTTGTATGTGAACCCACTCCGGCAAAACAGCAAGATTTCTCCCAGAATCAAAGCAAAACTTGAACAGTTTACTTCAAATTATACACGGGCTTCAGACCCAGTAATACTTCTAAGGGCTTGTGAACGATTCTCGCTGCAATCACCGCGTGTCAGATTACAGAAAAATAAGACATCTGACTAAATCATTCAAGACTCCAAGTTCCGATTGCTCTGAGCAAATACGGTAGCCGAAACTGGCGACAGAAGCGTAGTAAAACAATACTTCGAGGGAAATGATCAGCATACAGATTTTAATACATTCTTGAAGTGATCGAGTTACAAGCTATACGGGATAGAATATATTTGTCACGGTGATTGTTCGATTTCCACTGACTAACCTTTGTTGCTTGTCCTTTCTAAATAAGTATCTGAGTTTAACACAAAACGGCGTCTGAAGCTCCCGATTTGCTTTCAAGCGCTGTTCCCTTTGCGGAGCCGTTTCTTCAGCACGCTTCCGTTCATGATGCTGCCGGTTATAACATGTTTGTCGTCTTTTTTCTTGACGGATTTGGCGCTGTTCGATCGTTTCACGATTTTGCCTTGCCCGTGCCTGTTTCCTTCTCTTTTGAAGACGAGCTTCGCGAGACTGTTGTGTTTCAAGTTTTCCGGTTTTCAAGTTTTCCATTTTTGTGAACATGGCTACGATATACTGTAGTTGCTTCCTTCAATCTAATTTCTCTTATTGCGAGTAAAAATACAGGGCCACACGTGATCGATCCGGCCTTTGTTATTGGTTCTGCAGCGACGCGATAGGAACTGGGGACGAGGTCGCACGACAGACTGACAGAAGAACATTAGATTTCGAGATGGCGACCCGCTTGGAGTCTCCGATAAGACGATAATACTACTGCATTAGCGTCGTGAGTATTTCCCTCACTTCGTTCGGGGATAAATTAAATTTCTCCGCGTTACAATTGACGACACGTGCTAGTCAATTTTAACTTCTATAGTGTTCTACAGTGACTGAATCAATTTTTACCTGACTAAAATAAAAATATTTATCTTCGATTGCTTTTCAATACGACTCACTATTCGACACTACGATTAAAAGATGTTTTTCCGGGCTTGTTTGTCCCACTTATTGCTGTTGAACGCATTGTGACCCTGCACGATGCCCATTTCCCGTTCAAGGACTTGAAGTATTTCCGCCAATCGGAAATAACTACATATTTTTACTTATTTGTTGAAAGAGGCCTACCAGGAAAAAATAATGCTAGACTACGGCAAATCTACAGTTAAAAATCTTGGTCAAAAGATGAAATGCATCTTGAACCGAACTTATTTCAGTTTCCGAAGCTGAAGAG
The DNA here is from genome assembly GCA_964036295.1 of Plumapathes pennacea. Classification (NCBI taxonomy): domain Eukaryota; kingdom Metazoa; phylum Cnidaria; class Anthozoa; order Antipatharia; family Myriopathidae; genus Plumapathes; species Plumapathes pennacea. Next base: position 34,012,744 of record OZ038462.1, read on the forward strand.
GCCTACCAATGCTAGACTACTGCATATCTACAATTAAAAGTCTTCTGTATAGTAAAAATGTAACTGAAGCGAAGGTATTTCCGTTTCCGGATCGGCCCGGAATTTCCGCAATTTGACGAAAGTCGGGAATCCCCTTTAAACAAAAGAAACCAAATGTCTGAGACAACACCGCTTTTACTCTGTTTTTGCTGTCGGCTTTTCAGTAAACTCCTCATTCAGTTTCTTTTGTTTAAAGGTGATTCCCGACTTTCGGTTTCGACAAAGATTCGTATGGGTACCGGTGTGGGATCGTACCGGTGTGGGATCGTACCGGTCTAATGTAATCACAACGAGAGAGTTACAGCTGTTTCATCAGCTAAACCATTTTAACCATGCGATACTGAAAACATGGATGACTTTTAGTCCGCGTACGGAAATCGTCTTAATTTAATATTATCATTACTTGGCCTATAGCCAAGTCTAGAAATGGCCTCAGAGTATGTGTGATTACAGCAAAGAAGTCTTTAATCGAGAATTTGAAATGAAAGCAAATTTATACATGGAGAAAATCGTAGTTGCATTCTTCCCGCCTCGAGATCTACACTATGTAGTTGACTTGCTCCCTCATAGCAGCGCAAACCTTTAGAACGGAAGAAATTGTCTGCAACTTCTTCTTCAACTACTGTGCCAAAAGGCCGAACGCTGTCGACACGACCACCTTCTTTCTCGACGAACCGAACAGCTCGAGTTTTGCTCGATTCTCATCCCTGGCCTCTTTGGGGAAAAAATACGCAATTTTGCAGCCAATAATAACGCAAACTGAACGGCATAAATTCCACTTGATCCAATGATCAAGACGTTGACCGAAGACGAGGATGAATAACAATTCAGACCATGCTTCACGGTAATTCAGAGGAACAGTATACGGAGGTTGGCGATAAGCTCTAATTTCAAGTCATGTCAACACTTCAAAGCCAAAGCTGTGTGCGTTGATTGACTTAAACCGCGTTTCCACCGCCAGAAATTCCGGACATTTTGCGTCCACGATTGCTTCCGGTCTTTCCTAACGGCGTGCGGTATGAGCATGCGCCATTCATACATTCAACATTGTTACGTATTTTGCCTCAATGGGGTGGGGGAGGGATGAGTTTCTCCGGTTCAAAAGGAGACTGCTACGTTTAGGAAGATGTGCCGCTGAACGTGCTAGTTGAAATCAGCTTTCGTTTGATGCAATTTTCATGCGATTTGGAGCTTCCTAGCCCAAAATATCAACATCCGAAGTCAGCGTATTTCACGGGAGGTATTCGCCATGGCTGGCTGTGAACTGCAAATTCAAACGCAAAAAGTACACATCAAATTTGCTTCAGGGGACTGACCGAGGCTTCACAGGAGATGTTCAATCCTTCGACAATCATGTACGGGGTAAACATTTTGCGTTGTACCCAAGGTTCTTGTATTAAATGCAGCAAAGTGACAGTAGCCGGTTTTGAGCGTATTCTGCTATCAATCCTTCTTACGTCGGCCGAAACTTTAAATTCAAAAAAGTACACATCAAATTTTACCGGAGATAAATATTTTTTGTACTGTTGTGTTTAGGAAGCTTTCCTCTTCCGAATGCTGCCCAAACATTTTTACGAACATGCTTCAGTTAAGCGAAAAGCGCAATTTATTATCAGATCCCATACATTTCTTTGTTATTTCTTGAGCGGCTCTCAGCGTGAAACCTGATGCCTTTTCCAAGATGGCGCAACCGGATGTCTGAAATTTCTGGCGATGCTGTGCCAACACCGGAAATTCGAACAGGCTCCTGCAGCGCGTTTTAAAGTCGCGTAAAGCTACAAAGACAAGACAGATAAACCACTCTGACTTATACGCAAACACGAAGGCCAAGTACACTGGCCAACGCCAGTATATTGTTATTACAACAAATAAGTAAAAATATGTAGTTATTTCCGATTGGCGGAAATACTTCAAGTCCTTGAACGGGAAATGGGCGTCGTGCAGGGTCACATTGCGTTCAACAGCAATAGGTGGGACAAACAAGCCCGGAAAAACATCTTTTAATCGTAGTGTCGAATAGTGAGTAGTGGTGAAAAGCAATCGAAGATAAATATTTTTATTTTAGTTAGGTAAAAATTGATTCAGTCACTATAGAACACTATAGAAGTTAAAATTGACTAGCACGTGTCACCAATTGTAACGCGGAGAAATTTAATTTAGTCTCAGCTCATCCTGTGCACTAATCCGGCTCATCCTATTACACGCGTACTAAATTTAACCATTTGGGATAGTGTATATAAGTACAATGACCAACGAAAGTTTTCACAGACTTGTAGGGTTTATACTAGCTCTTTATAAAAGCAAGATTACTGATCAGAAGCAGAAGTCAGGTGAAAAATGAAGATTACTTTTGTGCAGGTAAGAGCAAGGTCCTTGAACACTTGAACTGTTGTTCTGATAAGTGATTTGAAGATGATTTGATACGAGAAAAAGAAAAAGACGAGAATTTGTTTTCGTTTGATTGTAAACTGTTTCCTTGGCAGTCAAGCGAGTCGAACAGACAGAGAAATTGAGATAACAATAAGCCGACGGACGGAGAAAAATGACACTACAACTACACTCCAACAGTCAATAATTAAGACGTTAAGAGTAGGTTGGTTGTGATCGTCCGGGTTAGAGTAGTCTCCAGAAAGACTGTTGTTGGTGACTGAGTCACCAACAACAGTCTTTCTGGAGACTACTCTAACCCGGACGATCACAACCAACCTACTGTTCACACTCCTGGGTTCAAACCATTTGCCATAAGACGTTAAGGCTGCACTCTGGAGATTTCTGAGCCGCATTAAGTGATTTTGAGGGTTAATGAGTATACCGTATTTTCTCAAACTAGACTGGCGTTGCCAGTGAGCTCGCGACGTGAGTTGCAGGGGACAAGAGCGGAACTCCCAAGAGAGACTTCCAGTTCCGTACCATAAAAATATCACACAGTATAAAGAACTTGGCTTTTGACACCTTGCTCTTTTGACACCTTGGTTAAACTAAAAATTATCATTACAACACTCATACACTTGCTTCTTAAAGGTTGAGCGACCCTGCATTTTGAGAATGCGTGACATATCTTTTTATACACAATCGATTATGACAGTTTGACTTTGACTCTTATATCTAATCAGAGGCCTCGATAATCCAGCCTTCGCTTCACTAATTATGTGTTTCCTTTATTAACTCAATACATTTCTTCTATCAAGCTTTCGAGTATTCGTGCTCTGTAACAGATATAAAATTGAAAGCGAGGAATGTCACACGAGAGATGTTTACAATATTATTGCGGTTTTGTTCACAGAGTGTTCGGTCTTTGTGACTGCAAACTCAATGCTCAGAACTATTTCGGTGTATTTTTCATTTCTGGTATTCAGTGACCATTGCGAAACAAAGGCTACATGATCGAATGAAAGAAACACTTCAACAGGCAATGTACGATACGCAGAAGAATTTTATGAGGCAACAGATGTCATGTACAGAGTAAAGCATAAAGCGTCATTGTTTTACGGCTAAAGCTCACCGTAGCTTTGGTTTCTGTTTTCGCCCTGTTATCTTCCCAAAAGTATTTCGTGTCGCCACAGAAAGTTTCGTCTCGACTAAATATTTATCGGCGACAGAGATATTTGCAATCTCCCAGCGGTATCCATCAAACATTTGTTTACGGCTATTCTCAAAACTTCCGCGGTAAACGCGAGCCAAAATCTTTCCCTAAAATCCAGTTTATCCGTGCATATTCCACAGAGCCAAATGGTGTTGAGTTTGGATGGGATGCAGTTAACATTTACACACAAGTAACGAGCAATTCACTGGCCACATTTCGAGTTGTTTTGCGAAGTCAATTACGTCATCGCTTAGCACCTGATAATATGAACCAATCACCGTGTGCTGTTTCTCGACCCAGAAAAAAACAAGACTGGCGTTGCCAGTGAGCTCGTTGGATGGGGTCGAGATCAGAGGAAACTAAAATGGAAAGTAGGGACAAAAGCGAAACTCCCAAAGAGACTTTCAGTTTCTCACCAGAAAAATATCACACAGTATAGATATCTTGACTTTTCACACCTTGCTCAAATGAAACCTATTGGTATAAATTGTCATTACAACACTCATACACTTGCTTCTTAAAGGTTGAGCGACTCTGCATTTTGATCTCTGGAGTGAAAAGTTAGCCAGCAAGAAAAGAGTAATGCGTGACTTATCTTTTCATGCACAGGCCCCCGCGAGCAAAAATAATAAAAACAAGACAGACACGTGGCCAGTGCGCTTGTGGCGTCATTAGTACAATGAATAGAGACACGCGGGGGCCCGAGAGAGGAACTTTTGTCGTGCGTTTATATGCAAAAGTATTACAGCCGAGTCAGCTTTTGCATGTGGCGGATTCAAGAGCTCCCTTTATTTTTCTTGCCCGCTTGAAAACGCAAACAAAATGAACGTTGCCATCGCAGTTGCAACAAACGTTTTCACTCAATCGAAGCTAAAGCAACTGATGTCCCGTTGAAGTCGTTGATAAAACCACTACTTAGCGCCAGTGATATGATGCTTTTACAGCCCTGATGTAGCCAATCAGGAAGCTCACTCAAGGTGCACACGACGAAAAGTGTCATCCAAGAGAACACGAATCTTCGTTTCCTCACGCTATGGTTCCTCTAAACGTTTCGTAATAAATTGTAAAACTGTTCTAAAACAATATGCTGCGTTTACGTGTGGATTGATTGGGTTAATTTACGTGAACAGACATTGCGTGCAAACCTTACAGCACCGGAAGATGCGTACTCATGTTACAAATTTGTCTCAGAAGCAGAAGCGGTTGCATGTGTGCATTGCACAACTCAGTACTTTGAATGAAAAGGAAGATTACAGTACAAGAATATTGCTGTGCTAGTGACATCAGATAAGTCATGCTTAATCTCAAACAAGCTTAGTGTTAGTCCAAACCTGCGTTTAGGATTGACCGATTTGTCTCGCTGCCGTCTCGTTCAGCCTTCAACCGATTAAATTTGATCCACCCCAAAAGCGAAATTTATCCCGCTATGTCTCGTTCATTCTCGTCGATAACCGAGCCTGACAAATAACACGCTCAAGCAGAAAAATATGTCTCTGTGTGTCTCGTTCAGTCTGGCCATGTTTTCGCCGATAACGCAGCAAGGCAAATGTCACGCTGGCACATTGTGGCAAGACAAAAACTCTGTCTCACTTTGTCTTGCTGAAATTTCACCGTAAAAAATCGGATTATGGCCAGAGTCGGGCCCGTTTCTCGCTCAGTCGAGCTAGCATTTTTCGTACGGGAAAATACATTTCAATCGCCCGCATCTCACCTATTCGCGATTACCTTACGTCATCACATATCACGTGACAATGTAAACCAATCAGCGTGTGCTGATTCGTAGCCCAGAAAACTAACATGACGATTAAGACACACGGTGCAATCCTAAGCTCGTCTGCCACGAGCAAAAACACGCTGCATTTTAAAGCTTGTGTAGCCACAAGCAATAAAACGACGAAGATGAAGACACGGTCTCCAATCCTAAGCTCGTCGGCTTCGCTACTAGCAAAAATGGATCAATCCAGGAAGCTAGGGAACTTGAGCATTTTTTAGAAACCATGCCCATGAGACATCGCGCACGATCTCGCATTAAAACGAGCTCGATGACAGAACGAGCTCGTTCTCAAGAACGTGTCTCCTTTTTAAAGTGACTCGTTCTCAAGAACGTGTCTCGTTCTTAATAAAAGTGACTCGTTCTCAAGAACGTGTCTCGTTCTTAAAAGTGACTCGTTCTAAAGAACGTGTCCCGTTCGTGACCTGTTCTCGAGAACGTGACTCGTTCTAGAGAACGTGTCTCGTTCTTGAATGTGACTCGTTCTCGAGACGACTTGACGAACGTGTCTGGTTTGCAATTTGGCACGTTCTCAATTTAACAAACGTGTCTGTTTTTCAATTTGAAACGTTCTCACAATTAACGAACGTGTCTGATTTTCAAGTTGACACGGCGTTCTCAAAAAAGCGGATGCTGCGCGACGAAGCATTGAATGGATATCTATTACGTCTTGGGCTAGCTGTGAAGCATAAGCTCACAGTGTATAACTGGCGAGAAAACAACTACGCAAACCATGAATTTGTTGGAGACAACTGCTATTGCAAACGGAGAAGTACAACAGGTAATCGCCTGGCTCCAAAGGCAGTCATTGCTCGGAAATCCCTTAAGATGTAGAGTATGTGACCAAGACATGCGAGCTGTTCAACGGAATCACAACCACGTGGATCTATGCCAGTGGTAAGGCGAAGAATGAGAGTAGCGTGTCATAGCATTGAAATGACGATGATTTGTCAATTCTTGTCCATGTAACTAGTAAATACAACTAATGCTAAGTAAAGGCATTAACATCCCTTCATTTCAGGCGATGTTCCACATGCAAAAAGAGGAGAAGCATCCGCACAGATTCCTTGTTTGCCTTTTTCCCGAGAATACCACTCGGGAAACTGCTTACACTTCATCATCCTCAAGAACGTGTCTCGTTCTCAAAAGTGACTGGTTCTAACTGTTATTATTATTATTATTGTTATTATTGTTATTATTATTATTATTATTATTATCATTATTATTATTAATTTATTATTAATTTTTTTCTGTGTTTTTTTTAAATTTTATTTTACAAAGAAAGGTCTTTATTTTCTCTTCATGCAGGTGAGCAAATGAATACCCAGATCGGCAAAAGCAATATGTACACGTCACGAGATAAGAGTGGAGCTGGTCACCAGCCCTGGGCGGCTTTAGGGGCCTGGTTCCTCGGCCCAAAGGCTGAAAATGGCGAACTGTTCCAAAGCTTGGTGGAGTCTTCTGTGAATTCCCAAATCAAATTCCGCCGGAAGTATTTTCCATGTGACCCGATATACGTCACCGACGAAGTTAAGGAGACTGAAAGTTACAAGCAGGCCGTAGAGCATTTGAAGATGGAGGTGAAAGTGATGCAGGAGCAGTTGGAGAGGTCGGTTCCATTCTTCAGTTCACGTTACAAGGTAAGTGTGAACCGCTCCAGACAAGAAAGGGTTGGCCTTCAACAGTACAGGAAATTTGGATTATCTAGTCTTGTTAATTTACAAAGAGGCGGTTTTTGAAGCTTTTTTGTGGAATAACATTAATATTGAGAGGTGTAACGTCTTTATTCTGCACACGTTTCCATTTGGTCCTCTAAACCTCATCATGCGATATACACAGCTTCTGCAAGAACGAGTACAACATTTCAAATTGCTAATTCTACCAAGAGCAAATATACAGACGTTTAAAGTTCTAGATAGTCCATAGTCTGCGTAGCAAGCGTTTTCGTGTGCACTAAAGACTTTTTCGACTTTTTCGACTTTTGACCGCGCAAAACTTCGCGCGACCAAAACCAAAAAAGTCGCCGTATACTCTGTGTATCGAGGGGAAACGCCTGCTATGCAGGCTAGATAGTACCAAGGAACCGACACCAAATAGAACGATTTAGTATAAAGCAGTTTGAAATATAAAACCCATATATCAACTTTTCAATGCCGAAAAGTGTCTGTGTGTGTGTGTGTGTGCCATTCCGAAGACTTGGACAAAATTCGCTATTTCAGAAAAATACTTTTATGATGTCATCACTTTGGCCCATTAAAAATGCAAAAAAAGGTTTATTAAAATCGATTCATAACATAATGATGAAAGCTTTGGGTATTGTAACATCTCTTCTTGTCACTGAAACAGCGTCCGTCTTCAATGTTAACCTTTTGGGAAACTTTAATTTATATAGACTAAACTCTTTCAGGGTAAAGCTTTGTGGGACACGGTGATGCCCGCCAACCTGGGCTACATGACAGCGCTGTTGTTTAACCAAAACAACTGCGCACAAGAAGCCTCAGTCATCACCACCAACTACGAAGTGGAGGTCGGAAACCATCTGTGCGAAATGTTGGGTTATGATCCAGACAAAAGCATGGGTCACCTGGTCACTGGAGGATCTGTTGCCAACATTGAAGCGGTGTGGGTTGCGCGTAACATAAAGTTCTTCCCTCTCGGTCTCCAGGAAGCCGTCAAAAACGATCTTAAGTTGGCGCCTGCGCAGGGCTGCCTGGTGTACATCCCTGAGTTAAACGCAGAGGTCCAACTGGCGAAAGCCACTCAATGGCAGCTCCTCAACTTGGATGTAGACACCATTATCAACTTGCCCATTGATGTGTCCAACATGGCCGGCATAGAGCAATCAGAGCTCATGCAGATAATGAGTGATTATGCATACGAGTGCATTGGAACTCACGATTTCATCAGACGCCACGACCTGAAGAGAGCCCCATGCATCCTTGCGGGCAGTACACACCACGTGTCCTTCACTAAAGCAGTGACCATTCTAGGGATTGGAAAGGAGCACTTGGTAACCGTACCTGTGGATAAGCATGCTAGAGTGAAGATTGATGGTAAGGCACAGACATGATTGTGAAACCTTTTACAGGCACTGTTCATCAGTCGGTCAGTAGTCTTTAACTTCCTAGTCCAATCACTGCAAGAAATGTGAATTATACAATGTGAATTAGGCGATCTTTAAAGATTTGCTTAGTTGAACGATTTCTTTGCTTGCAGAGCTTCGGAAGATGTTAGAGAAGAAACGTCTGTCCAAGACTCCTGTCATAGCTGTGGTCGCCATCATGGGAACAACGGAGGAGAGTGCTGTGGACTCGCTTACAGACATTGTGTTGTTACGTGAAGAAATGCGCACCAAAGTATGTGATTCCCAGCTATAGCTTCAGTATGTGTTTAGTTTGGGAATTTGAACGCATAGTTAAACCAGGAAGTCGTTTTACGTTTTCTACAGGGAATGAATTTTTTAATCCATGGAGACGGAGCGTGGGGAGGTTATTTTGCTAGCATGGTGCGAGAGCCAGCTCCAGACTTCTACCTGGGCAGACAAGTAGACACTACCGGGTTTGTTCCTGAGTTGATGCTGAGCCGTCACGTGCACAAGCAAATTTCCTCATTTCATCTGTGCGACACCATCACCATTGATCCCCACAAGTCTGGCTTTTGTCCTTATCCCGCGGGCGCCATGTGCTACAGGGACCAGAGGATGAACACTTTCCTGAATATCAATGGTGTGGTGTATTTACACGGCGCTGTGAACCTGGGAGGCGTGGGACTCGAGGGGTCCAAACCCGGCGCCGCTGCTGCAGGAGTGTATTTGGCAAACAAGGTATAAGATAGTTGCGACTCGTATGGCTATGATAACTTCATTTACAGCTGTATTAAGTACAATTAAATGCTGGTTTGTGACAAGGAAAAAGTAGAAGTAGCGACATGCTGGGAAACAGTGTCTGGTCGCATAAAACGCTGATACCCGGGACTAGGCCTTGGTAACAATGGATATTAAGTGATTTCTATTGTTATTAATGACATAGTCTTGGATGTTAGAGTTTTATGCAACCAGTCCCAGAACCGTTAGGTTTCACAATTTCTTGAAAGTGGTTGTGAGAGCTTTTTATGCACGAAATAGTGCAAGACTAAATTCTATTTGCTATGACTGATCTCGTATCGCCATGCAAGTAATTTAAATATTTCACAGAAGAAGGGATTTAGTTTGGGGGGTTATCAACTTCTTATATATATTATTGTGCTTTTCCATCTTTGGAAGGAACATTTTAACGAGAAACTCCTTGTTTCGCTTGGTCATGGAGGTTAGAACATCCCTCTGCAACAGACCTGGTGAGATTCCCCCCCCCCCCCCCCCTGGGGAAATTTTAGCCTACCTGAGCCCTGGTGAACTTTTTTATTTCACCGGCCCAGTTTTTGTCCTCCCTGAAAAACCGAGCTAAGGTTTTCGTTAAATTGAGATAGGCGACTGGTAGCATTGCGAAGCCTCATCGCTCAATTCATGTATTGCAGGTCATTGGTCTTCACAAGAATGGCTACGGTCGAATCTTGGCGGAGTGTACGTTCACGGCCAAGATTTTGTACTGCGCATGGGTAACCCTGGCTCGGCCAGACGACGACTTTGTCGTTGTTCTCACACAGCCTTTCCCGCCTGGAGACACCAAACGGTACATCAAGTTCGTGGGAGAGAGGATTCTGGGCCAAAGCAACGAAGAGCTGGCTCAGGTCAGTCAACAGAATAAACCACTTGCGATCTAACGCAATGAGCAATAAGAATTTAATATTTTCGCACACACACACACACACACACATATGACATCATTCTTTATCCGTACGTGCCTGAGGCCTGAGGTCACTTAAATATTGGACCACTGAGCGTGGGGCGTCAAACCGTGACAAGTTGCAAGGTTCTTCCATTTTTTGGAGATGGAGTTTTATTTCACAAAACAGTATTTGGTAACAACAGTGGTGATAAATATCAAAATAATGGCAAATGGTTTGAACCCAGGAGTGTGAACAGTAGGTTGGTTGTGATCGTCCGGGTTAGAGTAGTCTCCAGAAAGACTGTTGTTGGTGACTGACGTTTCGACTACCTGAGCGGAAGTCATCTTCAGAGTCAAGTGAAATTATTCGTCAGATGGCGGTATATATGTCTCTGGTTGTTGAAGTAATTGGTCCGTTATGTCGGCCTATGGTTGGTCGAGTCGGCTTGGTTGTGTTTCGTTATTGGTCAGTTGATGTTCTGTTGTCCTGTTGATTTGTCTATTGTTCGTTCGGTTGCGTTTGATGTCATCTATCAGTCGTTTGTAAGGTGCCGGTAATTGTTGGCATCTGTTGAGTGGTTTCCGTTCTAAGTTTGTGTACCAGCTGATGCATTCAGCAGAGTTCCAGTTGATGTCGTGTTTAGTCTGTCGGTGGTGTTCAGAAATGTGATCTGACGAATACTTTCACTTGACTCTGAAGATGACTTCCGCTCAGGTAGTCGAAACGTCAGTCACCAACAACAGTCTTTCTGGAGATTACTCTAAGCCGGACGATCACAACCAACCTACTATCAAAATAATGATACTAAATAATACGAATATTTATAAAGTAACTATGACAATATGCGCGTTTTGATTGGCGATATAACCGTGTTATAATATTTAACAACTATTCTACGAGGGCGCACTGAATATGGAATGATAGATAACCAACGAGGCGCCGCGCCGAGTTGGTTATGTATCATTCCATATTCGGCAAGCCCGAGTAGAATAATTGTTTAATTAAAAACTAGATCACAAATTACTCTGCTCTGATTTTAATTGTTGTAAAACAGACTGGAAGACGACCTAACTTCCGCTCCAAAATTACAATGATCACACGACTACTGCAACTTGGACAACGTCTTTGCGAACGGGCTGATAGTTGAATGAATGAAAGTCGAGCGAAAAATACATTTTCATAGAAATTACACGGCACAAACACTCAGGTAGAGTTCACAAAAATACCTTAGGTGATGTACTAAAATTATTGAAAACTTGGACGTTGGTCATTGCCAGAAATCGTGGACATTTTGAGCCTGCGCTAACTTGTCAGCGGTGTATCGTATTACACCAAGAATTGTCACTAAGGTCACTCCAAAACTTCACTAAAGCTGCACTATGTTAATGGAGAGATCTTACTTCTACTGAAAAAGCACTTTAGTGGCGAGCACAATAAATGTGAATATTTTCCTGGAATTCCAAGCTCCATTCTATGTCTCCTCTTGTATTAAACAGCCATAACATCGCCTCGTCCAAATCTCCTGGCAAATGATTTAAATCGTGGCAGCCTGGGAGCTAAATTAAATCCCAGAAATCATTGCTAGATGAAGAAAAGTAAACATGGCGGCTGCTGTGAGGTTGTGCATCCATTGGGCCATTGGGCTTCTGTTTCTCCCCTTCCTCCGTAGTCGAACATGTAAACATGGCGGCCGATTTCACGATAAATGGTGGATAAAAGTACGTCTGTGGAAGAACTTTGGCGTGGAATTATCAGGCCTTTTACGAACGATTTGAAGACATCGAACACTCTTGAACATATTCAGATGCTGGCACTTGAACTACATAGTCGTGCTCTCCCGTTAGTTGACGAATACCGGAAGCTATTTGAGGCAGATTATAAGGAAATGTATGGGAAAAGTGGAGAGAAACAGGCAGAGAATGCACTCGTCTCGGGAAGTGGGTAGGCTTCCGTTTCAGTACCTGCTTTAGTGTTATTTATGTTCGATCGACCCTCATCAAGTTTAGATGCTGGCACCGTGGAAATCTAATATGTTTAATGAAATAATGCGAAATTTGAACATTCTCGTACATTTTCTTATGCTGTATCGACGCCATTACGCTTGCATTGCGCACGCGCGTTCGCCATCTTGTCCACGATTTCAGGCAATGTACAGTTGTAAGCATCGTATTAGGGAAGGAATCGCTTTCCTTGCTCGCCATGTGCGGCGTTTGTGATGCTGCTTGAACAATTGGCTGTGCTGAACGAGAACTGAAGCTGGAGATGCTTGAACATTAGCAAGGAATACTGAAGAAGAAAGCTTTCTTGCTTCTGTGAGGGCAGAGTCGGTGGTAATGGAAAACTGTTTACATCGCGGTGGCAAACCGAAGAAAACCAAATCGATCAATGACTGCTCGTATTGACTTGGGCGAAGGTGCCGTATTGTTCCCTTTACTGATGTGTAAGTGTTAAGTGTACTTCGTCGCTCACGCGTTCATTGACCATATTTGTCCACCCATTGGTTATTAGCTGATAACCCATGTCCAAGGAACCAATCAAAAGCCTAAAAATCTAATAACCGTGGTCCAGCTTTTAAAAATAGAATATATTACACGCTGACGCGATACGTGATGTATTTCACTCGACTAATTATTTTATAATTTTATAAAGAAACATATATAGCGTTCCCGTGTAATATAGCCTCATTTAAACACCTGGGAAGTTTGGAGAACACTTGAGTAGCGCCGGAAACCACTCGGGGGCCTCGTGGTTTCCTTACGCTACTCTCATGTTCTCCCAGCTTCCCGCGTGTTTAGATGAGGCTATATTACACGGTGACGCGTTATATATCTCTTAAATATTATACTGATGAAATTTAGATATTAAACTAGAAATACGATAATCGCAGATACCGCCTCGCTCAGCCATTGATGGGACTTTTACTTTGGTACTCCTAACAAGAGTAGCCTTTGTGACATGTTGACTCAATCTTTTCTTCGAAGTCAAGTGCTCACGCAAAGGAAGGAGAAAAAGAATGGTGTGTGTTACACTTTTGCGTTGAAACTAGTAGTAATCAGAGATTAGTCAGGTGCGTTCGACTTCTCTATGCTTGGAGTTGTTTTTGTTCTAAAATGCTTTTCCCTATAACAATCTCGAAAAGTTCGTGGGTTTCGTCTGAAACCGGAAGTGAGCAGCACGAAGACCGTGTGGTCCGGGTTCGAACCCCGGCCAAGCAATATTAAACCAAAACTTTTTCTTTCTTTAGTTTTTCTTTTGTTTTTCTTTCTTTCTTTTTCTTTTGTTTTAATTCTTTGAAGATATACGAAAATTGTAAGACATGGTCAAGTGTGATTTTAGATCACACTTATACCTTGGTCGGAAGAAATAAGTTGAGTTGCACACGAGAGTTTCACAATTCGACCATCCTGTGGCTTGCGATTGAATCACCGCGATACCTATGTCTCCACAAAGCCGTATATTTCTTCCAGATAAGTATCTGGAACATAAGTAAAGTACCGGTTGCATATTGAGTATATTTTCATCAACGCAGAAACTGAAATACGGCAATCGCGAGTCGAGTTACATTTTTCTGTGGAATTCTTGCTGTCGTGCTGCCCTTATTATCCCAGATATTGGCTTCTTTCAGTGAAAAGTAGCTGTCTTTGCTTTTGATAGACATCAGTGTGATCATTCAGAGCGACACAGAGCGCGACGGCAATCGCGAGTCGATTACATTTTCCTGTGGAATTCATGCTGTCGTGCTGCCCTTATTATCCAGATATTGGCTTCTTTTACTGAAAAGTAGATGTCTTTGCCTTGATAGACCTCAGTGTGATCATTCAGAGCCAATCGTGCGACACAGAGCGCTTATAGAAATTATTCAAAATGGCGCAGATTTGGAACATCGCCCACCAACCAACAGAAAATCTCGATTTATCGCGACTTCGGAAAGCACGTGACAGGTATCCCATCGACCCCACGGTACCCAAATCCGGTTGAGATTAGTGTTGCGTTCTCCTTCGTCGAACGAAAAAAGAGTAGATTGCGTGACGAAGTACGTACCGTTCCCACGGTCGGCACGTCAAATTAATTTATATAGTCTGCCAAGCATGTTCTCAAAATTTAATACTCAAATGTTGAAGTTGGTCGGCCGTCGTAGTACGGGATAAAAAGGAACACTGATTTTCCAATTTTGAATTCATAGGCAGTACAATTAAATAGGCTTCCTGTGAAATTTGTTTTTACTCTGGACTGCATGCACCAGACTCAGGCATGCATATTTAATAGGCTCGAACTGTTTTGTAAGTGAAGCCGCTCAAAACAGCATGATTTCTCCCAGAAGCAAAGCAAAACTTGAACGGTTCACTTCAAATTATACACGGGCTTCAGACCTAGTCATACTTTTAAGGGCTTGTGCACGATTCTCGCTGCAATCACCGCATGTCAGGTTACAGCATGTGTTACAGTTTGAGTCTTGAAAGAAAAAAATAAGACCTCTGACTAAATCATTCAAGACTCCAAGTTCCAATTGCTCTGAGCGAATACGGTAGCCGAAACTGGCGACAGATGCGTATTAAAACAATACTTCGAGGGAAATGATCAGCATACAGATTTTAATACATTCTTGAAGTGATTGAGTTACAAGCTATACAGGATAGAATATATTTGCCACGGTGATTGTTCGATTTCCACTGGCTATCCTTTGTTGCTTGTCTTTTCTGAATAAGTGTCTGAGTTTAACACAAAACGGCGTCTGAAGCTCCCGATTTGCTTTCAAGCGCTGTTCCCTTTGCGGAGCCGTTTCTTCGGCACGTTTCCGTTCATGATGCTGTCGGTTATAACATGTTTGTCGTCTTTTCTCTAGACGTATTTGGCGCTGTTCAATCGTTTCACGATTTCGCCTTACCCGTGCCTGTTCCCTTCTCTTCTGAAGACGAGCTTCGCGAGACCGTTCTGTTTCAAGTTTTCCAGGTTTCAAATTCATTTTCGCTAATCGATAATTATTACGTCATTGCCTTAGGCACCTGGCCTAAAAAGTCGTACGGCAGACTGACTGACTGACTGATAGACGAACATTAAATTTCAAGATGGCAACCCGCTTGGAGTCTTCAAATAAGGCGATTTTGCTGCATTAGCGTTGTGATTATTACCCTCGCTTCGCTCGGAGATTTAATACTCTACTTGTTATACTGTTGCAGGATACAGCAGCCATGGAGTTCTTGAGGGAGATTGGTCCTGACACAATGGTTCCGTGTTTCTCAGTCAACATCAAAGGCAACACGGATGTAAATCTTTGTAATCAAATCAATGATATCCTGTTCAAAGATCTGGTCCACACTGACAACGAGATGACTGCGCATCGCACTCCAATGATCGTGACGTCATCTACCATGCTTGATCATCGACACAGCAATGCTCTCACCAGTTTCAAAGAGAGGCTTGGGGTAAGGGTAACATGAGGATTTGATTAATGTGTGTTATAAAATTATAGATAATAATGCACATATTTACTTACAAACTAGACTATAACGCCTACACTGCAATATGGAAGGAAGTTATAGTCTTACTCCTGATCCGTCACTTCTTCTTCTAACCAGTGTGTCCCACTTTAGCAAACGATGTCACACTAAATTACTACAATGTAGTGTAAGTTCTAATCCCCGAGCGTAAGCGAGGGTAATAATCACGAAGCTAACGGTGCAGTATCTCGTTATTTTGAGAGTCCAAGCGTGTCGCCATGTCCAAATCTAATGTTCGTCTGTCAGTCAGTCAGTCAAGGGGCTGACAACACTTCATGCAAAGACTAACGGATAACTGTGCCTAAGGCAATGACGTAATGATAATTATCGATTAGCGTCAAAGCGAGGTCAATAAAAGGTTTGAACGAAGCAACAATTGTACGTAACTGCGTTAACGAAAATGAATTTGAAAACTGGAAAACTTGAAACAGAAGTGTCTCGCGAAGCTCGTATTCAAAAGAGAAGGGAACAAGCACGGGCAAGGCGAAATCGTGAAACGATCGAACAGCGCCAAATACGTCTAGAGAAAAGACGACAAACATGTTATAACCGACAGCATCATGAACGAAAGCGTGCTGAAGAAACGGCTCCGCAAAGGGAACAGCGCTTGAAAGCAAATTGGGAGCTTCAGACGCCGTTTTGTGTTAAACTCAGATACTTATTCAGAAAGGACAAGCAAAAAAGGTTAGTCAGTGGAAATCGAACAATCACCGTGACAAATATATTCTACCCGTATCTTGTAACTCAATCACTTCAAGAATGTATTAGAATTTGTATGCTGATCATTTTCCCTCGAAGTATTGTTTTAATACGCTTCTGTCGCCAGTTTTGGCTACCGTATTCGCTCAGAGCAATCGGAAGTCTTGAATGATTTAGTCAGATGTCTTTTTTTTTCTTTCAAGACTAAAACTGTAACAAATGCTGTAATCTGACATGCGGTGATTGCAGGGAGAATCGTTCACAAGCCCTTAGAAGTATGACTAGGTCTGAAGCCCGTGTATAATTTGAAGTAAATCGTTCAAGTTTTGCTTTGACTCTGGGAAAAATAATGCTGTTTTGAACGGGTTCACATACAAAACAATTCGAGCTCATTAAATATGCATGCCTGAGTCTGGTGCATGCTGTCCAGAGTAAAAACAAATTTCACAGGAAGCCTATTTAATTGTACTGCCTATGAATTCAAAATTGGAAAATCAGTGTTCTTTTTATCCCGTACTACGACGGCCGACCAACTTCAACATTTGAGTATTAAATTTTAAGAACGTGCATGGCAGACTGTATGAATTAATTTGACGTGCCGACCGTGGGAAATACGTACTTCGTCACGCAATCGACTCTTTTTTTAACGCAAAAGTATAACACACACCATTCTTTTTCTCCTTACTTTGCGTGTAGCACTTGACTTCGACAAAAAGATTAAGTCATCATTTTGGTAAAATAAAGGCTATTGGCAGATCGAGGGGGTATCTGCGATTATCGCATTTCTAGTTAGTTTGGACCAGAGGTTTGGATACAAGTGTGAATTCAGAGAAACCATCAAATTTGAGATTGACAGTACGGTGTCATGTTTGATTTCAGTTGATTAAAACAGATAAGACTGGCGTGAAGTACATCATCACCTCGTGTTTAGACCCATGGTCAACATCAATGGACTTCGTTGACGAATTGAGCAAAATCATGAGGAATACCATCCTGTGCGCCATTGGCTCGGTAAGTCCGTCTGATTAGCATTTGAATAAGTATTCATGCAACATGTGCATTTCAGCCATCACCTATACGCCATATTCAAAACGTAATACTTACTCGTAAGTGACGTATAAACCACACTGCCCTTTGTTATGAAGCATTCACCAATTTTAGCTTATAAAAGAAGCGACTTCCTTACCCCTAGTTTTAAAGTTTGTCAAGTAGATTATTGACTTCTATAACAGGGTGGAACTTCTACTCAGCCACAAACGTTTACGGGCATGGACTGTTGGATTACATGCATAGAAGTTTGCCATGGAATATATTGCAAACTGAATAAATAAAAAGAACATGCAGTACGTATATATGTGTGTATACCGCCACACTGTCTAGCAAACTCACGTGAGCCTTTTTAATGAAACTATAATCTATTGTTTATGAGGTGAGGGAACGCAACGCTTTGCACAACTTTGTAAGCACTGGATTTGTCAACACAAAGAAAGAGGTAATCGTCGACTACGCTGGCAACTTCAAGAGGCTTGAGCACCAGTACTTCTCCATGGCCAAACTGTGTTTCCTGGAAATAAAGGAGGCCAGAACACTCAGTTCCAAAGTTGAAGAACTCAAGAAGGCAACTCCCAGTCCACCGCCACTCGTGTTCAGGAGCAAGAAACCTAACAAAGTTCATGATGTGCTGATTTTTGATCCTGAGAAAGGCGAGGACGAACGTAACAAGCGGGAAGAGGAGTTTGATGTGTACGCGGGAATGCCTTCCGCAGGCATAAGGTTGATGACTGCACTCATGAAGGTGGTGGATCTTCCTCGCTTTGATCATTTTGATCCAGCTGTCTCCGAGTACCCGCGGTTTAGTACATACTTCATGTACGGACACAAAAGGCACGCGTTCATTGCACACATTCCAGCCAAGAAGCCTGATTTCCAACAGGTTTGTCAAATATAATTACTTGTACTTATAGGAAATGTTCATAAACCATTTATCTTTTGCCCTCTCACCAACATAATAACAACACAGCAACTTTGTTCTTTATTTCGTTATATACAATTTACATTCTATGGAATACTAGTAGGTGCAAATAACCTTAGTTTGATCGAACCAGGCAAGCATTCATGAAACTATACAACGAAAATATATTAAAATAGTCAAGCTGCATAAGAAATAGAGGTATTTATTACATAAACTCTGGCAGAGATATCCGCCACTGAGTATTGTCGTATTTAAACACACGTTCGCTTCGCTCACTCGTGAGATATCGAGATGAACCTTCGAGGATAAATTTCGTATCTCCGCACGCATGCATTATTCTCTATATAAGAAATACACTAACACTTGCAAACACAAAACATGTCAACTGTATCTATACATCTCTCTGTCCTTTTCCATTTACAGCTGGTTGAACTGCAAGGAAGGCCTTACGGAGTCTCCAATCTTATCCTTAAGCAAGGTATTGAAGTTCAGCTGTTGCAGGTCTCGGGTACGCCTTCCATTGATGGTGCCGGGAATGTTAGAAACCCCTTAACAGGAAGTGAGTACCAGATCAAATTCACTGGAGAGAATGGAGAAGAGCAAGAAAGCATCATGAAGTTGGGCAGATGCATCTGGTTCGATGGAGCCCTCGGCTAGTTGGTACAAAAGCTTCATGGGATAAGACTCTAAAGCCTTTATTCATTCACGGCGGAAATCAAACAATTTAGAATAGGTCGGCTTGTATGACACAGTAGCTCATTAGTGCATTAGTTTATTTGATTATGTTTGGGAACGACTAGCGTGGGATAAGAATAGTCAGAAAATCTTGTTATTAAACTGTTCTAACATACCGAGAGGAAAATATACACAATAGAAAGCCAAAATGTGTATGAACTAACTTAGGAATGCGTCGGAGTAGTAAAACTACGTATGGTGAATCAACTTGAGGTTGATGTGGGAGATCTGGACGCCGTAGAAAGTGTTAGCTGACGTTTCCAGTGTTAGCTCCTCGTCGTAGCAAGCAAACACTTCGGAGTTTTTTTCCAAACTAGAAGCTAATATTGGAATGTCTGCTTGAATGTCTGCTGTTCCTGCTGCATATTATATAGTCAGAAACGCTGTAATCATACTGATTTGAAAGTGCGACTTGCTGTAGATTTTGTGGAAGATATTAACAATAAAGTTGTTTTGCGGTGACTCCTTCGTCCTTTATTAACTAGTGCTGACTTTTTACTCAGCCACTACAACTATCTACTCAACAGGCCAAGGTGCAGAAAATCTTGGACCATAGTTTACGGTCTCGCAAAGATTATAGATTCACATTGACAGTCGCGTAGCATTTTAAGTCTGTATTGCCTCGTCCCGCCTCATGTATGTACTCAAGGGTCTCATTAAAGTGAGCTGGCCCGGTTTTCTGAGATCCCGGTGTGGCTGTGAAACACACCAAAAAACAAAAACAAAAAAAGCAGAAAAGAAAACAACAACAACAACAACAACAACAACAACAACAGCAAAGAACAAAAAAAAAAAAAAGAACAAAAGAACAAAATAGACAACTGCCCGATTACACGAGAACCGGTCCAGCCCCGCAAGCCGAGATCCCAACTGCGAAATACCAGGATTCCGGTTAACCGGGCTGAGCGCAAGAATCAAGAATGTAAACCGTATACACCTCGCCTGTCTATCGGGCGAACAAGAAGCTAGAAAAAAGTGTAATTCTATCTCGTGTGCACATGCCGCATTTCTGTAAGATGGCGGAAAATTAAAATTCAAATGGTCATGGCCGCGAAGACCTGTTTTGAACACTGAAACCCAGACTTTAATGCCGGTCGATAAAGAAAGAGTCCGAAGCTGTGAGACAGGCGATATCCAAAAAATACAGCAGCGACGCGAACTCGTTCGGGTCTGTAAGTACTAATACTCCTTTTACCAACAGAACATTTGAGCCAAGTCCAGCGGCCACCCCTGGCTGACTCGCCTCTCTGAACGCTGATCACATCTCGGCAGACCCAGCCAGCCCGTCCCATATGATCAGAAGAGGTTACATTCAAATGAGATACCGTATTTCAATTAAAAAAAAAATCGATTCTCAGAAATATAACCAAACCATCTTTTCAGCCGGCAAAAGTTCAGAAAAGGAGCAAAGTTTAACGTTTTTTAAAAAACTAAGATTAGAGACAATGCCACGATCGTAGAGGATTTAATCAGTTACGAGATGGGCGAGCTTATACAGCGTATCGTGGCCATCTTATTGAAAAATCCGTTACCACACAGGAAAGTGGGCCGTTCAGAGATTAGTTTTAAAACTGAGTACATTTTTCTGTAGAAAGACCTATACATTTGCTACAAGAACCAGACAGATATTTCACTGAAAAGCGCCAGAATGATGACGCTGTTTCTAGAACAAAACTATAAAACTAAGAAAATTTTAAAATAATTTATTATCAGAAAAAAAAATGTTTTTGTTACTTTTTCAGAAAAGCATTTAATCCGTTTGCCTTTCAGTGCTAACGAAGTATTGAGACATAAAACAAAGTAACCCCTACTAGGCCCCGATCACAATTGTGGTATTTAGCGCGCAAAAAATTATCGCAAAATAAATCGCTGACGAATATGTTGCCAGTCTATAGGCGACAGGGCCTTGAAGCAAACACTTATCTATACAAGTAAAAAAATGATTGGTTATAGCTGCCGGCTGTAAAACTAGAGTCCGCACGCAATGAATACGCGCGCTAGTACAAAAACTCAATCAATAAGCTATTGACTCTTGGTGACAAGCAAACGCAAATTACCTCAGTGTTATCGATACCCTTAATCCCATATCCGAAAATAATAAGCGACCGTGTTTTTAGAAAATGTCAAGGCTTACCAAGTATTGTGCTAAAATACGTATTATTAGAATTTTGCCCAATTTATAAGCTATAGCATTACAATATTCCAAACAATACAACTTTTAACCGTGTGTCACCAAGGAGCTGTATGTAGGTCGTTGGAACTACCCTCAGCTTTGCAGCACTTCTATAACCCTACCTCAGTCAGTGTCTCTCTTAGGACTGTGCGCATATTATCACAAACTAAACGAAAGCTCGCAACCATCTGCCCACTTTTAGTCAACACTTTTCTGTTCCACTTGGACCAATCACTAACCACATGTAAATGCTGAGTATCCATGCGCGCAAAAACTAGCCAATAGGAATGCTCCCTGCGAGGGAGTGGCTTCAGCAGGATAGGTCAGTTCAACCACTAGTGCCTGGACCGCAGTTCACATAACTTCGCTGCAGTAGAGGTGTGTCGCGGATTTAGAGGTGAGTTTCAATTTCTTGGACTTTTGGGATATCTTTTTGTAAATGCCAACAACCCCTAGAGTACGTTAATTACAGTTAGCATTGTATTTGCGTGCAGTCACTTCTGGACAGGTGTTGTTTAAATTTACTCTCTTCCTCTCTGCTGAACTGGTGATGTTCTCTGGCCGTAAAGTTAAGTTTCGTGAACATAAAAGTCTGTTTTAAAAATTTAAACGATGGCTCCACGTGTGCAACTTTTATCAAACGGAAGGTTTATGTGGTCAGTATGGTGCCGTGAACGTCGTAAGGAATGCATTGTCACGAGCGTTTGCTCACACTGGAGCAAAAGGCATTTGTGCTGTGCCGAAGCTGAAGGCTCAAAATCTCAGATTCTTACCAGCCTTTTGGTCATACCGCCATGCCGTACAACCTAAGCTAGTTTTTATCTAGGGTCTGTCAGTCTATTATATTATCAAAACCAATTATATTGAAGGAGCAGCTCGGTTTTACGATTATATTCCAACAAGGCTCCGTTCACTATTCTAAAGGTATGCCGGGTTTTTACTCCGTGTTGTCCCAAAAGAGTGCGATTCAAACTTAAATTGCAGGAAGCCAATTTTGCCAAAACATCCATTTACCCATGCAGCTGCTACCACCAAAAAAGAGAAAGAAAATTCTCCCGAGACTACAGCAAGTAAATGGGTGTGTTCTCTCTTTGTACAGCTTGTCGGGCGACTGTGCAACTGTTTTGAATGAATATGAATGTGTAAACAATTAGCATAGTTATAATAAATTTGATGCAATTTTAACAGAGTGGTTGATTTAACTTCGCGTTCAGTGAATAACATGTATCCGAGCATGCAGGAATGACGTTAGTATCCAAACTTGTACTAAAATATGCTCCATTTCTCATTTGTACTGTTCAATTGGAGATGCCAAGTGTTAAGATGTCTGTTGGATCGCTGTATTGTTTCGCTTGAACTACCGAAGGTATTAACATGTATTCATTTGGATTTAGGATGCACGAAATGGAAAAATAATAACCCGCATCGCTCGGTAAACGGTTTGGTAAATTACTGCAATACGTACAGCACTAATATTGCTTTTCTACAGCTAACGGAAACAAAATGGTACCCAAACGCAAAGGCAATAAACAGGGAAAAGGCAAAGCGTCCATCTACACATCACGTGATAAGAGGGGCCCCGGTCACCAACCCTGGGCGGCTTTGGGGGCCTGGTTTCTCGGCCCAAAAGCTGAAAATGGCAAACTGTTCCAAAGCTTGGTGGAGTCTTCTGTTAAATCCCAGATCAAATTCCGCCGGAAGTATTTTCCATGTGACCCGATATACGTCACCGACGAAGTTAAGGAGACTGAAAGTTACAAGAAGACCGTCGAGCAATTGAAGATGCAGGTAAAACTAATGCAAGAGCAGTTGGAGAGGTCGGTTCCATTCTTCAGTTCACGTTACAAGGTAAGCGCCAACAGCACTGATTCACATATAAATGCCCTGTATGAATCAATTCCTGGCGATGAAAACTTTGCCGTTTGCTGGGTCAACGTCCGCGAGCTTTCCCGCAGTATACTCACTGAACCCCTCCGGCTCTATTTTCGATCTCAGTCTGTTCTTTCTAACGGTGAGAAGTCCCTGCATCAAGTGTTTTTTATAACCAAAAGGAGCAAACGAAAGATATAAAAAGTGTTAAAACCGAATAGAATTGAACATTCTGATGTTGCTGCGCCAGAGTTTCCGCCAGAATGATATACACAATGTGTGCTGTTCACTCAGACACCTGCAAATCCCGGTACAAATAAAGAAAACACTGTATCCTCAAGCCCCTACTTTCCAAACGGATTTTTAGGTAATCTACCAGTTTGTTCTCAAATCAAGTCGATTGGGTTTTGCGTTGTACTTTTAGGGTCACGTTTTGTGGGACACAGTGATGCCCGCTAACCTGGGCTACATGACAGCGCTGTTGTTTAACCAGAACAACTGCGCACAAGAAGCCTCAGTCATCACCACCAACTACGAAGTGGAGGTCGGAAACCATCTGTGCGAAATGTTGGGTTATGATCCAGACAAGAGCATGGGTCACCTGGTCACTGGAGGATCTATTGCCAACATAGAAGCAGTGTGGGTCGCGCGTAACATGAAGTTCTTCCCTCTCGGTCTCCAGGAAGCCGTCAAAAACGATCCTAAGTTGGCGCCTGCGCAGAGCTATCCGGTGTTCATCCCTGAGTTAAACGCAGAGGTCAAACTGGCGAAAGCCACTCAATGGCAACTCCTCAACTTGGATGCCGACGTCATCATATCATTACCAGAGGGAGTGGCCAACATGGCCGGCATAGAGCAGTCGGAGCTCATGCAGATCATGAAAGACTACGCGTATGAGTCCATTGGAACTCAAGAGTTCATTAGACGTCACGACTTAAAATCTGTTCCTTGCGTTATAGCGGGCAGTACGCACCACATCTCCTTCACCAAAGCTGTAACGATCCTTGGGATTGGAAAGGAGCACTTGGTAACCGTGCCTGTAGACCAAGATGCTAGAGTGAATATAGATGGTGAGCAGCAAGGCACTTGAAATCGACTGATGTCAGTTGTACGTGTTTATAGGAGCGGTCAGTGGACATTATAGCATTCATGTCCTATTTGAGAAGGACAAAAGATGCAGGATTATTAGAGAGATATTTATGTTATACGCAGTCGCATATTAACAGCAATGCACAATCTCTTGCAGAACTGCGAAATATGTTAGAGAAGAAGCGTCTGTCCAAGACTCCTGTCATCGCTGTGGTCGCCATCATGGGAACAACGGAGGAGAGTGCTGTGGACTCGCTCACGGACATCGTGGACTTGCGTAACGAGATGAGAGCCAAGGTAAGGCTGGTAGTTAATAGTTCAGACTTCGCCAAGCAGTTAACTGCAGATCATATTCTCGTTTTCTACAGGGAATGAATTTCTTAATCCATGGAGACGGAGCGTGGGGAGGTTATTTTGCTAGCATGGTGCGAGAGCCAGCTCCAGACTTCTACATGGGCAGACAAGTAGACACTACCGGGTTTGTTCCTGAGTTGATGCTGAGCCGTCACGTCCACAAGCAAATTTCCTCATTTCATCTGTGCGACACCATCACCATTGATCCCCACAAGTCTGGTTTCTGTCCTTATCCTGCGGGTGCCACGTGCTACAGGGACCAGAGGATGAACACTTTCTTGAACATCACTGGTGATGTAGTGTATTATCACGGCGCTGTGAACCTGGGAGACGTGGGACTCGAGGGGTCCAAACCCGGCGCCGCTGCTGCAGGAGTGTATTTGGCAAACAATGTAAGATCGGTTCAGTATATAACGCTTGTTTCTTCAACTGTCATTTCTCTCCTGGCTGTAAACTTGTTATGGCAGATTGTCATTCGATTTCTTAACACAGTTTAGTTATATTGGACCGATTATGTATGGCTGCGCTCAGTACACTAAGCTTCATATACTATTTAAAGCTTGAATCGCTGATATGATTGGCAGGTTATTGGACTTAACAAGAATGGTTACGGACGTATCCTGGCGGAGTGTACCTTCACGGCCAAGATTCTGTATTGCGCATGGGTAACTTTGGCTCAGCCAGATGATGTGTTCGTTGTTGTTCCCACGAAACCTTTCCCGCCTGGAGAGACGCAAATGTACATCAGATTCATGGAAGAGAGAATCCTCGGCAAGAGTAACGAAGAGCTGGTTCAGGTGAGTCGAAAGAATCACCTTACCTTTTTTCTCCTTCTCTCTGACTAACCCATGTAGTGAGCTGAATTCTTCTTCAAGTAAACTCTAAGTTTAGTTGAGACGAAGGAAGAACAGGCAAATGGTATCATCATTACTGATTTGAGACTCTCTTCTGAACTGTCTATTTGAAGGTTTTAAAGTTATTATCAGACAAAATTATCTTATAATGAAGGTGCATAGTTCGTAACAATATTTTCTACGTTAGCGGTATGTGGAGAATTTCGAGGAAGTATTTACTACTAGAATTACTACTGGAATTTTGAGGTGTAGTTATGTGACAGCTTATATCAAATACATGTCAAATATGTGTGTAAAAAGCTTCACAAGTTGCTTATGTATAATATAGCCCCTTTATTTCACATGCAGGATAAAGAAGCGATGGAGTTCTTGAGGGAGATTGGTCCTGATACAATGGTTCCATGTTTCTCGGTTAACATCAAAGGCAACACGGATGTCAATCTTTGTAATCAAATCAATGATATCCTGTTCAAAGATCTGGTCCACACTGACGACGACATGACTGCGCACCGCACTCCAATGATCGTGACGTCATCTACCATGCTTGATCACCGACACAGCAATGCTCTCACCAGTTTTAAAGAGAGGCTTGGGGTAAGGGTAACATGAGGGTTTATTGTGAGTGAAATGATGATACGACTTCAATGATCCCGAAAACATGCGAGGACCAGAGTTCAGTTGGGCGGATATGATCTTTCTAATTGTTGCCATGAAACCGAGTTTGAACCAATTAGAATGGTTGGACAACCTGTACCTAGGGAGGGGGGGAAGGGGTATGGTGGTCGCTGCCATACGCACTTATATTAAATAGAGTTGAAAACAAATAATGCCAAGGCAGACACTCATCTGTTTTAATGTTTGATTTTAGCTGGATGTGTCAGATAGGACCGGTGTGAAATACATCATTACTACCTGCATGGATCCCTGGTCAACATCGATGGACTTTGTGGACGATTTGTCCAACATCATGAGGAACGCTATCATGTGTGCGATTGGCAAGGCAAGTCCATTTTGTCAATTTAACTAATTAACTGTCACCAATATATCAAATTGCTTGGAGACCTCCTTTGTTACGCTGTTTTAATTGCAAGTATAGCATCCATGGCAAATGGTCTGAACTCGAGAGTTTGAACAGTAGGTTGGTTGCGATTATTACGGTGTGGCTGGTACCACATCATGACAAAATAAAATAATCATATTAATGACCAGAAACATTCTATCGAGACTTTTTCACTTGACTCTAAAGATATTTGCGCTTACTCCAGGTAGCCCACACATCAGACACAAACAAGAGTCTTCCTGAAAGCTACTGTGAGCCTGATGATTGCAAACAACCTACTAATACAGCATTTACATTATCACATTAATCTGCAAAATGTATTTTTCCACAAATATCAGGTTAAAGATGTTAATGCTTTGCACGACTTTGTGAGCACTGGATTTGTCAACCAAGCGGAGGAGGTGATCGTCAATTACGCGGGAAATTTTCAGCTGCCTCAGCACCAATACTTCTCCATGGCCAAACTGCGTTTCCTGAAAAACACGGATGCTAAAGCATTCAAGTCCAAAGTTCGGGAACTCCAGAATACAAGTCTAAACACGTTTCAAAACGAAGTGGCATATTTCAAAATGGGTAATTTTTGGTAAAATTTCCATTATAATGCCTATTTTTGCCATGAATCTCAAATCTTGGTATTGACCAAGTAAAAATCTCACAAATCAAGTGATTTCTGCTGAAAATTGGACAGTCGTAATAACTTATTGTAAATAAGGGGCAATTGATACTGTTTTTACTGGTCAAAAAATGAAAATGGTAATATTCTCCATTTTTATCATATATTTACCATTCTGGACCCTGACACAGTAATAATTACAACAGTTATTGTTGTGACCAAATTAACCTCACTTGGTCACAGTAATTGTTGTGACCAAATGAACCTCAAGTTGGTCACAGTAATTGTTGTGACCAAATGAACCTCAAGTTGGTCACAGTAATTGTTGTGACCAAATGAACCTCAAGTTGGTCACAGTAATTGTTGTGACCAAATGAACATCAAGTTGTCACAGTAATATTGTTGTGACCAAATGAACCTCAAGTTGGTCACGGTAATTGTTGTGACCAAATGAACCTCAAGTTGGTCACAGTAATTGTTGTGACCAAAATGAACATCAAGTTGTCACAGTAATTGTTGTGACCAAATGAACCTCAAGTTGGTTACGGTAATTGTTGTGACCAAATGAACCTCAATTTGACCATAGTATTACATAACAAACACGTTCCAAAACATTTTCCAAAGTATTTTTTATTCTGCTGCATTAAGGGTAAAACGGTTCAGGCTTTGGGAACTTTTGAACGTTATGCTAAATTGACCTATTTTGACCTAGCTAGTACAGCACCCAAGTTACCCTGTTCTGATAATCAGAGCACCCAAGTACCCTGCTCTGATAATCAGAGCAACCATGTTCTCAGTTCTGATAATCAGAATACCAAAGTTTCTTCCTATGATAATCAAATAACACGTAGAAGGTGAGCTTGAGTCCAATATGCTCTGATAATCAGAGTACCCAACTTCCCTGCTCTGATAATCAGAGCACCTAACACGTTCCAGAATAACTTTCGATATTCCAGAACAATAAAATGTGGTTAAGAACAAGTACCTCGACTTGATTTATTGCTGAATTACAAACCTTCTGTTCAAATGTCTTCAGCGCACGTTTTTATCGCCAATTTATCCAACACTGCCAAAAAAAAGAAAAATTGCCAAAATGCCCCTACACTACGTTCGATTTACTAGGTTGAGAACTAGATTACTACGATACTGCACACCTCTTGTAACCGGCGTGGTCCTAAAGGACTTCTTTAGTTGAGATGTTAAGTAAAACTCTGTATTCCAAATTATCCAAAGACCGCGGATCAAAATGTCGTGTAAAGATTACTTTCCAACCGAAATAATCATTTAAACTAGCCAATGTGCTAAATAATGTAAACAGGCCAAAGGCCCGGCAAAATCCAGCAACTGTAACAGAGACAGCAACAGTGGAACTACATGAAACATAAGGGACACATTGACTGATAACACGTCGAACGTCGTTTCCAACCTACAAAACGATTATAACGAACTATCAAAACTAAATATACTTTACATTCCTTCTTCTCAACGTATGTCGAGTCGCAATTGACATGTTTCCGTTCGACGACAACTCCATTTCTCTGTCCATTTGTCCTATGTCGGTCGAAAGAGGTGCATTACAGTACATAACAGTCACAGAGATATACTGTGATACAATCTTTCTTTGGCTACGATCACCCGGCATACGTTGGCTGTGGCAAAGTTCCGACTTAATCATTTTGAAAACGAGGAGACGTTTGCTTTGTGAACTGGTTTATATCTAAAACTGTCACAAGATCTTGCGGTATTCTTTTAAGTCGGCGGCTTCCGGCCCTTTTGTTCTTTTCTTTTTTATTGCCTCAGACGCTCCAAGATTTGCAGCAGCAAAGATCATTTTTGGCCCATTGTTTTCACTCCTTTGATATTCGTTCATTTCGTTTTCTGAGAGACAGCGCCTAATTTCATAACATAACACATAACTAATTTCTGTGCAAAGGTTGACCCCACGCCGCCTCGATTAGCGGCACTTCTGTCACTTTTTACCCCTCGCTGAGGCCGTCTGCTAACTTTTAAATTAGTCAAACAAAGAAATGGATAAAAAAGAAAAAGGTCTTCAGCAGGATTTCTGCACTGCAGCAAAATCATATTTGATTTCTCGCCTCAGTGCTGGAGAAGAAGAAAAGAGATTTAAAAAAAAGGTTAACAAAAAACAATAGCACCAGAAGCCGCAGCAGGTATTAGCACTTAAAAGAATACCGCAACATCTTCTGACAGTTATTATAAACCAGTTACCCACAAAGTAAACGTCTTTCTTTTCAAATTCATTCAGAAATTTACTCCTGACCTACTATAACGTGATGCCGGGTAATTGTAGCGTAAGAAAAGCTGCACTACAACACATCTGTGTGACCATTTACATCTATAACGCACCTCGTTTAATCTACATTTATGAGCAAGGACAGAGATAAGTGTTTGTCGTCAAACGGAAACATGTCAATTGCGACTGGTCGTCGAACGAAAACAGAAGAGAAGAAGGAAAGCAAAGGTATGCTGCCGCTTTATTATTTTCTCTCCGGGTCTTTATTTTTCTCAAACACCGTCACCCACGAGTTCAGAAAATACCGGTGTTTATATTCCACAATCTTTCATCTAGTATATTCAATTGGCATACTATGTAGATTCTCCTGGAAATCTAGAAGAAAATGTTGAGGCTCCAATGTTGACAATATTCGAGCGAGTATAAACCGGCAATACTGGCCAGTTCTACCAGATTTTATGTGAGCCGGCAAATTCTCGAGCCAAGTTATCTGTTTACTCTAATACATAAGATGGCTGCAATGTCTTATTTAGTTTCGTTGTGATCGTTTTGTAGGTTGGAAATGACGTAAACCTTTTCAAGCTCACCTTCGACGTGCTATCTGATTATCATAGGAGGAAACTTTGGTACTCTGATTATCAGAGCGAGGAAATTGGGTGCTCTGATTATCAGATCAGAGAAGTTGGAGAGCACCCATCGGAGCTGTTCCGCAAAACATGTGGTCCACACAGCATCCTGTGCTGGCAGGCGTTTTGTTTTTCTTTTACTGCTCGCTGGGGAAAAAAGCAATTGTTTCATCGGGCCGCTGGCAAAATTGATTCTTGCATAGCCTTCGAAAATAGACAGGTTTTCCGCCTGTCGCTTTGCGCCGCCGAAAAATATATATTCTTAAGCCTGGAAGCAGTAATTTTTTTTCCGGCTGGAAGAAAAGGTGATTTTGATCAGTTGCTGGGAAAATTTTCCGGGACTGCTCTGCGCTGCGGAATGAACATTCGGAAATTGCTTTTTTTTAGTATAACGTTCAAAAGTTCCCAAAGCTTGAATCGTTCTACCCTTAATACAGTAGAAATAAAAAATACTTGACAAAGTGTTTTGGAACGCGTTTGTTATGTAATTTGGTCAACTTGAAGTTCATTTGGTCACAACAATTATTGTGACCAAAGTGAGGTTCATTTGGTCACAACAATTACTGTGACCAACTTGAGGTTCATTTGGTCACAACAATTACTGTGACCAGCTTGAGGTTCATTTGGTCACAACAATTACTGTGACCAACTTGAGGTTCATTTGGTCACAACAATTACTGTGACCAACTTGAGGTTCATTTGGTCACAACAATTACTGTGACCGACTTGAGGTTCATTTGGCCACAACAATTACTGTGACCAACTTGAGGTTCATTTGGTCACAACAATTACTGTGACCAGCTTGAGGTTCATTTGGTCACAACAATTACTGTGACCGACTTGAGGTTCATTTGGTCACAACAATTATTGTGACCAATTTGAGGTTCTTACCATGACCGACTGGATGCTTATAAGTGATGGTACAAATAGATAATTTTTAGTTATTTTTTACCATGCTGACTGGGGTTGGTTTGACCGCACAGTACAATCTGTATGTATGATACTATGTTTTACCAAAAATTGGCCCTGAGTTGACTCTAATGGTAAAATACACTACAATTGTTAAACTCTGAGAGTGCAGTTTGCTCTGCTTTGTGGTAAGAATGCTGAAGATTAGGCAAATTTTGCTATCCTGGCAAAGTTGTTTAAATATATGGTAAAATCATTCATAAATAATCCATATTTACCAAAATGGTTTCCTTCAACATTTGGTAAAATAGTGGAAGTATTTGCTTCATTTGTCGATTACATTTTATTTTTGGTAAAATATATGCTTTCCATATAGGTTTTTACCGTGATTTTTGTCTAGCATTGGTAACTTTTCGCCATGAAGCTTGATTTTTACCAAAATGTGCGATTTTGAAATATGCCAGTTGGTTTTGAAACGTGTTTCTAAATCCACCGCCACTTGTGTTCAGGAACAAAGAAGCTGACAAACTCCATGATGTGCTGATTTTTGATCCCGAGGAAGGCGAGGACGAACGTAACAAGCGGGAAGAGGAGTTTGATGTGTACGTGGGCATGCCCTCCGCAGGCATCAAGCTGATGACTGCACTCATGAAGGTGGTGGATCTTCCTCGCTTTGATCATTTTGATCCAGTTGTCTCCGAGTACCCGCCGTTGAGTACGTACTTCATGTACGGACACAAGAATCACGCTTTCATCGCACACATCCCAACCAAGAAGCCTGATTTCCAACAGGTTTGTGAAACGACTCGTTCTGTTTATCATTCAGGTACAACTTGCAAAATTGAGCTCAAAAGTTATGACATTTCAGGGCACGGGGTACGGGGCATTCTCAAAATACTTCATGCCACTGTACCGAAAGCTCTGTGACAGTCTTTTCATAAAGTTGTAAATGGGCTAGGTTTTGTGGCAAGGTCAAGCCATTCTTAATTCTGCTGAATATGACACTAGATGGTGGAAAGGGTTGTGATTATGAGAGCTTTCATTTAGCTTGCGCACCTACTGGTCAGCTGCGAGAATGTGGATACAGGACCATGCACTTTTCTACAAAGTACCAATACACAAACTTTATCCTCGGTGTCTTTTTCTTTCTCTTTCTCTTTTTGCTTTCATTTTGCAGTTGATCGAGCTTGACGAAATCCCTGTCGGAGTCTCCTCTCTAATCCTTGAGCACGGCATTGAGGTTCAGCTAGTGCAAGTCTCGGGTACACCTTCCATCGATGGTGCAGGAAATGTTACAAACCCCTTGACTAAAGGAGATTACCAGATCAAATTTACTGGAGAGGATGGAGAAGAGCAGGAAAGCATCATGAAGTTCGGCAGATTCATTTGGTTCGATGGAGCCCTCGGCTAGTTGCTACGACAGCTGCATGACGCAACGCTGTTAAGCTTTTTCTTTATCATTTACGGCGGAAACAAATTTCAATTTTTTTTGGTATGGTATGTTTGGGAACGACTAGCGTGGATGGAAAAGTGTAGTTCGGAAATCTCGTTGTTTTAAAAGATTCCTACAGAGATGCAAAGAGCCATACAAAACACTTTAGTTTTCTTAGGGTGCGTTTCTTTAATGGATCATGGATCCAAAGTTCCCGATTTCGGATATGATCAGTGAATCCGTCTGAAGTGTGGATCATATGGATTCATTATCGGGATTTGGATTTCATTGAAGAAACATTTATTCTGTTTATGGATTTGTGATCCGGATTTGAACTCTAAAAAAAAAAAAAAAAAAAAAGAAAGAAAAAGAAAAAAACCCTTAGATATACGGCGCAGTTTTCTTATTTCTATAAAAGAAATAAAACTGTTTTCTGGTAACTGTTCTTACTGGGGATAGTCAATGATGTTGACCATGTAACTGTTGTAGGAACACGCACGTTTTATACGAAAGTAGTAGTACTTCCACTCACATTCTCACTCTCGCACTCGTGTTTCTGTAAATTTGCCACTCGCATACCCACTCCCGTTCACACACATACTTGCGAGTACAAACTGGTGTATCAACTGTGTGTTGATGAGGGTAATGGAACGCCGTGAAAGAGACAATAGCTGACGTTTCGAGCGCTAGCCCTTCGTCAGAGCGAATGACGAAGGGCTAGCGCTCGAAACGTCAGCTATTGTCTCTTTCACGGCGTTCCATTACCCTCATCAACACACAGTTGATACACCCTGTCCATTTTGTCTTCCGCCACGCCGACGCAGTCAACCTAGTTCTCTTAAGAGCTGGTATTACAATACTTGTGAGTATACTACTTGCAGGGATGTGAGTGCGAGAGGAAACGGGACTAGCACTGCACATCCCTCTCCCTGTAAGTAGTATACTGTAAATAGTATACTTACAAGTATGTGAGTGCGGGAGTGCGAAAGGAGCGATAACCTAACCGAAGTGTGAGTGCGGGAGTTCGAGTGAGAGCGATAAACCTGCAGGAATTGGAGTGGGTTGGGAGTAGAAGCACGAGTGGGCGTGGGAGCGACTTCGGGTTAGGGTAAGACTACGCAGGCCCATGCTTTCTGCCAAAATGACCGATTACCGATTTTTAGCAAATTTTTTAAAATTCTTGAAACTTTCAGGAAACCTTCCTGGGACTATAACAAGAAACTGTTTTTGTATTACAGTTGACTTATTATGTTTTCAGACGTTAACGAGATGTAGCAGCAACTACCACGTCAAACTAAAGTCTCCTTTGTTCGAAGATTGGGATATTTTAGTCGATGATTTGCATGCTCTAGCTGAATACTGGCCAGAACATAGAGGTAAATATAGAAACAAACGAGCATCATCCAGGTAACGGTTTTAATACACATGAGGCCTTACGTTTTTACCATTCACGAGTGTTTCAATGGCTTGCAAAAAATAACGGCTGACCGCCGGTGACTAGCAATATTTGCTTACGTGAAATATCCGCTGCGACGACAGGCCGCGGGTGACACTGAATTTTGCTGATTTGATCTTGGGTCAATTTAGCTTGAAGTCGACTATAGAAAACTAGTTTTTAATGTTAGTATCGTGCTTTAATTTTTTTTTTCTTTTTTGTAATGAATAGTCCCATCAATTTCTTTTTCTCTGGCTGGTCAGGTACCAGTCAATGACTCGAAGCAGTGCCCGCTCATTGGCTTCCGGTCGAGGGAAACTTATAAATAAACAAAACGCGACAACATTTTATTATCTCGGATCAATGTCATA
The DNA here is from genome assembly GCA_964036295.1 of Plumapathes pennacea. Classification (NCBI taxonomy): domain Eukaryota; kingdom Metazoa; phylum Cnidaria; class Anthozoa; order Antipatharia; family Myriopathidae; genus Plumapathes; species Plumapathes pennacea. The sequence goes on from OZ038462.1 coordinate 34,046,844, forward strand.
TTCACACAACGTTTATTGGCGAGAGGAGACTATAGATCAATCGCCTATTTTGACCGCGGTGCAACAACAACGGGGCGTGCATCCGTCATGTGAGAACAACACGCCAAAATCACACTCGAGTCACGGGTTTCACTCATTTGGTGTCATCCATCATGGCGACCGGAGGCCTATGTAGAGCGAGTGTGGTCCTTCTTATTTCACTCGTAGTCGTTGGAGAAACATTCAAACTGAGAGCCCGCTTCCCTCGTCCTCATCAAGTTGACTTCAAAAAGCTGGCAAAGAAATCTTTGTGTCCTTACTGCAAATACGAAACGCGGTACTTTGAGCAAAGGGTGAGTCAGCGATATGTGACTAGTGACAAGCGGCCACTGTTGTTCACCGTGTCGGAAAGTTATAATCATTAATGCTACTGAACTATAGATGTTGGGATATTGTATTGTTCGCTGGCTTAAATATAAAGAAACTTACGCGTCTTGATTCAGTTTAACCGAGTACCGGAAATTTATCCTAATACCGCTGACAGATTGATCGACCGGAAAGCGAAACCCGGAAACTCCATATGGTTTTCTTTAATTCAACCCTTTATGGTGACCTAATTTTAAATCCGTTGCTAGTTCATTTTCTGGTATATCGAAGAGGACTCATTAGTTTCGTGAACAGAGATTTCACGATGATCCGAAGAAAATCTTTCCGTGACAGTTCAGTTTTTCTTCGTAGAACGAGTAACGCCGTTGTTGTGTTGCGGAGCGAGCGTGACATAACAGCAGAAGCCCGAATAAGGTAAAACAATGGTATGATAGGAAAAATAGAATACTAAGTTATGTTTTGACCGTTTGTTTGACCCCTATGAATATTTCGAAATCTGTAAAAGTAATATAGGTGGATTGATCAATTCTGCAAAGTTAGGAGGAAAATGACTATCCGACAAGGGAACTCAAGATAATTTTTCTGTTGGCTGGGTTATGAGTGGTTTTGCTCACGTCGGCTTCCTTCGACTCGATCACTTTAATTCACGCTAAGATTCTTGTTTAATCTGTGTAGCTTGATCACTTCGACTACACGCAAGAGAAGACGTTCCAGCAGCGTTACCTTGTGTCAAGCAAACAATGGGAGGAAGGAGGACCAATTCTGTTCTACACTGGAAACGAGGGCGACATCGCGTGGTTTGCCAACAATACAGTAAGTGCCGTGTACCCCGCTCGCTGTCTCAAACTTTTTAAGAGAATTCAAACGAATTTACAATGATAGAACGATCCAAACAAAGCTGTTGGCAAAGATACCAAAACCTGTTTATCAATTTCTGCACATTCTTTGTTCAGGTTATGATGCCGCACCTGAACTCAGCTGTGGGTCAGCCTATAATTAAATGTTGTCTGAATTTGCGGAGACGGATCTACTTGGAACAGCCTAGAACAAACACTGTGTGATATTGAGTTTATGTAGAAGTGTGAACATCCTAAAACATAACTGAATTGTAGGTAGAACTGAAACTGATATTGCAGGGAGGACTGCTACATATACTGTCTGATTTTACAGGGATTTATGTGGGACAGCGCCGAAGAGTTTGGAGCTATGTTGGTGTTTGCTGAACACAGATACTACGGAGAATCGCTGCCGTTTGGAGAACTGTCCTACAAGGTGTGCTGATAATTATGTCGTACAATAGATGGCAATATTTTCATTATAAACACAGCAATGTTTGCTGGGTCGAGGATAATTTGAAACCAGCTAGGTGAGTTATGATACAATATCCCGCTCAGTATCTGTGTTCTAAGCATATTACTATTGCTGTTGTTGTTGCTGTTATTGCTGTTGCTGCCTTTTTTTATTGTTGCCGAACTGCTTTAGTAGCTTGGAGCTGTCCCGGCGCCAATGGTTTTTTGTTTTATTTTGTGTAAGAGCCTGAACTTTTGCTTTATGTTAATATTCCTCTGTTTTTACTTAGAGTCCAAAGTATAAAGGATATTTATCGTCCGAACAAGCTCTGGCAGACTTTGCCACACTTATCCACTATTTGAAGGTAAAACAAACACGCTTGCACTTTGTTGACCTAGTAGGAAAAGTAACTAAATAAAAGAATACCTTAAGATTGTAAACGTTCACAACAGAAGTCTTTTTGCATCTGTGCACAATCAGGGGACAATAAAAGGCGCAAAAGAAAGTCCGGTGGTTGCTATTGGAGGCTCATATGGAGGTTCGTGTTGGCTTAGTTTTCTCGCATCGACAAATTGTTACATATTTTATGTTACTGTGCATGCTATTTTGATAAGCGCATGTTCATGTTACCGATTTGGACATTCACAGGAATGCTGGCTGCGTGGCTTAGAATGAAGTATCCAAACATTGTGATTGGGTAAGTATAATCTCATATATCGACTTAAAGTTGAAATGGTGATGGTGGAACGTCCTTCGCTAAAAAGGCCAGGAAAAGGCCGAAAATGGCACTAATCAGAGACATGTACATTCAAATGCCATGACGAATGTCTTTTTGAAAAAGTATTATATCTTATAATAATATGTGTATTAAAACTTATCCTGGATGATACTCGCTTGTTTTTTATATCAGTTCGCCGGGTTGCTTGGGTATTTTTTCAAATGATTTGCATTTCTATTTCTAATAGCAATTTATTTTTCTAGTAAAAGTGTTTTAATGTGTCAGTCATCGTACACAACAAAAATGTTTGTTTCAGCAAAATAGATACTGACAATAAAAAGTATACAAAAATAATACAGAAAACAGAAAACAGGTAGATGCCTTTACAATGCTAATGCAATGCTAAGATTGAAATGGCACCAGGGCCTAACTTCAGATATTCAGTAGTTCATTACCAATTTCCACTTCGTTAACAGGGCTTTAGCAGCTTCGGCTCCCGTGCTCCAGTTTACAGGTATCACTCCATGCGAGGTGAGCCGAAAATTGTTGTTTTCATATATATTTTTTTATGTTTATACTAAAGAAGCGTATTTCGATCTACGCACACATTGCTTTTTAAGTAAATTGGACTTGATCTGAAATGATACTATCCGGTTAAATTATATATATTTCCTTTAACAGAGTTTTTACAACATCGTCACCAAAGATTTCTATCACGATGGTGGTCACGTGTGCGTTGAATCTATCAGAAAGTCTTGGAGTATTATATCGAAATACGGAGAAACAGGTATAGGTTATCTATTGTAAATAGTTCGGAGTACATAACGTAAATTGTTAGATCTCTCAACAAGTTAGTGACTTTGCCTTATTCTTTAGTTGTCAAAGAGTTTGTGAAAGGATTTGCTTTTGAGTTTACTTTGAGACCAATCAGCAGTGCGATAAAATGTCATCGACACTTCCTTTCTTGAGTGAGCAGACGGGCAGGTTTTGCTTTTGTTCTTGATTGCCACTCAAGTTGTTTTTGTTCTTGTTGTTTGTGTGTTTGTTTTTTGTTGGAACAAGCACATAGCGCAGCAAATGCAAAAGATCCAACAGTCACTTGACGATTTTTTAATTAATTTGTTTTCGCTGGACTTAAACCACACTTTCACTGAGTGCACCACCGACGCACGGGTTTATCAGGCTAAACACTACTTTCTGCTTCTACAGAATCTGGGCGAGGCAAGTTATCCAAGATATTTAAGTTGTGTTCACCATTGAAAACCAAGCGAAACGTGACTCAGCTGCAGAACTGGCTGAGTGAGACTTGGGTCAATCTAGCGATGGGTAAGCTCAAATTTGGAAACGCTATTCATAGTCGCAGTTAATAGTCAGAAACTAAATATTCTTAATTCTTTTTCAGTTGATTATCCCTATCCTGCCAGCTTTCTGGAGCCTCTACCAGCGTGGCCTATTAAGGTAAGTGTCACGCACGTGTTATTGCTTGCAGATTTATGCGGCTAAATTTTTCTGTCTGGAGGGAATAAAGAGGCCTCTCAGACGATGGCTGACTTCTTTGTAGACTAAAATATAAAATTATGTTGTAACCTTTTCTTTCTTTGCAATAATGAGAAGTACTTTTTTGTTGATAGCCGAGACAACTTTCAGATTTTTTGTGGTCTGTGGCACATTCCTTTTAGTCTATTAGAAGAATCGCAAACCTGCAGAAATACCGATGGTATTTAGTGACCAGATAAGTTCAGCCCAACTGGAAGTTGTAAAATTAATCTTCTTTGTTACCCCAACAGGCCACGTGTTCACATCTGCAGAACTGTACGTTTACAGGAGACAAACTTTTGTCGGCTATAGCCGAAGCTGTTGGCGTGTACTACAACAGCTCAATGAAAATTAATTGCTTCAATATATCTCAACAAGCAGTCTCTTCTCTGGGAGACGAAGGCTGGTACTTCCAGGTGTGTGGCGAAGCGGCTAACTCAGACAATAGATAAAGAATGTCATACATATAAATACAGATATACACAAAAAAAAAAAAAAAAAAAAAAAAAAAACGAGACTGCAAGCACAGAGCGAAGTATGGAAGAAGCGACGAAACATGGAATTGAGATAATGACTTGACAGCCTCTCAATGAAAAAAAAAACTGTTGTAATGAAATGTCTTGTTCCCTATCGCTCTGTTGCTCAGTCTTATTCTTTCTTTCTGCTTGTTTTTTCAGTTTGTTGATGTACTGATTTGTCTAATATTTTAGGCGTGCACGGAAATGGTGATGCCCCTGTGTACAGATGGAGTAAACGACATGTTCCCTCCCTCAAAGGTCTGTTTACTTTCATGAGTTGAATAAAACTGTCTTATTTAGTCTTTAGTCTTAGTAAGTCCAGCTTTGGTGCAGTCAACGGAAAGCATAACGAGTGTCAGTGTCGGTATTGATAAAGCCGCTGACTTTCAAGACAAAGCGGTCAGAGTATTCGCAACTTGAAAACTCAAACAAATAACAGTAAAATAGCCTTTGATCAAAATAAAACGCTGATAAACCTAATAAAGAATGCTACATTTCTTATACATGTTTCCTTCTTCTTCCAGTGGAATTTTGATGAGTACATGAAATCCTGTCAAAAAGAGCAAGGCGTGACTCCACGAGAGTACTGGGCACAAACAAACTACGGAGGCCGACACATTAAGGCCCACAGCAACATTGTGTTCAGGTAAGTCCATGTCAGTACCACTGCATGTAAAGTAAACTCCCATGACGAAATAGCCTGTCCCAGGCTCTCATGATACTGAAAGCGACTCAAAAACGAATGGCGCGCGAAAGACTGGATCGAAGGCAGGAAGAAGTGAGGCGTCCCATAAACAGTGTATCATCCTTGCATTACGCGACGCTTATATATATTTTCCAGACCTCATTTTAGAGCTCGGCCAGTACACAGTATATTCGTTTTAAGATCACTTTAAGGGAGAAACTCAGATGCTGACGATGCATGAATATAGCAAAACCTTCGTTCCCAGGCTCTTTTCGCGTACCCCGTGGTGTGGGGAAACGAGCCTGGAACGAGGACGTTGGACAATGTGTCGTTTCCAAACCGTATAGCTAGACTGTAGTCACTTTATATGAGCCACGCGGTCTTATTATTTAATTTGTCTTGTTTTATAGCAATGGTCTGCTTGATCCCTGGTCTGCAGGAGGGGTTACTAAGAACATTTCTGACAGCCTCGTTGCTGTGCTGATAGCCGACGGTGCCCATCACTTGGATCTACGTCACAGAAACGATCAAGACCCGGCCTCAGTAGTGGAGGCCAGGAAACTAGAAAAGCACTACATTTCCCAATGGATTGATAGTTATAAGTCGACTGTACCGCAGCTAAAGAAGGACGTACCGAAGAAGCAAGAAAATGAAACTAAAAAGAGGCTTATAAGATTTAGGCCATGACCGTGTGCTGTGCACAAGTCTACAAAAAGGGGTTTACGCCAATGTCACCAGCACAGGAGCGAACACAAGAGTTCCTATCTTAAAGTGAAAACAAGCACAGACACAAGTGCAATCACAAGGGTCAATTTTTTTCTTTTTCTTGTGTTTGCGCCGCTTGTCTCCACTTGATGCATGTTATCCCTTATGTTTGCGCTTGAATGTCCTTGCTTTGCTCGTTCTTACTTGATGCATAGTCTATTATGCTTGCGTCACTCGTGAAACCAATTTAATCGAACAACCGCCGGCATGCAGCTTGGAATTCATTCAAGCAATTCAGATGCTTTTATGGAGTATTTCATCGAAGTTTTTGATCAATTGATCAATTAAGTACAAGCGTACTGGTATAACAAACCTAGCATTGCTTTGCGCACTAGATAACCGAAGTGTTCGACATTCATTCTGTTGACAAAAAAACGATTCTTGAATACTCTTTCCTCTACTTCTTTTTCTGTTGCTTGACTTCTGTAAGGAATTTGTTGTGATCGTTCCCCAAAGAGGTCCGTTGTCTTTAGATTTGTGAGTAACTGGAAATTGTGGCATGCAGGGAATGTCGCTGGTGGCAACAATTTTCTAAGAAACGTGATAAAGTTAACTGTACCCAATTTTTCGCTGGATAAAGATATTTGAAACCGATAATAAAGTTATTTTATACACTGACGGCGTTCATTGCCATTAAGACTAACCTTCTTTGGTTAATGTCCCATTTGAGTATTCGAAAGGTGAACGGTTTTTAGCGCAAGAGTTTCATTGCTTTTTCAAAGTTAATATCTTGACTCTCGAGAAAACTGAGGCGCACAAACATCAGGGACCGGACAACAACGCTACGCCTGGACTCAACACGCAAGATGACATTCTTGTCCGCTTCAGTGACAGGCACTCGATATTCCGGCATGTCAGGCTCGCCATCCATCGGCTCGTAGCGGAAAACGGTAGGGTCATAAGACTTGTAACTGCGTGGTTTGCAGTAAACTTTGACCAGGACGCACCATTGCTCAGAATCGGAGAACACTCGGTCGGAATAAACTGCGTGTGTTGCGTACAGAATGCTGGGGGATAGGAAGATAGCTGCTGCCCAGTTACGGATACCAAAATGCACCTCTCCGAGGCCGTAGTGGCCTTTTGCCGGCTTGATACCATTTGAACCAGCAGGGACAAGGCCCTTCTCTATGATCGACGGCAGATACTTATAGCGTGTGCCGTGCCATACCGTCTCCCACTTTCTTTGGATGACATCCCACTGAGCTCTTGTGTCTGCATCAAGTGTACGGGGATCGCGAATGAGCTCCTTTGCAATGACTCTTCCACTGTGCTCAATCAGTCGCACGTTTGAGACAAATTGCTTTGCTCGGAGATTTGCTGCAAGGGACGAAATACTGTCAGCCGACGCGGTTTGTATCAACCGCCGTATCTTGGGAGTGGCGCTTTCCTCCAGGGCAGTATTCCCCCATTTGTTCTTGATGTCACTTCTTGCCCCATGCTCTAGTAGGAGTCCAACGACGAGTGTATGCCCATAATATGCGGCGCCGTGAAGAGGCGTGCTACCATCACTTTGTAACCTGTTGACGGACGCGCCTTTCTGCAGGAGTAGCTTGCATGTGTCATAGAAGCCAGACTTACTCGAGATGTACAACAGTGTGCGTCTGTGCTCGTCCTCGTCGTCGACAAGGCTCCCTCTCATGGCGATCATGGAAGCAAGCTCTGCTGTATTACCACAGGCTGCCAGCATAAAGTGGTCTCGCATTATGACAAGGAACTTGTCTGTACCTTGTATTCGTCTGTACCTGCCGGCTGTTGACGTCAGTATATGGTTGGCTATAGAAACCAGTGCACGGTTCTGGCGCACCGATTGGCAGATCTTCTGCTTAAAAGCGGCTTTAACAGCCTCACGAGACGCGTCAGATGAAGGCAGACCAAGCACTTGCCACGGGTTTATGGGTACGGAGATGACAACCATACCCCCGCCAGCAGCAGTGTATGTTACGAAACGTTTCTCGCCGCCTCCAAGAAAAAAACTTTGTACAGCTCCCATCTGAGAACAAAGTTAGTGAACACAAGTATCAAGGCTTATTCCAGCAGACCCTATACACTCATTAACTGTGACTCACTCAACGTGAAGAGTTCGGGAATCTGAGCAATATTTAGTGGGGTTAACATATTCATCCGGGGTCTTGAGGCGCTAACTCTCAGGAGTCTGGGACAACTTGAGGTCGCACATGCGCAATAGAGTTTTAAATCGAAACCAAGAATCTTTACGCAGACGATTCTTCATCTCACAAAATATATAGTTGGTCTGTTCACATTTGCATTTACGATGGAGCGTGACGCCCATGGGCAAGTTTGTCATTTGCATATTCTTGTGACGTCGCGACCACCTGTACAGTCGCCATTTACCAATTCTCAGAAATGCGAGAAATTTTGCAGTTTCAAATCTTGGCGAGTATAACGACTTGTAGCATCAAAAAGCCACAGTTCAGGCGCCGACCCTTTGCTACTGTTTTGTAGGCGGATATTAACTTTCCGTAGTGTTCCGAAATTATACTGCGTAAGGCTTCACGTTTAGTACGCTGTTTTCAGAACGCTGTTGCCCTGCTCCGGTTCTGAAAGTAGTACACGTCGGTGAGGTCCTCTTGCATTGATTGTGACAAAACTGCTCCTGACTTGCCGCGTGCTTAGGCATTTCGGCCAAAGCCGCTCCGGACAGGTATTTGCAACAGCCTAAAATCCTATCCGACATTGTGTAAACATATAGCCGAACGCGTTGTAAATCAACAGTTAACAGCCCGCTGGCACATTGATCAACACTTTAGTGAACAATATTAAGCTGAATCATTCTAAAATGGGTACTCACCTTTCAGCATGGGTTACTTCGCTAACTATCGAAACTTCTAGAGTTTTCTTTTCCTGCCTGCCAGTCTTCTGTTTTCCGAGAACGGCAGGGCTTCACTTCTCAGTAAAAATTAGCCTACGTTGCACACCGGTGTGTTTAGTTCGGATGCGATGCAGGCTAGGTAAAACCAGGCCTTGTAAATTAACGTTTCCAGTGTCCCCATGTATTAAAATCGCGGATTTAATAGACTGCAACGCAGTCCCCTCTTTCTCTTTCGACGAAAGTGTCCGGAATGGAGCGAGCGAGGTGCGCGCACCTCACTCGCTCCAGTCTCCGGACACTTTCGTCGGAAGAGAAAGAAGGGACTGCGTTGCAGTCTACGGATTTAACGGCAAGTTGAACTCACTCTTCGTAATGAGTTAGATCCAGCCAGATGGCAATTTGGAGGCCCCACAAAATGGCCGATTTCACGCGCGCAATGCAAAGTGGTTGAGAGGGACTTTCAGTTAATTCAGCAAACGCTAATTATGGCGAAATTAGGTTTTCTTCATAATCCATGCTGGGATTCGCACTTTACTTTACAACACTTGATGCACTTGCACAAGTCATCGTTAAAGTATTTAAAAAAACTGAGTTCGGCCCATAAGACGAGACCAAAGTATTTACTGATGAAAATTCGCCAACCCGCTTTTCATATGCGTATTTGTTTTCATCCCGTCTTTCGGAGCGCTCTATTAAGATCACTGGAAAGACAGAACTAAGAAACAAAATCTGCTGCTTGGTCTCAGCTTCCCGGCAGACTTGACCACCAAAAAACCAAGGAATCTTCAGATATTTCTTCCTGGGATGAGTTGACCCGAAACCGCGGAAATGCGTTCTTGACGTCACTTCCGTTGGTCAGCGTTCATCGCCATGGCTATCCAATTTCTCATAATTCGAGGTAAAATTTCACATCGTGTACAAGCCCCGTTTTTCTTGTACACAACTCATGTTATAGAAAATGCATTGAACTTATAGTTGAGTATTGAGTCCTAGCATTGAGTTTCTTGGTTGAGTCTTGAGGTTTTACGAGCTTTAAATTTAACTACAAAATCTGCACTTTTGTGCATCCACAGTTTTGTGCAATAACCGCTGACTCAAAAGCAAGGTGACCGCTCGACTGAAAAACGTATTTCCGCGCGGCGTCAGTTGACTCTGGTGCATCTCCCGCCATGTTTAGTACACAATAAAAAGCAATCCAAAGATGAACGTTTCCCTTAAAATCAGCCCCGCAATTCGCTACCTGAAAGCATTAAATTAACACTACACCTTCGTTGCACAGCCGGTCGATACGAACAAGCAGTTTTCACTACTGAAGCATCGACAGGTCATTCTGTCCCTCGAAATCATTTGCGATTTTCGCTTTGAATTCTCTCGTGTCTCTCAGGCTTGTCGTCTTCCTCATCCTCGTCTGTACAAAATACTTTTCTCAAGCGCGCTAGCAACCCGCTGTCCTCCTCAAGGGCTGTCTTCGTACCTTCGGAAAAATTGACAAGTCAGAAAGCCCAGTTAGTGACTCAGCCTGAAATGGACCACATTGTAAACTAAGCTCAGCTGGTAGGTACCCAAGTTTACTGTACGTAGCTTTTACCTATATAAGTCACTTCTAAACTTTCCTGACTGGATCAATTTTTCCGATTTATTCATTCATTCATTTATTTTATTGTTTTAGTTAATTTTTGTTTTTGTTTTTCGAGATCTTTGTATATTTCTGAATGGGCAATAGGTGTGGAAGACATCCAGCAAAACATTTTAAATTAGTTTATAACATCCAGATCCGATCAGAGCCAACAAAGGTCACTAAAATCTCTTTCAGCATCCCTAGTCCCACACTTAATCATGGATGGCTTGGGCCACTCAGATATTTTAAAACCCTTCAAGATGAATTTTAAAACTGTTCTTAGTATCTGGTTTCCAAATGATCACTTCGATCGTCGGAATCGTTCGCAAAACTAGTGGGACGATTATGCAGGGTGATCGAAGCGATTATATGGGAACACAGTCACCGGCGATTCCGGCGAGCCGTCACAAGCATCGCCCCAGTTCTATCTCAGATGATTCCAGCGATCGGGCCGAGAGAAATATTTGTAATGGAAACCACCTCGCACAATCAAGACGATCATATGGAAACCAGGCTTTATCCTTGATCGATACGGACATCACGAGGAGAAAGTCGCTCCGCCTTTGATGATGCTCTATTCTTCAGTATTTTAGTCATGACCTGATTTCTAGCCCTTCTCATCTCTCGAGTTAGCTGATTCATTTTCATCACCAGAGAAAGTCAAACGACTCAGAGTTACGTAGCTAACACAGACGAACAATAAGATTACACCCAGGCGGATCGTTTTCTTCAGTTCTTTGAGGTTTTCAATTGATTCGTCGCTTTCCTCGCCATCCCAAGTACCGTCTGATCTAAGTTTTTCTTTGGAGTGGCTTTTTTCCTTAACTTCCTCAAACTCAGGGAATTCCCGAGGTTTTCTTTCGAAAGATCTGAGTATCTCCCACAAACGACTTGTAGATCCTAGGGAATAACATCCTCTTTTAGGGGCAACACTAGCATAAGGGACGGGTGCCAATCAAAACCCGTTTACAGAAAAGGTGAGTGCGGCACCATCAAAAGAATATATTTTCAAAGGGTTGCCTTCGCCTTCTCCTTCGCCTCAGATTCTCGCAATTCTACGAAATCGTACATTTAGAACCCTGATGCACTAACTACACTGTAGACTAACCAAAGTGAAAAAACATGGTCGCATTAACTCAAGAAGGCAGCCCCAGTTTTTGTTTTGTATGCATGGCAGGAAAAATTTTACCCAAAAAACTACAAAGCCGTGTTCGAATGACTGTCGAAAACCAAAGCAAGTACACCGCCCATGTAAGAATCACTTTCAACCAATCGGAAGCCAAAGTAATCTGCATTTGGTTTACTTTGAAGAAAACACCACTCTGCAGTGCGAGACCAAGCCATCGCCAATTGCTTTCTAGGTTTTCTTGCTCTTGATTGGTCAAGAATGCTGCTAAACTGGTTTGGACCAATCGGCAAGCATATAGAAAACGCAAAACCAAAGCAACCAATTCATACGATTATTTTCAACAGTCATCAGAAAACGGCTCAAAAGCTAGAGGTGGGAGGAACTGGAAACTTTTCGCAGCTCTTCCGGCCCATGCGGTGAAACCAATAATGAAGAATCAAGCAAATCAACAGATAATTGTGCTCTTTACCTTCTGCATCTTTGCTAATTCCGTGGACTGTTCCATTCACATCGTCCTCCAACTCAGCATAAGCTTGAATCAGGGCCTTTTGTTTTTCATTTAGATACCTGCAACACGTTAAAAAGAGAAAAACCAGGCTACAGTCAAAGACGAAAACTTAAACTGACAGAAACGCTCCAAAATTATTGCCCTGTAGTACGAGAACTACCTGGTGTCATGTGTATTAGCCATTCCGAAGTTGTGTAAAACTAATCAAAACAAGACAGGCCCGTGGCCAGTGCGCTTGTGACGTCATTAGTACAATGAATAGAGACACGCGGGGTCCCGGGAGAGGAACTTTTGTCGTGCGTTTATATGCAAAAGATATTATAGCCGAGTCAGTTTTTGGAAATGACGGATCCAAGAGCTCCCTTTATTTTTCTTGCCCTCTTTTCTTCTAATTTTGGTCAAACAGATATTCACGAAAAAGTGTATTATAATAATTGAGAGAAAACAATTATCGAAGGCCCCGTAGGAATATTCTTCGTTTGCAACAACCCAGTTTTCATTGCTTTCCGATGCACGTGACAGTACTTGTGTGACGCTTTCTATACAACCTGGCAACCTTGTTGAGTGAATTTTCAAGCTGACATGTTTTGTGGAGGAACTGTGTTGTCATTTTGTAATGGGATTGACTGGGGAATACCCGACATCTTAAGTAGCTGTAAGACAGCGTAATAGCCTTATCTCATCTTCCCAGCGTGTGCATCATGTTCAAGTAGCTGTAGCACATTAAGGCCCCGTCCACACTACGCCGGATAAATTTGAAAACGCAACTTTCACTCTGAAAACGCAAGAAATGTTTTCCGTCCACACTGGAAAACGGATAAAATGTTTCCGGGCCTAAATGTATTGTTATTGCTCTACAAACGTCCCTGACAATCTTTGAAACCACTTGACGTGGCCACGTGAGTCAGGGTTTTCGAAAAGTTCCGTTTTCAAAATGTTTTTCGTCCACACCAAAACGCAAAGCCGGCGCTTTCAAATTTATCCACTTTGAAGAGCGTTTTCCTAACCGTAAGAATAAAGTTGCGTTTTCAAATTTATCCGGCGTAGTGTGGACGGGGCCTAAAACATGACACTTCCCATGATGAAATTACTTCGTATGAAAAAGCCATCTCAGACGTTACGCATCCTACATGTACAAGTCTGATCACTAATATGTTCAAGCTATGCATTAAGCTTTAACGCAAAATTCTGGGTCGATACGAAATTAATCTCTATCGGAAGCTGCAGACGTTTGAATACCGTGACAACAAAGGCGTGCATCACGGGCTTGTGGAGCGAACATTACGGCTCGGATAGTCGGATATCAACCTTGAAGACTTCGAGGTATTCAGTGACAAATATTCTCGATGTAATCGCCTGCCGGTCTTTCCTGCTTTTGTTAAAGCGGCGTGAGTGAAAGCTAAGTAGCTGATGATTCGGGATTCCCCGTTCTATGATATTATGCTCGTGACATTTCATTGACAGATCTTGTATCTTAATCTCCCTTGATATTTGCCTCAATCCTATTAGTAATTCAATATCCTCAGACAATAAACAAAGAACCTTTACTGCACGCAAAACGAAGTTAAACGCCGACTGTTCGTATACGCCGCGCGTTACACAAAAAGTTCAAGTTCTATCAAGTTTCGACACGTCTTCTACTACTTATTCGATGTTCTTTCACACAAATATTGCTCAGAACACAGATACATTGGTTGAAGCGGTATCTATAATCGAGCATTTGCAAAACACAACCCTTCGTACTTTACGGGGGTCCCGCTGGTAACACATCAAGCATTTGGGTACGGCTATTTTCAAGTCTTCCGACGCTTAAAAACAATGCAAGCCAAAATCGCTCCTAAAGTATGGCTTCCGTGCATCCTGAAAGCCAACCGATGATCGTTTTGTTTGAATCAACAACTGAAGGACCGGAATTTTTTTCTATATCCCTTGACAGAGAAAACCCATTGTACTTGGTTCTGTGATTTTGATCTCTGAATACGTCTGATCTTGCAATGCCTGTGTTTTAACACATTTTAAAATACAAACGTATCTTAGCACCTCGGTTACTTTTGGCAATCTTCTTTTTGAGCTTCTAGCTTTCTCGCAGCGATGGTTTATTGATCCTAATTTTCTCTTTCCATTTCCATCTGTGGCTTTTTATTGTTTCCATGTTGTTTACATGCACGTTCACGGAACGCATTAGCATTGTGAAGTACGTAAGCTCGGGTATAATCATGAACTTTTGACGACTTTGGGACATTCTTTGAAATGTATTCTTGTATTAGTCGCCTGCTTTTTCTACTCTTGTTCAAAATGCGTGAAAGGTAATTCAATGGTACGTGGCTTGGCTCACGACTTCGTCTTGGAGGACTTCGGTTTTCTTTCACATAAACATTTATGGGAAAACAATAAAACTGAGCGAAGCAAGATCTACCAACGGTCACTTTTTCCTCAGCCATTTCCTAATTTTCAAATAATAACGCCATCTGTTCCACTGATTGTTTGACCTTCATGGCACCGAGCCAAAATCTCGCAACAACAACATAAATGCACGCAGAGTGAAATTTTGATTCCAAACAAAAGTCAGATTTTCTGACGCTTTACTTGTATCAGCAAGAATAATACAAAGTAAAAGAATACAAAGTACCTTTAAGTTCACCCTCATACTAAACAGTTCCATATAATCCGCTATCAAGCGCTTGTCAAGAATCGCCGTCTTTACACAGGTTCTCGTCTTTGTATCTCGAGCGCCTTCGTTCAGCTTGTTCCTTCAAGTTCTCAAGGTTCTGGATATTAGATTCTTCGTACATTTCTGTACAGTTGTGCATAGTTATGCAGTTCATTGATAAATTCATTGCATTTGCTTTCATGGCTTTCAATGTGGCTTTTGAGGCTGAACGGACCGACCCAAGCCAAAACCGCTCAATGAAATTTAGTATGGGTCTACCGCAGCCGGCGTATGCGTTTGTAAGTAAGATGAGCGGTCCATAAAATAATCCACAGAGCCAACTAAGGCAAGCAACTTGCTGTCTTCAAAATGGCGAAACTGCTTGCTCGACAAGTCACGTGATCACAACGTCATCACAAATCACATGATAATATCAACCAATCATCGCATGCAGATCTCTAACCCAGAAAAATAAAAAAAAAAAAATCGCTGCATTTTATAGCTTGTGACGTCACAAGCAATTAATCGAATTATGTTAAAATCATGTTAAAGTCATGTTAAAATAAGCATACTAAAGTTTTGTATTATTCCGGTTTTTTTAAATTCATCGTTAAATTTTTGATGGGGCAATCGTGCTGAAACCTGGACTCCCGTAAATGCTCGAATAAACTCCTTGAGGGGGGAGGGGGCGTCTACAGTCAAAGCTCTCCTTGCGACCACTCTCGTAAGCGACCAGCTCTAGCTACGGGGCCACCATTGTGAAACCCCTTTCGAATTGTCACTCAATCTCTGTAATTAAAAGCTCTCGTAGGCGACCACTCAGAGTCTGACTCGTATTAGTGAACACTTTACTGAAAGTGAACACTACTTGATTGCATTTACAGTAATAATATGACTGACTGCGCTAATGGTTCGTTTGATACGTGCCGAATTAAATGTTCAAGGGAGTTTTGGGTGGAGCATCCTAGTGGATTTATGCTAAAAGCTCTTGTAAGCAACCAACCTCTATTGTTTCAGCGTGCGGTCGCCTACGAGAGCCCATTATCGTAAGCGACCAACTATAGCTACAACCACTTTTTCGACTGTATTTCATTTCTCAGATTTAAACAACCAGTATTTCTTTATTTTAACTGTAATAAACAATGCTAAAAAGCAAAACGCACGCGTAAATAGAGACAACATGCCATTGAAACCATGTCCATCACGCTCTTATTATCTTGTCATCTTATTATCTTATAATTATTGTTAATTGTTATTGTTATTGTTAATTGGGGGCTAGGGGCGCTTCTTAAATGTTTCAACCTTTGGAGGGCCCTTATTCAAAGGGGGGGGGGGGCACTTATTTTAAGCTGGGCACTGCAGTTACAGTATTTACTAATCTTGTGACAGGGTTAGCTTATAAATTTGTTCTAAATATCTATTTGAAACTCCAGAATGACTAATACCGCAAACTTGAATATGCCCTGCTGGTGCTAGCTTGTGAAGTGTAGGATGCACAAGATTTACTCACTTGGGTATATGGATGTTGAATGTAACATAATGGTCTCCCTTGCCCATGCCATTTAGACGAGAAATGCCCCGCCCTGTTAATCGCATCTTGTTTTGGGACTGGGTCCCTGGGGGAATCTGCAGAACGAGATAATTCATAGCCCCAATGACTGCATAATACATGTATAATAGTACTTGCTTTTATCTCTTAGTATGAATCCTCATAAAATTTGCCACAAAACAAACTAAAAAACTGTAAAGTAAAACAAATTGCAAAGTAATACAAATACATATCACTCAATGTACCAATAGTTTGTTGTAAAATGTGATCAGTATTCATACCTTAAGGTCTACTTCTCCATGAATACCTGGAATTCGAATTGTGCCACCTAATAAGGCCTGTAAAAAGAGCATACAGTATTAGCTGTCAGAAAGACAAGACAACCTTTCTGCAGAGTTAAAGTACAGTATATATCCTACCCTCTATTATTGTCTAATGTACATTTATTCTTACGGCAAGTTGTGACAAAATCCGTGTCCACAACCACTAACCCTGGACTACCAGTAGCTGGAAGCCGTCCTATCATAGATCCTGACCACTTGCTGAGACGAAAGCTTTTTCTGAACTATCTGGCTTTATGACCCATCAAATATTTCCTCTTGCACGTGATTGGTAGAATCGTGACACATGATCGATAACCCCCGCCTGGCGAACTAACGCTGTTTATTGACAATATCTGAACACAGTTTTATACATTTAATCACAAAAACCATTACAAGACGACTACTGAGGAGGACATCAATTTATTGGTCGAAAAAGCAGTTCCAGAAAGCACTAAAAAGCTTCACAGTTTCCGCGCCGTTATTTGCGCTGTGAGAGGAAATATTTGAAGGATAATAAAGACAATAAACCACTTTTGGCTTCGGAAATATGCACAAATAATTGTCCTTGGACATTATCTGTTCCTTGAAGCTCGCTTCTTGGAGCAGACAATATCCTCGGACAATTATCCATGCATATTTCCTCGCCAAAAGTAGTTTATTGTTTATATAAGTTGCCAAAATAGTTTACTGTGTACTGCTATGTAGTTACAAAAAGACCTCAGTCCCTTTCATATTTCCTTAAACTCTTTTAGGCTCTTTTCTTTTCAACTGCAACTTCTCAGTACTCACCTGGGTAAAACTAATTGTTGCTGTTGACTGCACATCTGCACCATCTCGTTCAAATATCTTGCTATCCCCAACCTAAACACAAAGGTTGTACAGTATTATTGTGGGGAAAAATGACATTTCTCTTGTAATGGAATGCAGTGGAGTGGAAAGAGAAATGATTTCCTAACAAAGAGACGAAATATATTAGGCAGATTAGTGTTTGTGTTATGCAAATGGGGTTTTGGCGGGAAAAGGAGTATATAAGAGGGCGATAGGATATATTTGCCATCGTGGTTCTAGCTCCATACCATCAGTGTCAGATTTCTTACTCGGATCGCTACACTCGCGTCTTCCCGTCGATTGCGTAGTTTTCTCCCGGGGCCGTTGGCAACATGTCTGCTAGCGGTCGCCGAAGATACAACCTTCGGAGTATGGAATCAGTATTTCGGGACTTTAACGGGCTCTTCGGTGACGACGAAGAAAACGGTCACCCGCAAACAACCGATCGCGAGGAATCGCAGCGCCGCCAACGATCGGCGAAGGCCCGGCGACGACCAAGGATTGAGAGTGCCTCGTCTGAATCGGGAAATGAAGCTGTTCGTGACGAAAACTCACAGATTGATGACACTCCGGCGTGGGCCAGCCAACTGATCAGATCTCAGAGAGAGGCCATCGCCAAGAACGATCAAGCGATGCGAAAACTCCGCCAGGAAGTTCGATCGCTGAAGCGAAAAAGGGAGGAGTCGGCAGACGATTTCCAATGGAAGTTTAAAGGGAACAAGATGCAGCATAAATTCAATCTGTCGGTCCAGGACAAGTTCCAGGAAATAGCAGAGGCCAACACGCTCCTGGAAGCACGGACCACCGCCGAAGAAGGTATGTCGTTGATCGCAGAAAGAAATAAACACATTATGATCGCCGACAGGGACGGCTGGGATACGGTCGAACTGTACATCAACGACCCTCTTGCTGTAGATGATGATGACGAGAAAAAGATCAAGAGGGCTCAAAAGGAAGCCGAGAGACTCAGAGAAAAGAAGAGAAAGGAGAAGGACTCGCGCTTTCGTAAAAATAAACCGTTCACGAAACCAGGTTTCAATAAGAGCCTCGACAGCAACCCAAGCACTTCCGGTCCACGGAACAGCCAATCTCAGCGTGTTGTCAACTGGTCGTCACCATCGGACCGGAAATCGTCCTTTCGGTGTTTTCGCTGCCAGAAACCTGGACACTTTCAAAGGGATTGCACGGCACCGAGCGGGACCCAGTGATGTTGATTTTGTATCAAGCTCGACTTTGTGTGACAAGGATGTGCTGTGTGAAGACAATGCTCTGCGTGAAGACGAGATCCTCTGGGACAACAACTTTCTGTGTGAGGACAATGTCTTGTGTGAGAATGATAATGTTTTGTGTGAAAACGACGTTCAGTCGGATTTTGATGAAGATCGGGGTTCATGTGAAGTTCGTGGCCGGCTTAGGAAACACATTCAATTTTGGAGAGACATTGGGGCTTCACGATGGGTTCTTGATGTCATCAGTAAAGGTTACTATCTGCCTTTCATCGCTGACCCGGTAAAGAAATGCTTTAACAATCATGCCAGTGCAGCTCAAAATGTAGAATTTGTGGAGGATGCCATATTGAAACTCCTGGATGCTGGCAGTGTATTGGAGGTTGATCAAGAGTACATCCACGTTTCTAGTCCCTTGGGAGTTGTTCCCAAAAAGAATAACAAGCTTCGCCTGATTTTGGACCTGCGGTATCTTAACCAGCATCTGGCCTCCTTCAAGTTTAGATATGAGGACCTAAAAGTAGCCTCGGAACTTCTGGATCAAGGAGACTGGTTTTTCACTTTCGATTTACGCAGTGGCTACCACCACATTGACATTGGAGAGGAACATAGACCGTACTTGGGTTTCTCCCACAAGGTTGAAGGAACAGAGAGATTCTTTGTATTTGCTTCTCTCCCATTTGGCCTCAGTACAGCTCCCTATGTGTTTACAAAGATGATGAGACCCTTGGTCAATCATTGGAGGCGAACAGCCAAGAAATTGCTTATGTATATAGATGATGGCATTGGCGCAGCTGCCAGCGAAACCACAACTAGTCAATTAGCCTCTGAAGTGAAGAGCGACTTGGACCAAAGTGGTCTCCTGGCAAACACAGAGAAAAGTGACTTCAGACCCAGACAGTGCGGTGAATTCCTGGGATACATGCTAGACCTCATACATGGCCAATTTCGAGTCCCCAAACGCAAAATTGATGGTTTACAATCCCTGTTGGCTGGTGCTGTCAAACACCCAGGCTTGATAACTGCCCGCTCATTGGCCAAGATCACAGGAGTGATTATTTCTATGGGTCTTGCACTTGGTCCAGTAGCTAGGTTATTTACCAGATCTTTATACCGTGTCCAAAACAGCGTGCCATCTTTAAACTGCAGGGTTTCTATCCCAGAGGATGCAATGCTGGAGTTGAATTTTTGGAAGGACAATTTTCTCGAAGTTGAGGGTCAACCTATTTGGCATTCATCCCCAAGAATTGATGTCATTTCATACTCTGATGCAAGTTCGACTGGCTGGGGGGGCTATATTGTGCAACTTGGAGATGCTGTTGCCCGGGGAAACTGGCAGCAGGAGGATGCAGGTCGCAGTTCAACCTTTAGGGAACTTAAAGCTGTGCGACTAGTGCTAGAATCCTTAGCACACAGACTCTCCTTTAAAGAGTGCATACATAGGACGGACAACCAAAACACTTGCTCAGTTATGTGCATTGGCAGTAATCATCAGGACCTTCAACAGGAGGCAGTGAGGATTTTTGCTGTCTGTCGCAGTCATGGAATAAGACTTTACCCGGAATGGGTTCCACGTCACCTGAACAAGAGAGCTGATTACTGGTCCAGAGTTATTGACACCAATGACTGGATGCTGAACCCAGCTCACTTTAGGGAACTAGATAAGTTGTGGGGTCCACACACAATTGATCGATTCGCTAGTTACAACTCCAAGCAACTGCCGAGATTCTGTGTGAGATGGCTGTGCCCGGGCTGCGAAGTTGTTGACTCCTTTACAGTGAGCTGGGAGGGTGAAAACAATTGGATTGTTCCACCCATATTTTTTATCTCAAGGATCATTAGACATATGTCCTTTGGTAATGAGGTGGGAACACTTGTGGTGCCTTACTGGACCTCAGCTCCATGGTGGCCGCTGCTGGTGGAAAGTGATCAGCATTTCAAGAGTTTTGTGGTGGGCATTTGTGAAATCCCACTACATGAAGCAACATTCCTGCCTGGCCCTGCTGAGTCAGACTTGTTTGGGCATGGTGTCCCATCATCCAGAGTCCTGGCACTCAGAATCAATTTTTGTGAGACAAAAGTACCCCGAAAATAGGCAGAGGCATGGGGCTGAGTGAAGTCAGCCAGGATCCCACCAGAGTGGTGGAGGCAAGGTGTTCTTGCTGATTGAAGTCAACACAATTCCACCAGAGTGGTGGAGGATTGGTGTTTATGCTGAGTGGAGCCAGCAGAGATCCCACCAGAGGGGTGGAGGCATACTGTTCATGCTGAGTGGAGCCAGCAGAGATCCCACCAGAGTGGTGGAGGCATGGTGTTCATGCTGAGTGGAGCCAGCAGAGATCCCACCAGAGTGGTGGAGGCATGGTGTTCATGCTGAGTGGAGTCAACCAGGATGCCCACCAGAGTTACACCACAACTGGGCAGAGATGCTTGCAACTACTATTGTATCTTGTACTCTCAGGTCTTCTAATAAACTGTCGTGTCATGTCTGTCCTAGATATCTTTTGCCATGGTCCCTGGAAGAGGATCAGAACCCTGCAGAGCCCTTGCCTGAGAAAGCTGGCCAACAACCTGAAGTCCCTGGTTTTAATGGATAGGGCCCCATCCACTGTGCGGAAATACTGTCTCTCGTATTACAAGTGGTGCCGATGGGCGAAAGCGCATGGCCTTAAAGCCCTACCTGCTGATGGATTTCATTTTTCCCTTTACTTATCAGAGCTCGTATCCACAGCCAGCTCCCCTAGTCCTGTAATTGCAGCAGTGTATGGAGTATCATGGGCCCACAGGAAAGCTGGCATTTTGGACCCACTATCTCACCCTCTTGTTGTCCAGGCAGTTGGTGCAGCAAAGAGATTGTTGGCCCAACCTGTTGTTCGCAAGGAGCCCATCAAAGTCAAACATCTCGAGGAAATCTCCAGAACATTTGACAGACCAGGCATGTCTCTCACAGACCTGCAGACCCTACTAATCATTTTTGTTGGTTTTACTGGGTTTCTGAGATGGAATGACCTCAGCCATATCAGGGTAGAGAACATTACAATCATGCCATCGCATATGTCGATCTTCCTAGAGAGGAGGAAGAATGATCAATTTAGGAAGGGCCAGTATGTGGACATTGCGAGATTTGAGAGACTTCGTTTCTGCCCCATTAATTTAATGGAGAGATTTCTGGCCCGCAGCGGCTTAGAGCAGGGTCATTTGCTGAGGAAGACTGAGGGCTCTGGGAGCACGATGCACCTCACGACAACGCCACTGCCATACCATGTGGCACGCAAGCAGGTACTAGCCATGATTGCCAAGATTGGACTCGACCCAAAAAAGTTTGGTCTTCACAGCCTTAGGTCTGGCGGCGCTACTGCAGCAGCCAAGAGGGGTGCTGAGGACAGGGCTATCTCTCGCCATGGCGCCTGGAGGAGCACCTTCTCCAGAAATTCATACATAGATGATGATTCAGCTGCTCGTCTGGAACTGACACGGTTACTTGACAATTGAAATTTCTACTGTATCTCTATGCTTGCGCTACGTGTGGATTGGGGGCTAGGATACGCCACCGCAAGTCTGTGTGTCAGTCACTGTTGAGGAACTGAGTTAGGAAATGACATTTCTCTTGTAATGGAATGCAGTGGAGTGGAAAGAGAAATGATTTCCTAACAAAGAGACGAAATATATTAGGCAGATTAGTGTTTGTGTTATGCAAATGGGGTTTTGGCGGGAAAAGGAGTATATAAGAGGGCGATAGGATATATTTGCCATCGTGGTTCTAGCTCCATACCATCAGTGTCAGATTTCTTACTTGTAATACCCGCCACCGCAAGTCTGTATTGTTGTTTCTGTTTATACTTGTCCCTGTGCAACATAATTTGTGAGTGTGTAATAAAGTGTGGATTGGGGGCTAGGATACGCCACCGCAAGTCTGTGTGTCAGTCACTGTTGAGGAACTGAGTTAGGAAAAGCTATGAAAACAGCACTACTATCTCTAATGAGTTCTTCACCTTGAAAGTGACAAATATTTCACCAGAGGAAACAGGCATTCTCACAGTTTGACCATCTTCAACACCTGTAATAAAAATGTCATCTCTTTTAATCAATGTACAGTACACATCTGGTGCATGTATAACTAGCAACTATAAAAAAATGCTGCTGTATGGGTTAAGTACACTAAACATGAAAATATGAAGCCATTAAACACTGGCAGGTCATTGTGTGTAGCCAAACATTGCATCAATTTGGTACTTGAATGCACAAGAAGAAAGTTAATTTCTGTCATACTGCATGTTTGAACTGGTCTTAATGAACCTGACCCTATTTAGCTAATTCTACAACAACACACCCCCTCCACACCCAACTAAAGAATAGGAACAGCAAATGAACAAAACAAAAAAGTATTTTTTTCCCCAGGAGATTTGCTGCACTGACCTGCTGGAACAGGAACCGTTACACTGCGGGTTTCCATAACTTTGCCTTTGCCATGGCATTTTCTACAGGGATTGCTTATCATATAACCCTGGCCACCACACCTTCGACATGTTGATTTCATGTAGAAAAACCCTGTATTGACTGACTCCTGACAAACGTACATGTAAACAATAATCATATATGACAAAGCTTGTGTAGTATCAAGAAAGCTGTCTCTATCCACCCTCACCTCCCCCAATTTCAGCATTTCAGCATAGCTACAAATTTTCCTTCCCTGGATGAGCAACTTTACAATGATACACAATAGGTGTACCTTATTACACTTTATTTTCGTGACACTTTACTTTCGTGATTTGGGGATGGTCCTATTTTGCAACACTTTATTTTCATGATTGTATTAAATTTGTAGAAACTGAGTCACTTTATTTTCGGGATTTTGTCAATAACTCAATCATTTTATTGCTTTGCTGTTTGAGTTAAAAAAAGGAAAAAAACAAAAAGAAAAAAACAGACTACCATATACAATTTTTGATTTGTATTTCTCAGTTGCAATTCTTTTGATTTGTATTATTTTGTACAGTAAAAACCTGCAAGGTAAAGGAAGTGTAACTTCCCCGTAATATTTCACTTCAAGCTTATATGTATGGTCACTTAATTTTCATGCATGCAAATTTTTGTAACACTTATTTTTCGTGAAATTAAAATGTTGCAAAAAAAAAAAAAAAAAAAAAAAAGTGTAACAATGGGTGTATGTCAAATTTTAACGCTACAACAATAATTTTTTTTCCGAGAGAGCTCGCAAACCTTTATTGAGACCTTAACTTGACAACCACACGACACTTACTTCTCCTGTTCCATTGCATGTGGAGCATTTTGAGTGTGTTGATCCTGGCTCAGCTCTTTTACCATTACAGCGATCACAAATAACAGAAGTCCGAACTGTCATGTCCTTGTTGGCCCCCTTAGCAGCTTCCATGAATGACAAGTTTAAAATATACTGTGCAGACATATGAAAAAGAAAAGGAGCAACAGTGATACAAGGATTGTTTTTAAGGACCAATCTGCAAAGTCCCAACAGAAAAAAAGAATAATACAGTCAACTCTCTCAAGACAGACACCCAGTATAAGACAGATAAATGTAACTATATGAGCTGGACAGTGTTTCTTAGTCCTGGCCAGTCGCATTTCGTTAATTTGTGTCTAAACCTTCTATAAGCAGGACACCTTGAGCACCACCACCACCACCACCCCCCCCCCCCCCCCTCCCCCCCCTTCACACCCGAGGGGTGTCTATCTTCGAGAGAGTTCACTGCATAGTATTCTGCTCTAACCTGCTGCACTTGACTGAATTCATCAAAGCCTGCACCAGCTGTTCTAAACGAACCACCTCTTCCTCCAAAGAATGACTTTAAGATATCCTCTGGATCAAAACCAGCTCCAAATGGATTACCTCCTGTGTAGAATGGAAGAATATTAAAAGATAATTAACAAGCCATCAAAACAGATTTGATTTCGTTCTTTTTACAATCTCCTCTTCCAGCATGTTAGTTGCTTCTCTTTTCATCCAAGCACTCTTGTAGTATTCAACAAAAGTTGAGTACCGCTACATGCAGAGCAGATTAAAAACTTGACAAAGAGAGTTTAATGAGACGAGGAAATTCTAAATGACAGAGCTACATAGACTAGTAATATTATTGTAGTGATTGATTGTGACACAATCGGTTGGCACAATCAAACATACAAAGGTCAGATCTTTCACTTTGAACAAGCCTTGGCATGAAATTTGCTAAATAGTGTTGCTAAAACTTGTGTCTTGTCTGCAAATCAGCATGTAATTGAGGCTACGTGATTCGGATAACCAGCATCCAGGTTTGATTCTTGCCAGCATAATTTTCCTACATTCTTTCTCTTTCATCTGTACTCCTCAGTTTTGTGACAAAAAGCATTCTGGAAAACTTGTGTTCATGTACTGTACCTGCAGCCCCTTGCCCAGAGAAATCAGTTTGCCCATAGCTGTCATATGCCCTCCGCTTGTCATCATCACTAAGTACCTGTGTGTAAAGGAAATCGATCTTAGTGTACTAATAAGGTGAAATAGTTCATACAATCTGATTGATACAACTAAGTGAATGCATTACGATTCAACATGGTACATCTGGCTAACTCCAGTCAGCTAGTTTAAAATTTCGGGCTGGGCTTAAGATATTCTTGGAGGGTAACGCCTGTCAAAAATTCATACAAAGAGGAACTTGTGTATCAAGTTTTATGCCCATGCTGCCTGATTTATGCTGTACCTGTCTTTATAGAGTTTGTCAAAGTGGGGTGGGAGGGAGGTGATGCTTATTCGAGTAGGGGGGAGAAGGAGGGACGGTGCTTAATT
Source organism: Plumapathes pennacea (assembly GCA_964036295.1). Taxonomy (NCBI): domain Eukaryota; kingdom Metazoa; phylum Cnidaria; class Anthozoa; order Antipatharia; family Myriopathidae; genus Plumapathes; species Plumapathes pennacea. The sequence goes on from OZ038462.1 coordinate 34,072,179, forward strand.
GAGGAAATAAGTTGTATTTTATTTGCCTTTTTCAAAACATAACATGGCATTTCAGTTCAGTTCATTTTAATTACAGTCAACTCTCCGCTAACGGGCACTCTCGTAAGCGGACAGCTCTTCTTACGGACGCCTTTTCAAATCCCCGTTTTACCTCCCAGTCAAACTCTGTATTTACACATTCCCGTAAGCGGACACTCTCTCGTAAGCGGACGCGGACACTTTTAAAAATGAAAATTGGATTTTTCTTTTGTTTGCGCTCTCTCATAAGCGGACACCCCATGCATAATAATGACTCCTGGCAATGAAATTTGTCTTTAATTTGCAATAAATCAACAAAAATATGACCTTTGACAGAGAAACAGAACAGTGAGGATCGGTTTTGTGAAATCTCCATTTGTCCGCGGGAAAGCAAGCTGTCCGTTCGTCTGACATTAACAAGAGTCCGAAGTTACATTTGTAGTGTCACGTTATGGCCACGTTCGTCATGGTCTACTTTCCTTCTTTTTTCTGTTTTCAGTCACTGGCTCTACCGAACGTAACACTGTATCCCAGATATTCAAGCTTGGACTTGAGCCACGGTAAAGATATTAATGGGATGTTTTTAAGAAGCACGAAAGTTACATGTATGGACAGCAGCAATAAGTCCCGTTTAACGTTTTGTTAAATATAGAAGAGTTATACAGTACTGTATATTTCTTCTTTTTTTTCCCGAGTTTTAACATTTGACATCAATAAAAAGTTTCGCTTTATATCTTCAGTTGCTATTTTTGTCTACCCAATAAAACATAATTAACACCCGCTAATTAACTCTCCCGTAAGCGGACATCCACCCTATTTTTATTTGGTGTCTGCTTATCGGAATAATTTTCGTAAGCGGACAGCTCCACTAACGGACACTTTTTTCAATTCCCGAGGGTGTCCACTTACGAGAGAGTTGACTGTACCTCATATGCCTCACTAATCTCCTGGAACTTCTCAGCTGCTCCTTTGGTTTTGTTTGTGTCAGGATGGTATTGTTTTGCCAGCTGAACAATAAAAAAAGAGGTTAAAGCAACAATATGACTATTGCCTGGGGCAGGCCTGAACCTCCTTCAACCTTTGTAGCCTGAAAATGTCACTCACAAACAAACCAATCAAAACCAAAAATGGCCGTCCAGGAGAAAACCCAACAGGCAAACTAATTTGCTTATCTGGACAACCTGAACTTTTATAATTTCGAGCACTGAGAGACACATTGATAAATACCATCATTTGACTAAACCCTCTACTAAGACAGCGGAAACTACCCACATCCAAACAATCACAGCCAACATACAGTAGTATCAATCTTGACACATCATTGGCCCGATTGTACAGAGTTCAAGGTTCCCTTATGAGATACCCTATTTTACATGACTGAAAAACTTACCTTAAAGTAAGCCTTCTTTATTTCCTTCTGGTCTGCACTTGGATTGACACCCAAGATCTTGTAGTAATCACCTTTACTTGAAAAACCTTAAGAAAACAAACAATTCATCAGGCGGGTATTTATAACCAAACTTTCAAGAACCTCCGCCACTGCAGAGCAGCCTACGAGAACTTGTTTTAGATATTTCAGGACTTTCAGAGCTTTATATACCTGAGGTATGGAACTCTATGCACGAACAAACGCTGTTTCTCCAAAGTGTTGCTGAAAAAAAAAAAATAATAAAAAAATTGAAAAATCAATTTGAACAGATTGAACGGCAACACCTGAATCTGTACTGAAGCAAAGCTCAACGTAAGATAATTTTCTCTCAGTACAAAGTTTAGGCGTACACACACGTACGTCTATATTTCAGGCACTTCGTCAAATACTCACCAGCTTTGTGAAGAACATCGATTTTTCTTGGACAAAACGTCGAGACACTTCTTGCGTAAGAGATAAGTCTGAGATCTAAATGTGGCCGCCTTTTCAGAGCTGCTGCAGCACAAACTAAACAACGCTGAAGGACAGATCCACGAGCGACCGCCATGTTTCGACACACTCGCACATGATGAAATGCCGCACCAAATATGGAAAGTCTCCTTCCCAGTCTCTTTCTGTATGTGCTGCAGCCTCGTCCCCGGGTTTCTCCACGTGACCCCTCGCCACACGCTAAAAATAAAAAATACATGAGGAGCCGCAGCCGGGTTGAGCCGTAAGTACCCGTTGCTAACCAAGCTGTTTTAATCCAATTAACTGCGGCGAACAAAGGTGTAAGCAAAACAGCACGCAAGCGCCTCGATCCTTGGGGTGAGAATGTTTCCCGTGGGGCAAACGCCAGCCTGCTGAGCTGCTTTGTGAAGGACGGATATCAAGAATTCACTGAGCTTTGGGGCCGTTTTGCTGTATTTTTTGAGTCTCTTCAAAGTTTGTAATTTTTTTTTCTCCGACAAGTGGGCTGATACGCTAAACTATTGCGCAAATTTAAAGTAACCGTCCGTCGCCGAGTATTAAAATTGACAACTTTTTATCCTACCAAAATAAGCTGATATGCAAGATTGAAGCGTGTATCAGTCTTGGAAAAAAGCCAATCACTACAAAAACGGTTTTACCTGATTTCGACTTCACTTCCGCGCAATATTCCCTCCCAAAGATTCGTGTCGAAACCTCCACTTCCTGGGAACATTGCAGCAACTAAGATTCTGTCTGGTCAGGTAGTAATAGAAAGATTCCAAATGGCTGAAATTTGGTCCAAAAACAGCCGAGATGTTTTCGCACAGGCGAGATCTTACTTGTTTTTTTTTTTTATTTTGAGTTACGATCGCAACGACAAGAAGACTGCTGAAACTGGACGGCTACAAGCTATTTTACCTGAATTTGACTTCACTTCCATACAATGTTCCTTCACAAAGATTCGTGCCGAAACACACACTTCCTCAGAACATTGCAGCACTAAGATTCTGCCGGGTCAGGTAATAACCGAAGTCGTAAAATATATATCCGAAATCATAGTATTTCGTAGTAATAGTAGCCGGTTGAAAGCCAAGGTGTTTTCTTTTTTTCGCACAAGGTTGTGGTTCAACTCAACGGCTCCCAAACACCACTGAAAACACCAGTAGAGTTCTCGACAAAAACTTCAATCAAACTATAAATACTTCGCCCTTTAATTGATCAAAGACCCAAACGACCATGTACGAGTTAATACTCTTGTACTTCCTGTGTGAGTCTGCCCGGAGTTTTGTCTTGCGTTCTCCTAACAAAGCTTAATTTAGCTTTGAACCATTCCATTTGCCGCAATGAGTAAAATACATTCCATAAAGCTGCCTGCAATGTCTAAACATCGATTAGTTTTGAAAATTAAACTTAATCTTTCGCTATGACTATATATAAACCTTTGGGCCTGCGCGCATGTTGTGATCAGATTATACTATACGCGGGCCGAGGGCTAGACCTTTGACAAGTACCCTGGGCTTCGTTCGCGAGGTGATCTCGCAGTAATATGGTTCGCTCAAAACCACCGATTGAACGGATCTGGCCGTCACACAAAAAGAGCCACAATCACTTCAACATATAATTTTTAAAGCTATGAGCCATGCTTCAAGAAACATAAGTCTAAACTAATATATCTACCCATCCTGAAATTTGCAGCTAAACAATTACAGAGCAAGATCCGGCCACAAAACCAAACATTTGGCCAGAACGTACACACGGGAAATCGGCCCGAATAAATCTCGCGGATTAACTGAAATAGCGATAGCTTACCCTCAACCGATTATACCACTACACAAGTGATTCGCTAGCCCTCTCAATCCTGCCTCTTATCCTTCCTGCGTAAAATAGTAATGCACCGCGAATGTAATTTTATTCCTAAAACAGGAATTGGATGCTATCATGCTGATTTCATGACAGCTGAGAGTTGCCTGATGTAGATGAGCCTGAATGAATCGACTATTATTTGAATAATACCGCAAGACATTTTTCACTGATGACTAGCCTTGAAACAGTCTTTTGTAAGATTTTTATAACGGCTTCAACATCTAATTTGAACTTCGGATTTAGAAAAATTGATTTTCGATTCGGCACATTGTCTGATAGCAGCTGATTCAGTCACAAAACGCGATAACGTGAAATAACAGGGAAGAGCTCGCTGACTTTAACAGGCTTTGATTGAACGGACATATTATAGCTTTTTGATTGCGATACATAGAAACCATTCATTGAATGTTTCGGTGACTACCTGATCATTGTAATGTTCTCAGGCAGTGCGTGTTTCGACACGAACCTTTGTGAGGAAATATTGCACAGTGAAGTCAAATCAATGACATTATTTGTGACTGGCGGAAAACTAGTAAGATTTTTTTACTGGACGTCAAGCTCTTTCGTTAGATACATAAGCGCGACTTCTGTTATAGAGTGAGAAAGGCACCCCAGAGCACGACTGCCGGCTAAAATTACAATTTCTAATCCAGGACAAAGTGATTATCGGCACACCGACTGTGCTAATGGTTTGGAGTTTACACCTCTGTCATTCATATCAAGCAGACCGCACTCCACGGGCGGTGGGGACAAATTGTTCCTACCGAAAGGCCGTTGTCAAGGCGTGCGGCTCGTCATGACGACGCTACAGAACGCTTTGAAAACTATCAGGAAGGATATTTATTTCTAACTTCAGGACACATTCCTACTAATTCTTACTGCCACGTTTCTCTGTTTATTGATTCAAAAATTCAGAAGACATGAACTAGTTGCGGACCGAAATGACAACAAGAACACTGCATGCTATTATCCCGAGTTCTGCGAGGGTAATACTCACGAAGCTAATGGTGTAGTGTCGGGCTTTTCAAGACGCCAATGGAGTTTCCATCTCGAAATCTAATGTTCGCCAGTCAGTGTATCTGTATGACGTACAACTTTCAGGCGCGGCAGCTAAGCTTTCAAGTTTCATTCAGTCACGGATGAGGAGCGATGGAGAACGACGGTAGTGCTTTTCTACAACAAGCTGCAGATGCAATGCCAAGCAGTTCGACGGACGGCTGTAATGAACCCACTATTGTGCCGTTGTCCGCGAGTTCTGCGAGGGTAATAATCACCACGCTAATGGCGTAGTATTGGGATTTTTCGAGATTCCAATGGGATCTCCACCTGGAACTGAAAATCTGATGTTCGTCAGTCGCAACCTCCAGGCACGGAAGCTAAGCTTTCAATTTTGATTCATTGCGGCAAGAACCGATGGCGGCAGTAATTTTCTACAACAAGATGCAGAGATAAAAGGCAAGCAGTTCGACAAACGGCTGTGAACGACCCACCAGCCGTAAAATGAATGAAACGATTTCATCGACCGGAGCCGACCTTAGCACAATCCAAGACGCCAATATTGTGTTAAAACTCAGATACTTCTTCAGAAAGGATAAGCAAAACACAGTCGATGGAAATCGAACAATCACCAAGTCAAATTTCACCGTTTGACGTTTACAGGTTTGAAGTTTACAATATCCGAGTTTTGGGAAGACGCACAGCCTGACCCTCAATGCAATGGAAATTGGAATTTTCAGTACTAATGGAGGGCTGCTCTATATTTCGAAATCACTCAAGACGCAGAACTCATGGCTTGAGCTGCTTATTTCAGAATTTTATTACAAATCCATTAAACGAATCTAAAGTCCTAAACAAAGTGGATCCATGCTAGCACTGTGTAAACTTTAGTTATTTCAAAATATGCTAATTACAAGAGGTCTTAGTGAAAAATTAAATCAATCAATATCAAAAACTGCTGAAAATCAGTGTAATGTTCCCTTAAATATTCAGTTACAAAGCTACTCTTATTTGTTCATATTCCCTTAACCATGTGATATTTTAGCTGATCTTTGCAATTCCTTTCAATATCATCTTACGGGTGGTCGATACAGCGAACAACTCTTAAACTTTGATGTATCAGTACCGCAGCAAATGAGAAGTTGAAAAGCACTGAAGTATTGAAATGGGACAATTCCGGGAACATAACTTAAATTACGTTATCGCAGCCCAATACGTTTAATTTGATAAGTTCCAAAATCAGGACTTAAACAAGCGCAAATGCCCCTTTGGAGCATAATTAGCAAATTTTATCACAAGGCGGTTAATAGTTCGGCCTTCTACAGTAGCAAAAAACACACGCTGAAAACCCAAGTATCATTCTGCAACTTTTACTGGAATTCCCCTCCGTTGTACCAATTACAGTTTCTGAGTCCCTCATACAGTGAAATTATTTGGACCATTCCAGCAGGAAATGAACGACGTATAATTACAATAATTAGTAATTCAGTGAAATTACCGAGTATTACACTAACTGCCAAGTCAGCCAGGAGCTAGAGATTGAAAACAAAACCTGATGTCAATATCACCCTCAAGATCGTTTATATTAAACCTAAGTTCTAGCAATACTCAATTACGGAAATATTCAGTGGCCAAATTGGACTCAACAACGCTTGAGGTTAACAAATGGGTTTGTGATATGATATTCAACCCCCTGCTGGAAAGGTCGATAACAAAAGGGCCACGTTGAGAAACCAAGTATGTGCCACAGTTTTTCACTGGAATTCCCCTTTGATGTACAAATTACAGTTTCTGAGTCCCTCATACAGTCAAATTATCCAAACCATTCCAGCAGAAAATGAACGACGTATAATTACAATAATTAGTAATTCAATGAAACTTCCTAAGCTATCACATGAACTGCCAAGTTCTGAGAACCTAGAGATCTAAAACAAAATCTGATGCCTCAGGATCACTCTCAAAAGTTTATATCAAACCTTCTTCTATAAACATTCAGTTAACGAATGATTGACCAAATTGGCCGGTTGAACAAGCTGTGAGGTTAACAAATGGTTTTGTGTTATAATATTCAACCCCCTGCTGGAGAGAGCGATAACAAAAAAACCCACGTTGAAAACCCAAGTATCATGCCACAGCTTTTCATTAGAATTCCCCTCTGATGTACCAACTACAGTTTCTGAGCCCCCCATTCAGTCAAGTTAGCGAACCATTCAGCAAAAAAATGAACGACGTATAATTACAATAACTATTAGTAATTCAATAAAACTTACTGAGTATTACATTAACCATAAAGCTGGAGGTGAAAAACAAAACCTGATGTAAAAATCGTCCTCAAAATCGCTTATATTAAACCAAGTTCTAGCAGTATTCAGTTACGGAATGATTGACCAAAATAGCCTCAACAAGCCGTGGGTTAAAAAATTGTTTCGAGATAAAATAATTAGCCTCCTGGGTGACAAAACACGTTAATAAATGTTTGTAATAAATGTTTGATCCAGTTTATAAATCAAAGATATTACGACCTTTTCCAGTTTAGTCCGGGATTGTGTATAAACATTATTAGAGACAAAAGTGTGTATTTGACTAATACAAGCCAGAAAAGTTCTGTTTAGTAAATCGACAAACCATCCGACTTGTAAGCGTAATTTACGCCTGACCCGTTTGAAAAATGTCATTAACACTGGAGGCCCACGCGAAGAACTGCAGCTGTGCGATGATTATTCATCCAATCATTGATTGGTGTGTTGACCAATTTGAGCGGAGAGCATACAATTGTTTTGACATACGGCTGTAAACAATGTTTGAATGAAATCACGCCTACAAACTGACTGAAGGGCACTTGCGATTGCTTCTCTGAGACGCAGGAAGAACTAGTGATTCACGCGACACAAAATTTGCTTCTCCAGTGTTTGTCATACAGTAAGTATTTGTCCTTGTTATTAACGGCTTATATCTGGTCTCAGCTTAAGCCTCCCAAAATAATAATTTCGCTTCCATGCCCACACTTCTTTTGTTCTGACTTTCTAAATCCCCTTTGCGCCCTACATATAGATAAATGTTTGATCCAGTTTATAAATCAAAGATGTTTTAACGCTTTACAGTTTAGTCCGGGATTGTGTATAAACATTATTAGAGACAAAAGTGTGTATTTGACTAATACAAGCCAGAAAAGTTCTGTTTAGTAAATCGACAAACCATCCGACTTGTAAGTGTAATTTACGCCTGACCCTTCACGAAGAGAACAAGAACCACTGACGTGACAGGAAGAGATACTCAAGTCGCAGGAGTCGTAGTCGTGACGAAACAATGAAGGTTTGGACTGCCCCGTGTCAATACTTTTGATCAAGCTTTCCCTCTCGTGTTCGCAAAAAAATCTCAACATTTGTGGCCGCTCCATTCATTTTATTCACCCTTCCGTCAGATTTCTCTGGTCACTTCCAATGTCATCCTAAGTGTGGTCGATACAGCGAACAATACCACTCTTAAACTTTAATGTATCGGTACGGGCCGCAAATGAGAAGGGAACATAACTTAAATTACGTTATCGCAGCCCTATGCGTTTAACTTGATAACTTTCAAAAAGTCAGGACTTAAACAATCGCAAATGCTTGTTTGGGGCATAATTAATAAATTTTATATCGAGGCGGTTAATAGTTTGGCCTTTCTAAGTAACAAATATCCATTAAAAACTCAAATATCACTTTGCAGCTCTTTACTGGAAATTCCCTCCGTTGTACCAATTACAGTTTCTAAGTTAAAAAATTGTTTCGTGATATGATATTTAGCCCCCTGATGGAGAGGTGAAAAAACCCGTTTGAAAAATGTCATTAACACTGGAGGCCCACGCGAAGAACTGCAGCTGTGCGATGATTATTCATTCAATCATTGATTGGTGTGTTGACCAATTTGAGCGGAGAGCATACAATTGTTTTGACATACGGCTGTAAACAATGTTTGAATGATATCACGCCTACAAACTGACTGAAAGGCACTTGCGATTGCTTCTCTGAGACGCAGGAAGAACTAGTGATTCACGCGGCACAAAATTTGCTTCTCCAGTGTTTGTCATACAGTAAGTATTTGTCCTTGTTATTAACGGCTTATATCTGGACTCAGCTTAAGCCTCCCAAAATAACGATTTCGCTTCCATGCCCAACCTCGTTCCCAGGTTCTTTCATCTCTCGACCCCCGCCCCCGAAGAAAGACCCTGGTTCAGGCTGGTCACGTGTCTGTCAGAATCTGGCCGGTTGCAAAAAAGGAAACTAGAGCTTTTTATACAGTAATTATTTTTCCGTTGTTAACACGTCTTACGGTATGTTTGACCTCTGGCTAGAGACCCAAACACTACAACTATTTTTGCTGTCGTTTCCTCTCGCTCCCAAGCTCGCATTTTTTTTTTTTTTTTTTTTTTTTTTTGCAGGGTAGATTCAAAATGAAGGCTGTGTTCCTTGTCCTGGCAATCCTTTTGGCATTCGATTCTTGCTTTGCCAAGAAAGGAGGCCGAGGAAAGCCGTGCAAAGGAATTAAAAAAAAAGGTACCTGTCAATTTTTGGTCTCATGGTTTCTCAACGCTACTCTCGTAGCTCTCGACGCTTTCCGCATGTTTAGATGAGGCTCTTTATTATTACAAGGGAACGCAATGATAACACAAAATCGTGTTTTGGTTTCTTGCGTAATAAAATTCGCGTCCTCTTTTTTTCGTTCAGCTTATTGTCCCCGCAATTTTTTCCCAATAGCAAAAATCGCGAAATGTTGTACTAGCCATAATTAGCAAGAATGGGGTACACAAAACCCTTCACTTGCTTTTGTTGGAAACCAAGTTTAGGAAAACTTGTAAATGTTTAATTATTATAGTTTCACCTAAAACCCCACTCACAACAATGACCTCCAGAGATGAGAAGTAGCAGCCGAAGGTACAAACAAAATGGTTCCTAGTTTTAGACGTAGATCTTTACCGGTGACATAGACTGTGATATGAGCTAAAAATTGTGCTTTGATCCTCTGTGTTACAGCCTTGTGCAGCCAAGTTGATGATCTTACCAAGAAAAATGCAGATCTGACCTCAGAGATCGGCGAATTGAACGACGAAATTACAAGGCTGAATAACGAAAATCAACAACTGAAAGATAAAGTATGTTCAGAACAGGAACAATGCTGTGAAAAACCCAAAGGTAAGGTTAGAATAGTTACATGATATACTTTCATGATTTTTATTAAATTAAAGCTGAACAAAATCATGCCTAAGAAGTAAATGTTCCAAGTGATAAAAATGACGAGAGCCGGGGGCCAATCCAAAAAAACATTTTATTTTACAAGTTAGTCGGACCAAAAATGGAAGACCACAGGGAGGCGAAGACAGAGACGGACAAGAGACCTCGCTTAGGACGCTGGGATTTGTTGCCCCATTTCAGATCTCACTTGACTCTAACTAAAAGGATCAATTTGTCTGAAACGAAGATACGAAACACATTTAAGCAGCATCTTTTTTTTTTTTTTTTTTGCTCTACGTTTTACTATTTGGTGGCCTGGATGTTGGCCGGCGAAAATGTCGTCTTCACAACTACTGTTTTCAGTTCTTGAATGCCGGCCACGACTCCCAGAGATCAAAGAGAAGTCAATTATTCTTAGCTGAAAAAAAAAAATTAAAATTAAAATAAAAAATAAACACCCTTTCCGGAACAGAATACGGCATAAAGCCTATATCTGACTAATTGTGTATAAGGGACAGTACCATTCGCTTCTTTTTTGTATCACCGAGTTGGGAAACGTCGCGCTTGCTGTCGACTCTTTGTACGTCGGACCTGATTGTCCCTCCGAAGGTCCGGTGAAGTAGAACTGTTCTGGATTAGACATCGCCAGAAATTCCGGACATTTTGCGTCCACGATTGCTTCCGGTCTTTCCCAGCGGCGTGCGGTATGAGCATGCGCCATTCACACATTCAACATTGTTACGTACTTTGCCTCAGTGGGGTGGGGGAGGGATGGGTTTCTCCGGTTCAAAAAGAGACTGCTACGTTTAGGAGACGTGCCGCTGAACGACCTAGTTGAAATTAGCTTTCGTTTGGTGCAATTTTCATGCGATTTGGAGCTTCCCAGCCCAAAATATCAACATCCGAAGTCAGCGTATTTCACGGGAGGTATTCGCCATGGCTGGCTGTGAACTGCAAATTCAAACACAAAAAGTACACATCGAATTTGCTCCAGGGGACTGACTGAGGCTTCACAGGAGATGTTCAATCCTTCGACAATCAGGTACGGGGTAGACATTTTGCGTTTTACCCAAGGTTCTTGAATTAAATGCAGCTTAAAAAGTGACAGTAGCCGGTTTTGAGCGTATTCTGCTATCAATCCCTTCTTACGTCGGCCGAAATTTTAAATTCAAAAAAGTACACATCGAATTTTACCGGAGATAAATATTTTTTGTACTGTTGTGTTTAGGAAGCTTCCCTCTTCCGAATGCTGCCCAGACATTTTTACGAACGTGCTTCAGTTAAGCGAAAAGCGCAATTTATTATCAGATCCCATACATTTCTTTGTTATTTCTTGAGCGGCTGTCAGCGTGAAACCTGATGCCTCTTCCGAGATGGCGCAACCGGATGTCTGAAATTTCTAGCGATGAAGAAAAAGGCGGTATTTCTATCCCAAGGGCAAACAGTTATGGACAGGTTTGAAGTATATAGTTTACATTTTGTTGCAATAACGTAGTGAAACTTGGCATTCAATAGATGAGGATGGTCACTAATTCTCGTATGTCTGTCTGCACAGGAAACCAAATATCGTGCTCTTCAGGAGGCGGAAGTCCGACATGCCAAGGTTAGACACAGAGAGATCACACTAGATATTCTAACTAGAAAATGATCCGAAACGACCGAAAATTCGAAGTAATTGACTCATGTCCAGTTCCGCGTGCCTTAATTGATAAACGTTGAAAGATAAGGTACTAAGCAATAAATTTAGTACAAATTAAGAATGAACTTCAAATGTTACGACAATTACTCCTTGATTCAGACAAAGTGATTTATACCAAGGAATTCCATGGAAGTTTGTGAAATGGTGCCTGTCCGCTTTTGCTGGATCATACGCATTGATACAGCATCTCGTTGCTGTATTGTCCATATACTTCGTCCATTCAAAAACCAAAATCGTTCCCTAAAATCAAGCTAATCCGTTCATAGCATGTTCCACGGAGCCAAGCGATGTTGAGTTCGGATGGGATGCACACTAGTAACGTACAAGGAAAACATTGAAATCTCAATAGCCCACATCTCAAGTTGCTCGCGAAGTCACCTACGGGGCTTCGTAATTGTAATTGCGATTAAATACTGATAGCTACTTGATCTCCACATTTTCGGTTTCGCAGTGATTTCAGATGCATTTCCTATCAAGATGGCATGCAAGTCTCCATACAAGTGGTTCACAATAGACAAAATTACGGTCACCCCAACTGTTGGGGAACAGTTCGACGATCAAGACAAACTAGGTAAAGCGCTGGAGCAGTGCAATACGTCTCTCAATAGACCAGAGGGACGTGGAGTCGAATGTGAGGTGACAGATCTGGGGATAGACATGTCCAACGTGCAAACTGTCACTTTACAGTACAAATGCTGGCTAAAGTAGCAACGCATTCGTGGCTCGGAAAAGAACCGCAGAATATTAGATTATTAGTCTGTGTTTGTAGACTCTCATGCATGATTACACTCAGCCCTGTGGTTCTTATGGCTTGTAAGAAGGACATGAAATAAAGTAAAATTTACACGTCCAAACAAGACTGACCGTTCACAACGAGCTCGTGGCGTGAGTGGGGTCGAGACCAGAATATACTAAAATGGAAAGAACTATTGTCGTACGAATATAATACGCAAATTGAGAAAAAGGTCAGCTCTTGTACAAGGTGGATCTACGATATCTTTCTGTTTTTCTTGCTATCTTTTCTTCCAATTTTGATTGAACAGAAGTTCACCAAGAAGTGTTCACAGAGACACAGGCAAGCCCAGGCTTCGGGGAGGGGGGTGGTGGGGGGGGAGGGGGTGATATGTTATTTGTTACGAAAGAACATATACCGAGGTTATGGAGAAATTATAAGCCATTTCGGTATGTGCCGTCCCAAAGGGTATCGTTTTCAAACATTTTTGGTCTGAAATAGGGTATCGATTTTGCGAGTTTTGGTCTGAAATTCAATTTTGTCTTTTTGTCTGATAGATAGGATTTTAACAGAAATATGTCGCTGCGGACATTGCACGGCAAATGGAAGAAAACACAGGGAAGAAATCGTTGCAAAAGAACAAAAGATATCTAAAAAAAAGGTCTGAAATAGGGTATAAATTTTGGTGCCAGGTCTGAAATAGGGTATATAGGGTATCGATTTTGCCTTTTTGGTCTGAAATAGGGTATCAATTTTGTCTTTTTGGTCTGATAGATAGGATTTTAACAGAAATATGTCGCTGCGGACATTGCACGGCAAATGGAAGAAAACACAGGGAAGAAATCGTTGCAAAAGAACAAAAGATATCTAGAAAAAGGTCTGAAATAGGGTATAAATTTTGGTGCCAGGTATGAAATAGGGTATACATTTTTAAAATCAAGTCTGAAATAGGATATAGAAAATCAGGTATTTTGGTCTGAAATAGGGTAAGGGTTTTCAGGACCCCACCATTGGCATATGGTTTAATTTGGCGGTGGTAGCAGGCGATGAGGTTGTGGTAACTGGGGGAAGTGCTGTTGACAAAATTGTTAAGCAGACAGTGGCTCACTGCAAAGACACAGACATGGCCAACAACCCTGTTGAAATTCTGCCACAGTTGCAAAGTGTGATGGTAACTGAAAGGCTCTGGAGCTAACAGATACCTTTCAGTCCATTGAAGGAACAAACATCTTCAAAATGGTGCATCGCGCGGTGCAAGCTCCTTAAAACAAGTTTGAAAGAGACCCCGACCTGGTAAATCGATGAGATTGATAATCAATAACAATGATAACAATCAATATCAATTATTCGATTGGTATTGGAAATCAACGGTCAATCGATGGCGGAGTTTCTTGTAATATATTATCGACTGGTCATCGATTTCCGATAACAATTGATTAATTGATATCGACTGTGACTGTATATGATTATAATATTATTAATATAGATGCAAAAATACTCGACTCTGATTGGCTGAGAACAGGGCTGTTATATTTAAATTAGTGTGCAAGTGTGCAAAAAAGGTTAATCAGAAGTGCAAAAGTAGTTAATCAGAGTTAATTGCGCAGATTAATTGATTTTGCACACTTCATTGCCATGACAATCACGCAAGCGCAACTTTTGCATCGAGAAAAAAAATGGTACCCAAGAGCGAGAGATTCCCAAAACAAACAAAGCATCCGCAAAAGTTTAAACTGGGAAATTTAAACGCACGAAATCGACTCTAAAACATGGACGAAAGTGCCGGTCAGAAATTCGTGGAGGAGCCGGCGAAATTATTGTCAAATGAAAGTGGAAATCTACGAGCCCGAAGTCAAGTTATGTTCAGAGATCAGCAAAGTGCCAAGCCATCCGCAGCGGGAATAGTCTGAAAGTTCAAGAGATCATCGACAGGTTGTGATCAGTAAACTTGTGTAAGTTGATCGCGATTTCTCTAGTTTCGATCCAGTTTCTTCTGCTGAAAAGCTTGTTTGTGAAAGTTTAGCGGCTCAATTTGTTCGTGAGTGTGTCGATCGGCTCTGAAGAACTTTATGACTGAAGCTTGAAGGCTTCACGATACGATAGCAATGTTTTCACTGAACAGCAGCTTTAACAGTTTTCTTCATGGCCAGAAATAGCGGACATTCTGAGCCTGCAACATTGTCAGCGGGCCGGGTATTTCCCGCCACAATGTGCGTCCGCGGCAGCTTTTCCCGCCCAAAATCGCGGGCAGCAGTTTGTTTACCAAATGTACAATTAGCTGAAGTATGCCGGATTGCAATCAATCACTGCGATCGCTCAGAAAAGTGTTCAGAGACCGCTGGATTGCTACGATCACTGCGATTTCTGAAAAACTGTTCCGAGATCTTAGTGATTATTGGAAACAGCATGCCGCGAATGGAAAAGCTGAAATGTTTCAAAGCGACTGGGTGACACGCACGGTCAGTTTTGTAAAACTTGGTGCTGTGGTTTAATTGCAAATTCTGTGCTGAAGTTAGAAGAAAGGATGAACAAGTCTTACAATTTAGCGGTATTAAAAGAGTTCCTGCTTTGCTGGACAGAGTTTCCTTGTCCGTTCTTGAACAACCGTATTTATGCGCCACGATTCGCGACGTCTCTTTCAAAGCTCCATTAAATTCCCAAAACAAATCCTGAACTCACTTTGCAGGATGGTTTACTCACAAGGCTACACAGTTTGTTTTGAACAACTTGGTCGATCGCCGGGGCCGATCGGAGGGAGCTAGAACCGATCGCGAGTAGCATCGAACCTTGCTTCATTAAGCGTGCGTATCGAGTGATTGTGCAGCTAAATTCAACAAAACACATCTTTATAATCCAAAAACGCAAGAGATACAAAGTGCCGAGGGTTACCAATAAGTTTGTTCAGAAGAATGACCTTTCTCGAAGTAAGAACCAATTGAACAGCTTCGATATTTCAACAACTTCGAGGCAAAACTGTCAGCTACTCTCATCCAGTATACCGTTTTCAGCTTGTCTGCCATACTGTTGTCTCTTAGACGTGTCTTGCATCTTTACATTCGAAAAATGCAAGAAGTACATATGGACAGCTACTGATTTTGTGTTAATATTTTCGGTATCCTTGTATTATAAGAGAATCCGGTTGAACAGCTTGCTATTTAGTCCCTAGTTCAAAGGTATGATGATTTTTGTGTCCATCTCCATAGTAAAGTCTCTTGTTTAGTTTACACTGAAAGCCAAAAAAATTGCAGCCCCTAATGCGCATGCGTGTCCGCTATTTCTGGGCATGTAATCTTCGCTAAGTAAATACAACAACAGCTGAAAGATAAAGTATGTTCAGAACAGGAACAATGCTGTGAAAAACCCAAAGGTAAGGTTAGAATAGTTACATGATATACTTTCATAATTTTTAATAAATTAAAGAAACAAACTCATCAAACTCAAACTCACGTCATAAAATGTTCAAAATTGCAACTCACGCGTACGCGGTTCAAGAAAACGGCGGTGACCGTAAACAGCCAAGACCCCAAGAAAAACTTTCTTAAAGAAGTTGCATCCTTAGAACGAGAACTCAATTTTATGCTTATACTTACATAAAAGTAGTAGTTGTGGCACAGTATTTACCACAAGCATAATCAGGCTGTCTATTCTCAACTGATACTTTTCCCGTATTCATGACTTTATTTCTAGGACCCAGTCACAGTCGAGAATATTGCTCTGAACAAACCCTCGAGCCAATCCAGTGACTATAGTCCGGAATTTCCAGCTAAGTTAGCAGTGGATGGAAATTCGGATACGGCCTGGTCAGGGAAGAGCTGCACGCACACTCAACACGACCTAGCACCATGGTGGATGGTTGACTTGGGAACCCCTTCGCTTGTGAAAAAGGTGCATATTGTGAACAGGGGAGACTGCTGTGGAGCAAGACTCAGTGGATTTGAGATTCGTGTTGGTGAGTCTCGCAAATTATTTTGTCATGTATTTATCGATACGACCAAATTGAGAAAAATCTTCCTAACCATGACGGCTTTACGCGTTTATTCTATTTTAGGCCTTTCACCTACAGCAGATAGCCTGCTGTAAATTCTACAACACAGGACCATTTTGGGGGTTTGAAGCTAGGCGCAAACGCACCCAGCATTGTCGGCCAACAACAACAATGTTGCTCCCAACATGTTGGGGCCGTTTGAACACCCTGTTGGGTGTTGGTGAAAGTTGCTGGGCGAAGTTTGAAACGCTTCACACTTTTGATCCAACAATAATTTTAAACATTTCTTTTGTTTTATGATCATTATAGCGTAACGCAACAATGTTGCGTGCGTATTCATTTGAAATATCAATTTCTTTGATTAGGGCCGCAACTGTCATATACCACCAAACTCGCCCAACAACTGCCAGCAATGTAAAGTATTGTTGGATGCGTTTGTACTGGCCTTGAGGGCTCTGCGAGGGGTCGACTGACATCATTCAAAGTTTTTTTTTTTCAGTGGTTGAATACCAAAAAAAATCATTACTAAGCCGCTTAAAGCGTGAAAGTCTCAACAATTTTGTAACTCATTGTAGGCTATTACTTTAAATTTAGTTGGGAGTTACTCATGATTTTGATGCGTTTTATTCAGAGCGTTCTGCTCAGACATCGACATATGATGCAGCCAAGTAGCAAAAGCAATAATCATGCAAAGTGTGCAGTAACTTAATCAAGACAAATTTTGCTCTATACTACTTGTGGAGGGGGTGGAAAGCCACTGGAGGTTGGGGAAGGGGCTACTACTGTGCTGGGCTACAGGCTCAAAACGGGCTGGTTTTTTAAAATACCTCAGGTGTTTGAAAAAGGATAATTGTTCTTTTTGGTACTTATTATCGATTATAAGGCTGCACTGAGGTAAATGTATTGGTATTTTGTAGTAGCTCTAAGACTTCCGCCTCAGTTTTCGCAAAAATCGCATTTCCGAGTTGTCTCGAGCTGTTTTGAACCGACCCGCATGTCATTTAGGGCTGTTAAAGTCTTCTTGAAATCGACTACTTGAGTAGAATATCAAAGTAATGTGCATATTTCCACGACCTCTCGTGGAGGTCTGAGCAATCGATGAATCTGCCCATAACGCGCGAGGTTATTGTGGTATTATTAATGGTAGCGGGGCAAGGACAACATTGAATTTCCCTTTAGTTACGTTTGTCAGTCAACAAGTCCACAAATTATAGCAATTATCCTTTACTTTGTAGAGTTCGTGCATAGCTCGTTGTTTCCACCGAGGCTGACGTGGAAAGAATGTTGAATTTAACTGATCAACATGAAAGCTAACTAATGCTATAATTCATTTTGTTTGTTTTTGTTTTTGTTTTGTTTTGTTTTATTTTGTTTTGTTTTCTTCCTTTGCAGAGTGAGTCCTGGGTGCACTCGGAGGCTGCAAGAAAGTTAGTACCAACAATTTATGTTAATATTTTTATTAATTTGTGAACATTACTCTTGTAAAGCAAAACTTAGATAAGTTTCGTACGGCACGTCGAAGCGCATTCAACCAATCATAAACAAATAATTCGTTAAGGCTTGTGTGACAATCCCCAAAATCAAATACAGCGCTTGGCTTTTGTTTAATGCCTGAGTCATCAACAGGACCAACAACCCACTCTGGTTGGTTAGAGAGAATTGTGTAATCACGACAAAAAAAAATTAGGTATACATCATATGAATGCGAGTGCAATAATTTACACCACAAGTGATGTCTGAAAATTGTACCAGGCGAGTGCAATTTGGTACAATTTTCAAACATAAACGAGTGGTGTAATTCATTAATTTCACGAGCAACTCATATGATTACTTGTTTATCATATGACAGTAAAAAATTCGTTGGATTAAATATTCAAACATTTTCTCATTTTGAGCGCGGGCACTAATGTCATGGTTGACAACTAACTATCGTCGAATAAAGACGTGGAAAAGTATGAAAATACAAAAAAGGGAAAAATTATTGATTGATATTCAATGTAACGTTAACTAACGATTTTAATTGCTCTTACTGCAAATTAACGATTAACTTGCTTGCTCTCAGTCAATCAGATTGCATAAATTTTCAAGCATGTGGCAACAACAGTTATTGAATTTTGAAGGTAGTTTAGAGATTTTGCGATGTAAACCATAAACCGCTTTCTTGTTTACATATTTAATTTACTTCCGCAGGTAGAGGGGATACAAAGAAGGTGAAGGGGCTGTTTAGATGACACGTGCCTGCTGTCGTGTACCACACCAACGAAATAGCAGTCGATATACTGGTTACTATACCAGTGCAATCCAAGAAGTAGTGGGGGCTTGGTGTGAGTCATAAAGACCGTAATTTCTTTAACAGTATTCTCTAAGGAACTGTTACAGAGTAAGGGTTTGGTTGGTCATTTGTAGTTATAGTTTAATGGGTTTGTTTGACGGTTGTTACACGTGTCAAGTGCATGAATAAAAGTAAAGAGATAGTGATATGATGTGTCCTGGTATTATCATCTTCAATGAAAGCACGTACAGATGTTAACAAAGTGTCACGTGATTAATTGTGACATCTGCTGTTCTGAAAATCGAATCCACCAGTTGACTCGTGGGAATTTATAAATAATTTTAATATAGTCTGATATCACTTTACAAACGCTTCCTTCTGTCTCAGTCGACAAATAGACTTGAAACATTTTAAAGTTACAAACAAGGCAAAGGCAAAAGATTTATCCGCAGTCCCTCAATTAAAAAGTATCTTTTATTATATAGATGCGATTGTTTTACTGGAAAATATACCGTGCGTAAAATCCATGCGAAACTACATCCGGGGCGCGAATGGCGAATTTTCCATATCTTCACTTGGTGAGGATATCAATTGTACGGTTATTTGTGCATTTTCTCGTGCATTTTTTCGCGTCATTTCACTTGTGTCCATATAATAAACAAGAAAATTACACGGCGGCTTGAAAGAATGGATTGTAGTTTCTTTGGCTATTTACCCTGTATCATCCTCAGGTTTTCACTGAATGATGAGAACTACTGGAATATTATACCTCTGGTCAATGCATTATGCGGTATCAGCCTCTTACTTGCAGTACTGACTTACACTCGCCACTAAGATATTTGGAGTAAACTGAGCAGATTGAAAAACAAAGCAGGGCAACCATGTTGTGTACACAACACGTCACAAGTCAACACTATGACAAGAAAGCCTAGATGAGTGAAAGAAACTGACTCATTCGTCAAAGTAGCTTGTTTTACAAGTTGATCAAAATTCGTCGGCAACATCTAACAAGACTATGACTCTGAGCAATCGTGGAGTGCTTTTAATTTTCATTTGAAAATGCGGCAGCTTTTTGACTGATGTAGTAATAATTTCAATCAAAGTAGAATTTTTTTGAAAACGATGTGTTTTCAAATGGAAACGGCTTACTGTGGATAAGTGAGTTCAAAAACGAAGGTTTTAAAAACATATTTTGTTCCTTATGTCGCATAGTGATTTGTACTACAAATAAGAGTGTAAAAAGATGCACAGCAAGAAAACTCATGGGAATGGTGCCTATTACACCTCGTGGAAATCAATACAGCGAGGTGGTTCATTTCTCTGCACAGATTATTTATGAACTGATGAGAGCCGTGTGGTCACCACCCTTCCACGTATAAAGGGGTTCGGTATTTTAATTAGTACTGGTAAGGAAGCTTTGCGCGATCTAACCGATTGAACTGTGTATCCTGAGTAATATTTTATATAGGCATTACTTTTAGGCAGGCCGCAAGTGTCATTCCTCCTGTAAAATGCATAAAATGCAGATGAAAGTTGGAGCTCAAAAGGGGCGGGCCGAGAGAGGGCTCTAGTAACTTTTAAAGTTTTAATCCGATGGAAATGAAACTTTATAACATGTCAGTATACATCAAGGCAACGAATTCTATGTTTTTTTTATGCTGGGCCTAAGGGCTCAGCATATACATAATTGTTTTCACCCGAGAGCCAAAGCGTAGGTATCATGGCAATTGGTAAAAGAAATCCCCCCCTTAGGATTTTGAAGTTTGATTGACGTGCAAACAAAAATACAATAATTTGATTGGGTGATGTTTATGTGCAAGCGGTGTGGAAGCCTTTCTTTTTTGGCTGAGTTTCAAGTATGAAACTTGAAAATTTTGTTGACATATACTTGCGCCCTTGCGGTTTTTGTTTAATTATATTCACTTTTGCATTCTTCTTCTTTCGTCCTCTAAATTGCGTTTCTCTACCAAGCTTTCTAAATTCCAGTCGGCCTGTTTCATTTCTGAGTTATTATCACCGCGGTTTTGATGAATTCACGGTTGTTTGATGAGCGTATGTTAAAGCTGAAAAACCCAGCCGGAGCCACTTCAGCTTGTCGAAATGGTATCGTTTGATTATGTTTGCTTTCCTTCGCTAAGTTTTAACCAGCTGGACGAAGAAAAATGCGAAAGTGAATATAATGAACAAAAACCGCAAGAGCGCAAGTATACGTCAACAAAATTCTCACGTTACATACTTTGAAACTCAGCCAAGAAAAGAAAGGCTTCCACGCCGCTTGCACGTGAACATTATCCAATCAAAATATAGTATTTTTGCTTGCACGTCAATCAAAATTCAAAATCCTAGAGGGGGGACTTCTTTTACCAATTGTCATGATACCTACGCTGTGGTTTTCGGGTGAAAACAATTATATGCTGGGCCAGGGCCCAGCATAAAAATAGGCACCTGTGAGGTGCATATGTGTCTACTGCATTTTTTCTTCTATTTTTTTGCACGAAGAAATAACATTTGCCACAGGCACCCTTCTTGCACAGCAAGATAATTTGTGACGTATTTTCGTTAGCTTGGATTAGCTGGCCCGCGACCAAAATGTCGCGTCGCATCTGTGTTTACGCTAAAACTGTTCTAGAAGAAACGATTCTTTTCTGGAAAACTGGGGAAATTTAAGCATTGGGAAAACGCACACACTTAATACAGGAACAGAGAGAAGGATACCCAGACATTAAAGGCATTTCACAGATCTGAAACTCGGATCAGCACAAAGAAGCACTTGCGTCACCTCGACTCCGAGAGCGTCACGAGGCGAAACTGAACTAATGGAGAAATATAGGTTCCCGGAGATGAAGGTTACTTGAGGATGCAGTAACCATAGCCTGTGTACAGCCGTCCCATTTTTCGTACCTCGGAAAGGAACCTTTTGTTCCTTTCCGAGGTACGAAGAATGGGACGGCTGTACACAGGCTAAGTAACCATTGCTAGGAAATATGCGTATTCAGTCGCCATTGACGGTTTTTGTAAACATTTCACTTCACAGCCGTCACGACCAAATCAAATCAGTAACGACAAGCACAACTAGGCTCAAGTAAAGTATATATATTTATTTCAACTCATACGCGAATGACCAAATGGAAGATTCATAGATGCTTCACATTTTACTGTACTGTCTCTGCCGACTGAAATATCCGGCGACACAAAATAATGACTGGTCGATATATGTACCGTTGCAACGTGTTGTCATACTGTACACAGTTCGTCAGAAAAATCGGGCGATGCATAGTACTGGCCAGAACCCTTCCTTCGAGCGTTTTTGGCATACATATCTTCAAAAACTGTGATTTGTGGCAAACTTCAAAACACCGCGCACAAGAACTTCGCGACGCGACAGCATGGGTTTTGTCGTCAGCTTTCGTTGTTTCAGTCGGCTAAAATTCCGGCCAATCAAGACGGTTGATATACGGTCGGAAATCTTTTCGACTTCACGAACTAACTATTGATGCTTCTCATTGGTCCCGGATGGTCACGAGCGACCATTTATCGATTCTTACGTTACATTACATTACATTACTTACAAACTCGATGACATAGTGTCTACAGCTTCTTCGAAGCAGCAGACACAAAAACAAACTAATTTCTTGTTTGCATTTGTAAGAACACGAGAAATTAAACTGAATGATAAATAAAATATCTTTATTAAAATATTTTAATTAAATATCTTTATTCAATTAAAATATATGATTTTTTAAATTTGAAGTGTGTGCTCATAGTTTTAGAAACAAAAAATGGCAAGTTAGATAATTTTTTCTCGATACAAAACTATATTTTCCAGTTTAGCGAATATTACGCGGCCCAGACGAATATATTACGAGAGGAAACTACTAGACTCAAACATCATTCATGCAGCGGTTTTTTGGTACAAACGGGTTGCCTGAACGGGCCTCCTCGCATGAGAGGACTCCAGAGATACGCAATATTTAAACTGCTTCTATTTCTGGTAAATACACACTCAAGATTGAGGCATATCGATGCATAAGACAGATAAACTGCAATAGCAAACTGAAGAGCCCCAAAACGCCCAAAATGTTTAACGCGCCACCATCTGCACTATAGTAACTATTCTCTGCATGCACTGAACGCCAAATATGACAATTATAGGCGTCTACAAAGATTTTATATTCTCATAGCAGAGGAAGGGTTGTACGATACGTTTTGCAACTCTGTTTATAAATCCATGCTAAAATACACAGTACAGAAGATTAAAGCGGGGCTTTGCAGTGAGGGCTTGACAGAGTGATCAGTGGATTACAACACGGACTGACCCAAACTCTGCGCATGTATATTAAGTACCATTTCAACTAATACTCAGTGTCTTACAAATATGAAGAGCATCTAGTGCATCAGCGTTGCAAAAAAGATGTGGATATTGTGCAAAATCGGACAAAACGTAAATGTGCTGACACACTCAAAAACCCATCAATTATAAGCACGTTCTTCACACGGCGATCGTGGCTGTATCAATACCCTGGGTACCAGAGGATATTTCCTCTCTCGAGTGTTATTGAGCACCGAAGGAGTGTTTAATGTCGCTATACAGACTGGTTAAATGTCGTATACTTTTAATTGACCGTCATCCGAGACAGGAAGTGAAGCATAAAGGAAGCTTTAATCTCTATTTACAATTTATACATCGAGCATAAATTATCAAAATGATAATTCATTCATCGAGTTAATCTCATCTCTTCGGCATTATATCAGATAGTTTATAGACAGCAATATAGCAAAACATACTGTCAGACCCTACTAGCTGAACGTTCGGCTGTCAGCTGTTTTCACTGCCATGGAAACAGTGTAGCTCGGTAAATTAGGGAAGTGACTAAAAGTTATTAAAAGAACTGATTACGCAGATGAATATATTACTTGGGAAAACAATGGTCAGGAAACATGATTCCGTCAGCACTTATTGAGGGCGTCCGTCACATCAGTTCAAGGAAACTAGAAATGAAAATACACAATATTTGAACTGCTTTTACTGCCGGTAAGTCTAAGACCAAGCTTTTGACACAAATTTGTTATAGGCATCTATGTACAAAGTGCTTTGACTTCATCAAGTTAGGGAAAGTTGTAAAGGAGCTCCATGCCAAACATAAATGCAGTATTCAGGCGAGTTTATAAAAGTTATAGAACCCTGCAATGACGTTTTAACAGAAATACTGTACATTGAAGATTGTCGTGACCCCTGGCCAGCCATCTATGCATGCCGATTAGTAAAATAACGTTGTAATGTAGATAAAAGAAATCTGAATACTTTGTGACATATCATAAACATATACAGTGGAACACCCACGGCGATCGATTTAACACCGAAGGAATGTTTAATGTTGCTATACAAGCTGATCAAATGTTGTATAATTTAGCGTTTCGTACGAATGGATTCTTAGTTACCTGAGAATGCCGATTCTTGGTCAGCCTCACAGTTAGCCAATGCTCACACCGACCGAATATGGGGTACACCTGGGGATATATGAAGAATATTTTAGAATACGGAAAGCTCTGAAAGCAAAACTATGGTATTCTTTGATCGTCACCCGAGACCTGGAGGTAAGCATTAGAAAAGGAAGCATCATTCTATTCACCGAGCATAATTATCAAAATGATAAATCATTCATCGGGTAATCTCATTCCAGCAATATAGCAAAACATACTGTCAGACCCTACTAGCTGAACGTTCGGCTGTCAGCTGTTTTCACTGCCATGGAAACAGTATAGCTCGGTAAATTAGGGAAGTGACTAAAAGTTATTAAAGAACTGCAGATTACGCAGATGAATATATTACGTGATAAAACAATGGTCAGGAAACAAACATGATTCCGTCAGCACTTATTGAGGGCGTCCGTCACAATCAGTTCAAGAAAACTAGAAATGAAAATACACAATATTTGAACTGCTTTTACTGCCGGTAAGCCTAAGACCAAGCTTTAGACACAAATTTGTTATAGGCATCTATGTACAAAGTGCTTTGATTTCATCAAGTTAGGGAAAGTCGGAAAGTATTCAGGCGAGTTTATAAAAGTTATAGAACCCTGCAATGTCGTTTTAACAGAAATACTGTACATTGAAGATTGTCGTGAGCCCTGGCCAGCCATCTATGCATGCCGATTAGTAAAATAACGTTGTATTTAAATGAAGATTAAAAAAAAGTCCGAGTATTTTATGACATACAATTCGTAAACGGCCGCTACCACTTTTGAGGCTAACGGTCGATGTATGAGAGCCGACGTTTCGAGCGTAACACTAAGTCGGAGGAAGTGAAACAGTTTGAATCTTGTCGATTCATTCGTTGACGACTGGCCGCGATTAGGAAGGCCAAAACTAATTATTTCAGGTATAGGGATCATAAATTTGTTATGGAAGGTTTGCACGGCGACCATGTTGGATGGCAGGAGCAATAGGATTCAATTCCTCTGGGAAAGAAAGGCTAATGTTGAGGAAAATATTTCACTGTTCCTGCCATCCAACAAGGCCGCCGTGCAAACCGTCTATTCCACTTATAGCAAACGTAACGTAACAATTTGTACTGATTATACTTCGTTCAAGTAGAATGTTCCTGTTAATCGCATCGATTGCAGTCTGATCACTAGGACAGCACTGAGTAAATTCGCCGCATGTATAATCGGGGACTCCCCGAGAATTATGTTATATATCCATTATCCTTTGAGGGTTGTAACGTTACGCAAACAGTGGTTCATGAAGTCAGTTTGGTTGGTCAGCGTTCTTCGCCTTTTAACCATCTACTTACTTCGAAGCAGAAATTCACTTATCGTGTGCAAGCCTGGCGCCGTTTATCTCATGTTACAGAAAATGCAATGAATTAACTTAGCTTGAGCAGCGATTTCGGAATTGAGTTTTTTTTTTTTTGGCTACGTTTTAAGGTTTTTCTACAAATTATGCCCTTGAATCTAAAACTGTGTGCAATGCAATGACCGCGGATTAATCAAGTATAAGGTTGCTCACGGCCGAAAAAGATAGTTCTCGGCGTCCCGCGAACCGCGCTTGCACAGCCTTCACAGGCACTGAACACACTACAGGCCCACCACGTGTACAGAACTTTCTATAGTACTCGAGCATTTTGCACGGGTGGCATTTATTCATTCAAAACTCTGTTTTGCATTGTTTAAGATTATTTGCATTGAGTGCCGTAAATTATTTTTTAATAATTCTTGATTTTTCTTCTCTTGCGGTACAGAATTCGTGGGAAAATGTGGCGAGCAATTTTGGAGGCGAACCAGTTTCTGGGTCTGTGTAGGAACATTTCCAGAACTGGCCTTTTTGTCAAAATGAAGCGCTCTTCAAACATAGAGAAGCTCGACCCCTATCAGCGAGTATCATATGTTTCAAGAGAAGAAGATAAGGAAATAGAGAATTGCGTTTTGGAACTGTTCAAGCCGAATCTTCCAAACCGAGTAAATGTCATAGTGCTTCATGGCCCGGGAGGATACGGTAAAAGCTGGACAGCAGGAAATCTAGTAGATAAATTGTATATTTCAAAACTGGGCGCGGCTTCCTTCCGTTTTCAAGAAAATGGCAACCCGAAATGGACGATCTTAAAGGCTCCCATCGTAAAGTGGACCTTGAGTGCCTCAAACGAAGAGAGTCTTTTTGACAGTTATCGTGATCTCGCCAATGCATTGGATCTCCAGAAAGATATCAAAGATGCAAACCACCAAAATACAATGTCTTATAGAACATCTTCTGGGCGACAACACAACAATGAGGTGTCACACGTCAAAACGGAAGGTGAAAAAGACAGTGGAATGAAAAATGCGTTGGAGTCAATCTACCAGTCGGTTACGGAGAAGCTAGACAAATTCGCTGGCTTTGTACTGATTGTCGATGGTGCAGATAAATATTCTGCAAAATTAGCCAGATATTGGCCAAAAGAAGGCGAGCTGAGAAAGGGAAAAGGTCTAGTGGTAATAACAACACAGGACCCACACGTATTTCCCAAGGGAAATAAAGACAATGAATGTTTTATAAGGAAAGTCTCTGTTGGGAAGATGAAAGATAAAGATGCCATGACCCTGTTGGAAAAGAGTAGCGGACTAAAACCGAAAGGAAACGAGAAACAATGTGTTGAAGACATTGTTGTCAAAGAACTCGACTGCATTCCCCAAGACATCGCTTCGTGAGTTAAAATACAGTGTACCGGTACCCTACATTAGGCTTTTAGTATGCATGCAACTTTCACCACGTTTTCCCACTTGCTTCAATTTATTCGAGTGCAGAGCCATTTGTCCCTTTTCGGTAACGCTCTTACAAGAAGTACGATATTCGCAGATACCCCCTCGATCTGGCGACTTTTACTTTGGTACTGCTTAACAAGAGTAACCTTTGTTTTACTGAAGTTTTGACGCAATTATTTCTTCGAAGTCAAGTGCTGCACGCAAAAAAAGGAGAAAAATATGGTCTTTCGCGTTGAAAGAAGAATGGATTGCGTGACGCCGTACGTATTTCTCACGGTCGACATACCAAATTAATTCATGCAGTTTCAAACATTTAGTACTTGAATTGTGAGTCGGCCGCCGTAGTGTGGGAGAAAAGAACACTGATTTTTCCAGTTTTGAATTCATAGGCAGTGCAATTAAATAGGCTTTCTGTGCAATTTCTTTCTTTCTTTTTTCTTTCTTTCTTTTTCTTTTCTTTTCTTTTTCTTTTTTACTCTGGAATGCAATCCACGCACTAGAATCCGAGGCATGCATATTTAAGGAAATCGAGTTACATGTTTTCTATGTGAACCCGCTCAAAACAGAGTGATTTCTCCCAGACTCAAATCAAAATTTGAACTGTTTACTTCAAATTATACATGGGCTTCAAATCTAATCATACTTCGAAGGGCTTGTGAATGATTCTCGTTGCAATAACTGCGTGTCAGATTGCAGCATTTCTCGAATAGACAGTTACAGTTTCAGATCTTAAAAGAAAAACAGACATCTGACTAAATCATTTAAAACTCCAGGTTCCGACTGCTCTGAGCAAATACGCTAGCCGAAACTGGCGACAGAAGCCGGTATTAAAACAATACTTCGAGAGAAAATGATCAGCAAACAGATTTTAATATTTTTGTTGACGTGATCGGGTCACAAGATACAAGGTAGAATATAGACGGCGTACTTGCAATTTTGCCCGCTTTTTCTCCTGTAGTTATCAGTTCCCTTTCAAGCGATGTTCTGTTAATGTCGCTCTTGATCGGCATTCATGCGCTGTTCTCTTTGCGGAGTCGTTTCATCGGCACGATTTATGTTCACAACGCTGTCGCCCACATGATTGTCGTCTTTTCTTGAGTCGCAATTGACTGTTCGATTGTTCCCGCGATTAGCCGGGTTACCTTCTCTTTTGAAGACGAGATTCGCGAGACGGTTGTGTTTCCAATTTTCCAGTTTTCCCAATTTTCCAGTTTTCAAATCCATGTTAGTGAATGCAGTACAATATATTATTGTGCTTCGTTCAAATCGCTTTTCTTTCTGTCGGTCACGCGTGACCAATCCTTTGTGAAGTGTTCTCATTGCATTCTGGGCCTGGTCGTACGCCAGAATGACTGACAGACGAACGTTACTCCGAGATGGCCACCCACTTGGAGTCTCCATATAAGGCGATACTACTGTATTAGCGTCGTGATTATTACCCTCGCTTACGCTATATAATATATACCAGTAATTTTAGAGGAAGCTCAAATGATATAAGCCTCCGGCTTCTTTTTTGAGCTCCCTCACCACACAATAATACAAAGAAAAAAATTATATCAATACGTATATGTATATATTAATTTAGTAATATAGCTGTGTGTGGAAACAAAATAAAATAAATACGTTTTAATCAGTTTTTTATGTTACACAGCCTTGGACTTCAGTTATCTGCGCTCGTCAAGGAGAAAGGGGAAGTGTTTAGTTTCGCTACCCTGAAGAAGCTGCTGGAGGAACGGAGAAGCAATGAAACTCCTGAATCCATGAGAACTGAATCCATCAGTGGCCTGCTTGTACTGCTTCACACGATGAGAAAAGGCACCACGGAGGTGGGCGCAGCTTTTCCCTCACTCTGCGAATTATTAATCAAGACACAATACTCCCCCACCCTCCTCCCCAGAATACCGGGCGACCCGAAGTCCCCCCGCCAATTGTCCACCATAAAATGCAATATAGTGTCGTGATTAGTAGTCTCGCGGGGCTACTCAATTACTCAATTAGTCAATCTGAAGTTCAACAAAACACTTTAACCTTACACTTTGTTGCTTGAAGGTCTTCAAACTGCTATCGTGTTGCTCGGGCGAATATTCTGTCCCATTAAAGATAATCGAGGACTTTGTTGCTAGCAAGGACGGCTTGTTAGACAAGCTGAGGGACAGTGAATTCTTGGAAGTGAAACCGTCTGGGCTGATCAGTCTGCATCAAAGACAGCACAGGGGATTAAGAAGAATCCTGACCAAGAAATGGCCTAACAAGGAAAACTCCTTCTTTGGTAAATTCACTTCTTAACTGCCTTATTTGTACGATATTTAAGAAAAATATTTTACAACTAATGCTTTATGACTTCTATTGAACCGGCTTATAAAAAATATAAGGCTTGTTGAAACCCACGTTATTCTTAGCCACATGGTGAAAAAGTAATTATTTACAAACGGAGGTGAAACAGTACATTATCTGCTATAGTTTCTGCGCTTCGGTACAAAATACAAATGTCACTTCATTGACCGTTTTGAAGACGTCAGTGACCCCCTTCCACCCCTTCATTTTTGTAAGTGACTGAGGTATAACTGTGCGTGTACGTCCGAGGGTTATTTACCTACTTTCCTTTTCAATCAATTTAAAACAGAAAGTATGGCAGGCATTCGAATGCGACCACTATTGATGAAAAAGAATAGTTCCTATCGGTAGATTCGGTAAAGACACCCTTGTTTTACTTGGCAGATGACATTGATAAATGATCAGATATTTAACATTTTTTTCTACTAAAGGAAGCTTGCTCAATTTCTTGTGGAAGAAAACCGGGGAGACACCAGTTCCAAGCCTAACCCATGAAGACATCTCTAAAGCGATTCAATGCATGAGCAAAGCGTGCAAGGGCTCTATGCAGTACAAAAGTGACCAGGAATACGCTATGATCAAGCAGGCACATCCACACCTCAAAGAGTTACTGCAGGTTGGTCAACATTATTGCACTTATTGGATGAAGTATCAAGATCTAAGTCAGTGAAACTTTACGTTTTTACTAAAAGAACATTCAATGAAGATAAGTTTGGTTTGCTAAACGCATCGCCAGAAATTCCGGACATTTTGCGTCCACGATTTCTTCCGGTCTTTCCCAGCGGCGTGAGGTATGAGCATGCGCTATTCATATATTCAACATGTTTACGTATTTTGCCTCAGTGGGGTGGGGGAGGGATGGGTTTCTCCGGTTCAAAAAGAGACTGCTACGTTTAGGAGATGTGCCGCTGACCGATCCAGTTGAAATTAGCTTTCGTTTGATGCAATTCTCATGGGATTTGGAGCTTCCTAGCCCAAAATATCAACATCCGAAGTCAGCGTATTTCACGGGATGCGCTGCATTGGGTACGAGGCATTCGCCACGGCTGGCTGTGAACTACAAATTCAAATGCAAAAAGTACACATCAAATTTGCTCCAGGGGACTGACCGAGGCTTCACAGGAGATGTTTAATCCTTCGACAATCAGGTACGGGTAAACATTTTGCGTTGTACCCAAGTTTCTTGTATTAAATGCAGCTTAAAAAGTGACAGTAGCCGGTTTTGAGCGTATTCTGCTATCAAATCCATTCTTACGTTGGCAAAAAATTAAAATTCAAAAAAGTACACATCGAATTTTACCGGAGATAAATATTTTTTGTACTGTTGTGTTTAGGAAGCTTTCCTCTTCCGAATGCTGCCCAAACATTTTTACGAACGTGCTTCAGTTAAGCGAAAAGCGCAATTTATTATCAGATCCCATACATTTCTTTGTTATTTCTTGAGCGGCTCTCAGCGTGAAACCTGATGCCTTTTCCAAGATGGCGCAACCGGATATCTGAAATTTCTGGCGATGGTTTGACTAGAGGTTACGCCACTATCACCATTTTTCACCAGGTTGCAAGAGAACTGGGTTTTGAAGACAAAATTTCAGTGAGGGAAATGGCAGCAGCACATGCCTGTCTTGGTGAAAGCTACCTGTTCAGAGGTTCCTCAGAAAACGCTTCCAAACATTTGAAAGAAGCACGGCACCTGTATCAACGTGAAAGCGACGGAGACTATCGACTCGAAGAGGCAACTGTAACTCATTTTCTTGGAGAAGCACATAGCTACAGGCACGTAAGAGATTGAAAACCCCATATTTGGGACCTGCCATCATTAATCGATTAGGGGAAGGAATAGGAGGTTACAGAAACATTCATTCTTTGTGTGTCATGTGTTGTGTCTTGCGCATTAGATACGTTTTTTTTTGACAAAATGATGCTTTTGCAATTCTATTGTCTATATAGCAATGTCTGATGTCCCTCATTTTGAATCCTACTGGAAATAACCTACTCGATTGATTCCCGAGCGTAAGCGAGGATAATAATCACAACGCTAATGCAGTAGTATCGCCTTTCTTGGAGACTTCAAGCGGGTCGCCATCTCGAAATTTAATGTTCGTTTGTCAGTCAGTCTGTCAGTCTGGCGTACGACCTCGTTCCCAGGCACTTAGGCCAGAACTGTAAACCGCCATTTTGTTTAGTGGCATGCGATAGAGTACAAACGGAAGTGATTTTGTACAACAAAATACAGATACATTTAGCCAAGCAGTTCGACGACGGACGGCTGTAAACTGCCCGGATATTTTGCCAGTGTATCGGAGGCAAGCTTGCTTGCCGTGAAACGAATTCTTCAAGGCATCGACTGGCCGACCTGAACACAATCCCAGACGCCAATATTGTGTTAAAACGCAGACACTTCTTCAGAAAGGAATAGCAAAATACAGTCGGTGGAAATCGAACAATCGCCGTGACAAATTTCACCTTTTACAATAACAGGATTGTAGTTTTTGACAAGATGACGACGCACAATACAATGGAAAGTGGAATTTTCGTACTGTACGAGGACTGCTCTTTACAGTGTATTTTGAAATCATTGAAGACGTAAACAATAGGGTTTTGGGTTTTGTTACCTTTGGTGGAAAAGAACAAAAACTATGGCTTTCAGGAACCGGTGAGTTTTTAAAAAGTTACATCAGTTAACGTACAGTACGCGTAAGCTATTTTAAAGTCGTGTTATCATTGCGGTATTTCAACAATCGCCGTATATTTTGTCGTTTGATGCCCCGGTAACTATGAAGAAGGCCAAGTAGGATTATACTGTGATATTTCCGCGTTTCAAAGCTATTTCAAAGTGCCTTCGAGCAAGATTGTGTAATCCGATTCCTGACATTTTTGCATAATTTCGCTGACAGTCTGTCCGCTATACAGAGGTTTCACTGTAGTACACATTGCACACACGCGAGTGTGCGTTTTCTGCCACTGGCTTTCCCTCATTTCTGGCCATGTCGTTCCACCCAGAAAAACGTCATCAAGCTCATCTCGTCTCTTGGAAATACACTCTATTTTGAGTAGTGGTGCAATATGTTTGACGTGCAACTGAAAGCATGTACTTTTGCATACTCTTAGGGATATCACAAACATATACATACACACGGGACGTGTAAGCATGCTTTTCGAATTTTTCTTCCCGCATTTTCGAGAATGAAAAATCGGCTTTCGATATTCTAAGTCCTATTGATAAAATTGTTCTTTTTATGCTATACTGTAACTATCAAGCATTAACAAAATTATGGCGTTATTGTATTTACAATCAACAGAATATGTTTCATTCGCTTCACTAATACCTTTTGTTTTTGTTGTTATATATAGACATCTTGGAAGTCCTCATCAAGGTGAACACCTTCTTAGAAAGAGTCTGAAGATGAAAGAAGATATATTTGGCAAAAAAGACAACCCTGAAATAGCTCTCACATTGACGAGTCTGGCTAACAATCTAAACGAGCAGGGAAGGCACACCGAAGCGATGTATGCATGACGTTCAAGTATTGTCCATTGGTCCACTGAACATATATTTGTAGCCTCCGTTAGTAAAAATACTTCCTAGTTTAATCAAACCTGTTTAATAATCATAAAATGATAAAATAATTAATAGGATTGCTAATAAATATTATAAATGCAAATTATCAGCTTCGCAAATATAAAATTATTGTAAAAACTGCAAGGCAAATGCCTGCAATAGGTTTCGCTACACTTACATCGCGGCCATCTACTTGTAAGTTTAGAATGATTATATAAGTAAGACATTGCAGTAAAGCTCAATTTAGAAAGTAACTATTTCACTCCCGAGAGTGATTAACTTCTATATTCTCACCAGACATTATATAACACCGTGTAGCACGAACATTTTATTTTGCTGATTGGCGAGCGGGAACAAACTTTTGTGATACAAGATGAAGCTGCAATGTCTGGTTGGAACTAATTTTTGCATTCGGCAATTTTTGTGCAGAATTGTGCAGAATCTTTTAGATGCCGCAAAATTGTCATGCTACACGGCACAGTTTATGGAGAATTCGTCACCTACAATGTAATGGAATGAAAGTTGATTCAACTATCGCTTTTTACAACGTCACTAGGTTTTTTCTCCTTAAATGGTTGGAATAATCTGTATTTTTGAGCTTGGGTGTGAAATGGATAAATCTAGTGCATTAACAAGATAGTGTGCAACTAATTCCAGTAGTCATGATATTTGAAGCAAAAACAAATGCTTGTGATTGCCAATATTCTATTTTTTTTTCTTTCTTTCTTTCTTTCAGAGAGTGCCTTGAAAGAGCCAAAAAGGTATTTGAGTCCTTAGATAAAGACAATGCTAACTGTCGCCAGGAAAACGGTTTCGTTCTAAGTGGCTTGGGATCCTCGTACCGTTTCCTCGGACATTTCAACATGGCTGAAAAGCTGTTAAAACACGCCTTGAAAGTTTTTGAGGACTTAGAAAATCCCAGTGACATGAGGGTAGGAGTTGTTGCATTGCTGCACTGCAGCAAACTTTCCACTAAAAATCATTGTAACGTAAGCCATTTATAATATATATACATACAATACATCTTTGTAAAGGTCTGGGACTGACCAAAGCAGATCTGGTATTACATTTTTCATACACGTTAAAGGTAGAGTGCGGTCTAGATCAGATCGATCAAAGATTTTCGGGAAAAATCAGGTCTTGTGGGAAACAAACTTTTCGAGCGTTTCGGTCAATATTGCTCAAATTTTTGTGAGCTGTAGACAACACATTCTTCTCCAAAACTGTGTCAGCAATTTTTGATTTTTTGTTTCGTTTATTTTTTATTAAAGATTTTGTATAAAAACGGGTCCTGAAATTAAACGCTCCCTTTACTTTAAATGAGAATAAAACCCTTAAAGCAAAACGGATCAAAATTTGCTGACACGGTATTTTAGTCAACTTCATTGAGTATCAGAAAAAAGTTGTTTTAGCATTTTCGAATAAAACCGACAGAAGTTTTGTTTCCCGTTTCCGAAACAATCAAGTTTCAAATTAACTACAATTGTACTTCACCTTCAATGTGCTTGAAAACGATAACACTAGATCTCTAACCTGCCGTCCAAGACCTTTATGTACGTTAAATTGTAACGCTATAATGATTTTCTCCCGAAAGGGGCGCGCGCGAACCTTTATCGAGACCGTATAACGTAATAATTTGAAATTGCCTGCGAGTTACTATGTTTTAGTCAAGTCACGACAGGAGACAGTGACAAATACTAAAAGATTAATTTGATTAGTTTCACAGTAGCACGAGAAGAACTCTGACTACTTTGCCTTCTTAAATCATAAAGTCTGTGTAATATATAGCACTTCCCTTTCTGGATGATGCTTCATATGGCATGAACTAATGATTGTTTGGAGCTGTTGAATTTGTTCCTTTTTAAGGTTGGAGTCACCTTGAGTCGCCTTGCCTCTGTTCAGCGTGAACTGATGCAATTCCCTGAGAGTATTGAATCATTAAAAAAAGCCCAAGCGAAATTTGGTAAAAATAAAGAGTACCAGGCAGTCATCTACTCAAAGCTCAGCGTGGTGTATCGATACAAAGGGGACGACGAACTTAGCCTGGATTATGCGGAGAAGGCAAAATCCATAATTCAAGAAATCGGAAAGAATAAGAACGGCCACCCAGGTAATGCCATTGTAACCCTTTCAAGTGTGATGAATTTACTTTGCTTTTGAAACCTTGCTCTTAGTAAAAAGATGAATAAACTGATCAGTTCTCTCTACATCACTTTCAAAGTATACATCAAAGTTTCCCAAGACTATAGGTTGATAAAATTTACCTTTTGAGTTTGGAAGGGTTTAAAACCTGATTTCGCCAGGATAATGTTCTTGAATCTTTATTCGTTCTGAGCAGCCTTTTCTTTCCGGCGGCGTCCTGACCGAGAAAAAGGAGCCGAAGTAGCATTTTTGAGAGATTTTTGAAATGCGATCACATCACCGACGTTTTGCGAGGTGATTTTCTCCTTTCTCGACCTTTTTGGATCCTAATTAAAGTTCAATAATGATACACGGTTTCCTTCTAAATAACTAGTTTTAGCGCGGATATAAAAAAGTCATATTTCAACTTCAAAAGGAAGTAATTATTTTGAAGAACTTCAAACCCGCGCCCGCTGGGAAAGAAAGAACATAGCACTTGAGCAAAGAATTGACATTGGCACTATCAGCCGAGAACCGTTATAAGCAAAATGAATATTATAGTGTTGAAAAGTAATTATGTTCCTTTATAGGATTTGCAACTGCCTGTCGTAATCTTGGTCATGCTATGTCTGATCTTGGGAAAACGTCGGATGCATTAGAGCATTTACAGTATGCTCTAAAATCCTACGAAAACCTTCATGGAAAGAGTCATCGAACCACTGGTACTACGCTTAACTATATTGGCTCTACCTTTCTGAGAAGAGGCGAAGTGACTGAGGCCAAGGAACAGTTGGAGCAAGCCTACGAAATTATGAAAGCCAATTGTGACTCATCAGACCCAGGTAGTGAAACATTATTGGTGTTGGTCTAACGGATTCGGGCATTACTTTCTGCCGATTTGCTTTGTTAAGTTTAATTAAAAAATCATGAACTTTTGTCGCTGTTTGTGATTTGTCAAAGTTTATTATATTTGTTAAAATTGAATGATTCCTGACAGGAAGAGCTAATACCCTGAAACGACTAAGCAAAGCACTCCGGATCCTTGGTGAACTGCCCAGAAGTTTAGCATTGGCGCACGAAGCTCTCGAAATCTGCCAGAAGGTGTTTGATGGTGAACTTGCTCCTTGCCATCGAGAGGTCAGTATCAGCTAGCACTGAAATTTAACAAAGAAAAATGGGTCTTTATGCTAGAATGCTTAAATATATAATAAAGATACTATCAGCTAGCTATTATCATCGAGCTATTTTAAGAAAATATTTAATACGACACACAAAGTCACCCTTTATACTCAAGGAAATTCTGCACCGCAGATACGGAAATGTGATTCACTGGTTGCCAAAGCATACAGCGATCTTGGTTTTTATGAGAAGGCCAAGAAGTGCATGGATAAAGCCATTGCCGGCTTCAAGGTCTTTGAACGAAAGGATCCTCTAGAAAACGCACGCATACAGAGATATTCAGCAGAAATTCGACTGGACCATTTGGAGGCAAACATGATAAAAGACAAAGATGCACAGGCCTTGCAGACTATGAAGGAGGCAAAAGTACATCTAAAAAAAGCTGAGTCTCTTTCTACTCGCCATCTACAAACTGGTCTCATTGTCAAAGAAAAGGCACGTCTGTTGTTAATTACGGAGGACACCAATGAAGCCTACAGTGAGGTGATGAAGTCTCTCAAAATCGTTAAGGAAGCCTGTGAGGAAGTGCAAGACCATTATGTCGTGGCAGATGTTGCAGTTATCAAGAGTGACGTGGAGAGAAAACTGAACATGTACGACGAAAGTATGAAGACTCTCCAGAATGCTTTGGCAGCCTACAGGAGGGAATTTGGCAGCAACAACCCTAGTGTTGCCAAAACACTAATGAGACTGTGCCTTACAAGCCTTGAGGCTGGTAACAACGAAGAGGCAACGAAATATTACCATGAGAGTAAGAAGATATGTGATTTCATCAAGGAAGACCTAGCCAGGCAAATCAAAGAGAACGAGTTTGAAGGTTCAAGTACCTATAAGCTTGAGGAGCAATTTCCCCTCTTTAAATTTCAAAATAGCATCAGAAAATTGCTAAATATGCCAAAAGAGCGAGAAAGGCAACCCGGAGAATACTGGTGAAGAGGAAGATTTAAGAATGATTGTATACGGTTAAAAAATATTCAGTCTTAATTCTTTTGGAAGAAGCTATGTTATAATTATTATGATAAATAAATGTTAAATAAATGCAAGTAGAGACTGGAGACAAGCTTATCAAAGGACTCCAAACTCTGCGGGTATCCCTTTCTCGAGAAGGAAACTTAGCAATACAACATATAATTCCCTTGTATTGCACAAAACGATGTTGTAGCATGTATTAGTTTGTGCAAAATCGCTAATTATATTGCAAGATATGAACAGGTAACTGCTATCAACAACACCATGGAACTGAATCTTCTCTGGGGTTGCAAGATGGGCATGAAATTCTTTCTCTGTGTATGAGAAAGAAAAGTGGAGTTTCATTAATATACGCGTTACAAAGAACTTGATCAAAACAGGCAATTAGTAGGGAGTTTAAGAAACCTAGGACGGCGACGGCAACGCGAGGGACCAAAGAATAGTGTCTCTGTTTCCCTATTTCTTTTTAACTTTGCCTATTCTTAGGTTGCTCAGTTTGTTCCGTTATTGATTTCGTCGTTTCCTACTAAGAAGAACGATTGTCGTTATTTATCGAACTGTCGCCCACGTCCTGACAACGACGTAAAAAAGAAGCATTTGAAGTCGCACGCGAGAGCACGGCGACCCCGAGAACATGTCAATATCAAATATTCACGTGCTCTTTTGTCTTCTGTGATTAGTTTTATTGTTTCACCGACGTTGCCGTCGTCTTTCTCGCGTCCTGTATCTTAAAGTCCCTAGTATGGACGGATGGACTACAAGGCCTCCACAAGAACTTGTGCCACAGACAGATAAACTTAGTTGTACGTGTGTCATAACTTCCAGAGAAAGCTGCATATTAAGGAAAAAGACAAATTCCTCTACACCCAGAATCTTTACAATCAATTCTAAGACCCTGTTCACACGTAATTATACGTTTGCGTTTGTAAAAGCATACTTTTCTATTCGTTTACGTCTTCGTCTACACGTAAACGATGAAAATGGTCATCGTAAATGCATACTTTTGTAAACGCTCTCCAAGGTGGATACTTTCATAAACGCATGTTTTCGTAAACGCTGACCTCACAGCTGTCTTATAGTGCACGATCAAGTTATCTAACGCATGCTCAATGCAGGTTTTTAGCGTTTGCTTGTGGATGGGTGTAAACGATTCGTAAACGCTCACAGAATTCGTCAGATCAGAAAACTTTGATGCGTTTACGAACGTAAACGTATACGTTTGGACAGGGCCAAAGTTAGATTTCCAATCTGAGATCAACGTTTTGTATTGTTGCGCATGAACAAATTTACAAGTGATATTCTGGTTTGTTCTTGAAGGTTTTCAAGGAAGGTACTTTATGGTAATAGAATTGAATTGGATGCAGCTGCGACACTAGTTTGCTGTACGTACACATAGATAAATGCATCCAGTTTATAAAGCAAAGTGTTACGGGGCTATATAACAGACTTTAGAGTTGAATCTTACTTTTAATACACTTCAGCGTCGATGTTCCGTTTTCAAGAACAAGTCTCACTATATCTTATTACTTTCTTACCCTACCGCTTCTATGCACCACAAGTGTTAAGTCGTCCCAGCGATTTAGTATAGTTTTCACACTAGCCAAATTAGAACACAAAGAATAGGAAATGGATTTTCGTTAGGACCAAGTTCAAAGTCACATTTGGAACTCTTATTTCCGCTAGGATGTCGTTAACACTCGAGTGGCTCCTCTATTTGATTATACACTTATTCTAAAAGCACGCTAACCTATTCCAATGGATATGATTGGCTGTAGTTAAGATCTGAAGGAAGAGAAGGTTGCTGGCACGCCTACAGCAGTGTGCGCACTTGCTGTTGCTCATTTCCTAAAACAGGATCTTCAATTAATAACAAGATCACTTAGATTTCCTGAGGAAGGCCTCTCCGTTTTAATCACAGTAAACAACGACGTAGCTTTTGATTAAACATATATTCTAACTCTTCCATTTATCAACAAAAGAACTCCAATTCACTAATTTGTTTGCTTCCAAAACTACGGGAAGATATTCCAATTTTCAGCTATAACAAAAGGGAAGATATTACAGTGTTCCACAATTTCCAGGATTAGTATACAGCAAGAGAGGATATCATCCTCTCTTGTATACAGGTAATTAGAGGCAAGGCGCATTTGAGTTATCACAAGCCAGATCTCTAGAAAACGGACAAACCACTGACCCCTTGTAAACGTGCAATTTACTCAAAGGGAACAAGATGACAGTCATGGCAGCCACATCAGAAATAACAAACTTTCCAACGTAGACTGTTTTTTATTTAAATCTTTGTGGCTCGTGTTCCCAAAAGGCTCAACATTTTATGGCCGTTCTACTTCTGCTGTATTTTTCTCTGCTTGTGTAAATAAGCGACTCTCACATGACGAAATGCCACACCAAATGTAGAAAGTCTCCGTCCCAGTCTCTGTTCTGTATGTTCTGCAGCCTCGTCCCCGGGTTTCTCCACGTGACCCCTTTGCCACTCACTGAAAAAAACTAAAATACGAAGGGTTATGTTTTTACAAGTTCTAATGAATTTGTTTGGTTTTTGTTTTTGCTTTTGTTTTGTTTTTTTTTGCTTTTTGTTTTTTTTTTTTTTTTGACATCGGTTGTATTTCACTCTGCTGTGTTTTGCGTTGTTATTATTGCGACATCTTGGCGCGGTGAAGGTCAAACAATCAGTGGCACCGATGGCGTTATTAATATATCGCAAACAAATTTGAAGCCGTTGGTTTAGTATCCGCCAAAATTTCTGTAGTGACAGTAAATAAGTCTTGGAAGATGCTAGGCCGAAAAGATATTGAGCCTCTCGGGTATCCATTTCCGGTGAATGTTTACAAGTTCTTACAGTATTTCAATTCTTTGTTTGCATATGACGTCGTAAAAAAGCCATCTCAAAAGAAACATATTCTATAAGTCCAACACATTAATATGTTCAAGACTATTATGCCTTAAGACTTAAAGCAAAATTTCGGATTGATACAAAATATCTAACGGGAGCTATGAACGTTTGAATACCGTGACAACGAAGCCGTGTGACACGCTCGTGGCCGACTAAAATCGGTGTTTGTGTCTGAATTATAAAGTTTACCTTCACGAAACATTTTTAAATTGGCACTGCGAAAGATGTGAAGTAACAATACATCAAGCTGAGTCGCAGATTAGCTTCATTTCGTGTTCCAAGTTATTGGCCGCCAGTTGGTGGACAACCTTGGTCCACTAACATGGCGGCCGCATACAAACTCTTATCAAATCTCCAAAAAACAAATTGCCGCTGCTTCGCCAAAATGAAGCCTAAACAATCCAAAATTGGCATCTTGACTAATCAGGCATGCTAGTTTCAGTTCTGGAGTCAAAAAGGTACAATCTGTTATTTTGGAGGATGTTGCGGTCGCGTGACCCGTGAAATATAAAGTGGGTTGTTGACCACAAAGAATATTCCTGCCGAGCCTTCGATAATTGTTTTCTCTCAATTATTGTAAAACACTTTTTCGTGAATATTTGTTTGACCGAAACTAGGAGAAAAGAGGGCAAGAAAAATAAAGGGAGCTCTTGGGTCTGCCATGTGCAAAAACTGAGCCGGCTATGTTATCTTTTGCATATAAACGCTCGACGAAAGTTCCTCTCCCGGGACTCCGCATGTCTCTATTCATTGTACTAATGACGCCACAAGTGCACTGGCCACGACTTGTCTTGTTCATTCAAAAATTCAGAAGACATGAATCCAGTCTGCAAACCGACATGACAACAAAAATACTGCATGCTATTATGCTCGGGGTAGTGTCGCGCTTTTCAAGATGGGGTCGTCATCTCAAAATCTAATGTTCGCCAGTCAGTGTATCCGTCTGACGCACAAACTCCAGGCGCGGTAGCTAAGCTTTTAAGTTTGACTCAGTTGCGGATAGGAAGCGATGGATATGGTAGGAATTTTTTACAAAAAGTTGCAGATACAATGCCAAGCAGTTCGACGGACGGCTGTAAACGACCCAGGCATTGTGCCATTGTCTCCGAGCTCTGCGAGGGTAATAATCACCAAGCTAATGGCGTAGTTTGGGCTTTTTCGAGGTTCCAATGGGGCCTCCAACTGGAACTGGAAATCAGATGCTCTTCAGACGTACTCTCAAAATTCTCTACAAATCCCTAATTCGTTTCAACATGGAGTACGCAGAAGTTGTCTGGGATGGCTGCACTTGACTTTTGAACGGGTGAACGTGACCTTTCAGAAAATCTCCAGCACGAGGCAGCCCCGGTAGGAGCCATGAAAGGTAGTCATAGAGAAAACGTTCTATGTCGCTTGGCATAAGTTACAACACCGACGTGTCATAAATTAATATTGATTTACAAAATAATTAATAAACTAAGTATCAGCCAATTATCTTAAAGATTTATGTCCCTCTAATGTAAGTCAGCGTATGAATCACAATCTCCGTACAAATAATGATCTAAATCTTCCTGCTCCTCGTACTGAAAGACTTAAAAATTCCTTTCTTTATTCAACTATTTCATCTTGGAATTCCTTACCAATGTATGTTAGATCATGTCCTTCGTTAGCTTCATTTAAAATGAAGCTGTTTCATCTAAGGTTATTTAGTATACCTACACTAAATCAACTGGTCTCTGTCGGTGACCGTTATCCTGCTATCCTACATACTAGGCTTCAATTAGGTAATAGTGCACTGAATCATGATCTTTTTCTAAAAAACTGTGTTCCCTCCCTCGCCTGCAAGTGTGGGGCTCCAAGAGAAACTAGAAACCATTTCCTTCTTTTCTGTCCCAGATTTTCTGCCCTCCGTACTGAACTGCTTACCTCTCTTGCGCAGTTTGCCGGTTATGCTTGGGCTAACTTGACCAAGTTAACTGGTTCTTAAATGGTTTCCCAGGCTTAGATCACGAATCAAATGCTATTATTTTTTAAATCAGTACAATCTTTTCTAACGCAAACTAAGCGTTTTTACTAGTCTTCATGTTTTACTTTAAATATTTGTCCCTTCCTCTATCAGGGTGTTGAATCATTTTGAATCATTTTGTCTTATTAGCTGTTATCTTAATATTATCGGATTTAAATTAGTTCTTGTTTTGTTTTTGTTATGCTTGCTTGTTTTGTTCCGCTCCTTAAAATAATTTTTTTTTTTTGTAGACTCCCCAAATGTCCCTAAATGTGCTGCATTTTGCAGCTCTTGGAGTTAATATAATGTTTCAAATATTGTTTCAATTTAAAAAAAATGTTCGTCAGACCTTCAGGCGCGGAAGCCTTTCACTTTTGAATCTTTGCGATAAGAAGCGATGGAGCACGGCGGCATTGGTTTTCCACAGCAAGATGCAGAGAAAAAAGGCAAGCAGTTCGGCGGATGGCTGTAAACGACCCGGATAGTGTGCCGTTGCATGGTAGGCAAGCTTGCCAGCCATAAAATGAATGAAACGATTTCATTGACCGGAGCCGACCTTAGCACAATCCAAGACGCCAACATTGTGTTAAACTCAGATACTTCTTCAGAAAGGATAAGCAAAATACAGTTGGTGGAAATCGAACAATCATCGTGGCAAATTTTACCATTTGACGTTTACAGGATTGAAGTTTACAGGATCCAAGTTTTGGCAAGACGCGCCGCCTGACGCTTACTGCAATGGAAATTGGAATTTTTAGTACTAATGGAGGGCTGTTCTATATTTCGAAATTACTGAACACGTAGAACTAATGGTTTTTGGGTTTGTTTCATTTGAAGGAAAATTATCCTAAAAATTTTCCGCATCCCGAAAACCCACCTACAGGGCGAAAGGATATCTGCGATTAGTATACACAGCACAAGTGAATAGTGCTTTCCGCGCGCGCGCTCTGATTGGCTACTCAATCTCGGCCTATCAAGTGCTATTCACCTCTCGGCGACTTATGGTTTGAAACAAAATGACGCCTGTCTTGCTGCTGTCACCGAAGCAGAATTGTTTCGAACGAAGCAGCTGCACCAGACAGCACAAAGAAAGCTACTAAATTCGTTTTAGCAGGGTTCACTGGTAAGATTTTGTGTTTCATTTTTGTAATAAGCCGTTGGCTCGAAGTGTTTTGCTTTCGTTTTCTACGAGTGTCCATTTTCGCAAGTCTGCATAAAAAAGCTGAAGGTTTTTAACTCTAAGGTCAAACATGTGTTTTACAGAATGGTTTCAACAGCATGAAAAACTTAAAACTCTGTTTGGAAGAAATGTTTCAGGCACAGTTACATATGCTACTCCAGACGTGACAAAAATATCAAGTCGGCGTGTTTTGCATTCAAGTCGCGTGCAGTTACATCAAGCGACGGACGAATAACTCAAAGCCGCTGCAGCGACTCGCTGTGACAATTTATGAATGAAACTGGCGGCTTTGGCAAACTCTCCTTGCATCAAACTTTG
Source organism: Plumapathes pennacea (assembly GCA_964036295.1). Taxonomy (NCBI): domain Eukaryota; kingdom Metazoa; phylum Cnidaria; class Anthozoa; order Antipatharia; family Myriopathidae; genus Plumapathes; species Plumapathes pennacea. The sequence goes on from OZ038462.1 coordinate 34,115,626, forward strand.
ACAGCTGATTGCTGACAGCTTCTTGACTTTCGTTTCCGCTTTGATATTATAGTTTTCCAAGGCGTTTAGCTAAGCAAAACTAGCTAACGTAAAAAGCCTCAGACTCAATCAGCCCCGTTTTTGTCGTAAGATACAGATACCGGAAAAAGAACTGCCGGCTCAGGAGAAAAGTAATTCCACGTGCAGATATCGACGTGCATGCACATGCGCAAATGCTGATCTTGTACACCCGAAATTTTTTGCGGTTTCCTTCGTGTTTTTACGGATAAATCTGCCCCAAGTCGGTGAATTGTCTCTATTTTTTCCTGATTCATTTAACTGAAGCCGAGAAAGGCGGACGTCTTTTATAAAGAATTTCTGTCAACAGGAAACCAAATGAGAGGAAAAATGGATTTCCTGCAAAACGTGTTCACAGAATTTTACCAAATTTATTTATTTTGTCGCTTTCCGTAGACAAAACAATTGTGCAAAATTTCAAGAAAATTCACCGGAGGAATATGAATATAACTAACTTTTTTCCGTTTTTATATCACTTACAATAGGTGACGTTGTGTTGCCATGGTAACCGATACCACACTCTTCATCAGAACTCAATGCCATAGACATAAAACCCTTTTGAGAAAATAAATGCCGGTTAATTACCCTACCGCTGGACGTTTGTTCAGACAAGCTCTTTTTACGACAACTCAGATGAATTTGTCAAACACTGCTGATTGACTTTCCATTTGAGGGCTTCGTTGAACTAGAGAATCTTATGAACAAAATCTCCGAAATCCTATTAGACACTCTGATAGAAGTTGTTTGATTGCAGTATTGATCATTATAGCCTATAAATTTATTGTGTTTATAATAAAACCTAGCGACCACACAGTGAAAAATTTGCTTAACTTGAAACAAATAAATGACGATTTGCGTCCCGAAATGTGCAGACCTACAAACTAAGAAAATCAATACTCAGAATATGACAATATCAAAATAATAGTCAACTCTCGAGAGTTATCGCGAGACATCCGCAGAATCTCAATGCTTGTGAATGACGATGCTGCCGTAGCACATCAACATTGCAATTCCCACACGAACACCTAAAATATGAGTAAAACACAGAGATCATGCAATTACTAGTCTAGTACACGCCAGAAAATTTCCGTTTTGGTAAATCGACACAGACTATCCGGCTTGTAAACGTAATTTACGCCTGACCGTTCACCAGAAGAACAAGAACCACTGACGCAACAGGAAGAGATACTCAAGTCGCAGGAGTCGTAGTCGTACATGAGGCGTAACAATGAAATTTTGTACTGCCTCGTGTCAGTACTTTTGACCAAACCTTTGCTCTCGTGTTCCCAAAAATCTCAACATTTGTGGCCGCTCCAGTTCAATCTTCTATTCACCCTGCCGCTGGACGTTTGTTCATACAAGCTCTTTTTACAACAACTCTGATGAATTTTTCGGACATAACATTTCTGTTGATTGACTCGACTTTTCATTTGAAGGCTTCGTCTAACTGGAGATAGGCTCTAGAAAAAAAAAACTCCGCCCGAAACGTGCAGACCTACAAACTTATAGGAAACCGCTACTCACGATGTGACGATATCAGAAAAATGGTCAACCCTCACTTCAGAAATTTGTTACAAGTCCATCAGACGAATCCAAACTCATAACCCAAGTGGGTCCACGCTAGTACTGTTTAAAATTTCTTGTTTCAAAATTATGTTAATTACTAAGAGGTCTTAGCGAAAAGTTAAATTTATCAATGTTATTAATGTTCCCTTAAATATCCTGTCACAAGCTACTCTTAATTGTTTATATTCCCTTAACCAAGTGTTCTTTAAGCTGATCTTTGCAATCCCTTCCGTCAGAGTTCTCTGGTCACCTCCAGTATCGTCCAACGAGTGGTCGATACAGCGAACAATACCGGATATTATTAAACTTAAACGTATCTGTATCGCTGCAAATGAGAAGTTATAAAGCATTGAAGTAATGAGAATGAGACAATTCTGGGAGCAAAATTTAGATTACGTTATCGCAGCCTTATACGTTTAACTTGATAACTTTAAAAAACTCAGGACATAAAGAAGCGCAAATGCCCCTTTGGGGCATAATTATATAACTAATGTTATCACGAGGCGGCTGACAGTCCGACCTTCTATAGTTAACAGAAAACCCACGTTCAAAACTCAAGTATCATTGTGCAAATCTTTACAGGAATTTCTCTCTGTTGTACCAATTACAGTTCCTGAGCCCCTCATACAGTCAAATTATCTGAACCATTCCAGCAGAAATTGAACGCCGTATAATAATTAATATTTCAATGAAACTTACTGAGTTTCACATTATCTTCCAAGTCTCAGGAGCTAGAGATTGAAAACAAAACATGACGTCAAGATCACAAACCTAGTTCTAGCAACATTAAGTTACGGATTGATTGACCAAATTGGACTCAATAAGCCGTCGGTTAAAAGTTTGTTTCGTGATATGATATTTAGCCCACTGACGACTGGACAGGCGAAAAACACGTTTGAACAATGTCGTCAACACTGGAAGACCACGCGAAGAACTGCAGCTGTGCGATAATTATTCATCCAATCATTGATTGGTGTGTCGACCAATTTACGCGGAGAGCATGCAACTGTATGACGTACGGCTGTAAACAAAGTATGTTTTAATACAATCACTCCTACAAACTCTGAAAGGCGCTTCGGATTGTTTTTCTGAGACGCAGGAAAAACTTGTCATTCACGCTGATCAAACTTTGCTTCGCCAGTGTTTGTCATACAGTAAGTAGTTATCCTTGTTATTAACGGCTTATATCTGGTCTCACCTTAAGTCTCCCAAAACCCTATAATTATTTCGCTTCAATGCTCACTTTTTTCCTCATTTTCCAAATACCCTTTGCGCCGTATATAAAGATGAATATTCGATCCAGTTTATAAATCAAAGAAATGATATTACGACGCTTTACAGTTTAGTCCAGGAATGTGTACAAATATTATTAGAGGCCAAATGTGTGTATTTAATTACGATACGATACGATACGATAATCTTTATTTAAACACGATAAGAGTTTAAGCATCAGCTTGTGGGGTCGTGTATAATTATTAGAAGTCAGAAAAGCGCTGTTTGGTAAATCAACAGACCATCCGGATTGTAAACGTAATGTACGCTTGACCGTTCACGAAGAGGACAAGAACCACTGACGCGACAGAAAGAGATACTCAAGTCGCAAGAGTCGTAATCGTATCAAACATAACAATGAAATTTTGGACTGCCTCGTGTCAATACTTTGATCAAACCTTTGCTCTCGTGTTCCCAAAATTCTCCAGATTGCGGCCGCTCCAATCCTTCTGTTAACCCTGCGCTGGACTTTTGTTCACACAAGCTCTTTTTACGACAACTCTGAAGAATTTGTTAGAAATAAAAGTTTTTGCTGATTGACTCGAGTTTTCATTTGAAGGCTTCGTCTTACTGGAGAATCTTCTGTACAAAAACTCCGAAATCCTATTAGACACTCTGATAGAAGTTGTTTGATTGCAGTATTGATCATTATAGCCTATAAATTTATCGTATTTATAATAGAAGGTAGCGACCACACAGCAAAAAATTTGCTTACCTTGAAACAAATATGGCGCTTTGGTCCCGAATTGTGGAGACCTACAAACTAAGGCCAACCACGATTCACAGTGTGACGATATCAGAAAAATAGTCAACCCTTCCTTCAGAAGTTTGTTACAAATCCATCATAAGAATCCAAACTACTAACCAAAGTGGATTCACACTAGTACTATTTAAACTTTCTTGTTTTGAAATTATGCTAATTACTAAGAGGTCTTAGTGAAAAATTTAATCCATCAAAATCAGTGTAAAGTTTCCATTAAATATCCAGTTGCAAGCTACTCTTAATTGTTCATATTCCCTTAACCAAGTGATCATTTAGCTGATCTTTACAATCCCATCCGACAGAGGCTCTAATCACTTCAAATATCATCCTACGGGTGGTCGATACAGCGAATAATACCACTGTTAAACTTTAATGTATCGGTACTGCAAATGAAAAGGTGAAAAACACTAAAGTAATGAGAAAGGGACAATTCTGGGAACTTAACTTAAATTACGTTATCGCAACCCTACACGTTTAACTTGATAACTTCCAAAAAATGCCCCTTTGGTGCATAATTAATCAATTTTATCACGAGGCGGTTGGTAGTTCGGCCTTCTACAGTAACAAGAAACCCACGTTGAAAACTCAAATAACATGTTGCAGCTCTTTACTGGAATTCCCCTCCGTTGCACCAATTACAGTTTCTGAGTCCCTCATACAGTCAAATTATCCGAACCATTCCAGCAGGAAATGAAAAACGTATAATTACAATAACTAGTAATCAGTCAATGAAACTTACTAAGCTATCACATGAACTGCCAAGTTCTGAGAAACTAGGGACTTAAAACAAAATCTGATGCCTCAGGATAACTCTCAAGAGTTCAAACCTAGTTCTATAAACATCCAGTTAACAAATGATTGACCAAATTGGATTCAACAAGCCATGAGGTAAACAAATGGTTTTGTGATATGATATTCAACCCCCTGCTCGAAAGGGCGACAAACACGTTTAAAAACAGTTTCAATAACCTTGGAGGCCCACACGAAGAACTGCAGCTGTGCAATGATTATTCAGCAAATCGTTCATGAGTATGTTGACCAATAGGATTCCAATTTGAGCAGAGAACAAAAGTTGTTTTGACGTATGGATGTAAACAAAGTATGAATGTAATCAAACTCTGAAAGGCACTTTCGTTTGCTAATCTCTGAGACGCAGGGAAAACTAGTCATTCACGCTGATCAGACTTTGCTTTACCACTGTTTGTCATACAGTAAGTATTTATCCTTGTTATTAACGGCTTATATCTGGTCTCACCATAAGCCTTCCCAAACCCTATAACTATTTCGCTTCAATGCTCGCTTTCTTTCCTCATTTCCCAAATCCCCTTTGCGCCTTATACATATAATTAGATAAATATTTGATCCAGTTTATAAGTCAAAGAAAAGGTATTACGACGCTTTACAGTTTAGTCCGGGAATGTGTACAAATATTGTTAGGGGCCAAATGTGTGTATTTGATAACTGAAAGTCCGGAAAGCTCTGTTTGGTAAATCGACAGACCATCAGGGTTGTAAACGTAATTTAAGCTTGACCGTTCACGAAGAGAACAAGAACCACTGACGCGACAGGAAGAGATACTCAAGTCGCAGGAGTCGTAATCGTATCAAACATAACAATGAAATTTTGGACTGCCTCATGCCAATACTTTTGATCAAACTTTTGCTCTCCTGTTCCCAACATTCTCAAGATTGAGGCCGCTTCAGTCTTTCTATTCACCCTGCCGCTGGATGTTTGTTCACACAAGCTCTTTTTACAGCAACTCCGATGAATTTGTTAGAAATAAATGTTTCTGTGATTAACTCGACTTTTCATTTCAAGGCTTCGTCTAGCTTAAGATAAGCTCTAGAAAAAAAATCCGAAATACTATTAGACACTCTGATAGAAGTTGTTTGATTGCAGTATTGATCATTATAGCCTATAAATTTTTCGTGTTTATAATAAAAAGTAGCGACCACTCAGTGAAAATTTTGCTAAACTTAAAACAAAGTAGATGACATTTTGTGTCCCGAAATGTGTACACCTACAAACTTAAGGAAACCACTACTCACGATGTTATGATATCAAAAAAAATGGTCAACCCTCACTTCAGAAATTTGTTACAAGTCCATCAGACGAATCCAAACTCATAACCAAAGTGGGTCCACGCTAGTACTGTTTAAACTTTCTTGTTTCAAAATTATGTTAATTACTAAGAGTTCTTAGCGAAAAATTAAATTTGTCAATATTAAAAAGGCGCTGAAATTCAGTGTAATGTTCCCTTAAATATCCTGTCACAAGCTACTCTTAATTGTTTATATTCCCTTAACCAAGTGATCGTTAAGCTGATCTTTGCAATCCCTTCCGTCAGAGTTCTCTGGTCACTTCCAGTATCATCCAACGAGTGGTCTATACAGCGAACAATACCGGCCATTGTTAAACTTTAACGTATCGGTACCGTTGCAAATGAGAATTTGAAAAGCATTGAAGTAATGAGAATGAGACAATTCTGGGAGCAAAATTTAGATTTAACAAATTGACGCCAGTTTTTTATGTGTCTGTCCTCTTATTGATCATGAAACGCGTCATAACATTGTCAAAAAGTTGTGGATCCACGAGGCGCTTCGCCTTCGCCTACAGTTCCTGAGCCCCTCATACAGTCTAATTATCTGGACCATTCCAGCAGAAATTGAACGACGTATAATAATTATTATTTCAATGAAACTTACTGAGTTTCACATTATCTTCCAAGTTCTCAGGAGCTAGAAATTGAAAACAAAACCTGGCGTCAAGATCACCCTCAAGATCGTTTATATTAAACCTAGTTCTAGCAACATTAAGTTACGCGGAATATTGACCAAATTGGACTCAGCAAGCCGTGGATTAAAAGTTTGTTTCGTGATATGATATTTAGCCCATTGATGGAAGAGCGACAAACACGTTTGAACAATGTCGTCAACACTGCAAACCCACGCGAAGAACTGCAGCTGTGCGATAATTATTCAGCCAATCATTGATTGGTGTGTCGACCGATTTAAGCGGAGAGCATGCAATTGTACGATGTACAGCTGTAAACAAAGTTTATTTTAATACAATCAGTCCTACAAACTCTGAAAGGCGCTTCGGATTGTTTTTCTGAGACGCAGGAAAAACTTGCCATTCACGCTGATCAAACTTGCTTCACCACTATTTGTCATAGAGTAAGTAGTTATGCTTGTTATTAACGGCTTATATCTGGTCTCAGCTTAAGCCTCCCAAAATAACTGTTTAGTTTCCATGCCCACACCTGTTTTTTCCTGACTTTCTAAATCCCCTTTGCGCAGTACATATACATAAATGTTTGATCCAGTTTATGAATCAAAGAAAACATTTTAGGGGGATGCTAAACAGTTTAGTCCGGGATTGTGTATAAACATTATTAAAGGGAAAAGTGTGTATTTGACTAATACAAGCCAGAATAGTTCTCTTTGGTAAATTGACAAACCATCCGGCTTGTAAGCGTAATTTACGCCTGACCGTTCACGTAGAGAACAAGAACCACTGACCCGACAGGAAAAAATACTCAAGTCGCAGGAGTCGTAGTCGTACATGAGACGTAACAATGAAATTTTGGACTGCCTCGTGTCACTACTTTTGACCAAACCTTTGCTCTCGTGTTCCCAAAAATCTCAACATTTGTGACCGCTCCAGTCCTTCTATTCACCCTGCGCTGGACTTTTGTTCACACAAGTTCTTTTTACGACAGCTCTGATAATTTCTTGTCTAACTGGAAACTCTTCTTGAAAAAAAACTCCGAAATTTTATTAGATACTCTGTAAGAAGTTGTTTGATGACAGTATTGATCACTGTAGTCTATAAATTTATCGTGTTTAAAATTGAAGGTAGCGACTACACAGTGAAAAATTTGTCTAACGGAAACAAATAAATGACGATTTGCGTCCCGATGCAGACCTAGAAACTTAAAGGAAACCGCTACTCACGGTGTGACAATATCAGAAAAATGGTCAACCATCACTTCAGAATTGCGTTACAAATTCATCAAACGAACCCATTCTTCTAACCAAAGTGGATCCATGCTAGTACTGTTTAAACTTTCTTGTTTCAATATTATGTAATTACTCAAATGTCTTAATGAAAAATTAAATTAATCAATATCAAAAGGCGCCGAACTCAGTTTAATGTTGCCTTAAATATGCAGTTACAAGCTAACTCTTAATTGTTCATATTCCCTTAACCAAGTGATTTTATAGCTGATCTTTGCAATCCCTTCCTTCAGAGTTCTCTGATCACTTCCAATATCAACCTACGGCTGACTCTTAAACTTAAATGTACCGGTACCGCCGCAAATGGGAAGATAAAAAGCACTGAAGTAATGAGAATGAGATAATCCCGGGAACATCACTTAAATTACGTCATCGCTACCCTATACGTTTAACTAAATAACTGCCAGAAACTCAGGCGGCAATTTAATAAAGCATTTACAAGTGTATTTTACAAATTGGACCCATTTTCTCTACACGTTAAAACACACTTTAATCCAGCACAATGGCCAAATACTGCTGTGGTTGTGCACTGGAGACCCGTATCTGTAATGCTGTACAGACTTTGCTGAAGTAGAGTCCGTTTAGTGGCGTTTGATTAATGGTCCAACTTGTAAAATGCACGTGTAAATGTTTATTGAATTGGCTCCTGGACTTAAACAAACATAATTTTATCACGAGGCGGTTTATAGTTTGGCCTTCTACAGTAAACAGAAAACTCACCTTGGAAACCTAAGTATCGTGCCGCAACTCTTCAGTGGAACTTTCCTCCATTGTACCAATTACAGGTTTCTGAGCCCCTCATACAGTCAATTCATCTGGACCATTCCAGCAGAAAATGAGCAACGTATAATTACAATAGTTACTAATTCAATTATATTTACCAAGTTATCAACTTGCAAGTTCTCAGAAGAGACTGAAAACAAAACATGATGTCAGGATCAATCTCATGAGTTGATACTGATTCTAGCAACAGTCAGTTGACGATTGATCGAGATTGATCAAAGTGGACTCAACAAGCCGTCAGGTCAACAAATGGTTTCGTGACTCTCGCGCGATGGAGCCACATTGAACAAACAGAGAAGTTCCCGGATACTGAATTTTCACAGCAGCGACCCAAGCGATTCTCAACAGAGTTTTGCACGGCTCCGCCCCGAGTCCAAACCCTTACCCTTTCATATACCATTTTTTTGAAAGAAAAGGTACCCCTTTCATCTACCTTTCATAAAAATGGCACCCCTTTCATATGCCTTTTAATGGAACAACCTTGGAGTAGGATCGTTTTTAACAACCCTGCAAAAGTCCTGCCGAAAAATTTCTACATAACGAAAGGACTGAAATTCCTACCTTTTTATTTATTTTCACCCTGAAGAAGGTACGGCCCTTTTCATATACCTCCAGCCTAAACAAGGTCATCTCTTTCGCACGCTTCCGTCTGTCAACAAATGGTTTCGTGACTCTCTCGCGATGGAGCCACAGGAGCAAACTTAAGAGAAACTTATATATATGTATATATATATATATATATATATATATATATATATATATATATATATATATATATATATATATATATATATATATATATATATATATATATATATATATATATATATATATATATATATATATATATATATACATATATACACGTGATCACTGAGATACACCGTATAACGACAAAGAAATACATTACGTCAGCATGTTTATATAATTTTATGGTTACTAGTCATTAGAATGGTAAAACCATTTATTAAACTAATTTGACTTTCTTTGCAAGGCAAATTTCAAGATGAAGGCTGTGTTCCTTGTCCTAGTACTCCTTTTGGTATTTGATTCTTGCTTCACTAAGAAAGGGGGCGGAGGAAAGTGCAAAGGAAAAAAAAAAGGTACTAGTGTAAAGATAAATGTAGGGATAAATGTTACTATTGTAGAAATAAAATAATCTCCTGTCGAACCCCCTCTATCCCCTCTTGTAACAGTACTGTCATTCTACAGCTCGATCTGACTCTTTGTGACAAAAAAACTACGAATAGAATATATTACAATCTCTGTTATGTTTTCTGCATGCGAAAGTCTGTGGCTAATTGTTTATCAGGAAAACAGAAAGTGGAAAGATACTTTTCTCCATACAGCAAAGGAATAAAATGTTCGTATGGCTGGTTATTACGCGGTAACTAAATTTTGCGGTTTTAAAACGATCCGCAAATAATATTTTCGAAAAACTTTTGTTCGAAAGTTTCCTCCGCAAAAATTTGATCCCTGAAGAATTAATAGCTAGCATTTTCCCATTTGTTTGCGAGTGCAATTTTGTAATGACCACGTTATCGCAATTGTTCAAGACGTGTGACTCGTTGATACACATTTACTTTGTTATGAAACGAAAGTACCTGGTCAAAAAGATATAATAATAGTAACAATAATCATAATCATAATCATATAATCATAATTATAATCATAATCATAATCATAATCATAATCATAATCATAATCATAATCATAATCATAATCATAATCATAATCATAATCATAATCATAATCATAATCATAATCATAATCGTGATCATAATCATAATCATAATCATAATCATAATCGTGATCATAATCATAATCATAATCATAATCATAATCATAATCATAATCATAATCATACTCAAAATCATAATCATAATCATATTCATATTCATATTCATAATCATAATCATAATCATAATCATAATCATAATCATAATAATAATCATAATCATCATCATCATCATCATCATCGTCATCATCGTCATAATCATCATCATCGTCATCGTCATCATCGTCATAATCATAATCATAATCATAATCATAATCATAATCATAATCATAATCATCATCATAATCATCATCATCATCATCATCATCATCATCATCGTCATAATCATAATCATAATCATAATCATCATCATAATCATCATCATCATCATCATCATCATCATCGTCATAATCATCATCATACCTCCAGAACACCGAGTAGTGGCAGTCGACGGTACAAACAAAAGGGTTTATTTTTAGATGAAGATCTATTTGTGACCCATAAACTGAGTATGCATCTAAAACACTGTGTTACAGCCTTGTGCGACCAAATTAATACTTGCACCACGGAGAATGCAAATCTGGAATCCAAGAACAGCGAATTGGAGGAGGACATCGTAAAGCAGAACAACCAAATTGATCAGCTGAAAGACCAGACCGTCGACTTGAAATCCAAGAACAGCGAATTGGAGGAGGACATCGTAAGGCAGAACAACCAAATTGATGAGCTGAAAGACCAGACCGTCGACTTGAACAATAAAGTAACAGAACTAAAACAATGCTGTGATGCTCCCCCAGGTAAGGTTCGAATAGTCACATGATAAATATTTCCTAGTTTTTAATAAAAGCAGAAAAAACCCAAACCTTAGCTGAAAGAAGTTCTATTGTTTTCAATCGAAAATGCATTTATGATGTTTTTCTTTTTCACGACGCGTTTAGAAATATTTGCATCATGAGCAGTCAAGCAGTTACAGGCCTGTTTTGAGCGATCGGTCGTGCTATAGCAGCCACGATTCATGCTCTGCAAGCGCCGTTCTTGGCAAAGTCGAATGTTTTGAAGATGACGGCGGCTTTACTCAACAAAATTTGATCATTCGACTCTAGTTCCGTGAACTGCAAGTCATGGTATACCAGTCCTCCCCTAGCACAAGTTTTTGGCATTGGAACAGAAAAAAATATATAGCTGGGAACGTAAGCAGGAACAACACTTTCAAGCTGCTTTAGAGAGATGTTTACAATTAAATGTAAAGTGATAAGGTAGGTTGTCAAGTAAGCCGTGCGCGTAAACGGCTTCGCACTAACCTGCAGTGACATCTCACGTAGCCTCGCCTGGCTTAAAGACCGTATATTAGGACATATCGTAAAAGTGGCTTTCTTTCAAGATTTTAGTATATCTGCAAAAAAATCTGACAAATAATATCCTGCAAAGAATTATGATAGCCATGGTTTTGTTTTATCTCGCCTTATACTTGACCCATCAAATATTTTCTCTCGCGAGTGATTGGTGGAATCGTGACACGTGACCGAATAATGTCTGCTGGCGAGAGGACGTTTAATCATTATGATCGGGGCCCCGGCTGGCAAACTGTCGCTAGTTATTGACAATATCCAAACACAGTTTTATTTAGTTAGTCACAAAAAACAATTTGAGATGTCTACCAAGGAGAATGTCAATTTATTGGTCGATAAAGCAGTTCTAGAAAGCACCAAAACGTTTCACAGTCCCCACTCTATTTTTGCTGTGGGGAGAAATATGCACGGATAATTGTCCTTGGACATTACCTGTTCCTCAAAGCTCACAGTTGCGCAACTGGTTCGCTTCTCGAAACAGATATATGAACATCACAGGCGCATCACTTAGTTGTGTTTTTAGTACGTTCCTGAATCGGTGATTGTTTTTTTCGATTTGGATCAAGTTGTCCGAATTGTTGAGTTGAACTGATTTTTGTGTTGATTATTTTCTTCTTTTTTATCAGATGTATTTATGCTACCTGTACTGATTGTATGCAGCATTATATAGTAAAACTGTGGTCGTTCTGAATAGAAATGTGTTTGTTCACGAAGAACTATACGTCGCCAAAAGTTCAACTGAGAGCGATTTTAATTCCCGATTTCAATCGGCATTTGTGAGTTGTTCGTTAATGTTTACTTGTCGCTTTTACAGAGTACTTACATTTACATCATCATTGTCGAGACTGCTTTAGTGGTAACAGAGCTATTTGCGATACAGTTTCGTAGCGGTATCAATCAAATTATATTCAGTTGACATCAAAGTGCAAGCCAAAATTGTTCCTTAAAATCGGACGTATCCGTTCCGTTTGTAAATGATACAAGAACCAACGTACAATTCAATCACCCACATCTCAAGTTGCTCGCGATTAAGTCGTTTTCACACAACGTCATCACAGATCATTTAATCAACAACAGCCAATCTTCGTGTGCATATTATCGACCCCCCCCCCCCCCCAAAAAAAAAATAATAATAATAATAGTAACGAAGTGTAATCTACGACTCGCTGCCCTTTCAGGGCACTCGTAAATAGATCATTTTTGTTGTAATAAACAAATAAGGTACGGTTTGCCATTGGGATCACGGATATCACGTCATGAAATGTTCAAAACTGCAAGTGTTCACGCGTACGCGGTTCAATAAAACGGCGGTGACCGTAAACAGCCAAGACCAGAAAAACTTTCTTAAAAAAATTACATCCTCAGAACTCAATTTTATGCTTATACTTACATAAAAGTAGTAGTTGTGGCATAGTATTTACCACAAGCACAATCAGGCTGTTTATTCTCAACTGGTACTTTTCCCGTATTCTTGACTTTATTTCTTGGACCATCACAGTCGGGAATATTGCTTTGAACAAACCCTCGAGCCAATCCAGTGACTACCATCCGAAAACTCCGGCAGAGTTAGCAGTGGATGGAAATTCAGATACGACCTTTTGGAGGAGTTGCGCATGCACTAAAAATGACATGGCACCATGGTGGATGGTTGACTTGAGAAAGGCTTTGCTTGTAAAAACGGTGTATATTGTGAACAGGGGAGACTGCTGTGGAGAAAGACTCAGTGGATTTGAGATTCGTGTTGGTGAGTATCACAGATTACTTTGTCATGTATTTATCGATACGACCGAATTGAGAGAAAATCTCCCTAACCATGACGGCTTTACGCATTCGTTCTATTGTGATATCTTGAAGGCCTTTCACCTACAGCAGATGCTTGTTGTAAATTCTACAACATAGGACCATTTGGGGGGGTTTGAAGCTAGGCGCAAACGCGACCAGCTTTGTTGGCCAATAAATTCAACAATGTTGCTCCCAACATGTTGGGGCGTTTGAAGGCCCTGTTGGGTGTTGGTTGCTGAGCGAAATTTGAAACGCTTCAAACTTTTGAGCCAACAAGTTCCAACATTTCTTTTGTTTTATGATCATTAAAAGCGTAACGCAACAATGTTGCATGCGTTTGGACAGGATTCCCAACAATGTTGGGCTGATCGCGCGCGCGCCTACACACAAGCGACATTTATTTGAAGTATCAATTTCTTTGACTAGGGCTGCAACTGCCATATACCACCAACATCGCCCAACAACTGCCAACAGTGTTGAGTATTGTTGGGTGTGTTTGTACGGGTCATTACTAAGCCGCGTGAAGCGTGACTGAGTTTCTGTTCATGAAATAATTTTTTTGGGTGTGTTTACAGGGGACAATCCTGCGGATGGTGGATCAGCTAATGCACTTTGCGGAAGTGGACTCAGCGTACCACAAGGTCAAGGAAAGTACTTTTACTGCGAGGGTTCCCCTAAAGGCAGATATGTATCTGTACTGATCCCGGGCAAAAAGCAATACCTCACCCTGTGCGAAGTGGAGGTCTACTCTACCGGTAGGTTTAATAATGAGTGTATCCATTCTTGGTGTCTAGGCTATTGCTTTAAATTCAGTTGGGAGTTACTCATGAGGTGTGATGTATCTTATTCAGAGCGTTCTGCTCAGACATCAACAGATAACGGAGCCAAGTAAGCTTAATCAACACAACTTTTGCTCTATACTACTTGTGGAGGGGTGGAAAGCCCCAGGAGGTGGAGGAAAGGGCACTTACTATGCTGGGCTATAGGCTCAAAATGGACTTTTTGTTTTGTTTGTTTTTTGTTTTTTTTATGCCTTGGGTCTTTGAATAAGATGATTTGTTCTTTTTGGTATTATTGACTAGAAGACTGAACTCAGGGGTAAACGGCGAAGCGGCTCTCCAAAATACTGCACGACTCGTAAAAATATACAGCTGTACTACACGCCTATGTGTCTAGTAATAAGATATAATGTAGCACACTCAGTATTTATCACTATAGCACAATCAGGTTGTTTATTCTAAACTTAACAAATTGACGTCAGTTTTTTATGTGTCTGTCCTCTTATTGATCATGAAACGCGTCATAACATTGTCAAAAAGTTGTGGATCCACGAGGCGCTTCGCCTTTTCCCGCTTTCTAATTGGTCGAGGTTGAAATTCAAGACATTTCATTGGCCAAAACTGACAGTTTGACGTGAGCACTTCGCGCGTGCAAAATAAAATTTTGTCAAAGAAGTTGGAAAGAAATGAAACTAGACGCTTTTCTGCTGCGGTTTTCTCGACAATTTCAAGACAAAGCTCAAGGAATTGGCCTCTGAACACTTCTGGTTCTCTACTTCAAATGCCGAATGTCGCTTTTGCAAGAACTGAGGTAAAATTGAAGCGAATTTACCTTCTTTGTCCAAATCACTGTCGTTAGCACTCGATTTTATGTGTCTGTCCTCTTATTGATAATGAAAATTAGCCAATCACAAAGCGAGAAACTGACGTGTTATTGTAAAATGATACTTTTCCCGTATTCTTTGACTTTATTTTATTTCTTGGACCATCACAGTCGTAAGGAATATTGCTCTGAACAGACCCTCGAGCCAATCCAGTGACTACCATCCGAAAACTCCAGCAAGGTTAGCAGTGGATGGAAATTCAAATACGAAGTTTTGGAAGAGTTGCGCGTGCACTAAAAACGACATGGCACCATGGTGGATGGTTGACTTGGGAACCCCTTCGCTTGTGAAAAAGGTGCATATTGTGAACAGGGGAGACTGCTGTGGAGAAAGACTCAGTGGATTTGAGATTCGTGTTGGTGAGTCTTGCAAATTATTTTGTCATGTATTTATCGATACGACCGAATTGAGAAAAATCTTCCTAGCCGTGACGGCTTTACGCATTCATTCAAATATTTCAAAGGCTTTTCACCTACAGGAGATAGCCTGCTGTAAATTCTACAACATAGGATCATTTTGGTGGTTTGAAGTTAGTACGTGCAAACGTACCCAGCATTGTCGACCAACAACAACAATGTTGCTCCCAACATGTTGGGGGCGTTTGAACACCCTGTTGGGTGTTGGTGAAAGTTGCTGGGCGAAGTTTGAAACACTTCAAACTTTTGATCCAACAATAATTTTAAACATTTCTTTTGTTTTATGATCATTAAAGCGTAACGCAACAATGTTGCGTGCGTATTCATTTGAAATATCAATTCTTTGATTAGGGCAGCAACTGTCATATACCACCAAAATCGCCCAACAACTGCCAGCAATGTTAAGTATTGTTGGGTGCGTTTATACTGGCCTTGAGGGCTCTGCGAGGGGTCGACTGACATCTTTCAAAGTTTTGTTTAGTGGTTGAATACCAAAAAAATCATTACTAAGCCGCGTGAAGCGTGACTGAGTTTCTGTTCATGAATTAATTTTCTGGGTGTGTTTGCAGGAGACAATCCTGTAGGTGGTGGATCCGCTAATGCACTTTGCGGAAGTGGACTCAGCGTACTGCAAGGTCAAGGAAAGCACTTCTACTGCGAGGGTTCCCCTAAAGGCAGATATGTATCTGTACTGATCCCGGGCAAAAAGCAATACCTCACCCTGTGCGAAGTGGAGGTCTTTTCTACCGGTAGGTTGAATAATGAATGTATCCATTTATGGTATCTAGGCTATTACCTTAAATTTAGTTGGGAGTTACTCATGAGGTGTGATGCGTTTTATTCAGAGCGTTCTGCTCAGACATCGACAGATGACGCATCCAAGTAGCAAAGGCAATAATCATTGAAACTGTGCAGTAGTTTAATCAAGACAAATTTTGCTCTATACTACATGTGGAGGGGTGGAAAGGGGCACCTACTGTGCTGGGCTACAGGCTCAAAACGGGCTGGTTTTTAAAATGCCTCAGGTGTTTGAAAAAGGATAATTGTTCCTTTTGGTACTTATTATCGATTATAAGGCTGCACTGGGGTAAACGTATTGGTATTTTGTAGTGGCTCTAAGACTTCCGCCTCAGGTTTTCGCAAACATCGCGTTCCCGAGTTGTCCCGTGCTGTTTTGAACCGACCCGCATGTTATTTAGGCCTGTTAAAGTCTTCTTGAAAATTGACTACTTGAGTAGTATATCAAAGTAATGTGTATATTCCCACGACCTCTCGTGGAGGTCTGAGCAATCGATGAATCTGCCCATAACGCGCGAGGTTATTGTGGTGTTATTAATTAATGGTAGTTCGCGGGGCAAGGACAACATTGAATTTCCCTTTTGCTACGCTTGTCAATCGACAATTCCACAAATTATAGAAATTATCCTTTACTTTGTAGAGTTCGTGCATAGCTCGTTGTTTCCACCGAGGCTGACGTGGAAAGAATGCTGAATTTAACTGATCAACATGAAAGCTAACTAATGCTATAATTCATTTTGTTTGTTTTTGTTTTTGTTTTGTTTTGTTTTGTTTTGTTTTGTTTTGTTTTGTTTTGTTTTTTTTTTTTGTTGTTGTTTTCCTTTTGTTTTGTTTTTCTTCCTTTGCAGAGTGAGTCCTGGGTGTACTTGGAGATTGCAAGAAAGTTAGTACCAACAATTTATGTTAATATCTTTATTAATTTGTGAAGATTACTCTTGTAAAGCAAAACGTAGATAAGTTTCGTACTGCACGTCGAAGCGCATTCAACCAATCATAAACAAATAATTCGTTAAGGCTTGTGAGACAATCCCCGAAATCAAATACAGCGCTTGGCTTTTGTTGAATGCCGTGAGTCATCAACAGGACCAACAGCCCACTCTCGTTGGTTAGAGAGAATTGTGTAATCACGATAAAAAAGAAAAAGAAAACAGCAAACGCACATACGCAGTATACATTAGGTATACATTAGGTAATCATATGAATGCGAGTGCAATAATGTACACCACAAGTGATGTCTGAAAATTGTACCAGGCGAGTGCACTTTTAAGGTGGCTCCATAGGGTTTTCAGACGCAATTTCGCGTGGGCACCAAATTCACAATGAAATAAAAACCTGACTTTCGTAATTCTCTGGAGGAAATCTGAATTTAACAGGAAATCCTAAAATCTCGGAATAAAAACAGTTTACGATGCGTGCACAGTTCTTCGTGTCACGAAGAAACCAAACTTGCAAGCCTTTCAATCAAACTAAGTACGTACACGCCGGCTTTACTTGATCGCCGATCTTTATCACTTTACCTTCGAATGTATATAACTCTACTGAATTAGTTTGAAAGTATTGTTTCTGCACATCCTGTCAGGCCAATAACTAAACAAGCAACACAACGATGAAGAAGTTCTACAATTCAGATGTTATTCTGTTTGACTTTGAAATGAACAGCCGTCACAAATGCGGCTTGAACGGTCATTTCGGCAATCATCAGTTGCAATGGACAAACCAGTACATTCGGCCTAGTCACAACACTGACAGCAATTCTTGGAAGTAAGCAAACTTAGACAGAAATTATTGGCGTTGTTATGAAGCTTTGCAAATCCTACTAACCTGCAGAGTTTGATCCCGTGTCAGTCTGTGGCATATTATCTCAGGTGAGCAGTCGCAAAACTAAATATTCACGAACTGTACTGAATAAGTATGAATGAACTTGATGTGACACAACTGCCAACAAACTTGTTGGGAGCTAGTGGACTAGCATACGACGGCTTGAACTGGCGACTTTCGAACGGTCTTCAAGGCTTTGTTGAACAGCTATCACCCTCAAATTGTTCAAGACTTCGCCAACAGTAGTTCGCACAGCATAATTCGTGGCTGACATATCCAGTACGAGCTTCTCAAGACAGAAATTCAGGAATTGCATGGTGTTTCCTTTTAGCTTCGCACCAAGAAAATTTTCTGTACTTGCAAGCGTGCGATCGCCGCTTTCTCCTCGTGTTTGCATGCACAACTTGTTTTCACGCGCAAGGAACATTAAGGCTAACGCATGCGCACTTGTCGATCTTGTCGAGTCATTATATTTTGAATTTGATGGCGCAATACACACGTAAAATATCACGTTTTTCTCTGCATTTTTCTCGAGTTTCCTTCGATGAATCTGTCTTAAATTTTGCAGACAAACGAAGATTATATCCGTTTTTATAACATAGTCACGATACAAGCCGCACGCTGATTGGTCGAAAACCGTGGTTTGCCAGAGTATAAACCACACTTACCCGTGGTTTATAAGTTATAAACCACGCTTACGTCATCCTCTGGCAAAAAAGAGAAAATAATGCGAGAATGGAGTCACCAATGCCCAACTTCGAGATAAAATTTGGCTTTAAATGAAGACACCGGCTAGTACGGTTCACCGTGAATTGGTAAAGAACGTGACCTCATCAAAAAGCACTTCAACAGTTTGGAGAGGGAAAATCTATGTCGAAGAACGGCAAGTTTCTTGTCAGCGTCGTGGAAAGAGACTCGGTTTAAGCACTGTCCCTAAGTACAGCATATTTGGGAGCTACAATTACATCAGTGGGTTGTTTGAATGAAGTTGAAAGCTTCAACAAGGAAGGAGAGAGCAAATCATTCAGTTGAAGAAGATCAGCCGTGAGCAATCCCTGAACATGAACGGCGAAGACAGACGAACAGACGTGTTTGTAGTGATGCAAGAGAAAGAATTTCCGACCATGTGACTGAAAAAAAATGATTGAAGAATTTTCGGACGGACTTCAAATGATTGTACTACGAGGTAGAGCCAAGAAATCGGTAAGTTTTCATTCACACAACTTTCGAGTCGGCCGTTGGAGCATTTGTTGATTCCTTTCAAATTTGCATTTTATGCACTAGCCGACTGTATGATTTCATGTACTTGTAGTCCAAAGTTCTACAGGAAATATAGTTCTTTACTGTGAGATGTTGTCTAATTTTATAGAACAGACGGCCTGGTTGAAAAATTGAAGCGAAACTGTACTGACTTGGCAATTCGGACCGCCGAGCCGTTTAGGAGAATCTATTTTTTCATCGCTGTTAGCATTCCAACATTTTTGATGAATAAAGACAGTTTTATTGTGAAAGTTTTGAAGTTCTATGTTATAAAACAAATAAACCAGCTTCAAGCGTGCTCCGTTCAGAAATAAAGCACTTAGCAAGTGCCGAGAGCACTCAAGAAGTGGGGGAAAACGCGCGCCTTCGGCTCGCGTTTCTCCCTACACTTCTTTCGTGCTCTCGTCACTTGCTGCGTGCTTTATTTCTGAACGGAGCACGCTTGAAGCTGGTTTATTTGTTAATTGTAATATTTGATTTTAATGGAAATGTATGGAGCAGAATTTTTTTTTATTTGCAAAGACATAAATTGCCAATTAGCTCGGAATCCGCTCCCCTAACCCCAACTTTTTTTCACAGTTATGTTTACCTTATACAAATTTCTAAACATACTGAAAGTTTCAGAAAAATTCAAAGAAGAAAACTCCAGAAAATTGAGCAGAAAGTTTGAAAATGGGGTAGAAGACCTTTATTTCAAGGACGTATTGTTTCCATAGAAACCACACTAGAGTGACAAAAGTAAGATGTATACGCAACAGACCTTTCGAAACATCTAGCCTGCAAATTTGAGAAGAATATAATGAAATGAAAATATGACGGTTTTGGTGTCATAAACTAAATACAAGCAAGTGTAAGGAAATACCCTATGGAGCCACCTTAATACAATTTCAAACATTACGAGTGGTGTAATTCATTAATTGCACGAGCAACTCATTTGATTACTTGTTTATCATATGACAATAAAAAGTTCGTTGGAATTAAAAATTCAAACAAAATTTTCTCATTTTGAGCGCGGGCACTAATGTCATGGTTGACAACTAACTATCGTTGGATAAAGACGTGAAAAAGTATGAAGGTACAAACAAAAGGAAAAATTATTGATTAATATTCAGTGTAACGTTAATTAACGATTTTAATTGCTCTCTGTGCAAATTAACAATTAACTTGCTTGCTCTCAGCCAATCAGATTGCATAAATTTCCAGTCATGTGACAACAACAGTTTTTGAATTTTGAAGGTTGTTTAGAGATTTTGCAATGTAAACTATAAACCGCTTTCTTTACATATTTAATTTACTTCCGCAGGTAGAGGGGATACAAAGAAGGTGAAGGGGCTGTTTAGATGACACGTGCTTGCTATCGTGTACCACACCAACGACGAAATAGCAGTCGATTTACTGGTTACTATACCAGTGTAATCTAAGAAGTAGTGGGGGCTTGGTGTGAGTCATAAAGACCGTAATTTCTTTAACAGTATTCTCTAAGGAACTGTTAAAGAGTAAGGGTTTGGTTGGTCATTTGTAGTTATAGTTTAATGGGTTTGTTTGACGGTTGTTACATGTGTCAAGTGCATAAATAAAAGCGAAAGGAAGGCAGTGATGTGTCCTGGTATCATCTTCAATTAGAGCACGCACAAGTGTTAACAAAGTGCCACGCGATTATGACAGAGTGAAATCCGCTGTTCTGAAACTCGAATCAGTTGGCTTGTGGGAATTTATATATAACTCTAATATAGCCTGATATCAAGTCACAAACGTTTCCTTCTGCCTCAGTCGAGAAACACACTTGAAAAATTTTAAATTTACAAAAAGGCAAATGCAAAATTTTATCCGCGGTCCCTTAACAAAATAATTTTTCTTATATCTCATCCAGTTTCACCGCAGCGATAACCTAAACATGGGTGATTTGCACAATTATTATTCTTTTCTCTGTGTGTATTTTGATTTGTTGTGGTTTTAGTTTCGCTTATTTCTTTTTATTAGTGATTCACCGGATAATCTCTTGCCCATTTAACATCTACACGGATAATATGGAAGACCAAGTGAACATTCAAATACAAAATATCACAAATGGCGTTTCTGCCATTTAGCTGCTGCATTCTATTTATTTTGCGTTGCTTACCATTGGCCGAAACATATATACTGTCAAAAATGTGAGTTTTCACTATCACAAACTACAACTGACCATTTCAGGTGATTTTTCCTTTGTACTTTCTTATTTTGCTTACGGACGACAAAAAGACCCTTCGTCGCTTTGCCGTATATTTTTTTCCTGGATCTGTCAAACGTTGAACAAGATGTTTAAGACCACCATGACGTGCTTCTTCAGGGTGTTCATTTTGGATGCTCAAAGTCCAAGTGCTCTGCTCACAAACATAATAACTTTAGTTCTAAACGGCGTTCTGTCTGTGATAGCTGTTTGTCTGACCTAATTGTTGGGCTCATAAGCCAGCCATCGTTCGTTATCTACCAAGTCATAGAAATCATGGGATACGTTCATGTTTATTGCACTACTAAGCTTGTGCAGTCCTGCAGCGGATGATTAACCGCTGGCGTCTCGTTCCTAACACTGTGTGTGTGTGCGATAAGTGTGGACAGATATCTGGCCTTAAATCTCCATTTGCGCTACGCGGCAGTTGTAACTGTGAGTCGTATTTTAGCAACAGTTATTGCATTCTGGCTTTTTTGTATAACCTCTATCATCCTCAGGTTTTTAATGAATGATGAAAGCCACTGGAATATCATACCTCTGGTAACCCATGGTATCAGCCTTATTCTCACAGTAGTGACGTACGCTCGCGTCTCCCGGAGATAGTTCGCCACTATCAAAATCAGATTCGCAATCGATTTTAACTGGTAAATCTTAAAGGACGAAGCGCGATTGAAGTTGCAAGGCATAAAAAAATCTGCTACAACTATGCTGTATATCATCAGTGCCTTTATTCTCTGTTATATTCCATTCTTGGGTACAGTTTTGTCGGAAACTGTGGTGGGCTACAGCTTATCAATATACAGCAACAATAATGTTTTTTCGTCTTCACTAAACCCGATGCTTTATTGCTGGTGAATTAGAGGAATTCGACGAACAGCCATCGCGAAACTCACGGAATTAGAGAATTATTTACTATTTTACAAAGCCCCCTTATTCACACGAGCGAAAATTGAATTGAGTTTAAAGACCGCCATATATCTGGGTAAACTTAGCAGATTGAAATACAAAGCAGGGGAATCATGTTATGTACATAGCTCGTCACAAGTCAACACTATGACATGAAAGCCTAGATGGGTGAAAAAAAAAAACGACTTATTCCTCAAAGTGGTTTGCTTTACTATAGTTGATCAAATTTGTCAAAAATATGATTTAATTCCTCTGGAAAAGAAATGCTATAGTTATAAAAAATGATTTCATTGTTCCTGCCATTCAACGTGGCCGCCGTGCAAACCTCTAAACGACACACACAGTCACCCACACTAAAGGAGATTCTGCACCGCAGATACGGAAATGTGAGTCACTGGTTGCCAAAGCATACAGCGATCTTGGTTTCCATGAGAAGGCCAAGAAATGCATGGATAATATCCGCACCAACTTTGCGTCTTATGGTCGAAATGATCGTCTAGAAAACGCACGCATACAGAGAATTTCAGCAGAAATTCGACTGAACTATTTAGAGGCAAACATCCCGATTAACGACAAAGATACCCAGGCCTTGACTATGAATGAGGCAAAAGTACGTCTAGAGGAAGCTAAGTCTCTTTCTAATCGCCATCTACAAACTGGTCTCATTGTCAAAGAAGAGGCACGTCTGTTGTTGATTATGGAGAACACTGGTCGAGTCTCAAAATCGTTAGGGAAGCCTGTACAGGAGTGCAAGACCATTATGTTGTGGCAGATGTTGCAGTTATCAAGAGTGACGTGGAGAGAAAACTGAACCTGTACGACGAAAGTTTGAAGACCCTTCAGAACGCTTTGGCAGCCTACCGGGGGGAATTTGGTAACAACCACCCCAGTGTTGCCAAAACACTACTAAAACTGTGCCTTACAAGCCTTGATGCTGGTAACAACAAAGAGGTAATGAATTATTACCATCAGAGTAAGAAGATATGTGATTTCATTAAGGAAGACCTAGCCAGGCAAATCGAAGAGAATAAGTTTGATGGTTCAAGTACCTATAAGCTTGAGGAGCAATTTCTCCTCTTTAAATTTCAAAATAGCATCAGAAAATTGCTAGATATGCCAAAGGAACGAGTAAGACAACCCGGAGAATACCGGTGAAGAGGAAGATTTAAAAATTTGATTGTATACGGTTGAAAATTTTTCAGTCTTGACTCTTTTGGAATGTTATAATTATCATGATAATGTTAAATAAATGCAAGTAGAGACTGGAAGCAAGCCTACCAAAGGACTCCAAATTCTGCGGGTATCCCTTTCTCGGGAAGAAAACTTAGCAATACAACATGTAATTCTCTTGTATTGCACAAAACGATGTTGTATTGTTTGCGTGAGTGCATTAATAATTGCTAATTATATTGTGACGTATGAACAATTGAGTTATCAACAACACTGAATCTTCTCTAGGGTTGCAAGATGGGCATCAAATGATTCTTTCTCTATGTATGAGAAAGAAAGTGGATTTCTCATTGATAAGCGTTACGAAGAGCTTGGTCAAAACAGGCAATTATTATGGACGGGTAGACTACAAGGCCTCCACAATAACTTGTACCACAGACAGATAAACCTAGTTGTACTTGTATCGTAACTTCCAGGGAAAGGTACATATAAGTAAAAGAGACAAATTCCTCTACACCCAGAATCTTTATAAACGATTTAGTTTTTTTTTTTTTTTAAGGCCCCGTTCACACGTATACGTTTACGTTCGTAAACGTATACTTTTCTATGCGTTTACGCCTTCCGTCCACACGGAAGCGATGAAAAGGGTCATCGTAAACGCATAGCTTCGTAAACGCTCTCCAAAGTGGATACTTTCATAAACGCATCTTTTCGTAAACGCTGTGTTTACGTGTGGACACCCATAAGCTGATACTTTCGTAAACTCTGACGTCACAGCTGTCTTGCGGCGCACGCTCAACAAGTTATCTGACGCTTTTGCAGGTTTTTAGCGTTTACGAACCGTTTTAGCGTTTGCGTGTGAACGGGTGTAAACGATTCGTAAACGCTAGCCGGATTCGTGTGGACGGAAAACTTCGATGCGTTTTGGCTAAAAAAAATTGCGTTTATTGCAAAATTGTTCTTCTTTTCTCTGTGTGCGTGCTTTGATTTGTTGTGGTTAACTGTTTGTTTCTTTTAATTACTGATTCACCAATCATCTCTTTCCCATTTAACATCTACAAGTGTAAATACCACGTATAATATCAAAGACCAAGTGAACAAATACAATATCGGCACGAGTGACATTTTACTTCTGAGTCTGGATTTAGCCGCATTCTGTTTACATTGTTTACATTGCCGATATATACGATATATGATTTTTCACTTACCATAAATTACAATTAACCACCAGGCCCGGGTGGCTTCCTTTGCGCTTCCTTCTTTTGCATATGGACGACGAAAAACCAGACGTCGCTTTGGTTTTCCTCATCTCGTTGAAACAAGATGTTTGTTAATAACACCATGACTTGCCTCTTCTTGGTGCTCACTTTGGATCGGAGTCCAAGCGCTCTGCTCACAAACGTAATAACATCTGTTTTAAACGCCGTTCTGTCTGTGATGGCTGTTTGTGGCAACTCCTTCGTTATTTATGTTATTTGGAGGCGGGAAGTGCTACACATCCCTTCCAACATCTTGCTGTGCTGTCTCGCGTTGTCTGATCTAATTGTTGGGCTCATAAGCCAGCCATC
The DNA here is from genome assembly GCA_964036295.1 of Plumapathes pennacea. Taxonomy (NCBI): domain Eukaryota; kingdom Metazoa; phylum Cnidaria; class Anthozoa; order Antipatharia; family Myriopathidae; genus Plumapathes; species Plumapathes pennacea. Next base: position 34,140,802 of record OZ038462.1, read on the forward strand.
GTTCGTTATATACCAAGTCACAGAAATCATGGGATACTTTCATGTTTATTGCACTACTAAGCTTGTGGTCCTGCAGTGGATGGTTAACTGCTGGCGTCTCGTTCCTAACACTGTGTGCCATAAGTGTGGACAGATATCTGGCCCTAAAACTCCACTTGCGCTACGCGGCAGTTGTAACTGTGAGTCGTATTTTAGCAACAGTTATTGCATTCTGGCTTTTTTGTATAACCTCCATCATCCTCAGGTTTTTAATGAATGATGAAAACCACTGGAATATCATACCTCTGGTAACCCATGGTATCAGCCTCTTTCTCACAGTATTGACGTACGCTCGCGTCTTCCAGATAGTTCGCCACCATCAAAATCAGATTCGCGATCAATTTGAACTGGTAAATCTTGAAGGACGAAGCGCGATTGAAGTTGCAAGGCATAAAAAATCTGCTACAACTATGCTGTACATCATCATTGCCTTTATTCTCTGTTATGTTCCATTCCTGGGTACAGTCTTGTCGGAAACTGTGGTGGGCTACACTTTGTCTGTGAAGATTGCTTATCAATATACAGCAACAATAGTGTTTTTTTCGTCTTCACTAAACCCGATGCTTTACTGCTGGCGAATTAGAGAAATTCGACGAGCAGCCATCGCGAAACTCAATAGAATTAGAGAATTATTTATTTAATATTTTAAAAAGCCCCATTATTCACACGAGCGAAAATTGAATTGATTTCAAAGACCGCCATATGTCTGGAGTAAACTTAGCAGATTGAAATACAAAGCAGGGGAACTATGTTGTGTACATAGCTGGTCACAAGTCAATACTATGACATGAAAGCCTAGATGGGTGAAAGAAACCGACTGATTCGCCGAAGTGGCTTGCTTTACTATAGTTGATCAAATTTTGTCGGCCAAATCTAACAAGACATGTCAATCATGGAGTGCGTTTCTAAAAGGCGAGTTGAGGTATTACGTTTTCATTTGAAAATGCGGAGTATTTTTGAAAATAGTTTCCAATCAAAGTAGAAGTTTTCGAAAATGATGTGTTTTCAAATGAAAATGGCTTACTCTGGACAGGTGACTGCAAGCTATGCAGGCGAGGGTGGGCTTGAAAAAAAAAAAAGAAATTAACAGTAATTTGTATTGAAAATAACCGAGTGTAAAACAATGCTCACCAATAAAACCCATGAAAATGGTGCTTATTCGTCGAATACAGCGAAGTTTATTTCTCTGCACAGATAGTTATGAACTGATTAGATCCGTGTCAGGTCGCTACTCTCCTACGAATGCGGGTAATTGAAAGTGATACTTTTTGACATTCCTTTTTGAACAGGCCACAAGTTTCACTTCTCCTATAAAATGCTGATGAAAATTGGAGTTCACATAGGATTGGGAGAACAGTCCCTAAGGGTACGGCAATACCTTTAATATTCCGGCGTACTTCCGAAGTAAAGTCACTACATTCAATCACTTGGGGCTGAGAGAAATTCAATTGGCAGACAATATACGATTCCTTGAGGTAGACGTTATGTTTATTCATGTGGCAAAACGTCAGTCAGAGCCGGTAAGTTGTTAATCCCCGAACGAAGTGAGGGAAATATTTACGACGCTAATGCAGTAGTATTATCGCCTTATCGGAGACTCCAAGCGTGTCGCCATCTCGAAATCTAATGTTCGTGTGTTTGTTTGTGTGTTTGTGCCATACGACCTCGTCCCAAGGCCCTCCGCGTCGAGAGATCACAGCAGGCGAGGTTACATCGGCAGCTTAACTGTAAACCGCCATTTTCTTGGAGACATGCGGTAGAGTACGAACTGAAGTGATTTTGTACAACAAGATGCAGATACAAGGCCAAGCAGTTCGACGGACGGCTGTAAATTGCCCGGATATTTTGCCAGTGCATGGGAGGCAAGCTTTACTAGACGTAAAGCGGATTCTTTAAGGCCCAACTGGTCGACCTGAACACAATCCTAGACGCCAGTATTGTGTTAAAACGCAGACACTTCTTCAGAAAGGAATAGCAAAATACAGTCGGTGGAAATCGAACAATCACTGTGGCAAATTTCACCTTTCGCAAAAACAGGAATGCAGTTTTCAGAATCCAAGTTTGACAAGATGACAACACAATACAATGGAAAGTGGAATTTTCGTACTGTATGAGGACTGCTCTATACAGTGTATTTTGAAATCATTGAAGACGTAAACAATAGTGTTTTGGGTTTTGTTTCCTTTGCTGGAAAAGAGCTAAAGCTATGGCTTTCAGGAACCGGTGAGTTTTGAAAATTTAATTCATTAACGTTAAATACACTTTTGTTAAACGACGGTCGTGTTATCATTGGTATTTCAACAATTGCCGTATATTTTGTCGTTTGATGCCCCGGTAACTGTGATGAAGGCCAATTAGGATTATACTGTGATCTTTTCCCTGGTTTTCAAAGCTATTTCAGAGTGCCTTCGTGCAAGATTGTGTCATCCGATTCCTGACATGTTTGCATAATTTCATTGACAGTCTGACACATGCTGTGAAGTTTTGTCGCCGCGTTTGTTGGCACACTGTATTCAAGGATAAAATGTAACCGGGTTAAAATGCTTTTGCTTTTTGAAGGCTATTAAAGTAGAAAATATCCGGCCACTGCTTTCCAAATTACACAATGTGTCTACTAGCGGGACCCCCGTAAGATACTCGCTCAACACAATCGCACTTTGTATTATTTAATGACCGGGTTTGCTCGCTCAATAAAATCGGACCTTGTATTATTTAGTGACTTGATTTCTTTTTTCTGTCAAAGATTTTAAAATCGTCAAACGCAGTTTGAAAAGTTGTTGTGTTCAAAATTGAATCCCTGCCAAAATTCACACGATTCCGAGACTTCGAAAGCGTGTAAACAAGCGACTCGCTTTGACGGTTCTAAATTTGGCACACACACACACACACACACACACACACACACACACACACACACACACACACACACACACACACACACACACACACACACACACAAAACAAACACACGTATGTGGTTAGGATAAAGCATTGGCTGGAGAAATCGCGGCTTTTCTTGAAATTCATAAAAACTTCGGTGTCCAAGATCGACTTTGCTTGGCTTTCAAGCCTCGGAAGTATTCTGTAGTTGCGTGTAAATGTTTTCTCAGCGAATTTTGAAGTTCAGCTAGTGTCTACGAAAATTGCAGACTGTGCACGTTGTCTGAACTAAACCAGACTTCGTGTGACAAAGATTTTTGAAGCTATTTGCAATATGCAAATAGCTTCTATGTCGGCGTTTGGGCGATAGTTGAATCGCCGTTCGGCCCATCTCATTAGGTCATTAAAATGCTCCCCCTCTAGGTGGCAAAAACTACTGAGGGGGGAGGAGCATGAAGTGTTATCCATATAAAAGCCGCCGTGGTACAGGTCCTGTGAGAAAGTTTGTCTTTTATTATCTACTTAACACAAAGAATGCACAGAGAGATTTCCAGTAAAGGGTTTCCGTGCCAACTTTGCAACAGAATGTCAGAAGCTAAATTACCTCTCCAGGGAGGGGTTTTCTAAATATAATTGGCTCTCTCGCACGTGGAAATTCAAGGCATTATTTAATGGCGGCTGTGAGCGTTGCCGATTCTTTGGTTGCATGTGGAAATCTGCTCCCCCTTCAGGCCCCGGCTGACACATCCGTAGTATCTGGCAAACAGGCGACACAGATTCACATTTAGAGCGACATTTCTGGACACATTTGCGAATATACGCTCCGCTCACAAAAGAAGGAACACAGCTGTATGGTGTGACCATGACATGTTTTGGTAAAGGTAAAAGCTTATTCCGAGTTTTTTTGCGTTCGCTGATATGTTTGTTGACACATGATTTCATGCCATAATTGCAAATGCAGATTACTGTGGTATGTCTGAGTTTGTTTATAAAATTGTCTCGAGAGGATTCTGTCACTAATGAAAAAATCGACAGGAAATTTTACTGTGAATCCTTTTCACCATCGTTCGAATAGCACGAGAAACAGGTTTGTTCGGCTGGAGTGTGTTACGTTACGAAACTATTATAACGAGTCAAAATCTGGTTTACCTCGCATGATATGTTTGTTGACACATGATTTCATGACCAGATCGACTGTGGTTTGTCTGAGTTGTTTGTTTACAAAAATTGTCTCTAGCGGGTTTTGTCGCTAATGAAAAATCGACTGAAAAGTCGACAGGAAATTTTACTGTGAATCTATTTCACCACCGTTCGAAGAGCACGAGAAACAGGTTTGTTTGGCTGGAGTGTGTTACGTTAATACGAAACTACTATAACGAGTCAAAGTCTGGCTTACCTCGCAGAAATTTTTACAGAACGACTTGAAATATTTTGGCAAGCTATACTTTCCTCCTTTTATGTCGATCAGCTCAAAATAATCATATAATAAACTGTCATGTTTGTGCATTTGTATTTGGTCATGCATAGTACGTAGCTGGCATAGTAGAACATAGTGTAAAACCCCGATCAAACGGTGATAATATTCGATAATAGTTCGTGCCCCGTTGTAACACGAACTACCTATCATAGACTATCATCAACTAGCAAATAGCTTCACGTACGCTTTGCGGACCTATGTTTTTTAACGGCCGACTGGTGACGTCGCTACACAGCCGTGGTTTGCAAAAAAATTTAAATAATCTCCGAACGGAAAATAAACAAGAATCCCGCTTTCCGAAAACCCACTACTGAGCGAGGGGATATCTGCGATTATCGTATTTCTAGTAGTTCCACTGCGCATGAATGTAAAAATATCAAAAGCCGCGACAGCGGGACTGAAACTGAAACTAAATAGAATTACAAAGGAAGAGAAGTATGTTGTGTACACAGCTCAATACTATGACATGAACGTCTGGATGCACGGAAGAAACTGACTCATTTGGCGAAAGAGAGTACTATTTCCATTATGATCAAATTTCGGCAGCAAAAATCTGAAAGACTTGTAAGAACTTTCCCGCGTGAACTGCCGCACGTCAGTTTTGTTTTACAAAAAGTAGATTGTGCATCAATGGACTGTAATAAATGAGCAACCTTTTTGAAAAACATGCTTATAGCATCTCGCTTCATAGTGCTACAGGATCTGAATCAAAACGAATTTTTGAAGGCACACCGACTTTGCGTTCAGTTTAGTCACGTGATCTGAACAATTTATGCAATTATAGATTTTGGTTTTATCAACGAGTTAATTGCACCGTAAAAAAGGTGCAAATTGTTCCGTTAACCGTTAACTAGAATTGGCATTTTTGAGTCGAAACAAACGTTTTCAGATAATAAGGCATTGGCTTTGAATCAGAACAGGCCAAAAATGAAAACGAGATGGAGGACCTTAACTAAACAAATCACCATCAGGAAAAACGGGGTTGCCTTTTGCCGAGTCGGAAATGAATTTGGCGATTCGGAAGTGAAGCACAAATTGTGTAAGCATGCGCATTAATTAAGAGTATGCAACGATAATTAACTGGTATAGTCATATTTCTATTTCATTTCTTTCGTTATTTCTCTCGTCGCATTCTACTGACTCAGAGGCTCAAAATGTCTTACAATGACACATTAACCTGCGGTTTTCTTACAGTCAACTTGAATTACAGCCACACTGCCTTTGCAGCGAACTTAATAGCATCTATTTTAAACAGTTTCTTCTCCGTGACGGCTGTTTGTGGCAGCGCGTTTATCATGTCCGTGATCTGGAAATTTTAACAGCTTTCGCATTCATTCCAACAAGTTGCTATGCTGCCTGACAGTTTCTGACCTGCTTGTTGGGCTAATAAGCCAACCCTCATTTGTTATCCACAAAGTAGCAGAGATTAGAGGAAACTCTGAGATTTATTATGTCGCCAGAATGCTACAGTCCTGCAGCGGATGGCAGTCGTCTGGGATGTCGTTGGTAATTCTATGTATCATAAGTCTGGCCCTGAAATAGTTTCACTTGCGCTACGTAGAGATAGTAACAACGAGACACACAGTGGTGACTATTTCTGGTTTATGGCTCTGTTGTGTTACTTGCGTTTGTCTCAGATTTGTTGTTGATAAAAATCAATGGAACATCATACTTCTTGTCACCCTTCTTGTCAGCGTTTTCTTCACCGTGTTCGCTTATATCAACGTTTTCAAGACTGTTCGTCGCCACGAGTGTCTCGTTCATGAACGGTTTCAGTTAGCAGTGCGTTTCCATGGCAGCAGTGCTGTTGAGCTTGCGAGACATAAAAGATCTGCAGTGACCATGATGTACATTCTCTGTACCTTCCTGTTATGTTATGTTCCTTTACTTGGCACAATCTTCGCAGAGAGAGCACATGCAAGACTACACGTTGAACGTGAAGATTGCTTATGACTACACTGCTACTGCTGTATTTCTCTCGTCGTCACTTAATCCACTGCTTTATTGCTGGAGAATAAGGGAGTTTCGAGAAGCAGCCGTTGGCTTGCTGAGAAAAATATGATCTCCGGTTGTTTAGTGCAACATTTGATCATGTTGCAATGTCTCACAAATTTTTTCACATTAGTAAAATGAGAAGGAAGGGTGATTATGTTCTAGAAAGATGTCAAACCATTAAAACAGAGGTTTTCTAAATCAAGAACGAGATTAGTATGCTACCGAATAAACCGAAGTTTGGCCTGAGAGAGTATAGAGACACACGCGCTCGCAACATCATGTTAATGATGTGAGAAAAATTGCACGGCCGTGAATTTGGGTTTGCCGGCTTTGAAGAATAATTTTAGTTTGGACTCAGCACTGCACATGAACTCCCTGTAACTATTCATTTTGATTCGATCTTCATTTTCGAAAACAGATACGCATTTATTTAGGACCGTTCTAGATTTCGTTGCTTGGTGAAACATATTAACGACGGCGCACTTGGTTGGGAAAATTAAAGCTAGACATGCTTAACTGAAACAGCGAGAATAGGAAAAAAAATAACCCGAAGCAAAGAAATCATGGCTTTATTTTCCACATCGAGAATCAGATGGTGTCCCGCCATGGGGCAATTTGGTGTTCAAAATAATGTGTCTGCAGGATATCAATTTTAATTGCCCTCCAAAGGTTTTCTGAAGGGTAATAGAATACAGAACATCATACAGGCAGCCTGTGTCCAAAAAGTACATTAATGGCCACCAAATGCTTTGCTCCTGAGGTCAGAGAACGTAATGTACAAAGTTAAGAAGTATGTATACGAATTATGGGAGCCGCATTTATTAGAGATGTTAAATGCACTTTTATGCCTTGTTAACATTCTCTATGAAAAAAGAACCAGTGCCGCATTCGCCACACACTTTACCTAAACACATTATAAATGTGAAATTGGACCTTTTGTAGCTTGTATGAATTATAATTCGAAAAAAAGCGTTTTGTCCTCGGCAAACAAAAAGAAAAACACACAGTCCTGTGTAATTTATTGTAAGCTTTGAAAAATCAATTTTCTAGAGTGCACACTTCAGGATTCGCAAATTCAAATTCAAACTGACTCTTTGGTTTGCATGGAGGGGGTAAAGTGACTTGAATACAGTTGAAGCTTCCGTAAGCAGACACCATTGGGAAGCAGAAAAAGTGTCCGTAACTGGAACTGTCCGCTTACGAGAATGTGCAAAATACAGAGTTCAACTCCTAGGGCCAATTTTTTAAACAAGGTTTAAACCGCAGTTAAGATAGTCCTGGTCTAAACAAGGTCCAAACAGCAGTCAATGCTTATAGGACCACGGCTATAACAATGTTTTTATAAACCGACGCCGATCCTGGTTCTAAAAATGCAATTTAGCTTTTGGCAAACCCTGGTTACAGACTCCGTCTAACTTCAATTTAGCGATAAACCAGGTCTAAGTTGGACTTTGTTTAAAAAATCGGCCCCTAGAGTTTAAACGGGGTTTCGTGGAGGTGTCCGCTTACGAGAGCTTTGCCTGTAATTAATTTACAACATCTGCTCGCATTTTACCAAAACATCCGTCAAAATTGCAAACGAAGTCATGACAATAGCAACAAAGAGACCGAACGTACAATAATTGCAATCTGTTGTCTGGGGCCGGAGATTACCTAGCGGCAGCGTCAGCATCCATAATGTGCGGCCACACAGTTTTAATTCTCTGTAATTACTCCTCAAGACTATATTGCACTATGTACTTCCTTTTATACCATACTATACTATACTATGCATGCGGTAAGAATCATAACAGGCTTCTCGCCAGATTGGAGCTCTCAAACTCGAAGGTATATTTAGGCCTTTATTGCCGGGTTTCATTTATGTCTTGTTTGTTTTTTATGTGAGCCATTTTCCAATCATTAAAGCAAAACGTCTGATATGAGCGAGCAGTTTCACTTAAATTGCCTGGGTGCCATTTTTATTATTCAGCCGGCAACGCGATATTGAGACTGATTCCATGACTAACAACCAGGCGAGCCTTTGCTTACAGCACATTATTTGTTATAATTAGTGATCGAAGATTCTCCACCCCAGCCTCGCGAATAGGAAGTCATAAATACTTCAAAATATAGTATCATCGCAAGAAATAAAAGTAAACAAGATATCTGTTGACTTTTGACAACATTTCAACATGAAATATAGTATTCCAATATCTGTCCAAGATTAGCCGCATAATTCATGTAGCTTTTACATTATTTAGTTCCTCTTATCTTCCATTGTGAATTATTCCCATTTCTGCCCATGATTCGAACATTGTTATATGCTTTTACATTATTCCTCTGAACCTCTTTAACATCTTAACAGTGGCTTGTCGAATTCCCCTTATTCTCCAACAATAAAGTGCCGGGTTCAAGGAAGACGACAGGAATACAATAGTGGCGGTGAGGTCATAGGCAATTTTCACGGCAGATTTATAGCCTAGCACTGTCTCTGCGGCAATCGTACCGAAGAAAGGAAGATAACAGAGGCAAAAAGTGCCAAGAATATACAGCATAGTCACTGCAGCTTTCTTGTGTCTAACGACTTCAACAACGCTTCGACCATGCAAGCGGACGGCCAGCTTAAAACTGTTATGAATTTGACGACGATGGCGGCCCACAATCTTGAGAACATGAACGTAAGCCGTCACGGTGACCGAAACGATAAAGAATAGGGTGGCTAGAATCGCCATGTTCCAATGACTGTTCTTCATCACAAATCTAAGTGCAACACTCACTGCACAGATGATCCAGAAACCAGCCACTGCTTTTATGACGCGCGGCATTGTCACAACAGCGGCGTAGCGCAAGTGGAGTTTCACAGCCAGATATCTGTCCACACTTATAGCACACAATGTTAGCAATGATACACTTGCGGTTAACCATCCGCTGCAAGAATGAAGCATTCTGGCTGTACAATAAGCACCGAAATATCTCTCAATCTCTGTGACTTTGTAAACGACAAATGATGGTTGAATTATCAGTCCGACGACCAGGTCAGAAATTGCAAGACAGCAGAGCAGAGCATTGGAGGGAATTTGTAGGGCTTCTTGCTGAAAAATTATAACTACGACCAAAGCATTTCCGCAAGTGGCGGTCAATGCTAGGAAACTGTTAAGAATAGAAGTAACAATGTTTGCGGTAAGAATACTTCGACTGCTCTCAAGACTAACAGACAAAAAATAGCAAGTTACCGTCTTGTTGAAGGAGGACATTTTGGACAAAGATTGACCAGGAAAATTAACGTCCTTCCCTCAGAGAAATGCCAAAGGAAATGGCAGGTGGTAACAGTGTGCCGATACTTCTAAGAAGTGGACTGTGAACTAAAAAGCGGGGACTGCGAGCTCCGGAGACTCATGGGATATTATGGGATATTTTGTTGCACGTTTGCACACTATCGCGGGTATTAAAAGCTTCATAGCTATTCATACCAGTCTGAACAAAGCAGTTGCTCACTTCTAATGGTAGGACTCAAATTCACGAAATCAAACTGTGTATATAACCGATGGAAAATGTGAAAAAATGGCTCCGGGAAATAGGAGCAATGGTCATTACGTGTTGTATCTTGCCTAGTTTACGCAATAAGATAGTAAATACTCAAAGCTAAGCCAAGCTAAGCAGGCTATTGATATTTAAATGTTACATTTTCTTCCTTCGACTAAACGAAGTTCTCGTAATTCACAGGTTTATCCGACGATTAATCGGAAGTTTGAAATTAAACTATCTCTCACGCAAATTGCATAACCCTTCCGATAATTCTTGTGACATCTATAGTAGCATGATCCACAGTCCAGCTGAAAGATCCGTTTGGATTGACGACCGAACCGTGAAATGATTTGCATTTTGTGATTGCAACTATTTTGTTTGGTATTACTCGCAAATAATAAATTCCTACCTTCAAGAGAATCTACCAAGAAAGGCCCTATTTACTAGGCCATTACAGAGCCACAAGAGAAAAAAAAAACTTTTCGACCTTTGGTCGATCAAAAGCCAAGGTGACTGGAATGGCGCACGGTTTAAAAATAAGCCGCCACGCTGAATTTGTTGCTCTGCCTATTGCTGACAAACACAACATGAAAAGGCACAACTAACAACTTGTAAACATAAATTGTGTTGTGTAAAACCGTTTGTAGTTGGCAGTTCTGTTATTGCTTCTTGTTTGCTTTCTTCAATCCGCCATTTTGTATTTAATATTAACAAGTTTTGTCGCGTGAAAACGCGACGGATGCTGGGATTCAAGTTTGGTGTGGTAAATAGAGATTACTTCATGGAAAGTGCGCGCGTACGGTTTTTATTCACGAGTTGTGAAGTATCATAAAACGAACGAGCGAGGCTTTGCGAGCAAGTGAGTTTTATGATACGAAACAACGAGTGAATAAAAACTGTACAAAGCACTTTCCATGATGTTTTCTGTTTATTATATACATACTGAGACATTTATCATGGGACCGGGAAACCCTTTAACAGTAGTGAAAAGTCGTCGTTCGCAGCTTGTGATTGGACGAACGATTTTTTTCACGTGTGAAAAGCGTCGTTCGCGGCCTCTCATTGGTTAGAACTTATTTGCGTACGAAATTTTACGATATGGCTTTTTCGTGAGTATGTCTCAGTATGTATATAATAAGTATCCGTACGCACCATTAGACTTCTTTAATGAGCAATCTCTGGAGCAGAGCGAGACTCCCCAAGAGTGATCAACCTCACCTTTCTCTTTCAGTTTCTCACCAGAAAAATATCATACAGTATAGGGATCTTGGCTTTTGACACCTTGCTTAAATGAAACCTGATTAAACTATAAATTATATTTACAACACTCGTACGTTTGCTTCAGGGCTGCCTCACAAGGTTGAGATGATCATTTTGAGCTTGGGAGTGAAAACGCTTAGTTATGACCAGCAATAAAGAAAACTGTACACAACTGGAAAAAGAATGTGAAAGTGAATATAATTGAACAAAAACCGCAAGAGCACAAGCAAATGCCAACAATCAAAGCAGCAAGGCAGCTGTAAGCTCGCGAATTTGTAAAAACGGACTTTTGCGTGGAAGTTCGCATCCGTTTCCGCGGGCCTCCTTTTGCTGAACCACGTATTCGATTTAGTCTCAGTTTTGAAAACCCTCATTTACAGGCGGCAGAGGGTGAAAATTATAAAACTTGGGCGCTCGAAATGGGAGAATTTTAAATTCTTCACCAAGCGCCAAATCTTTGAACCGGAAGAAGACCTTCCGGAATCGCAAAGAAAAAAGTCCATCCGTGACTTCATTACTCATGTCATGCACAGCTTATGTTCAACATCTACATATTCATTAGAGGCCATGATTGATACTCCAGCCTGGGCTGCATCCAAACTAAATACGTGCTTTAAAAAAACATGCCTTTCTTCTTTTGGCTGAGTTTCAAGTCGAATAAGTTCAAGTGAAATCTGATACACTTGTTGACATTACTTGCGGTTTTGGTCAAATTCATTTTCGAATTCTTCTTCTTCCAGTTCTGTACAGTATTCTTCATTGCTGGCGAAAATTATGCGAAGCAAAGCAAATATAATCAAACGATAGAAATATTAGACAAGCTAAAGTCGCTCAGGGCTGTCAGTTGTCACGGGTCTTTCATCTTTGACTTACGCTTGTCAAACAACCGAGAATTTACCAAAACCTCCATGGTAATGGTTCTGAAGTGCAACAGATCCACTGGCAATTCAGGAATACAATGATAACAATCAAAATACGTCCAGAAAACGTCTTCCCATCTCTTCATTTCTGCATGCGTATTCGCTGATGCTCAAATTTCAAAGGTAATTGATGACACAGCATGACGGACTGACTGACTGACTGACGCAGTCTTAACTGCAATAAGGTGGGACGCTTAAAAATGCTACCGCAAAAACTACTTCAAAGATCGCGTTCTCGATTTTGTTGCGTTGTCGGTAATATCGATACTGCCCAAATTGGGAACAGAACGACTTCCATATTTGGAATCCATTGTTGACAGCACCGGGACACATTCCAGGCGGCCGAACCACATAAAGCTGCGCTTCGCGAGCTTAAAAATCTCACGTTACATACTTGAAACTCAGCCAGGAAAATAGAGCCTTCAACACCGCTTGCGGTGAACATTACCCAATGAAATTATAGTATTTTTGCTTGCACGTCAATCAAACTTCAAAATCCTAGAGGGGGGATGTATTTTACCAATTGCCATGATACTTACGCTTTTGGCTCTCGGGTGAAAACAATTATATGCTGGGCCCATAGGCCCAGCATAAAAATATTGCCCGTGGGGGTCCCCTTTTATAGCGCATCCCGCAAACTCTATTTCCGATGTGAAACTGCACATTTAATGGTCACTCTCATACAAACACTGGCTGACACTATAAATATTATAATCAACAGCTTTTTTGTGATGTTACAGCGTAATATAAAACAATCATGTTCCCGATGCTGAAAGTAAACTCAAAGTAAACTCACAGCCACGAACACTGCTATTACAATTGTTTCGACATTGATTGCATGGAAAATAAATCACTTATAATTTCATTTTAATTTTATGCCACCAAGAACAAATAGCAAATAAAATAAGCAAATACCTTAAAACAACAGAAATTAATATAAAACATGGTGAACATGGCTGCAAAGCATGCAACTATGAGTAACAAGATAATGACAGAGCCAGATAAAAAGCATTTCGACAATGCTAGCCAAAATTAAAAAGGTTCAAATCCCTTTCAAGTCTTGAGGGTATGTGAAAACTGCAAAAGGAATGCTGTAGTCATCACTGAAGAACAATTTTCTTGACTCTTTGTAATGTACGCACAGCCGCTTGTCTAAGATCTCGTATTCTCCAGCAATAAAGCACAGGGTTAAGAGAGGATGAAAGAAACGCCACAGTCGTTGAATAATCGTAAGCAATCTTCACAGACAATGTATATCCGTAAACGGCTTCCACAAGCATTACACACTGAAATGGCATGAAGCAGACAAGAAAAGCACCAAGGATGTAAAACATATTCACAGTAGATTTTTGGTGCCGAGCGACTTCAACAGCAGTCCGTCCATGAAAATGAACCGCTAACTCACAACGTTCCTTTATCTGACGCCTATGACGATGAACTATACGGAAATTGCGAAAATACGCCAGTATAGTGATAAAACCAGTGGTAAACAGAGATACTAAAGCGAGCATAGTCCAGAAGTTTTCAGTCATCGCAAATCTGATTGCAATTCCGGAAGTACACAAAATCCAAAACGCAAGTACGGCTTTTAGAACGCGAGTCACTGTTACGACTACAGCATAGCGCAAGTGGAGTTTCAAGGCGAGGTACCTGTCCACGCTTATTGCACACAGTGTTAGCAGCGACACACTGACCGTTATCCATCCGCTACAGGACTGCACCAATCTGGCAGCACAATAAACGTTGAAACGTCCATTGATCTCGGCGAATTTGTAGATTACAAAGGAAGGTTGGCTTATCAAACCAACGACAAGGTCCGAAACCGCAAGACAGCACAGCAAAGCATTGGAGGGAACATGTAACGTCTCCAGCTTCCAAATGATATAGATGACGAAGGCGTTACCGCAAACGGTCGTAAACGAAAGGAGACTGTTTAGGACGGCCGTAATGAAGTTGGTGACGAGGTTGCTCCAACTGTAATCTAAAACTACGGTAAAAAAATAGCACGAAGGAGCCGTGTTGTTCGCGGACATTTTAATCGCCGAGTCCCTTTTAAGGTAGAGTTAGCATAATTTCTTGATATTGACTAGCACTTTGCGGCACTGATTTAAATATGCCAATCACTTGTATTCATATGACGGTAAAATCATCAAAAGCCACTGCTGCACACAGAAACTGTCTTTCAATAAGTGGTCAAGGTATATCATTAGGGTCGTCTCATTCAAAATGTCACCTCCCGGTTCCTGCTTAGAAAAGAGAATATTTTGTTATTTCAGCTTGATTTAATGGAGTACCTGAAATTCTGTTTTCTTTTTCCTCCAATAACATGAACCTCAAATGACACTAAAGATCTATTCATTTTAACTTTGTTGATTCTGTCTTAATGACTACATTGTAAATCGTAGATTAAGTTTTTTCTTTCAAAACATGTGCATGTGAGAGGTATATAACATATATCAGTGACATCTTTCTCCCCAATATATTGTGGCAGGTGCCGATAAGGATGGTCATTTCGAGAAGATGAAACAGATAACAACCTTTAAAGCGGAAATCGCTGATCCAATAAGTGCTGTTTAGATATCAATCTGCTTCGGTTTTCAGCCAACAACAATTCAAGAAGGCGAAGCTAGAACACTCACTTGGGCCCGCGTTCTTCGTTCCAATAACAAATAATGTAGTTATAGTTAGCTCAGTTTCGCAAGAATTGAGGTTGTTGAAGCTTTCTCCAAATCAGGTTGGTATAATACCCGGTCCACGTATTTTAGAATTAGTCAACTCCACGAACAGGAAACTGATCTAGGGCTTTTGGACTGTCTTTCACCGACCTCTCCGCATCGCGGGGTCTTCTGGGACCGCGGGCTTACGTCAATGCTTTGTACATTTGAACGAGAATATTTTAATGTGACGAAAATAAAACTGGAAGAGCTCAATTACATCGGTCTCACGAGAAAAGCCAAGTTTGCCTTGCTTTGAAAGCGGCTAGTTATGAGCCAAACGACACAATATTAGTCAAGAAGAGCCGCATCTGCCGGACAAAAGCGAGAAATTGCCGTTGCCAAAAGATAAAACCTAAACTTCTTTCAGCGTAAATAGGAACGACAACAGCGATGCATCAAGTGCACCAGGATAGTACGTTAAACAAAAGTTCTGCGCAGAATCAATGATAATAGATAACGTCCGCATCTGCGAATAGTGTTAAAGGCCATCTGTGAGTGGTTTGGTTACTTCAGAACTATCCAACCCGCTTTAAAATTATTTCAGTGGAGGGACGTACAGTTTGTGACGGCGGAATAGTTAATGTAAAATTGTGCGACACCCGATGTCAATTGATCTTATATAAATTATAACTTTAGGTAATAGTGCTGAATATAAAATAATGACGGTGAGCTTGACTACGACTCCTCACAACGTTTATTTGGTGATGCTGTATGATTTTCATGCCTCAACAAATTGTATTTACACTTTCTATAGAAACATATGCACTGAGAAAAAGAAAGACACCGCGCGACAGAAAACACTGACATTTTTTTTAGAAATACAGACAAGATTTGCTCTAAAGAATCGCGTTTATAAAAGTTAAGCTAATACAATCTCTAGCCCTTTTTAATATCCTAAGAGCTGCTCGCCGGATCTCTCGTATTCTCCAACAATAAAGTAGTGGATTCAGCGATGACGACAGAAACACAAAGGTAGCAGCGAAATCGTAGGAAATCTTCACATCCAACGTGTATCCTCGCCTTTTCTCCACCATCATCGTGCCGAGAAGGGGAACATAACATAGGATAAGGGCTCCAAGAACGTACATCATGGTCACAGCAGATTTTTTATGTCTGGCTACTTCAACAGCACTTCTTACGTGAAACTGCTGCGCTAACTGAACACGTTCATGAATCTGTCTCCGATGACCACTGACTATCTGAAGTACTTTCGTGTAGAACACCAAAATGACAGAGAGGCTTATGAGTAGGATTATAATTGGTATGATGACCCACTGACTGTCTATTATGCAAAATTTGACTGCAATGCTAGCTGCAGCGAAAATCCATAAACCAAAAACAACTTTCGCAACGCGAGCGACTGTTACAATTGTTGCGTAGCGTAAATGGAGCTTCAGAGCGAGATATCTGTCCACACTTATGACGCATAACGTTAATAACGAAACACCACCGGTCAGCCATCCGCTGCAGGATTGTACAATTCTGGCAACACAGTAACTGTCAAAGGATTCTTCTCTGATCTCCATCACTTTGTAAATCACCACGGAAGGTTGTCCTACCAGTCGAACTACGAAATCAGAGACCGCAAGACAAGACAGCAGAGCATTGTAGGGAACATAGAGGATTTCTCGCTTCCAAATGATGAAGATAACGAGGACGTTGCCGCAGACGGCAGGGAATGCAAATATACAGTTTGCCACAGCGGTAACAATGTTTGCTAGAAGGGCACTTTGAGAGTTATCTAACTTGACAGGTAAAAAGTAGCACGTTGCAGTTGCGTTCAAGACCATTTTTATCAAACTTTGTGGGGAACTATCCTTATATCCTTTGCTGTTCACACCAATTTTAGGCGTTGATCAATAGTCAAAATCCGTCAAAAGTTACCCTTCATAATAATGAAGAAACCATCCCTTTGATGCCGGAAAAGAAGTCAAATTGATCATAACCCAAAGCTGTCAGATCAAAGTGACTGCATTGCGCTAACGACTATTTGTATCACTTAAACAGCAGGTGGTAGCGTTGATGGGACATAAGTTTAGATAGTGAATATTCATCTTCAATAATTATGTAACATACCTACTGGAGACGACAGGTGTGTTGTTCTGGGTTGTTTTTATCAAGTTCCACGATAACACATTCACACACATACTGACACCCTGAAGCTTACGTAGCAGGCAATTTCTCGAGCTCATATAAATTTTACAAAAACAATTCTTGCTGGATTGCCTTTTAAGCAGCTGGCGTTATTGCTGGTAAATTATTCTCGTTCATTTAAAATTCAAAGACGATCATTTTCCAAAGATGTAAATCTACATCTCTCATGTCATGCCTGCGGGAGATAAATTGTGTGCCATCCATTTGCCACAAGGGCGTTGTTTTTATCTCTCCAAGTTACACATTTTCCATAGTAAAACATTTACACATGCATTCATAAATATGACGACTGAAATCTTATCGGACGATGCTATTTTGACATAAAGCTCGGTATCGCAGCAGTCAATCTCTCGACCGAGTTTATGAATCATTAATATAGTTCACACTGCCATGCAATCTTTGCTGGATTATCTTTTAAACCTCGTCTTTGCACTGCACTACACTGCTCATGGGTTATCGTTATCGCCCACCACAATAAACTCAGTCTTGTGATTTATACTTCAACCCCAACTATTATTTTCCAAGCGTGAGTCGTCATCATAATACTAGAAATACGATAGTCATAGATACCCCCTCGCTCTGCCATTGATTGGATTTTTACTTTGATACTGCTTAACTAGAGCAGCCTTTGTTTTACCAAAATGTCCACTCAATCTTTTCTTCGAAGTCAAGTGCTACACGCTAAGAAAGGAGAAAAATAATGAAAAAAATAATAATCGAATTGTTTTGTATGTGAACCCGTTCAAAACAGCACGATTTCTCCCAGAATCAAAGCAAATCTTGAACAGTTTACTTCAAATTATAGACGAGCTTCAGACCTAGTCATACTTCAAAGGGCTTGTGAACGATTCTCGCTGCAATCACCGCGTGTTCGATTACAAAATTTGTTACAGTTTTAGTCTTGAAAGAAAAAAAATACAATACATCTGACTAAGTCATTCAAGACTCCAAGTTCCGATTGCTGTGAGCGATTACGGTAGCCGAAACTGGCTACAGAAGCGTATTAAAACAATACTTCGAGAGAAAATGATCAGCATACAGATTTGAATACATTTTTGAAGTGATCGAGTTACAAGATACGGGTAGAATATATTTGTCACGGTGATTGTTCGATTTCCACTAACTAACCTTTGTTGCTTGTCATTTCTGAATAAGTATCTGAGTTTAACACAAAACGGCGTCTGAAGTTGCTTATTTGCTTTCAAGCGCTGTTCCCTTTGCGGAGCCGTTTCTTCGGCATGCTTCCGTTCATGATGCTGCCGGTTATAACATATTTGTCTTCTTTTTGTATACGTATTTGGCGCTGTTCGATCGTTTCACGATTCCGCCTTGCCCGTGCCTGTTTCCTTCTCTTTTAAGACGATCTTCGCGAGACCGTTCTGTTCCAAGTTTTCCAGTTTTCAAATTTATTTTCGTGAACGCAGTTACGTGCAAGTGTTGCTTTGTTCATTATTTTTTTCTTTTGAATGTCAGTAAAAACACTGGCGGAGACGCTAATCGATAATTAATACTTCAAATTGCTTAGGCACCTGGCCTAAAAAGTCGTACGCCAGGCAGACTGACTGACTGAGAGACGAACATTAAATTTCGAGATGGCAACCCGCTTGGAGTCTCCAAATAACGCGATTTTGCTTCATTAGCGTACTGATTATTACCCTCACTTTGCTCGGGGATAATTCACTAGACAAGTACGTGCGGGAGACAAATGTGAGCCATGCAAAATAATCTGATTTTTTTTGTGGGAACTTTTCGCGGGCAGTGTAAAAGTGACATTAAAGTGAAAACAATTCTCGAAAAGAAAACTCCACAGAAAAAAAGCCCTATAAAAAGCGCGGTCGCCAGGCAATGCAAATATACAGTTTGCTACAGCGGTAACGATGTTTGCTAGAAGTGCGCTTTGAGTGTTTATTTAACTCGACAGTATCAATAAAGTAGAGGGAGTGGGAGCGCAAGGATTTACTTTGAGTCGAGCCGAAGAATTTTGAGGAAGACATGTAATTATAAAACAACTATGATAGTACGCGCGTTCTGATTGGCTAAACAACCGTGTAAGATGAGAATTTATAAAACAACTATGATAGTACGCGCGTTCTGATTGGCTAAATAATCGTGTAAGATGAGAGTATATTACACGCTGACGTAATACGTGATGTATTTTATTGACTAAATATTTTATAAAAGAAATATGTAACGCGTTCCCGAGTAATATAGCCTCATCTAAACACTCGGCGGCCTCGTGGTTTCCCTAACGCTAACTCTCGTGTTCTCCCAACTTCCCGCGTGTTTAGATGACTGAGGCTATATTACACGAGAACGCGTTATATATTTCTTAAGTGTTCAATGGTATGATGGTGATATAAATCTTATTGGAATAGTGACGAAATGAGGCTTTATCACAATTCACACCAAAAGCCAAGAACAGACAAGCAGTGTAGATATACCCGGGATTACGTTTACTTCCCTCCAAAATAATACATTTGGGTACAAGCTTTGATTTATCAAGCAGTCAGAATCACGCGCCAACATGGCAGAAATGGCAAGTAATTACATGTCATTGGGGAGTACTGTTTTCTTCTAAATGTTCGCCTTCGGTCAGAACTAGAAGAAACGTACGTTTGGCATGTGAGCGTACCGACTGAAAGTGTTTTATTTAGACTAAATTTTACATACTCCTAAACGTTGAATCGTTTTGTATCGTTTCTAAGAGTCAGATTTGTTTAAATGATAGATATCAATTCCAGCTAAAGTTAGTTGGTTCTAAAGATACTTGAATCCGTCAAAAAAAGAAAGAAAGAAAAAAAAAAAAGATTCATGCAAAATTAAGGCTTTATGCCTCGTTAACAATTAATAGCGTTTGCGCGTTTCACCACGATTGTGGAAACTTCTACATTCTTTAAACCTGCTGTGCGGGCATATAATTCAACAAACTCTCCATGCAGTCACATTATTAAACGAAATAAATTCAAAATCACCACTTGCGGTTTGCATTACTTACACACTAGAAATTATTACAACTCGTATCACAAAATGGCCTTGTATTTATAATTGAAACATCGCCTTATTTTGTCGAGGAAAATCAGAGTACAGGAGTTAACACTAAAATGAAACTCTGAAAAAATCAAATCAAATCAACTCAAAGTGTTAGAGTTCAATTGCGTTTAGATCATTTACGCAGGTGTGCGCGCATTTGTTTGTATTCTTAACTTATTATTAATTAAGTTGCAGTGACTTGCACCTAAGCAACGTTTGGAACAAACAAAAAGAATCTATATTATTTTGAGAGAAATAATTTCACTTTCGGGAGGCGAAAACTTTAGCGCAGAACAAGACTTTGTAATTTGTAAATCTTGGAGGATCCCAACAATTGTACAACGAGTACTGGAACGAACACCTGCGACCATTAATCTAGCAGCGAGTTTGCTTCATAAAACCGTTCGGCCGGCGGCGAGAGCAATTACTCCGGGCCGTCAGATGACGAGATAAAGGCCTGATGCCAGTGTAGACCACTGTAAAAAGCTGTGAAAAGCCCTCAGACAGGAAGAATTATGTGTGACGCACCCAAAGCAGCCACCAGTTTGGCAGAAAAGCTATCGTCAAGATGCAAAGAAACGATTGCCGCTGAGAGTATCCTCGGCATCTTCGTGAACGCATGGGCTCTTTTGGGCAGCGTTCTCGTGTGCCTTGCCATATACAGAAACGTACGTTTACGCACAATATCAAACATGTACGTACTGTCGTTTGCGCTCATCGACTTTCTGGTGTCTGTCCTTGTGATGCCCTTTAGCCTGGGCGTCATTATAAAAGGCGAGTGGATATCCACCGCGTCTGCCTGCCAATTCCAAGGTTACATCATCCTAGTACTAGGATGTTTGACAATGCTAACGATGACTCTGACAGCCATTGACCGCTACTTCGCGACGGTTCGCCCGGTGCAGTACACATACTACTTCAAGCGTAAGTACGTGGGCGCTATTATCGCGCTGTGCTGGTTCCTAGCCTTTGCTGTGTCGCTTTCCAACAGCGTTTCTGGACGCGCCTATGCTTTCCATCCTGGAAACGTCGTATGCGGGATGGATTTAACAGAGGGTGATACAACCTACAAGCCCGCATCGCTTCTGAAGCTATTCTTCGTCGTTATGCCGTTATTTCTCGTAGCTCTGTGCTACTGGAGAGTCTATGTAAAAATAATCAGCAACCACGAGAAAAACATGACTCTCTTTGATGAAGAAGACGTCACTAAACTTTTCGCTGCTTTCATGATGGCCCTTCTCGTCTGTTGGAGTCCTTATTTCTTGGTCAACATAATCGATGCTTTGACGACACAGTACAGCCTTCCACGGTCGCTTTATTTTGTTTGTTCCATCTTTATTGGCGTGTCTTGCTGCATCAAGCCTCTCGTGCTCTATATTTTCGATGTAGATTTTAAAGCTGAGTTTAAGAGAATTTTGACTTTCAGGCAGTCCCGCAGAATTTCCGATGGTGAACTCGGGAACAAGGGGACGAAGCCGACAAAAACCAAGCTCGAAAATCCAAAGACAGCTCCAGAGAAGAGAAGATATCTTTTGAAGGAGGAGAAGGTAAATGAGAACCGGTCTCATGAAGTTGTCCAAGTCCACAACATCGAGAAGCCAAATCCTAAAGCAGCGTATCCTGGCCAGACTCCCGAAATAAGAGAGAATACTTTGGGTGGAAGACAATCTCATACAAATAACGAATTCCAATATAGCGACGCAAACGTAAGACTGACAACAAATGATCTACAGAAAATGCCGGATTCAAAAAGATTTTTTCTTGACGAGAGATCAGACGGGAGAGAGACAAGAAATGCGGGTGATGAGCACTACGACCAGCAGGAAATAGAAGCGGAGAATACACAGGAGGTGCCACAGATAAAGAACTATCTTTTTGAAGAGAGCCGAGCAGACCAAAACCAACAGCCTGAAAGAAATGTTGATATCTTAAGCGGAGAGAAACCAAGACGGAAGAAAAAGAAGAAAAAAAGAAGCGACACAAGGCGCCCGGGAAGAGAAGATAATTTTCTGATTTGAGGACAGGGACTGCAGGGTGAAAAACGTCACACTCCGGCGTGCGGTGGAAATGACAGGAAATCCTCGGCTCGCACGACAATTCCCCGACATGTAAATATCAAGATGTAACGAAAAATATCTGCAGGAATAGGAAAGAAAAATATGGGAGCAGAAAAATCACGAAGACCTTAACAATACAAGAATTGTTTCAGTCGAACTGAACCCATTTTTATTGTCCTACCAGTTTCAAGATATTCAAGTTCAAAACAAGTTCTAAATCATATTCAGGCAGTGATTTTAAGAATTATGTATCAACTAATAACAAAGTTTTTTTATAAGTTTCCTTGCATGGATTTTTTTTTTTTTTTTTTTTTTTTTTTGCTGCGAACATTTCTGACCCACTAGACCGCATTTTACAGTTGTACACAATCATGCACTCAACCTTCAAAGTCAGCAGGCCCAAGGTCTGCCTGGTGTAATACAAAAAGATATTTCACTAACTTGAGGCTAGTTAATTTACATAAAAAGAAAACGCAAAGAAAACACATATTGTATTGACAAGAATATTTACGCGGCGATATACTTCAATCAATCAGGACAAATACGGTCATATACACTGTTCAGTGGGTCTTATGTGCTGTACATAGCAAAATAAACTAACAATAAAATCGATTTAAAATTTTCCAAAAAACTAAGTAAAAGTAACGCCAAAAAAAAAAAAAAAAAAAAATTACCCGGTAATTTTCCAGCGGGACTAGAAGGTAAGTTGACCACGTATTGGTCGAGAGATCTTGAAACGCTGCGGCTAGCTAACATTAACTCGGGTGGGAAATTTGAGTGCGTTCATATGAATGCCAAATATGGTCATAGCAAGAATTATTTACACTTTTGAACAAACAGTAAGAGCACAGCTGCCAGTAAAGTAAACTGGGTCCGACTAAAAGTGTTCACAGAAGCTGCCTGGAGCCAACAGCTCGAGTACAGATATTTCTCTCTTAGTCATTCTTTCATAAGACATATCATATCCGCAATGTGGCATTATTTTGATACTTTGCTTCAATGATAGCTGATATAACAATCAATTTTTAGTACAACACTAAATTTGTTGCCATAAAAGACGCTGGAAAGCTAACCGACAATTTAGAGGAGTGTCATTTTGATTTGAACAAATTCTACGACTTTTGTAAATCGTGACAAATGAAACATTAGCGATATTTTGATGTAAAGCACCACAAGGTGCACATTATATAGGGCGTATTGTTCAGCCAAAGCAAATAAACCTAAACACGGTTGCTTTGACTATAGCAACATACGTCACCGCACGACAGGATATTAGAAAAATTATGTAAATAGGATGCAGGGCTTCTGACTGAGATAATTTTCAGCAGCCAAGGTCACTTAATACATTATCTTAAGGAACTGCATGCTGTGAGTCAGAAAGCATAAAGATATTCAAGTAAAATACAACCATTTACAGACTTTTAGTTTTTAGTCCTGCTACTATCTACAGTTATAAAAGGTGCTGAAGTTATTAATGCTTTCAATGGCATTTTTATGCCGCCTATGATGTGGAATTTTAATCTAGCTATTAGTACATGCCATGTGGAATACTTTTCGATGACTTCAAGCTGATTTTATGTGAAAAAAAAAAAAGAAGATTCGAAAATAATCGATGGCCGCCATTTTCTGATCATCAGAAAATGGCCGCCGACTGTTACGAGGCGCGCAACGCATTAACGGCGAGAGTGCAATTATTAGAAAGGTGTTGTCAAGTCAACTTTTCTTCGACCTTAGCTTCAATTCTGTTGCCTTGAGCGGTACAGAAGTTTCATTCCAATAATGCCAAGTCATCCTGCCGGGATCTAAAGTATTCTTCGCCTGCTTCGTCACGTATTGACCGTTCAAATTCGAGTCCGCACAGTTATCGTACCACCACGCTCCCATACAATTTATCGCGCAGTTGTCATTGGGTTTTCTGTCGTTGTCGCTATCCTTTGTTGTAAACTTCATGCCGTTATGATACTTCAGCGTGTCCTTCACCGTCCCGGAAAACGAGGCAGCAATTAACTTATACTTAGTCGACTCGTTTCCCAGACGAAATTGACCATATTTGGCATAATTTTTGTTTCCTTCCCAGTCCTCTAAGTCTACGCGTAGTACGCTGGCGGTTTGGGTAAGTCGGTGAATGTTCTGGTTGCCCAGCCAAAAGTCTCCATTTAGGTCACCGAAGCCCGTTTTGTACTCTTCCCAAGAACGGAAAAAGTTCACCGTGTCGTCCTGCCGTCTCTGAAAGACGGTCCATCCACCACCATCCGTCGACATGTCACAGAAAACGGGGAAGGGCCCCTGATTATCTGGGTCCACTATATAAACACCGCTCTCTCTTATGCCGGAAGAGTATAACATGGAACAATCACGAGCTGTTGAGAAAATGCTACGAGTGATACATCTGAACATCACGTGGATAATCCACACTCTTGGTCAACGTGCTGTCGGTTGCAGGCGAAATAACATAGCTGAGACTTCATGTAAACCTTCATCCAGTCCTTACAGTGCGAAGGTGGAATTTCGATCAAATACAGGAACCTAAGTCCACTGGTTAAAATTTTCTCGCACGACATTAAGAACTTTGCCTTGGACGTCCAATTAATATAACCCAACTTACTGACGGAATTAAAAGACTCCATTTCTTTTAAATGTCGTACGAGAAATGTAAATACCATCTCCTTTCCCCTCCTCTGTGCTTTTGTCCTCCCTCCCCCCCCCCCCCCCCTCTCTCTCTCTATCTTTATCTCTCTCTCCCTCTCCATCACAACTTACCTGTCTTAATCCTCAACCCAAACGCAACACGTTCTTGAAGTAGACCGCTGGTCGCCTTGCAGAAGTATCGCCCGCTGTCTTTCGTCTGCAAACTGCGAATCGTCAGACTTCCATTGCTCGTCACCGTACGAGTTCGAGGAAGTTTTCCCAGGCACGCGTTCTCCCATGAAACACTGGGCACTGGACTGCCTGTCGCTCGGCACTGGAATGTGACCTGGGGGGGTGGGGGGGGGGGGGGGTGGGGGGTGGGATAGAGACAGAGTTAGCAGGGAAGGATAATTCACACTACTGACAAGGCTTTACGGTATATCGCGGCGTATCGCTGAAGTCGATTTTTTTCGGGGCTTTCTTTCTGATTGCCAACATTGCTTCACAATTGTTTACAAGTAAATTTAACAATTGACTCACCGACGATCCAGCGAACTTCTCTGTGATTGGAGGAGGCACAAGTGTAAACGTTGGTATCATGGTAACAATAATTTGCGTAGCCTGTCGGGATGAGCCCGCAGTACTTGTGGCCTTGCAGATGTAGCTGCCCGAGTCAGCCTTCTCAGCGTCAAGAATCGACAGCGTTTGGGCCCCCACCACCAACCTCCCCACGGGAAGTTTGTCGAGCAACTTAGCCCACGTGACCACAGGACGAGGAAAACCAGTCACGTGACATGTGGGAAGGGTGACGTTTGTGCCCAGTTTCACGTAAGTGGGGCCTGGATCCAGTGATATACGAGGTGGGGCTGGAAGAGAGAGGATTGGCTGTAATTCTAAAAATCCTAAAATAATAGAACTCATTTCTTTCAAATTCGAGAAAGTTACAAGTTCCAAAGCTCTGTAAGGCGTCTTCGTTTGAGACTAATCCGGAATAAGAATAGCCAGAATAATACAGACACGCCCCAACAACTGTCAGCCCTCTATAACAGCAGTAACAGCAACATCATGTGTACCTACCATGCACGGTTAGCTTAACTTTAGCGCGTGCAACTCTTGAGTCGCTAGTGACCGCGCACACGTATTCCCCAGCATCCTCTACGCGCAGGGATGTGATTCGGAGTATCCCATCTTTCCCTGCGGTCGTTCTTCCAGCAGGAAACGCTTTCCCGTGTAATCTACTCCAAGAGGCCTGGGCCTTGTCATTGTTTCTTCCACCATTACAGGTGAACCTACGTAGAATGAACAAGTGTATAAGAATGCTGGCGCTCTTTGACGTCACTTCTGTTGGTCAGCGGTCATCACTTTACTGTATAACTAGCGGTAAAATTTCATATTGTTGACTGTGTCATAATAAAACAGTGCTCGACATTAAGGTTTTAGGTTGGTTGCCCTTCGGACTGTAGATTGACTTCAAGCAATAGAAAGTTTCATAATTTCTGGTTGCCCGGCCCAGAATTTACCTGCCCGAGGGCAAGGGGGCAACCACTAATGTCGAGCACTGTAAAAGCATCAAGAGTTCCGACTTTTGGTTGGATTGCACTGACTCTCGGTAGGTTTGGCTCAAAAAAGTGAGCACCAACTTTACAATATCCGCCATTCTGCATTTCAAGCTTGGAGCTTGGTAGGTGTGTACGTTTTAGAACGGATAGAAGTTGACTGAGCTCCAAGCGTGAAGTGCAAATAGGCGGATATTGTAGAGTTTGTGCTCACGTTTCTGAGCCAAACCTACCTGTATTCTGATACAATGCGATCCAATCAAAAGCCGGAACTCTTGATGTGTGTATTGAATAAACTTAAACTTGTCACGGCTACTAAATCTTCAGGTTTTACAAGTATTGCACGATACAAAAACTGAACTCGAATTCTGCTGTTGTTTCTCTAGACATTTCCGTCTGATGTTTCTACAGATGTGCGCAAATCAAAACAAAATGACTGACCCATATGTCAGTTAACTTCATAAAATGACAACAGCATTTTTCAACAAACCTCGCTGTTTCGTTTTCCCCTTTTGTTAACGTGGATGGTGACACAAAGATACCTGGACCATCAATGGGGCTCCCGCTTAGGTCAGGTCCACGTGTAGCCATTTGGGGCTCAGAACAATCCTCGCATTTGTCGCCCTTTTGGCCCCTTGTCCCAGGCTTTCCCGGAATACCTGCGATACCTTTTGGTCCCATGTCTCCTTTCTCGCCCACAGATCCTTTGATACACATCTTGGGTTCCTTCAGACAGTATTTATCAATGGTGGTATAAACTGTCTCAGCGATTTCGTAGATAAGATCTGACTTCTTCATTTCCCCTATTGTTGTATCTGATCGCCGGAACCTGATTCTTGCATCTCTTTGAGGCCTAATTTGCATGGCTGACGTATAGGAAAGAAAAACAACAACAACAACAACAACAAAATTATGTCAGAAGACAAAATTATACTGATGGAGTTGGCAAGCTTTCAAACTTGAAGATATAAAATCAGATAACATTATTAGCTGACACAAGTCAGGATATCTGGCATTCATTAAATAGTTGGAAACTGTCCTACTGCAGCTGCTCAATGCTCGAGTTAACACTTTTCGTTTTGGAAGTGCAGCGGTGAGGTCTTCAAGCTGCATGTGTGTGTTAAAGAAACAAACGATCTGAATTTTCAAAAGAGAGCGTTTAAACTTCATCAAGTTTTTCATCGCATTATTGGCATAGACACGACTTTAATTTCTTGACATTCGCAAACTGTTGACCCAGAGGTACTCTCATATCTAGGGTATGCACCGCCCCAGATGGCGATGTTTATCAACCGTTTCAGACTGAAATAAGGTAATTTATTATATAGACACGAGTGTTTTACTGGAAAATATACCGTGCGTAAAATCCATACGAAACTACATCCGGGACCCGAGTGGCGTATTTTCCATATCCTCACTAGTGGGGATATCGTTGGCATGATTTCCCGCTTTTGCACGGTTGCTTGTGCAATTTCTAGTAAAACACTCGTGTCTATTATAATAAAAAGAAAATTACACGGCGGCTTGAAGATATGGGTTTTATTTTCTCGTGGTAAAAACAAGATTTTACTCACTCGCGAAGCCCTTGTTCGTAAAATATTGTTTTTACCACTCGAAAATAAAATTCATATCTTCGCGCCGCCATGTAATATCCTTTATAAATTGTGTCTTTTTGGTCTGGGATAGGGTGGAGTCTTGACAGGTATAAATGAAATAAAGGCTACAAATGTTTGGAAACAAAATGTTAGCTCAAGAAAACCGAGAGCTCACGAGATTATGAATCTGTTCTCAACCTTCTTATCCTTTGCAGCCGTAATTGGCGGTTGGAGTTTTGGAGACGCATACGTTAATTAATAAACACAAACTCCTATCAGAGCTTGAAAAGTAATTAGCTGTTAATTAATGGTCTACAAAAACTACCCATGCAAAGTTTGCGATACGAGTTCTTTATCGCTATCAAAAATACGCAAGTGATCGCACTAATTCCAGCGATGATACCATTTACACTGTAGCTTCGTCAGTTGTTTGTTTTAGTCTGTCCCACGTAGCCTTCTCAGGACATGTTTAGAAACGATTTCGTCGCAAGCCACAACATATTTCGCGTGTTCTAAAGTTGTAATGTGAGAGACGTCCACTAAACTTGCATAATTGAGATGCCCTTGCAGCTGCATAAAAGCGCTCTCAGTAAAGCGAATTGACAACAGTTTCTCGTGATGGGGCGATCGTCTAAAGGCTTCTGTCGTAAAACCTCACAAAAACTAGGGATTCAGTACCTTTTCTTTCGGCAGCCAAGTCCGGTGGGAACCTCGTTTTGTCACCAGCATTCCTCCGTTCTACAACCAAGATCCTCTTCTCAAAGGCCTCCAGTCTAAACTCGAGTCGGATGTAGAATCCACAGCACACTATCACACACAAGACACAAAACACGGAGCTCGCCAAAAACACAGCATCGCTTTTGCTGGACATCTTGATAGCGATAGTTGTCAATAAACTGCGCCAAAACACCGGTAAGGTGATAGTGGTTTAAGCTGACAAACGACACGGGAGAAATCGCTCCAGGGCATTTTCAAGGCAGGTTAATAGAAGGCAGCTGCAAAGATAAAAAAAAGTCACGAATTTATTAAAACTCCAAACTAAACCTTCAGAAACTTTAGTGACGTCAATCAATTGATGTGACTTGTGCAGCATGCACGGACTTCATTTACCTTGATATCAACTTAAATCTTGCTACTCCAGCTGTAGAATTGTGCACTTGGCTCAACGCGGACTATTATATTTACTAGGTCAAAACACAGGAAGTTAACCCGCTGAAAGCAAACGCTGAAACCGATGACATGGATAACCCAGAGTAACAAAGCATCGCTCACGTCTCGGCTAATCAAGACGCAAAGCTTGATAAACCCAATAAAACGTCTTTTTATTCAATTTAGACGGCATGTAACGACACCTTCGGCACTTTAAAGTCACTGGAGCCATTTTTACACTGTCATTATAGAACTCACTCCTCGTATCGATGGCGACGACACTTCGTAGCCACTGCATTTACTTTATATTGCCAGTGACCAGAGCAACTTCGAAAATTGTGTTCCCTGTATTGACTGGCAAAACGAACAAATCAGAAGTTTTCACTTCGAAGAAACAAGGACGATTATCTTGTTTGAGATTTTTTGTTCGCTTTCTTTATCCTTCGCCTCGAATATGGATTCCACCATGTCGTCTCAGGTTCTTGTTTTTGATGTTTTAGTAGCTTCGGAGTGTACGTTGAATCCGCCTCACTTTGGGCGCGTCGCTTGTTGAGGAGATTTTTCAAGTAGAACTCTCCTGTAAAGCGAACATAAACAATGTTGAAACCAGATGACCGCCCAGCCCACACAACTGATAACTAGTGGACAGTCAGACAGACAGCAATTGCACATTATCAAACTAGGGGCCAATTTAATGAAGCACTTACAACTGTGTTTTACAAGTTGGACCAATTTTCTCACACAATAAAACACAAATTAATCCAATAACACGGCCAAATGTACTAGTCACGTATTTGAGACCTGTACCTGTAACCTATGCAGATTTTTCTCAAATTAGAGTCCGTTGTTAGTGATGTTTGAATAATGGTCCAACTCGTAAAATTACACTTGTAAATGTTTATTAAATTGGCCCCAGCTGAAGTACAACAAGTAACGCGACGACACCTCTATACTTCCTCTCTTGTCAGTCGTCGTAGTTTTTCGTTTATACTTGGTATGTTTCCTGTAATTGCTAGAAGAGCAAACTTGGTTCGACCAGTTTGTCTGCCTTGTTGGATACCTGTGTTTCACTTTAATGCCTGCGTATTTTGCTTCACTCGTGTGCTTTACCCCAGACTTACCAGCTTTGTAGGACGACCGGACGAGTGGGCCACTTGCAGTGTACGCAAATCCAAGATCATTGCCCACTGTTTCCCAGTATTTGAACTTCTCAGGCGTAACGTACTCGGTTACCTGCAAACAAACAAACAAACAAACGAACAAACAAAACGAAACCAGCTTTACAAAGTTCTCAACAACATGGAACCACCGCAGTGAAATTTGGACGAATGAAACTAAACACTTACAAAAATGTAGCCATCTTTTTCCTGTCTAAGTCAAAGTGCTCTAATTTGATACCCTGTTCAAGACTAAGTTTAGATAAGTTAGCCTGCGTTGCATGCGTTTCCACTAGAGCATACGAAGAAATCGCGCAAAAATGGCGAGAGCAAAAATGTGGTTGGGGGGGGGGGGGGGGGGGGAAGGGGAAGAGGAGAAAATCTTCGGAAAATAACCCTGTTTAAGACACGAAAATGATACCCTATCGGGCAGAACGTCCCTATATAGGAAATATATGGGAGTACCCCCCCCCTCGGGTACCAGCTTACCTTGAGATGAGACCTTGTGGGCTGCATGTACTGACCGAGAGTCAGACAATCCACGCCTGCATCTCTTAAATCTGCCGTAAAAAGATGCAAACAAATCACCACACCAATACAATCATAACCACAGTACGTTAGTTTGGAAGCAGGGACATTGGTTACTGGTGCAGCAACAAGTATACACTTTAACTCTCAAGTTCAGATTACAAATCCTCTCAACCATCCAATATGAAAATATATGAATATTGATGTACTTAGAATGAAGAAATCAATACATTTTGATCTTAGCAAGCAATCAAATCCCATGTTTTCCATACCTGTGTAATATACTTCTCAAGAGAAACTGAAGGACAATATTAAAACTAATCACTCCCCAGCTCATACCTTTCATGGCCTGCAGCACCTCACCATCAGCTTCACCCATGCCCAGCATCAAGGAACTCTTTGTCACCATGTTGGGTTGGATTCGCTTCACATGACGCAAAACCTCCAAGGACTGTTGATAGCCGGCACGAGGATCACGTGCCAATCTAAAGAGCAAAGCGGAGCAGTTTGAGACAATGAATTTAACTACTGTTTTACCCTGTGCATCAAATGTCAAGTCACAGACATCCTTTTTTGCCTGCATTAAACAGGGTGGGGAAATCTGGTGTGGGAAATGGAAGCCCAGGGACTTTCTGGGGAGTTTTGTTCAGACAGTTGAAGCACAAAATGCCCTTTGAAACAATGGTTCTTATATACTCAGCTGAAACTTGACCCATTATTATAATATAATGTATTCAACTTTTCACAGTCTATCAACGACGGTGAACACTTATTGTTTTATTCTAAGTTTGCTGTTTCTGTTTGACTTCAAAGCCAACCAACACCTTGCTAAATGCACTCTCTTTCCTAAAAGAAAAGTTGCTGTCAGTCAAATCAGTGTGGAGTGGCTTGTGTCTCCAGTTTTGTTCTACTTACAGCTGCAATCTTTCTACAGTCTCTAAGTTGTGTGCATACACATCCAGGCCTGACTCAGCAACCACTCTGATGTGATCATGGTTTCCTCGAAAATCTCCCGTCAAACACTCCACAAAGATGGAAGGCTTGCTAGAATCCAAAGAAAACTTTAACTTATAAGAAGTAATTAACTTAAATTACAACCGTTTGTATGGTCCCTGGCTTTTAGTAGAAATATATTGACTCTACAACCTTCTAGTCATTATAAGGATTAGATCTGTTCTCCCCTCCAGCAATAATTTATGCATTGTGTCTACAATCTCCATGTGACTTGTCTTATAGACAAATTTACTGTGCAAATTAAAAAATCTATGCATTGGAATCAGAGAAATTAAATATCACCAGAAAGGTAGTGGCACTAAAGTTCTAGTAATACCGGAAATTCTGAACATTAAAGAATAAACTGTAGGAAAGCCAGAAGGGTTAAAACATGGGCTAGTATGGGAGAATGGTTGCTTTTTTTTTACCTCAATTTAACTTGCTTGACTGTCTCTGCAAAATGATCTGCCCCACCATCTGGTAAGTCTACACAAGAATCAAAACAGTTTGATAAACATATGCTGAACATGCAGTCATCAGTCACTATGCCATGTGAGTTTTTCCCTTCCCATAGTACACCAGCTTTCTATTGTTAAATTAAATTGCATATTATTTTTATAATTTGGGGATTGACAAGAGGCAGTCCTAGAACTACTAGATGCCAAAGAATTCCACAAAAATATTGAAAAGGATGACTGAGGTCATCTTCATTTAATACTGAGTAGCTTAAGCAAATAATCCACTGTAACTATCATAAGGAAGTGACCTACCATCCCTGTCAACAGATGTGATCACCACATAGTCTAGCTGCCACTTGCTGATGGCCTGTGCAGTGTGTGCAGGCTCCAGTGGGTCTGGAGCTGGAGGTTTCTTGTTTGTTTTAACAGAACAAAACCGGCAGCCTCTTGTGCACTGATCCCCCAAAACCTATCGACAATCAATCAATCATCAATCAATCAATCACCTTTCTGCTTAACTTGTACTGAAGGCATGCCATGATAAGCTATGGATCAACAAGTACAAACCAACCAACCAATCATTCGATCAATCAACCTTAATTTATCAGCACTGATAGTTAGAGCTTACAAGTGGGGTAAATTATTCCTGTACTTACCATGATTGTCGCTGTTGCTGTTCCATGCTCTCCTCCACCCCAACACTCTCCTATGTTGGGACAGCGAGCTTCTTCACACACCTATTGGAGAGTGCAACAACAATTAGGTGACAAGGAAGTGCTGCACTGTAAAATAGAGTTAAAAAGCACACTGACATGATTTGACACACTCACTGTGCTAAGATTGAGTTCTCTCAGTGTTTCCTTCAGGTTGTGATAGTTTTTGCCGATTGGAATCTCTGTCTTGAGCCAAGGAGGAAGACGCAACCTATGAGAAATCCAGAAGGACTTACTTTTATTACAAACACTTCTTTGACACCTAACAAGTGACTTGGTCAATTATAAGATAATTTGAAAGACCATCAAAGGGCACAATGTTGCCGCCACAATGTGTACTTGTATTGCCCTACCCTAATGCTCATCCATTGCTGAATGCATGGGTATAATATGTACCTGGGAGGGGTGGGGGGGGGGGGGGGGGGGGTCTAAGACAAAGTGCAACAATTTGTGACCCTGAACCAAAAATTGGACCCTATTCTAGACACTAATGCAAAATGATATATTCCATGTATTTTCCTTAGACAACAAAGTTGTCTGCATTTATGTGGTAATATATATATATATCAAGCACAAAACTCCTGCAAATCCAACCTCTCGCATTTCGTTCACTTCACTCGCATTTGACTTTGCCCTCAGTAAACAAGTGATTTTTTTTTTTACACAAATGAATGAGACAAGTTGAGGCCCTTGTGTTGACGAAATAAACGCAACAGCCCGAGCTACAACTTGTCGTATCGTTTCACCTTTGCCCTTTCTTTCTTCTGTACGGGTTGTCTTCAGGAGTCGTCTCCCCACTTATGAACTCTCCTAAGCCAGGGCCTTGAGCGATCAAATGTTTCTTCGCTTTGGATAGCGAACTTTCCCACCGCTTTCCAGACACCACAAGACTTAGCTGAAAGCAACCACACCATCGTTGAGCTTTGTGAACCACAGCTTTTGCAGAAGCCTCTGGACATGCAATTACTAAACTTACCGATGTTCTGGAAGGAAGTAAACTTCTTGTAGCGGCGTTTGCAGTGATACGTGTTGTGAACACTGTCGCCATCTTGGATTACACAACACCGCTGGGATCCAGGTTTCACTCGGCCAAAGAGCCGTTCTGTGTCGGTGTCAAAAGTGACGTACTTTTTGAACTGGAAGTTTATTTCTTTTCATTTTGATCACTTGTGTTCTCTGGACTAGCACAAATTAAATAGCTTTTGGCCGAGAGTACGATATGGCTAGAAACCCCTCAAAAGATACTGTACCGAATATTGACACAAAAATAATTAAAAATATAAATAATAAAGAAAGACTGACAAGTAATATCCTGCTGATCTTAGCAAAAAGAGAAAGATGATATCCACAGAAAGTGAAAGTCGACATGAGGTCTCTAGTGGATATTTCACAGCGCCACTTCTCATTAAAGCCTGGTTTCCATATAATCGTCTCTGACGTAAGGATCATCTCTGTCGCAGAATGTTTTGTCAGGCAATCGGGAAGATTATATGGAAACACTCTGGCGATTGTTTCAAACAATCCTTACGTCAGAAGCGACTCAATCATCCCGATAGAACCGTGTTCTATCCTTGCGTCGACACAAAATTCTGCGACAGAGACGATCCTTACGTCAGAAACGATTATATGGAAGCCAGGCTTAAGGAAGTTCTCGACCGATCCCACAATCCGGGAGCCTGCCTTTTTCATTACCAGGGAGAAATGAAATGATTGTATCTATGTCGTCCGGCTTTAATTTACAAACCGAACAAAGAACCGTAATCAGGAACTGACATTTTTTCAAAGAAAATGATGTGCATTTCCTGAACTAACTCTATTAACTGAATATTATACTTCAAGTTTCAAAAAAATGAAACAAAAGTACACACTGAACAAGATTTGAGACATTTTGTCCAATACAGTTTCAACAAGTTGACGGGTATCATAAGCTTCAAAGTTGACGCTGACACACTTAATAAACCCACCAGAACAAGGAAAGAGGCCATTCAATATGATAGTCTCAACTAGGGAGGAAGTGGAACAAGACTGAAGAGCACGAGAAGGAAAAAGAAGAAGAAGAAGACGAAAAAATCAGTCAGTTGACTTAAATTTGGTGCTGCAGTTCGGTTACTTGTTGAATGACCGTCACCCCGTTGTCAACTGTTGAAAAAGAAAATGGATATTTTGAATTTTGGAATGTATGCCTTTCTCTTGCCTGCCAACATCATCGGCAATTCAGTGGTTTGTGTCCTGTTTAGAAAAGCCGACAACAGTGCGAGCATGACGAACCACCTCCTGCTCAACTTGGCAATGTCTGATTTACTCTTCGGCTGTGTAGTCCTCGTCTGCAAAATAGTCGAAAGTGTTTCTGCCGAGTACGGCAAAAACAACGTCTACTGTAAAATCGTCGGAGCCTCGCTCTACCTCACTTGTGGAGTTTCGGTGTTAACTTTGATGATCATTGCTATAGAACGGTACTATTCCATTATGAAACCAACACTTCACCTCCTGTACACGAGAGATCGGCGAAGTCGAAAACTCATCCACCTTACTTGGCTCATCGCGATAGTCTTTGTAGCTCCACTGGTCGCCTTCCTCCAAAATGTTGAGTTCGCTGAAAGACACGTCACGATCTGCGGTTTTGTCAACTCCAGAAATTCGCAACAAGCTGGTCCCATTTACGATGCTTTCGTTGTGACGGTCGTATTTCTCGTCCCTAATCTCGTCATATTTTGTTTGTACAGTCGCATCATCTTGAACCTCTGGTTTTGCCGCAAGCTTCAAACGCAATCCCATAAGGTCGTTCTCAAGGCTCGGCGTAGCTTGACGAAAATGCTTCTGATTGTAACGATAATGTTTTCGATCTGCTGGTTCCCATATTATGTTCGTACCGTCCGCGCACTGGTTGTGGGCGAGAACAATTACGATCTCAGTGTTGTCTGCCGGTTGCTGGTCGCCCTGAATTCCTGTGCAAATCCAGTAATTTACACTTTGTACAGCCCAAGGTTTCGAAGAAAGCTCAAATGGCTGTGCTGTCGCCGCACATTGGGATGGCCGAGTAGGAAAGTGGCGGCGTCGCAAGTTTCCCCTAGAAAGCATGATGTAACCAAAGCCATCTTCTTACCCTACTTGATAGGTGTAACACAACCTCAATGAAAGAGGAAAAAAAAAAAAGAAAAAAAAAAAAAAAAAAAAAGAGAGAGAGAGAGAGAGATGGGAGAACGAGATAAAAAGAACAATCTTGGAAGAGAATACTTAAAAAATGCATATATCGTATATGTACTGTATGCCGTTCAGTACACATGGAGTAAGTGAGTTTGTTTTTTTTGTTAAGCTTTAGAACCTTAAAACTGAACACTTTATCAAAATAACAATTTACTGAAGAAAAGTTTTATTTGCACTCTACACAGCTTATATGTACATTGTTCTTCATAAATAAGTATTTCCATTGATTTCCATAGAGACTTGTTGTTTGTTCACAGCATTTATCTGTTCTGCGCATTGAGGTTTCACTAATTTCAGCCTTCTCCTGAAAACCTGAAATAGAGGATCCTTTGTGAAAAGGACGGTTCCTTTTGACGGTATTAAGACGTTTGCATACACGTAGGGGAGGATGCAGATCCAAATGTGACAGCGCGAGCATTTAGGAGTCCGGGACTATGCTCTCCCGGGAAAATTCATTTGTTAGTTTAACACATAAAACCCATGAAATAATTTGATGAAACGGTCAACTTCGATGTACATTATTAGCATTGACCGTGCAAAACACGATGGAAAGAGTATACTCTGCAAAGCTGGTACGTGTGAGGAATAGTTTAGACTACGTCGGCGTGAAGCCCGCTCGAAACGTCATCTTAAACTTCTCCAACAGCGTTTATCTTTCCTACACGAACTTTTAGTTGATTTACCATACATTCTATTGTTGTGATATCTGAAGCCCTATGTGTAAGTTAGTATATCAAGGTGATAATACTCACTACTGCCTGGTTTTGCCCGCGAGGTTTCGTTGCTTCAGCTTTTCGAACCACGAAGGTGGCTCCGACTTTGTCTGCAATGCAACAAAGAATGTTCCGTGTTTAAAAACGTCATACTCTGACTCTAATACCATAATTTGCCAAGCGGGGCACAGTTGGTCAAGGCACCCTGTGATTACATGGAAACTTTTTCATCGCCTAAAAATTGAACAAATTTCCGGCGCTCAAAAAATATATAAAATACAATAAAAACATAAAAATAAGACATAAAACATAATAGTAATAATAATAATAATAATAATAATAATAATAATAATAATAATAATAATAATAATAATAATAATAATAATAATAATAATAATAATAATAATAATAATAATAATAATAATAATAATAATAATAATAATAATAATAATCGACTTTCTTGTTGTATTTTGAGCTAAAAGCAATTCTTTAGTCAGTTTTGATTAAAATTCCGCACTTTTGGCCAAACGCACGAGAGAGAGAATTTGGCTTGCCCTTCGGTTAGCTTATTGAGCTTTGAACAACCGGACCCCAATAAAGAACATGTTTAGCGCCTTGCCCAGCAGATTAGATGTGCCTTTATATATGTGCAAGGTTCCGTATGTACTCACGAATATCGTGGGTGCTGGTGTGGAGGTAGCGGCACCGTTCTTCCGTGAACTTTCTGTCGTTCTGTGTTTGTCGGATGTTCTCGCTATCTTCCTGGTCATGGAAGTTTGGTGTCCAGATGAACGAAGATCTAACATCACCTTTTTCATGACTGCCATTTCCTGCGTGAAGTGAGAAATGCCACAGTTATTCAAGAAAATCCAATTTAAACAGTGATATTTTAAAGTGAACTATTCGCGAGCAACGCGGCAATCAAGACCGGAATAGCAGTCAATCGCGTCCCAGCATACCTCTCTTTGATTCAAAAGTCTCTCCAAATCCGCAGACATGTGATTCTTCGTTCTTGAAAGTTCGTCCCTCTCCTCCTTCAGTTTCCTTACGTAATGATCAAAACATTAAGGAGGAAAGAAGAAAACAAAGAAAAAAGAAAGGAAGGAAGGAAGAAGTTGTTAATGCCAATGCCTCAAGAGAAAGGTCTTCAGCTTGTAAAGCTCTTGAACATAACTCGAATCCAACTAACATACCTGATGTCATCTTCCATCAAAGAGAACTGCTCCTTCATGGAGTGGATCTGAGAGTCTCTCGTGCGAATGCTCTCAATCAGATAACTGTACGGCTGCTGCGCCTCGTTCAGCAAAGACGTGGCATTTGACAACTAAATAGACAAGAGGAAAACATGTATTTTTGGCAAAAATGACATCCTCGTTCCCAGGCTTTTTCCCTACCCCGCCCCAGACCAAAAGCCTGGGAATAAGGATGGCGGCGATGACGCAAAAACTACGGATGGAGGGCTTCCAGGCGTGATCAGCCAAAGTAAAAACTAGAATCGACACCAGGGAGTATCTAGTAACCAACCTCCTCCGCCAACTGGTCTTTCTTTGTGGATTCTCTTTCCACTTCGTTTCTCAAGGAAGTATTGGCTCGTTCAAGCTGAAGAACTCTCCGCGCAAGATGAACGCTGAGAAAGAAAAATGAAACACCCCATAGTAGTCAGGTTACACGAGGAATTCTTCAGACATTACTAGATCAGTTGGATCATTCAAAACTTCTGCTTAACGATCCCAGAAATGTTAAAAGCAGCCACCGGGCAAAAAAGCGTCATGTTTAGAGATGATCTTTAAAATTTGTGCACCGACTTAAGCTGATCACGCGACAGTTCCAATTACCTTTGCTGCATCCTCCGCTTGGCTGTACTCGGTACATTGGCGCCATAACCATACGCGAACATGACTCGCTCCGCTTCTGCCTCGTTATCAACTAACGAAGGAATGAATGTCAGGAAGTAATGCTGATACCTTCAATAATGATCGCCCCCCTTGTTTTTCATTCCTTCTTTACCTCTTCATTGCTCTCCATCTTCCTTCTATTTCCAACTTTTCCCTCTCCCGTCCTTTACACCTCAATCTCTTTTTCTCCGGCTCAATTCTTGAAAATCGTAAACGGAAGAAACCCCGCTTGTATAAATTCAGCTCACTCACTCGCTCTCCCTTCCCTCCCCCCTCTTATTGAAATTAAAAAGTAAATTTATTTCTCGACTCTTTTTCTCGGACAGCACGCATCACTCACTCATGGAACTCACGCTCTGCCGCTTGCATAATGACGTCATCCAGCTCCTGCTCCAGCTTCTCATATGTGGCGAGTTTTTCTTGTTGGTCTTTACACCTGGTCTCCAGCTCTGTAATCCGCTTGTCGGTGGAGTTGCGAAGAGCATAGAATTCCTTGTTCAAAAGCTGAAGAAAAGACGGCAGCAGAAATGAGGATTTCCATCACCATTATGTAATGTATCTCGTAAAGACTGAGCCCCGTGTGAACAGCGGTCGATATTCCCTCAGATCGATCTAACTGATTTCTCTCGGTAAGACGTTCTCGGATCCATCCCAGTTCAAATAAAACTGCTATTCTTAAACAGTTCCAAATGGAAAATAAGTCCCTTTTTGACTTGTGGAGCCATCGTTATTTAGGGGAAACATAAGATTATGGCGGAGGGCTCCCTTAAAAATTAGCTGAGCGGACTACGAATAATGTATAAGGGTGTGGAATTACAGACTTTCGTATTTCACTGAGTGTTTCCTATATATTCTCCAAAATGGAATTTTAGCCATTCGTCACAGCAAACAGCAAAACACGCACTAACTTTCTCTGAATACTGGCCAACGCTTGAAACATGGGCTATGTTCTAGCGATGGAGACGTTCGCAATCACAATAGCAGAACTGATAAGCAGATATGAACACTGCATGCTGTTATGTACTAAGTGAATGGACGTACCTCGCTCTTGATTTGATTTTTCTCGTTGTCCAGGTTAGCGTGCTTGAGGTTTTTGTTTGTCTCGTCGTGTATCATCTGGAGACGCTCAAACTCGAGCTGCTTCACCTTCACTTGATTCTGAAGCTCTGACCATTTACTGTCCGCTTCAACTTGCAGCTTTCGGAATCTGCACAAAAAGACAATAGCAAAAACTAAACCACACAGTTTACAACATAATAACAAGATATGACAATTGTAGTATTGCCTTAGTGTCATTTTTTTTAAGGTCGGCGTCTCACGAAAGTGAGAAGCACGACCTTATTGCGGCCACGACACCGTCAGTCCGTCAGTCAGTCAGTCCGTCATCTGTGTCAACAATAGACTTCCAAATTAGGAAGTTTATTTCAAATTTGGGCACGATCACGCATGATGAAATACATTTCAAGAGATCGACTAACTTTGAAGGCATGGCATTTTACGACCTTTTAATCACGGCTTTTGGTGAAAGTATGAATGCGGAAGACGCTCCAAAGGTTTATACTTGCTCTTGGCCGATACCTCGAGTGTTTCAAGCATCGCCCGGTTTTCCTGATAAACTCTGTGTGAAAACAACATTTCATACTGGCTTAACGGTACGGACTTTATATCGATCGTGCAGTTATCATTTTGTGTGAATGTTTCAGTCGGATGACCTTACACAGGAACCCGGCATTCATCTCTATCGACACTCATTGTGCAGTGGACGCGCGCGATTTAGTTGTTTACATTCCTCAGTTTAAATTTGCCTGGATAACTTACCACAAGACTTGAAGTATATTGTGTATGCCGAAGCCCTTGAACGAAAGGTTACTTTGGTGTTCTTCGTTGATAATGAGTTACAATTATTAAGAGTTCGCTCGAACGAACTATGTAAGAAAACAACACATTCTTGTACGTATGTACGGATTCAGTCATCCGGTTAATATTTATCTGTTTCATCGGATTACCGAGACCGTAAAAATGTGAACCTTCTATGACAGGTCATTCATGTGACTATAATAAACTTCACTCTTGAAAAAGCATTTTGTATTCGTCGTCATTTGAACCCGAGTTAATGATTACCGTGAATATGTATACCGCTTGGAAGGAAGTTACGCCGCTCAAAATGATTTGAACACCGGTAAAGCGGGCAAGGTTTGTGCACTTTAGAATATATCCTTGTCAATGTTCGCTTTGAGTTGAGAGGATTAGGCCACTTTGAGGTTTACGAGAAGTTATTTGACTCTGAGCTGAGCCGATTGCCTCATTAAATATGCATGTTACGCTTGATTGAGTGCAAGCGTGTTGCCCTGCACAGTGGTAAAGCGTGACGTCTTATTTTGCAAAATTTTCCATTCGAATCTCTAAACATACACAGCTGCTGCACAACCGTGTGCAAAGTTTCAAATCGCTAGCCCTACTGACAGCAACCAGATAGCTCCATATTGAACTATCTTATTTAGCATCAGTTTAAATCAAAGGAACCATTAACACCAAATAGGAGGGTTTGGTATTGAGCAATTTGAACTTCAATAGCCCACATCTCAGCTGTTCAATGCGCTAAAGAGCTAATTTTTTGTGTGACCGTTTTTAGACAGGGCATTCCACAGAATTAATTAAATTAAACTAAAATTAAACTAAAATCCATATTCGGATATTTTTTGTGACATCACTTTACCACTATATTCACTCAAGGCAATCCCTACTTTAGAGCAGTTAAGACACAAGCCTGTTGTACAAACTAGACCACAACCAAAGTCTGCCAATCAAAAAGATAGCCGACCTTACAGCGGCATCGCTGCTTTGATTTTTATACTCGTATCAAGAGTCCCGGCAGTTGGTGTTTAGCTCAGAAAAGTGAGCAGCAACTCTACAATATCCGCCTATTTGCACTTCACGCTTGGAACTCAGTCAATTTCTATTCGTTCTAAAACGTACACACCTACCAAGCTCCAAGCTTGAAATGCAAAATGGCGGATATTGTAAAGTTGATGCTCATTTTTTTGAGCCAAACCTACCCAGAATACAGTGCGATCCAACCAAAAGTCAGAACTCTTGATGCATATATTATTCCTTCTTCGATCATTCGGTTTCCCGTTCTAATTTCACATTTTACTCTTGTTTTAGGTCGCGATTGTCGCAAGCTTTTACATGGGATTGTTTTCAAATCCGGCAAAGGTTAAAACTTACTCAGTTAGTAGCTTGTCATGTTTCGATGTTATGTCCTTTTCGTTGCTGAGAGCTCTTTCTCTTTCTTCCAGTGCAGTTTCCTTCGCTTCACGCAGATTTCTGTACGACACAAAATATAGAGAAACCATGTTTAAATTAACCCTTTCACTCCCCAGCTCAAAATGCAGATTCTCTCGACCTTTCAAGAAGAAAATATCAGTGATGCAGTGAGAATTCATAGTTTAATCAGGTACCATCTGAGCAAGCTATCAAAAGCCAAATTCTCCTTCCTGTAATATATATTTTAGTGAGAAACTGAAGGAGAAAATTGAAGTTGATCACTCTTGGGAGCGAAAGGGCTAATGGCAATTTTGCAAACTTGCGTTGATGCATTCAGTCCGCTTGGACAGAGTGAACTATAAACTAGAGAAACAAAAAAAAATCAGACAGGGAGTGACGAAACAAAAACAACATTCCCACACAAAACTAGTCAATAAATAGGACTGAGAACCAAGCACAGAAACAGACAAGTAACCTGCGGATGAATCAGGGGCGTCAACAGATTTGCCAGTTCCCCGCTAATGTCACACCTCCCTCCCCTTGTGGTGAATACGTCGACGGCCCCTTACAGACAGAAATTAGAGTCAGCATTCGCGTTGTGATTGGTGTGTTTGCCTCGCACCTGTATGGTGGCCCATTGTTATCATAGTAAAATTATATACAAACTCATTAAAATAGATTTAAATACCTTTAAAAAAATAAGTAAATTAAAAAAAGCCAAAAAAAAAAACAAATTAATTTGATAAAGAAATAAAAATAAAAATAAAGTAATTTAAATTAAAAGTTAAAATTAAAAATATATAAAATGTTTTCAAAAAAAAAAAAACTGGAGTAAAAAATCCGAATGAAAAAAATGCAAACAAAAAAAAGCTAAGTGAAAAACGAAAAGGAAATCGATTTTCACATGTCCAACATGGCCCAGCGTTATCATAGCCCGCACTACATCAGGACAGCGACGGTCACTGACGTCACGTACCGTAGCCTGGACTGGAACCAACTTATAGCTAAGCCTCAT
Organism: Plumapathes pennacea; assembly: GCA_964036295.1. NCBI lineage: Eukaryota > Metazoa > Cnidaria > Anthozoa > Antipatharia > Myriopathidae > Plumapathes > Plumapathes pennacea. The sequence goes on from OZ038462.1 coordinate 34,183,706, forward strand.
CGCACGTGGTTTACCAAACAGCAATGCCGCCTAAACGACAAGGAGTTTGGGATGATTTACAAGCAAAAATGAGAGGGAAAAGGACCAGGGCCGATGCAATGGGTCGCCAAAAAAACAAGAAAGGATCTGCGCCCCATGAAGTTGTAGTGCAAAAGCTGTCGTCCGAGCCGGACAACAAGCAGACCTACCGTCCAATTCAACCGCGGGAGTTTGTTCCCTTCGAGTACGAGGAGCTTAACTTAGCTAACTTGAGAAAAGCGTGCGCTCGACATTTCAGTCTTCCGGCAAGCGCATGCGACATACTGGTTTCAAACAAGGGGCCATCTTGCACCAACATTGCTCAAATCCCCCACCGAAAGGACAAGGTATGTTACATCCTGAATGACACCTTTACATATTTCACTCACTCACTTCAAAGCGGTCCTCATATTAATTATTGCCCCCCCACCCCCCCCCCCGAAACCATATACATATACTATTATGTAAATGTCTTGATCTATCTGAATCTTATCCAAATTATTACTTTTTTATTTCTATTTCTTTCTTATTGTTTTATCTTTTGCTATTTCTTTGTTCAGGTGTATCTATTGAGGTTTGTGTTAATGCAAGATCAGGATGGGGTGCAGGAAGAGGAAGAGGAAGAAGGAGAAATCAACAATTCTTTTGATAATTTTTTCTCTAATACTGGTAGCTTACCAGTGGTACGTAATGCACCACCACCACCACAGGCCAACAAATTGAGTCAACACAATTTTGGCCTTGCTGAAACAAAGTTTCCTGCATCTGTGTCCATAGATGCACTTCTTATGGCAGGAAAGCTAATTAAACCCCAACCAAAGAACAAAGCAGTTCTTGAGATGGAAAAGTTTGATGTTGAAACCCGTGAATGGCAACAAGGTATGAAGTTGGAACTCCTGGTTGACACTCAAAAGTTTTCATCTGGTGCATTCGGAGATGCTTTTAAGGCTGTCACCACTGGTAATGTGGAAGGCCAAAGTCAGGTTTGGGTTCTAAAGATGTATAATGAAAAAGCCATGAAAACAATAAAGGAGACCCTCAACACATCCATTGAAGACCACACACGCAAGCAGGTACAAATGCATGCTGTGGCATGGCATCTTAGCTAAGAGCAGGTAAAATTTTACTCAGTCACAAATAGCTCAAAATTCCTGCATGCTCATTAGTTAGGAGCCAGTAAAACGAGTAAATGGTTTTTTTACACGTTAATTTGGCTGCCTACACGATAAGATGGACATAAATTTGGTAGTAAAGGTATACTGGTACCCACCTTTGGACTCATATAGATACTCCAAGTACCACTTCCCAATTAGCTTAGGATTTGAATTCGATGTCCACAGTTTCAAATAAAGCAGACGTCCACTGAATACATCCATCATTCCATAGACAGCGAGGGGAAAGGTGTCTCTAATGAAGGCCATAAGTTTGTCATGACCATCTCCAGAAAATGTGTGATTTGGTCCCTGGAAGATTATAGGAGCAAGAAGGAGTATTGAATATTAAACATAAACACATGGGTTTTAGGTGATGATGATGATGATTTTCATTTGATAATTTCATTTTCAAGCAATAAAAATATCTGACTGACAACTCAAGAAATTGGACCTTTAATATCAAAAGATCCCTTGTCTACTTACCAAAGAGGTGAATGTGCCAGTCGGGAATCTTTTTCTTTTCTTTGGTGCACCAACATTGCGTCTGCATTCTAAACCCTCGGGGTCAACGTCTGTCATAACGTCATACACCAAGCCTCGAGGAACAGGTAGCTGGTGGTGCTCACGTATTTTTCTTTGCATACCCCGATATCCAAGAAGCCTCCCTGGCCCGTCATTTTCCAGTCTAACTGCTGCCTTGACCTCTTCTATGTCAACACCATAGTCTATATACTTGATGTTAAAGTGGGCGAGTCTTCTGCTTAGTGTAGGCAAGCTCCACGCGTACTGCGAAAAATCTCGTTGAACAAAATCCAAAATTTCTTCACGCTTCAGATTCTTCAAGACGTACTGCTGCAGATACGTCTTCAGGTCGTCGTCGTCTTTCCATTCGGGATTTCTTATTCTGGCCGCCATCTTGTTCCCGCGTTACGGCACGTGACATCGTGACCGTCGCTGTCCTGATGTAGTGCGGGCTATGATAACGCTGGGCCATGTTGGACATGTGAAAATCGATTTCCTTTTCGCTTTTCACTTAGCTTTTTTTGTTTGCATTTTTTTCATTCGGATTTTTTACTCTTCAGTTTTTTTTTTTGAAAACATTTTATTAACTTTTAATTTTAACTTTTAATTTAAATTACTTTACTTTTATTTTCATTTCTTTATCAAATTAATTTGTTTTTTTTTTTGGCTTTTTTTAATTTACTTATTTTTTTTAAAGGTATTTAAATCTATTTTAATGAGTTTGTATATAATTTTACTATGATAACAATGGGCCACCATACACCTGTTTTCTCTCTCAAACATCTCCTTTGTGTCATTCCTGATCTTGTCGAGCTCTGTACCAGTCCTTATGGACACCTGTTGGAGTTCGTCCTTCAGCTTCACTTCGTACTCTGACTTGTATTGCTCCCTGGCGGCCAAATGACAAAATATTTCAGTATTCAGTGAAACGTTGTAAATGCGAGAATTAAGTTTAGACTGCGTCGCGATCAACAAATAAACATAAAAGTCGATGTAAGAAAGCTAAACGCCGTTAAAGAAGTTTAAGTTGACATTTCAAGCAGTCAGTAGCGCTTCGTCGGAGCAAGAGACAAAGGGCTGACGCTTGAAACGTCAGCTTAAACTTCTTTAACGGCGTTTAGCTTTCCTACATGGTCTTTTGTGTTGATTTTTCATACGTTTTATCCATTATTAACGAGTCAAACAAAGTCTGACTGTACAAGTGACCAGACATCGCACTGCTGGCTGCGGACTGTATATGCCCACGCATTCTGAAAAACGCGTGAAGAGAATGAAAAATGCTTACAAAAATACCTTGAGTCATTGAACTAGAGTTGAACGTATGATCTAGACAAGACGATTGCTCGGTTAACCCTTTCAGTCCCAAGAGTGATCAAGTTCATTTTTCTCCTTCAGTTTCGGCAGCACAAATATATGATACAGTGAGGAGAACTTGGCTTTTGATACCTTGTTCAGATGATAGCTGATTAAACTATCAATTCTCACTATATCACTCATACAATTTCCTCGTAAAAGGTTGGGAGAATCTGTATTTTGAACTTGGAAGTGAAAGGGTTAAGCCTGGTTTTCACGAGCGACGCAAGCGCAAGCACAAGCCGGGTCCTTGTTTGGTGGAAAACAGGCTCGACGGAAGCGTCAGCACATTCAAAGATAAAAAAAAAATTAAACCTTGTGCTTTCATTTGTGCTTGCGCTTGCGTCGTCCGTGAAAACCAGGCGTTAGCAAAGTGGCTCGAAATTCATCTGCCCAAGTTCTGCAAGTCTTGTATTTGTGAATTTTTCTATAAATGCGATGTCCGCGCATGGTACTTAAATTAACGTTGAAGTGGCAAATGTTTCGAGTTAGTCCTTCGTCAGAGCTCATCAGTCCACGTTATAGGCTGGAACAGTACATATTTAGTGTTTAGCCACGGAACCGACGGAACCCTCATCATAACCTTAGAGCTCTAACACTAATCCTAACTCGGGGTTAGGGTTAGGTCTAGGGTTATGGTTAGGGCTCCGTGAATGTAATGCTACATTTTACCGCTGCTCAGGGACTAGAATTCCTCTGTACACGTTGTTTAACCTACCTCACTGTAATATACTTTTCATAAAGTTCTTCTCGGGCTTGTTTCACTTCATTTAACTGTTTCATTGTCTCTTCTAAGCGTTGTTCTGCCAGCCTACTCCGGGATCCCAGCTCCTGCATCTGCCTGTTCAAATACTCTTTGTCTTGCTTGAGTAGTGCGAGAGACTGTTTTGTAGACAGCATCTGAAACAAAACGTAATGTTTTAATAAGAATAATTCAGTATATTAAAGAACGAACTTTAGGGTAGTGGCGTCAGATTCGAGTCACGTAAAGACGGACGCCGAGGTTTGAGATCATTTTTTGTTTATTCAAAAGTAAACATGGGTTTTTGAGTTTAGTCGGTGAGGTGCAACTGACCAACCTACTGTACTGTATAAGAGGACTATAGCACGTGTACATGAACAATCGCTACGCCATCCCCACCCACTCCTCCCCAACTGAGACAAGTCTAATTGTTGGCTGTTTGGGTACTTGTTTCAGTTACCTCTTGATGTATTTCCTGTAATTCATCTGACTTGGACTTCAAAGTGGTCTGCAGATCGGTTTTGTCCTTTTTCAATTCTAACAGTTCTCTCTCCAGTGAATCCCTTTCACTACAAAACATGTGCACACAAAAATAAAGGTCACTCTTGGTACCATCTCTCCCCCAAACTGGAGTTTTCCTGTATTGGCTATTTTACTGCCATGATAGCTAATATATTCATAACAATTGCATAGCCTGTTGTTATTATTTTATATTTAAAATATCTCACATTTTGACTTGGTCATAGGTTGAACTCTTGTAGTCTCCTTGTTCCAGTTTCTCTCGCATATTGTCCACTTGTAATGAGAACTTCTGAGCTCTGAATTCTACTTCTCTCCTGGCCAATCTTTCTTCTTCAGCTTCCTTAAAAAAATAAATAAATAATAAAAAATAAAAAATAAAAAAAATAAAGAAATAAATAAAAAGTATATACACAAACCATGGTCAAAGCATTTGATGAATTAATGCAAAGTTACAGACAGTGCGAGTGAATTAACAGGACAAGAAAGGCCAAGGAGTGTAGAGCTGCCATGCATGTCTCATGTCCTCCCACAAAAATTCTTTCACATCTCATCTTGCATGAATTCACATCAATCTTCCACTTGGATGGGCTAGTTAGAAAATAATGTAGTAGATATTTCACATGATGTCCATGTGTGCTATGCCACGTTCTGCTAATTTTTATGATTAGTACGTCAAGATGCACACTACCTTTTGATAGGTTGCAGCATCTTCTTCACTGCTGTGAAGCTGCTGTGTCAGCACTTCCAGCTGCTGCTGAAGGCAGGCACACTGTATTCTGAAGGGATGACTGGCTTCATACACCTTAATCTATATAAACAAATTAGTCAACTGCTTGAGCAAGCAAATCTGAGTAACATGAGAGACTGGAGATGACATACAATATATATTATTTAAAAACTTTTGACAAATCTCAATTTTGCAAAAATATCAATCAAGGGACAATCATTTTGAACTGCCCAATATGAAACGACAATCTCATAGCTGTTCTGTTCTGCATTTCACAGGAGAGAGAAGAGTGGGGGGGGGGGGGGGGGGGGGGGGGGTTGTAGCTGTGCTGAAAAGTCTTGTATGAATAGGCCAGGGGATGGAAGAAGCAGCAGCAGCAGCCGCTTAATTTATATTTGTAAATGCCTAGTAATCTATTAATACCTTTCACACGTTACAAAAGTCCGTACTAAACTCAAAGTTCTTCAAACACCCAGTATAAAACCTACCATCACAAACTCTTTCAAGGTAAGCTGCTCCGCGTCTGTAGACTTCAAATCAATATACTTCTCTTCTGACAACTCCACATCATCCAGGTTTCTCCGGATGTCTCCCGCTCGGTCTTGTAATTCAGCATTATACCGTTCAAGTTGTTGCATACGATTCATGAGAGTGTTCACTTCCCGCCTCATGCGCTCTAACCGACCCTTGGATTCCTCTTGCTGTAGTTTCAACTGAGATTCGAGTCTCGCTTGGAGCATCTGTTTCTCGTGTCGTGCATCAGACAAATTCTCCTCGAGTTCGTCTACTTTTGCGAGGTGTTCAGCTTTCATATTGTCATTGATGAGATTTTTCTGGCTCAACTCAATCCTTAGTAGTTCTAGATCGTGCAGCAACTGCTTTCGTTCAATCTCGTGCTTGGTTACTTTGCTATCCGCGAAGCTTTCCGTTCCAGTTGACGACAAAGCCGAGTTGAGGAACGTTGACGAAGAATCGACATCTGCTGAAGTGTTATCGAAAGTCCGAGTGTTGTCACTCTCCGTCAAAGTGTTATCGTCATTGGCATTTGATCGCATTCTTCGCGCATCACTCCTGCTGCTTCGAGACATCTTCCAATTTTGATTATCCCTTTGAATCGTTTTACTCCATTTTGAAATGTGTTTATCGTTTATCGTCGTACCCAGATCCCTACGTCTACCGAACAGTGGCCTGGATCCCCTTGCTTTGGAGGTGACGTCACTTCCAAACAAACATAGCACGGTACCGTATCGTGCCGCTTAGTATGGTACGAGATGGTTTGAACCAGGAGTGTGAATAGTAGGTTGGTTGTGATCGTCCAGGTTAGAGTAGTCTCCACGAAGACTGCTGTTAGTGACTGACGTTTCGACTCCCTGAGCGGAAGTCATTCTCAGAGTACACTGAAGATGACTTCCGCTCAGGGAGTCGAAACGTCAGTCTTCCTGGAGACTACTCTAACACGGACGATCACAACCAACCTACTCATGTTTTTAAAGTCTGCGTCCCGGGAAGCACGACTTCATTGCAGGCAAGACTCCATCAGTCAGTCAGTCCTGCTGTGTCATAAATTGACTTCCATTCCAAATGTGGGCATGATAAATACGCATGAAGAAATATATTTCAAAGAGGTCGATGTTGAAAGCAGAATTTTGCGGGAGCTGTTTCGATTTTGATTGCTATCATTGTACTCATGAATTGCCAGTCGATCTGTTGTATTTTAAAACCATTAATTCCTCTTTCAACGCTGATGACAGCATTGCGCGACAAGTTTCAGTGATTACCGTATTTTGTACGGTGCAACAAAGAACGCAACGCCAAGTAACAACGAAAAGTAGCAAACTTGTCTCACAACGGTGTTGCGTTGCAATTTGTAGGAAAAATTGCATTGTAGAGCATTCCAATGTCACTGTCCTACAATATGTGCACTTAAACCACAGTTTTGTGCAAAGACCGCCGACTCCAAACCAAATTGACTGCACGGCAAAAAGCGTGTTTCCACGGTGTCAAGTTAGACAATGTTCTCAAAGTTCAGAAAATTCTCAAACGTTCGCAGACTACGCTGTACTTGGCGATTTGGTTCTGTAGTCTGTTGTGTGCAGTTGCGGGAATTTTATTCGAATGGGGCACCTCTCACCTAAACTTTACCTGCAGCCTGTCTAAAAGAGTGCTTCGTCACCCCACCCTCAAGTCACAGGTTGTATTGTTTTCAACATGTGTATGAAGAAAACGAAGTACACTACAAATAAAGTTCTTGTGAATCGACCTCAAGCCTGCAAAAACACCTTAATGGAAGAATGGTAAAACCAGTAACCGCAAATGGAACTGTCGAAAACTTTGGAAACATCAAAGATAAACGATTAATTCCTTTATCGCTCATTTCCCATAGTAACCAATACAATATGCTGACCACGATAAGTCCCACAAATAGTTTACTAGATAAAATCGGTTTATCAACGGTGCATGTTATGGCTGGTATGCTTGCCCAGTTCGATTGGACCTTAAGATTTTCTTTACAAAACTTACTTTATACAGTAACAATGCTTCATTAAGCATCTCTTCAAGCATTAGCAGCAGTTAAACTAAATAAACAGCTACTGTGTAACTCTAAAGAAACTCAAATTGTCAAAATTAATCCAAATAGTATGAGGGTTAGCTCATTACCGTTGTAGCCAAACGACTACAGGTTACAGTTTTTTCTGTCCACTGCAATTTCTCTAAAGAGTGACACTGAGACAGTTCTTGAAGTCCACTTAGCAGAGTTGCAAGTATCACAAGAAGGGATCCAGACACCCACAGGCCATTTTCTTATCAATCTCTCATCAGTCTGGTGATCACGTCAGGTGATCTATGTCTTGTCCATACTCATATCTCCTCCACATCTTGAAGAAAAGGTCTTCAATGTCATGTGTGTACTGTCTCGTGTTGAACAGGGGGGAAGTGAATCGTGCTCTCCACACCTTTTTCTTGATCCTCTTCAGGCTGAAAAACAAAACAAAACATGTATGACCAAGTGCACAAAATCTTGTTGGCTCCTTTATATCTTTTTATGTTGTAGTGGTTATCTTTGAGTTACTATGCACTTCTGAAAATGTCAACCACAGAATGGATAGTGCTGAGGGTGTTAACTGATCACGACAGAAATTTTACAACATGTCTGCACACTTACAAGTTCGGGTCATTTCCAAGCCTGATGGCAATTTCCTCATAATTTTCCCTTGACGTTGCAATTAACTCTGGGACACCAAGTGCCGTCAGTTGTGAGGATGCCACACGCGAAGCTAGCGTTTCAAGAGACATGGTAACCATTGGGCAGCCTCCCCAGAGCACATCCATTCCGGTAGTGTGACCATTGCATAGAGGCGTGTCCAGACACACATCAGCGAGCTGTCCACGGCGCACATGCTCCTCTTTTGGTGCCACTGGCGAAAAGATAATCCTCTCCTGGGGTAGCCCCATGGCCATAGCCTGTGCCTTGAGGTTTGGTTCACCCACTGCAGGAAAGCGTAGCAACCATAGGACAGAGTTGGGAACACTCTTCAGGATACGCACCCAAGAGTGGAGTGTTGGAGGGTCTATCTTGTAAAGCTGGTTGAAGTTGCAATACACCACTGCTTCCTCAGGGAGGCTGTACTGTGACCTGGCTGTGAGTGGCATGGGTGACGGAATCCTCTCACCACTGTCCTTGCATCCTTCATAGTCCTCTCTCTTCTCCTCCACAAGATTCTGGACTCCCTTTGACAAATTTGAGTCATTGAACATATTTGCAAATGACGATGTGGCAGTCGGAACAGCTGAAATGTTACCATCTGGGCTGGTTGCAAATGTGTTCCCGGCTGATCTCAAGTACTCCATAAGGTGTGGGAACATTTGTTTGTGGTCGCCAACAAAGAACGTATTGGGCATGTAGGCAAGCTTCTCGGAGTACTGCCCTGCATACTCTAATGGAGATGTGACTTTGTCAGTGACTATGTAGTCCATGTATGTGGCTCCACTTGAACCTGGGTAGCCCAGCCACATCACCTTAAACACAAATATCAAAAAGGTTAAAAAAAATTCACAAATCTGACACAGCATGCTTCCACCTTGCTCCATGTCATTCCCTCCCTTCAGACCTCTTTGAATTGGGTCTCACCTGGATTGGTGCCGGCCTCAGGGCAAATATCTCATTTCTTGCTCCTTTGGTATAGCCATTCATGTTGACCAGAATGTGAATCCCATCGGCATGGATCTTGTCTGCTACATCTCCATGGCACGGAGTAAGAGACAAATCAGTGAAGTGTTCTGCTTCTCTCGAGATCTTCTTCCGGAAACTGGTGTTGTCATCAGGTGTCAGGGCATAGCAGAAGATCTACAAAGGACAAACATTAGGACAAGGTTAAAGCAAAAATTAACCATGTATCAATTCATTTTTCTCCAGTGTCCAAGAAGAAATTAGACCTGTTTTTGTCCAGAAGTCTCTGTTAGAAACTTCCGACAAATGAGAAACTAATATGAACCACAACAAACCTCAACTCTCTTTCTGTCATGGAAGCCTGGAATGCTCTGCATGAGATGTGATGTTGGGTGGTTACCAAAGTCACTGGACACATAGCCAATCCTCAGCCTGCCACCACTAGCCTTAAGGTCTTTTGGGTAATGGTACATGGGCTTGTGGAGAAGAGCCACCTACACACACACACACACACACACAAAAAAAATGTATCCTGCACCTACCAAATGTTTTAATCTAAATATGAAATTAAAGTCTGTCCATACAGAAGGCAAGGGCAACTGTGGTGGCTTCGAGTAGCTGTTACCCATGGCAATGGTGGAAACACAAGCAAATTGGATAAAAACACATTGTTTTCAAATTAAACACACATCCATGTAAATGCAGCCTAAAGCACTTCCTGTACCTTATCAATGCAGAGGTTCCCATGTCTGTTAGCGATGTCTCGGCGGGTTTTGTGTGGAAGTGGGTACAGCATGCTGTGGTGAGGGTGTACAGAAGGCAATCTGTTGTTCTCAAGTTGCTCCGTCACAATGGACACCAGCTTCTTCATCCGATTATCAAAGTCAGTCCAGTCACAAATAATCTGAAAAAACATGATTGCAGATCACTAAGTTGTAATGGCTCCAATACTTATCCACAATGCCCACAAGTTGAAATATTCACTTTGTCAAAACTAAACAACTAACCTGTAGACAGTGTGCCAAGTTGCAGTAGGCATCTGGGAAGTTTGGCTTCAGTTTAAGTGCAGTTCTGTATGACTGAATAGCTTCTGGAATATTACCAGAGTCCTGTTGACAAGAACAGTGTGTATCAGGAATTTAACAACACTAAAGTTTTACAACAAGGAGGAAACAAGGGGAAAAGCTTAAACAACTGTTACCTTGGACACAAAATAGATCAGCAATTTTACAAATCATACTCCTGAAATTTTACAGACACCAGAGGGAAGAGACTGTTCACTCTTTGTGTTCACACCTTATGGACTGAAGCCAAGTTGCTGTGAGCATCAGCAAAAGCAGGGTTGATCTGAATAGCTCGGGTGTAACAGCCTATGGCTCCTTGAATGTCTTGCATTTCCTTTAAAGTGTTGCCCATGTTCGAATAAGCATCTGCAAAAGTTGGATGGATTCTCCAAACACAAAAACAAAACAAAAGTCAGAAAGGCAACAACAAATTCTGTAAGGTCTAATAGCTCTGAAACTTTTACCCACAGGACATTCTAATAATGTTCTTGTCAAGAGGAACAGAATTCAGTTTCTTTAAAAAACGTCACAAATGAACTCGATGCAAGTTGCAATATTGTAGTCATGACCTAATTAACCATAGGTTGAGCCTGCAACACATTTACATACTTTCACACAAGAAGTTCAAGTATTTCAGTTTGTGATTTACCTGATTGCATCTTTATAATGCATCAAGGCTTCCTGCAGTTTCCCCTGCTGCTGTAGCACACTTGCAAGGTTTGAATGTGCAGCAGCAAATTCTGGGAAGATCTACACAAACAAGAAAAAATAAAAAATAAAAAAGATTAAAATGTACAGTACATCTTATGACAAGAATAATCAGTAAACAGATGCACAGCATTTGATATTGCTTCAGCTTCAGGATGCCTGTAAAGTTGACTTTCAAATGACTGTGAATTGTGTGATTGCTTTGGTTTTGCATTTTACGTGGATTGACCTAAAGAAGTACGGCAATATTCTAAGCCAATCAGGAAAAACTAAAACTTGATTGCAAATTTCTCATGCAAGCAAGTTGCAATGGCATGTTCTCACAATGCTGATTGGCTTAAGAACCAAATTTTTCCTGGACTTCTGATTTGTTGAAAGTACTTTTTTTATGGCCTCTGTGACAGGCAGGTGTTATTACATTCGTTTTGGTTTTATGTAAGTCACCATTCAACTGCTTTGATTTGCATTGTGATCTAATTGTTTTTCATTTTACAAAGCCAATCAGAAACTGCTCCTAGAAAACAAGTACCTCCAGTGCTTTGCAGTAAAGTGTGACTGACTCCTCTATCTTTCCTTGCTCTCTCTTTATGTTTGCCAAGTTATTGAGGGAGTCAGCATGAGTGGGGCACAACCGCAATGCAGTGTTGTAGCAATCCTCTGCATCTTGAACCTTTGAAGCAATCAAAACATTAATATTTTAACTTGCCATCCCTACCTCAATGAAAGACAAACAAACAAGTAAATGAACAACAACAATTTGTTACATGCCGGGAGCAGCTTTTTTCTTTTCCTCAGCCAATTCTTTGTAAAGGTTTTTTTTTCCCTGGACATGCTGGACTAAAACATACCTTTCCTTGTTCCTTCAATGCATTGGCCAGGTTGCAGTAAGCATCTGGGAAATTTGGTTGAAGCTCAATTGCCCTCCTGTAGGTATCAACTGCCAGGTCGATCAGGCTAAAAGTTGGAGAGACAGACAGTGAGTAAGAACCATCAAACAAGAGTACTGTATGTAAAAATCAAACTGAGTTACCAGTCATATCCCAAGGATCCCTTGTCTGAAACTGGTACTGCATATAAAGCTGAATACCACCAGTTTACCTACCCTTGCTCATAGTAGACACATGCCAAATTTCCGTGGACAACTGCGTGGTTCGGGCTGAGGTTCAGTGCTCGGAGGTAAGCAGCCACAGCTCTATGATAAAAATGAGCGCAAGAATATTAGTTCTTCAGTCTTCTTTTTTTCACATACAGTAATTGTAACATTAATTTTTGCAACCAATGTAACCGCAAGTCCAGTTTAAACTCACACCATACAAACAAAAGACCGTGAACTAACAACCACCATCAGTTGGTTATACACTAAGTACACTGAAGGTACTATTCTAGTTACCTGTCAAAGATTCGTGCCTCCTTTAGGACATTTCCAAGGTTTATGTATGCATCAAGAAAATTGGGATCCAGCTGCACAGCCTGACTCAACAATATTATAACAAGTTAGTGTCAGCTTTAGGAGATAGAATGAGCAGGCTAATACTATAAATAAACTGTAGCACTTGCAATAAATCATTTGAAAATTCTGCTAAATTACAATTTATTATCTCTTTTCCTAGTAAGTGTGCTGGACAGGTCTGCTCCATTCTATATAAATATTTTTATTACTTAAAATTTCACCAAGGTGTAAAGAAAAGTACACTTTGCTCGGGTAAGTACTCTGCTTTGGCTAGCTGGTTTAGATGGTAAGAGAGCAAGAGTTGCATACAAATTTAAGTAACACTGACATTGACAGAGTTTCACTATGAACAGATGCTATATCTATACAAGGCACATGTACAGTACATGTACATTCTTGACACACAAAAAAAAAACAGGAAACCGTGATACTAACAAGTCAGACTAAAGTATTTTTCCAGCTTTCAAGCTATTTATACTCCAACACACAGATTACCCAGAAAACAACTGAAGTGTACCTTCTCAAAGTGGTGGATGGCCAGCCATATTTCTCCTTGAGCATTAAAAACACAGCCAAGGTTGCTCCATGCAACAGCAAAACTGGGTTGAGTTTCGATTGCTTTTAGGTAGCACGCCTTTTGAAGTCAAAACAGGAGCAGCAAAACGGGAAAGCAGAGAAGCGGGGCAAGCAAGAAACAGCAGCAACAGCAAGCAATAAAAAGAGAGCAAGATAGCAGATAGCAAAAAGACGGTACAATCATGGTTTTGTTCTCATCCTTTGAGGCAGCACTTTCCTTTCGGAACAGATCTTTCTTGCATTTCTCCTGCCAGTGTGAGATTTTTCTCATTGGCTGAAACAAACTCTACACCTCACTTATTAGTTCAACAAACACCTTGCCTTGGATCAGTGAACATGACAGCTACAAAACCAACAGAATATAAGCCTTTGTTCACCCTGACTATACTTTCAATTTTGAGACATCAAGGATCCCTTTACATGGGACAGAATGGCAAAGAAAAACTTGTAACAAGATGTGGACTATTTTAACTTCTTCAAACTCGTCAAAGAATACCAATTTAGCTTATCTTTTTCATATATCCCTGTAAAAATATCCTTGACCTCTCGCATAAACAACACACATGAAACAAGTTTCTCCAAAACATAAAATCTTGATTTTGCATAATCACAAGTCCAAAACTTTGCTGCAAAAGCTCAGCTTTTTTTTGCCCACTGCGACGTTGGACAGCGTGAAACCTTACTTCATGTGTGTTGCATGTCTCAGCATAGAAAGAATGAACAAAGAGCTTGCCATCTGATGGTATAGTGCATTTTTGCAATGCTGATCAATCTGAATTTAAAGCTCAAGATTTTCTATTTTTCTGTGCAACTGACATGACACAGAAAGGCAAGGTGTTGGGATGCTCTATTAATTTATGCACAAAAGGTAATGAGATCAACCTCATGAAGAAAAGAGCTACATGTAGTGAGCAAGCAGCATTCCCAAAAAGAGGCTGGGCCTGCACAAGAACAGAAACAAACAAACAAACAAGATTCCAGAACAATTTTTCGGGTTTTCATTTTTCTTGTCTAAATTTTGGGATATTTGCAAGCTTTGTGGGCCCAGGCTCTAATTGAGAAGCTTTTTGAGAGCAGAAGGGGATCAGCAGAAGAAGGGATAGCAGATGGGAAGGTCAAGACGTGCCCTTGACATGTTGTGGCAGACCTTCAGCCGGTGTACTCCTTCAAGCAACCTGGTATTTGTTTACAGGGAGAAAACAACAAAGGGGAACGGAACGTTGAATAAGCTTTTGAGCTCTGCTTAGTTGAGTGCTAGATCGATAATTCAAACAATCAACAATAACAACAAAATCACAAGGCTTCACAAGATTGCCTCAAAAAGCCAAAAACATCATTACTTTTAGTATTCAGTGAATGCAATGATGGAAACAAGTAATTTCTGCCAAATAAAAAAGTATTACTCTTCTTGTGAGCAGATAATTGAAAACCAGAAGTGAAAGAAAAAAGAAATGCTGCTGGATGTGCAAGCTTCTTTTTTAGTAAAATGTATCAAGTAGTCAGAAAGGTTGGCTATGACAATCAAAATGCTGCTTTCCACAATTCAGAAATATGGAACAAGGCTACTAATACTGGGACAAATAATCCAATCTTGCAGTGAAAAACAGGGAGAAAAATGCAGTATCATACCAGTTCCAGATGAACAGCAATATCTGAAAATTTCCTGGTTAGCAAAAGACAGCAGAACAACCTTTCATAGCACATTGAACCTTGGAGCACACACAGCTGGTCAGGTTGTCCGACTTTTCTTTTTTATATATAATCACAATTACCATGCAGTTTGGTGAAAATGGTGAAAATGCGAAATCTTAAATACATCAGTGCTACAGATTCAAGGTATATATTTCCTTTTTGTGACTTTCAATATTTTTCAAGCACATTTTAGTCCATCCCATCTGTATGTATCATAAAAATGCAACTAATCTTGATAAGCTTTTCAAGCAACAGCATCAACAGCTCACTCCTTATACTTACCTGCATCATATACATACAACTAACCGAGGATATTTTTTTACCTTAGCTTCTTCCAGTCGTCCTAATGCTTTGAGGAGATTTCCCAGGTCACTTCGTACACAGTACAAATCCTGCACAAGAATGGACATAGTTACACCCAAGGTTATAACTATATTCTCCCAACCATTCAAGAACATGTACAGTATTAATTATTGTGAGAAATGACAGTTCAATCAGTTCTCTTGTTATCAAGCTATCAATGCCAAGTATGTACATGTATACAGTATACAGTCAAACCCCGCTATTTCAAACTCAGTTAATTAGAAGTCCCCGTTATTTTGAAGTCAAGCCGAGTCCCCTTGGATTAGCTTGACCACCTTAGTTATTTCGAAACCCCACCACTTTGAACTTTTTCATGTCCCGTGGGACTTAGCAATAGTGTGATTTGATTGTATATGAGAAACAGAAAGAGAAAATTTACATCAGATAAATTTTTTCACAACATTTTGATTCACATGCCCACTTTGATGAAGTGAAGCACACAATCTATTTTGCAATTTTTCAAATTGAAATCCATTAACACCTTGGTTTCAAAGTTCATAGTGTTGTTTGTCTGCATATGTCACACAGAAATCCTGATATTCTGAAAGTATCTGCTGATATTGAACTCTGGATTCCAGCTAAAGCCTATGGAGACTTCGTGTTCGAATGGGCATGACAACTGAACTGACGAGAAGATAAGTATTTTCGTAATTATAATAAATTAAACATATTGCCCTGAAGAGCACAACATTTCTTCCAACCAGATATGTAAATGTAGTGTCCTCTCCTCATAAACTCAATTGGTAACCAAAAGTAATTTACATATATCTCGCAACTGCTCCAAAATATTCTGAAATTCTAAAACAGCTTGATAAAAATACAGCTAACATTTTCAGTACGTCTACCTACTTAAAAATATTGGAAGCATACTTCATTCTTTCTTTTCGTGACAGGAGAGCGTATGACCTGTACATCTATAAATTTCATTGCCCAAAACATTACGCATTGGGCAATTATCCAGTAGCCTAAAAAGTGGCCAAGCTTTATACAAATGGAACACATGGACGAAAAGTTTATAAGATTTACTCCAGAAACACATAAGCTAGTATCACTAAGCTCATATATCGGCCGAGCCCCAACTGGAAAACAAACATGCATTTTTTGAATGACTTACTGGATTATACTGCAAAGCTGTCGCATAAGCTTGAACGGCACCTTCCAAGTCGCCAGCAGCAACTAAGGCAGCAGCCAGATTGATATAACCGTCTATAAAATCCGGTTTTAACTTGACTGCGTGCCGGTAATTATCTAAAGCTTCTTTCAGCTGTCCTCTTTCTTTGAAGACGTTACCAAGATTTGAGTAAGCTTCGGCCAGTGAATGGTTCTGTTTTATTGCCAGGGTACTGAAATGGGCTGACCTGGAGTTGAAAGAAAACACGAACATAAGGATTGACTAACTTTTACTGCCTTTGAAAGTATCAATAAGTCATGAGAAAGAAACGAAGGACACTTCATATGCGGTACGAAAGGGCTTTGTCGACAAACATTACCTGTCTAACCGACGACACTGAAAATGAATGGACGAAAGAAGGAGAAGTACTCCGGTGTTATCTGGTTCCCTTCTCCACAGCTGCATGCATATCTGCTCGGCACGTTCGTAGCTTCCTGCTTGATACTCGCGGTGAGCGAGTTCTGCTAGAGTGGCTAAAATACAGGAGAAAATCAAGTCAAAAGACAACGGCTATAGCAAGCAGACGTTTCTTAACACCTCTCAACTAACCGGAATCATCGAAGATCGATGTTCCCATGACCATGGTTGATTTTTTAAAGAGAAAGAAACGTAAAAACCCTCATCCAAAGAGAGAACAACGCAACGCGGGCAAAAGAAAATGGCGTTGCATTATCTTATGCATGACAAGCAACGTCATCTGCGCACACGCAAGGAAGTTGTTTGAAAAGCTCACCAGAATAATTGACTGATTCCGACCAATATTTCATATTTCTTCCTCCTTAAGACGTCCAAAATCAAAAGCAAAGCATCTCTATAGAACACAAAAGAAGTCCAAAACGACCTCCGCTCTTTAGATTCGCATCGTGGCAGCCCTCAAACCTCTTTTCCCTCAAACCCGGCTGATCAATATCAAAGTTCCTTCAACTCCTGCCCTCTCGGTTGCTTAGAGATGACGTAATCCAAAGTCCCAAATACCCACGTGGTTATATCTGGTATTGCTAACATACTGGGAGAAAGTACATGTTCATCATAGTAAAATGATAATCTCGTGTGCCTGTTTCTATCGATCCATGTCTTTAGCGTCAACTATTTCAAACAATAAGCAGCTCAGATAATATCGTGGTGAACATCTGTAATAATTTGGATGATAATCTCTTCACAAACAAACATTCTTGTCAAGTTTCTAAAATATTGGCGTTCCAACTTCTCCATACACAATTTTGTAGCTTGTATTTCACGCTGTTGGGGGCCAGCCAGAACGTTCAATTCTAATGTGATAATTTTTACGAAATACATTCTGCCATTGAGAAGTAAGGACGGGTTGGTACAAATTGCAAGGTGACGCTTAATCGTTGTCATCATTTCTTCAACAGAGTTCCTTCTCTCGAAAGAATTTCCGTGATAAGATTAGCTTTGAAAGATGACTGTGATCCATTCCATATTTGGTTAAGAATGTTGTCATGTGGTTTTGATTGGCATCTGCATAAAAAGGGTTCATCTGCAATTTATGATCAGCCGCTAGCTGAACACTGACTTGATTGCAGAGTGATTGTACGAGTTCGCAGGTATTTCATTCTTGTTCGTCCGGTGATTTCCCCTTATTTTGTTCTAAAGTTCTTATGCATGAAATCTGAACGATGTGTTTCTATTTTTCAGGAAATTTTATACATAAAAATGTCCGACAAACCCGACGTTTCTGAAGTGGAAAAGTTCGATAAATCGAAACTCAAGAAGACTGAAACTAAAGAGAAGAACCCGCTTCCTACTAAAGAAAGTAAGTGTCTTAAACGATAATAGCTTGTGTACAGCTCGCTCTTTCGATTTTCGTTGAACTGAAGATGTTCGAACAGACGAGGGTGTGTCTTGACTTATAAACCTCTTCATGAAATCATCGCCTTTTTTTCTTGTCCCTTTCTAGCTATTGACCAAGAGAAGCAACAATAGCTGAAAATTTATCAGGAATCTACCAGCCTTGGGATTTCGTTATTGAAGAAGCAGCATGTAAACTGAAGTCAAAATTAGGCAGATCTTTTGTGTAGCGAGATAAATTACTTAGGCCTCGTGTTTGGAGTGCTCTTGCACAAACCTGTATGTCAAATATTTTTGCACAATAAACGCAGATCTCGAGATGTGTACTGTGTGCCTTTTTCGTTTGTTTTAAACGTGGCTTGCTGCTATTGGGCTTAAAAACCATATGCAAACACGACGGTCTAAAAATTAAGACCATGATCAAGTCGCACAATTAGCTGGCGAGCTGTAGACGTATAATTTTAATCCAGACGCTACTGTCTAGATTATTTTAATAACTTCAAGCGACAAAATAAAGCATACGGTAGCTGCTTTCGATCCCGGAAACCTGTTAGTTTCGGTAATTAAACACGCCTCGCATATTGTCGATCGAAAGGGAAAATATTGTACCTCCCGACCTAGCTTGATGAGCAAACCTTGTAACCCACGGACCAAAACACGCGTGCTAATGGCTTCTTCCCGTGCCAGGTGTTGTAACTGTCTGACACTTCCAGCAAGCGGTTTTAACACCTTAACCCTTCGGTTGCTTTGCAATATACCACCAGCAATTACTATGCGAGCATGGACGAGGAAATGTTTATTATAACAAACTGGGATACATTTATTATTGGCCTGAGTCGTGGAAGATTTAAATTCCTATTCAAAGCTTCAGTGCGGCAGATGTACTTCTTGATTTGCACCACTGATGCCATGTGTGAATGTTTTTGTAGCTCTTGCAAAAATTATGAACATTGAAATGTGATATGTTTTGTGACATTTTGGTTCTGCAAAGTAAACATTTTTCACTTTCCTGTCAGTTGGTATATTTTGATCATCAATATTTTGGGAAAATATCTGATTATAAGTAGAGAATACCTCAGCATGTAATTATGCCACTTTTGAAGCAGGGCAGAGTATATATATTTGTGTACAATACATACATGGAAAATTTTGCTTTGCTTATATGTAAATCATGAGTATGAGCATTTGTATGAAACAATAAGGGGCTGGTCACACATTAATTCACCAGTTCCTTGGGATTTGACCAACATGTTGTGTGTGGCACTGATAAAAACTGGTACAAAAGTTTGCACCTAAGCAGAGATAATGGAAATATTCTCAACTGGTGTCACTGGAGCTTTTTCTATTGTTGGTTTCCTCATCGATGGTCCAAGCTATAATCAAAGAAGCTTTGGTACTGTACCAGGATATAACGACAGCTGATTAATAACTAAGCTGCCATCTATTGTCTCTGAATAAATGGTGTGGATAAATGACTGCCACATAGAAATATATTTGGTTGTGGCAACTCAATAGATACCCCAAGATGGCTTGACTTGAATTTTGAGTACTATGGAGCTATGTCCAGAAAACAAAATTTGTTTCATTATCTAGTACACTTGAATAGAAGTTGGGCTAACCAAGTAGGCACACTCACACCATCGTTATGAAGAGGTAGAACGTCACACAGTCTGGCGGCCTTCAGCTGTGCACGGGAGAGGTGAACTGTATGTTGCACGGCGCCTCTTGTCATTGGCAAATTGTTAAGTAAAAGCTCTGTGCCAAATGCCACATGTATGTACATATACCTGTGTGTTTTTATTTTTAGTAGCTAAAACTGGAATACACTAACTTATAATATTGCCATGGAAACAAAAAATAGCAGCTGTTGGGAACATCTTTAAGTTTATACAAAATATTAATAGGCCAAGATTACCAGCTTTACATAATTCTAGAGAACACCAATTTATTTTAAAATGTCTGCTATTGTGGAATAGAGAAACGTGAAATAAAATAGTCCAGCCATAGCACTTTCTTTTTTTTGTCAAAATCTTTAGTTGATTCACCACAGACATTGCAGAATTACAAAGTGCTATACTGTATATAAATTTATTTCATACAAGGTTTTTTGTATTTAACTCCTACATTGTGGAGAGCTTAATGGTTGGGACACGAATTCTTACTGGGGGATTTATCACAGGGGATATCCAAGATAACAAACAATCTCAACCACTAAAAACATTTGACATGGGTATATTACCAATCTTTCAGTCTGCAGAAATAGGGCGGACTTTGCGCTATTCCGAAAATAGCTGGCGTGGCCCTGGATACCCCACGATTACCGTCTATTCTGGAATACACACACGGAATCTCAAAAGAAGTTTTGTATCAACTCACCAATATATAATTTGTTGTTTGCACTTCAGAATGCTAAAATGCGACGCGTGCATCAGTAATGTACTTGGAAAGACTAACCCAGAATTAATTACCAAGCTTGGCTAGCTTAAAAATCCAAGTTAATCAATACAAACAATATTCATTCTTTTGAAGTCAGAGGGAAGCAAGGGTGAGGTTATGCCTGCATGCCCGCGATGTGAAGCGGCTGTATCCCCAGGCTACTTCCGACCTTGCGTTGGTAGAAATGGAATAAGCCACACGTTTTGTGGGTTGATTAAAATCAGATTAATTGTACATATTTTAATAAAGCAATACTTTGTAGCACGGACTACACGGAATTTGTGGTGATACCAGACACCCTGCAATGCAAAGGTCTAATGTAATCTGTTCGAATGTGTCAATTTTTTTTAGCTGTTTCCTCTTCAGCTTTTGTATAAAAAGAAAGCGATTGATGATCGCTTCCAACGTTCCTCTCCTGAAGCCTTAACCATTTCGAGCGTCTGATTATCTAGTTTTCTCAATTGCAATTGGTTAGTTTTGAGGTAAATTTGTCCGAACGTGACCGATCGGTTAACTGGAATCCGTTTTCGGAAGAGGCGTGTTTTGGCAGACAGCCCAGGGGCGGCCACAGACTGTTTTCTGTTTGAGTCAACTTACCCGGGAGGTGGGGCGGCAAATATAACAATCATTTTTCCCCACCAGACTACACACATTGTGCATGCGAATACATCTTGTGCGTTTCGGTGCCAAACACACTGACAAATGGTGGTTCGGTAATCTGGATAGATGAACAGCGGTTGCAAGTTTATGGAATTGAGCACTTCTGTTATGACGTCGAGGTCGTGTACCCTGATTCCCAGAGCTTCTCTCGCGTGCGAAACGCAGAAAGAACGGGTGCGAGTTACACCAAAACGAGGTAGTATGCTGGTAAATGTAAACCTGTAACTGTTGCGTTCCTCACTCTACGAAAATGGTTTATGAAGGTGGTGGAAATATTTGTTTTCACAAATTTCCGATAAAAACGAGCGTAAAAAGTGAATGGCTGCGAGCCATTTGACGAAATTTTCGATGGTGTGGAGAAGTATGCGTTCCATGACCGTTGGCTGACATTTTGAGCTGTACTGGTCTAGTTTTATTGATTTTATTGTTGCGAGATCGACAAATAATCCACGGTTTACACTTCTTAGTGCAGGGAAGTTTAAATGCCGCAAAGCATTTTTACAATTTTATAACTTCCATCAGTGTACACTTATCGTCATTTTTTGAGATCTTTCCTACTATGCACTTTCCCCTTTGAAGCAGTCCTACATCTTACTGACCGGCTTGATGCCCAAAATACCAAACGCAGCTTCCAAAATTCGCGCCGTAGACTCCAAGAGGAGCATTCTCTCCATGTTTACATTCTTTACCGCTCCGGTCTCTCTGTCTTTCTCCACGCAGTAACAGTTGTCGTAGAATTCTGTCAGCACTGTGCAGACCTCGTACATAAACTCGCACAGGGTGTGCATGCACAAATCGCTCAAACACCGCGTCAGGATCTCCGGGAAGCGGATGAGGCATTTGCCGAGCTTCCATTCTTTCGGGTGATCCAGAGAGATATCAGTCGTGGAGATGCTCGACTCCAGATTTGCGCCGTTTTCTTTCGCCAGACGCTGAATCGACCTGAATCAAACGCGCGACAGATAAGCAAAAGGTGCCGCGTGACACATGAGCACACGCGCGTACAATAGGAAAATAGAAAGACGAGGCAAGTATAGGTAGCAGAAATGTAAACTGACCGGATACGTGTATAGGCGTACAACAGGTACACAGCCGTGTTGCCTTTGTCATCCAACATCTGAAATTACACAGCAGATGAGTGTGTGAAGAAACAGGGCTTGACACTCGGGTACAAATAGTATATGACAGAAACATTACTACCATCCGGCGCTGTTACCAAACTCATCATCGTCCGCAAGTCATCATCATCACCATCAGTATCGTTGTTAGCATCCTCATCGACAGTGTCATCATTACCATCACCATTATCATCAGCATCGTTCATAGCATCATCAACGACATCATCATATATTATCATTTCTTTTAATTTAAACTATACTTAAAACTCAACATTTACTCCAAGAGCTGCAAAATGCAGCTCATCTAGGGAGTTTACTTTTATCATTGGAGCCTTACTTTGTCGAAGGAGAATATGTAGTCGTTAATCCTGTTGTGCGACAGATCAGCATACTTAATACACCCATACGCAACGGCCTCCTGTGCAGCTTGCAGCTCCGCTGGACTCAAGACCTGGAGAAGAACATGCACATCACCCTCATCACACGTGTGCAGCACATACTCAAGTCTACAAGTTTCCACCGACAACCAGGGGCCAATTCAATAAAGCATTTATAAGTGTATTTTACAAGTCGGACCAATTTCCCCACACGTTAAAACACAATTTAATCCAACACAAGGGCCACATATTGTTGTGGTCGTACACTGGGGACTTGTATCTGTAATATTGTGCAGACTTTGCTGGATTAGAATCCGTTTAGTTGTGTTAGAATAATGGTTCAACTTGTAAAATACACGTGTAAATGTTCATTGAATTGGCCCCAGCAAGGCTTTCAGCATTTGCATGATTAGAAACTAGCCATTTACAACGCCTATAAAGCCGTGCCATGTTAGTGCTACAAACACCTTCACGCCAGTGCTTCTGGGTCAGGAGAGCCACAACTTGGCTCTTGCATATTTTACTGACCTGATCTCGTCCTTTCTCCTTTAGTTTGTCCAGAGCTCTCTTGAGTCCCTCGTCCAGTAGATCAACAAGTCGAACAGTTTGGCCCGAACGAGTCTTGAACTTCTTTCTAACGTTGTGAATATAGAAATTATTACTGTGCACACTTGGATAACAAGAACAAGAGCAAGAGTGCGGGCAACGACAAAGAGAAAAACAAGAACAAAGGAAGAACAAGAATAAGAACAAGAGCAAGAACAAGAACAAGAACAAGAAAATAAGCAACAGCAACAGCAAGAACAAGGACGAGAGCGAGAACGAGAGCGAGATCACTCACTTGTCTTCACCCAGGACCACTCCAAAGCTCACGTGGTCAATACGCTTGGTCTCTGGGTCATACCAGCCTGCTTCCCTGCCTCCGCTGAATATAAGTTGAAAGTGGGTGGCCTGCAGGGGAATACAACAATCTCCTTCATAATACTAGTGTGGACTGCCAAGCATCACAAAATGAATTCAGCAATAACAAAGTTGTAGATTCAGACGGGGCTGTGTTTACACGGATACGTTTTCGTTTGAAAACGATGCCTTTAAACTTTCAGTTCACACAAAACAATAAAGAGCAATATTATAACAACGCATCAGTTCGAAAACGCAGCTAATTGTGGATCATTTTCAAAACGCTCCTCACTTTCTGTTTTGCATTAACAGCAAAAACGAGAGGTAAAAACGCATCAGTGTAACGCAGCCTAGTGGCGGATCCAGGAGAAAAATCTTTCCGGTTTCTAAATGTGCAAGGGCCTAAGGCCCAAGCTTATAGAGCGAAAATTTTTTGAGATCGGGCTCTCCAAAACGCCATATTTGGAGGCTGAGAACTAAATTCAAAAATTTGACCGGTTTCAGTAAACCGGACTGGATCGGACCCTGCAGCCTGGGTGTAAACTGATTGTTGTGCATTACCTGACCAGCATCAACTACATAGACAAGCCAGTCGCCATGCTCCTCGTGCAGCCTATGCTTTAGAGCGGTGAGGTCGGACGTGTCATAGGTGTAGCCACCATCGGATTTCACAACTGTCATGGGGATTTGCTGTCCTTCCACAAACATCACTTTCCGACCTTCCTCTTCTATAATTTTGCCTTTGAAAGTGAAAAACAACGCCCAAGATTAGTTTCGCTTTTAGTAAAAATATCCACACAGTTTGCTTTCTGTTTAGATATATTTGGCTTTCTTTTCTTAAAATGTTTTTTTTTTTCTGTTTTAGTTATTGTACAATACTACAATATGTGTTCAAACAACCATTTAATAGAGGTCTGTACACTGCTAACTGTCTGCTTTGTAACTCTGATAAAGACACAGGAACTCCCAATGGTCTTTAGTTCACCTTTTAAATGAAATGTCAAATAATTAAAAGTACTTTAATTTTTGTAGCAACTTGTCCAAACCTTTAGCCTCCAGCTCAGATACAACATTTTCCATCCTGTCCTGGTAAAACGACTCTCCCCTCTCAATCAAGCTGATGTCCAGACGGTTATAGACTTTGGCAAACTCTGAAGACATAATCAATTCAAAATACAGCCAATACCAAGTAAAGTCAATAGTGTAAGTATGCCATTAGAATGCGCTAACAGCCTCTATATATTTTCTCTGGCAAATGGGTGGCATTAGAAATTGCAACTAACAATATTTCTTTACAGCATTTTCAGCACATCCAAATTTTAAAACTGCTGGATTATCGTCGAATATTTATTGGGGCGCAAGGCCTGCTTCCTCCTCCTTTTAATGCTAATCTTGTGTTTAATTAGTGTGTGTGTATACTCCTTCCAGCCAACAGTGGAACCAACCCAAGCTGGCCTTCCAAGCAGGCATGATGTTGACCACACATCCTCCTTAGCAGTCACACCTTGTGCATGATCAATTGACGTAGTAGTCCTACTAGGCAGTGGGACTTTGCTTAACCTCCTATTGACAAGCTACATGAAACTAAACTAAACTATGCCTTCAATCATTATGAGTACAAAGTTGGAAGATTTTCTTGCATCAGGACAACACAGTGATTTTCTTTTCTCTCTCCCTTTTTTCCTGTAGCACCTTTTCTCTCACTTTCTTTACTTTCTCTCTCCCATTCTCTGGCTTCCTTACCTTACCTTTTCTAGACTCATCACAAATAAGATTCCAAGCTTTTCTGACATCTGGTACTCCTCCCTGAAGCTCAACAACCTTCTGGTATGCGACTTTCTTGAATTCTTCATCTGCATCAAAACGCAGTTTGGACTCCTGTATTGATGACAAAGTTAGTTTCTTGTTATTTTTATGTCTGCACTTTCCTTCAACCTGATCACTCAGTCCAGCAAACCTTGTAAAATGCCTGCAAGTCTCCAATAGGAGGGGACACTGTAGAGTAGTTGGGAAACTTGTCCTGGAGATGTGCAATCAACATTCCAAACTGTGTGCCCCAGTCACCAACATGGTTCAACCTGCAAGAGAAAGAAAACCATAATAAAACAAATGCTCCATTGCAAATGGTAGGGCATTTGGAGTGGTGGTGTTATGAGTTCCCCAAGCCAGTGGGCAAGTGATGCTAAAACTTTATACAAAACCATTACCATATGATTACAGTAAAACCTATAAATTGAATAAACTGCATCCTTTTGCTCTAAACCTGGGGCTGTATTCACCAAACTTTCATACAAACAAAACTATTTGTAAGTTTGGTTTGTGCACACTATTTTGCATTTAAGTCCATTATTCACAAAGGAAAAGTCTGTAAATTGTGTTTTGTATCTTTGCAAAAGCTCTTCTTCTTCAAAGGACTCTTTTTCAAGAAAGTAAAATAGCCTGCTGCTGCAAAATTTTAGTGGTTTTGCATGCATGCTATGTAGACAGAAGTTACGACTCTCTTTCGATAACGCTTTATATACTTTTTATAACTTTGAATAACTGCATAAAATAATGATCATCAACACCATGCACCATTTTACTGTACCCGTTGCCATCATCCTTGACATTACAATATATAGTTATCTCAGTCTGTCAGTTGCAACATGCATTTTGGGTGCTGTAGCTTACCGTAACACATCATGACCAACAAATTCCAACAATCGGCAGATACTGTCCCCTATGATGGTGGACCTGAGATGGCCCACATGCATCTCTTTGGCAATGTTTGGCGAAGAGAAGTCAACTACACATCTTTTCCTTGGTCCAGTGGGAGGAGGTTGAACACCTTTAACCAGGATATCTTTTAAAAGTGAGGACACAACTCTCTTCTGCAGGTAAATATTGATAAAACCTGCCCCAGCCACCTCAACCTAAAAAGAATCCAAAAAGGGGCTGTAATTTTGTAGGTGATTAGTAGGGAATTGACTGACTAAATTTTGAGAGTACATCTTACCAAATGGCATTAGTGATGTAAACTGGTAAGAATTGAGGAGATTAGGAGGAGGGCATTGAGGCGAGGTGGACCAGGATAGAATGCTAGGCTTTACCCTTTCACTCCCAAGCTCAAAAACACAGTTTCTCCCAATCATTTATGAAGAAAATGTATGAGTGATGTAGTGAGACTTGATCGTTTAAATCAATCTTCATTTGAGCATGAATATGTGTATCTGAAGCTATTCTGGTGAGAAAGTGATTGAAAGGATAAAATTGAAGTTGGTCCACTCTTGGTAGTGAAAGGGTTAACCAGGATTTCACAGTGCAGTACAGGTACGTCACAGTCATCAGTGTTCTTCACCTTCTCAATGAAGTCATTACTTGGAATGCATCCTGTGATTGCCCGAGCAATTTCTTGGGGATTACTCTTCAACCCCTTGCTCTTCAAACTCTGAAAGGAAAAACAATGATTCATTTAAGGTGATTCCCTAGTTTTGCTTTGCGCATCTTTAGTGCGCATAACACTTTTGAGATGGTGGACATTGAGAACCACCAAAATTTCAAGATCTAAGTTCTTTATACTCTTTACGCAAACAAGTTATATTTTTCGTTGTTCAATGTGGGAGAAGCCACCTTGTCCCCTCGTGGAAAGAGGTATTTTGAAGTGAAAATTTGCCCTTTCCCGAACAATTGCACAAAAACGAGCATGGAGACCCCCCTTTTTTATTTCATGCATTTTAAGTAAATATGATTCTCCATAATATATCCCAATTTTAAAGAATTTCCCATTTCACAATTTTGAAACATTGCAATTTAAACATTATTACACTGTTTTTATATAGCAAAGTAGTTGCATACTAAAGCCCTGTAGCGTGAAAACAAGCATGGTGACCCCCTATTTGTATTCTATTTTTTCAATGTACTAGAAGTAGTTGGTGTTTGTACAAAGTTTTAAAACATTTCCATTTCAAATTATATTTCAATTTCCTACTGGCTGAAGGGTTCTTGTGGGATGCACATTACTGTGTCCTAATCATTATAATGTAATAAGCGGCCAATAATGACCAGGGCCCAGTTGTTCAAATCGTGGATAGCGCTATCCACTGAATAAATCTTTATCCTGTTGACTGAATTAGGCTTAATCTGGATAGCAATTT
This sequence comes from Plumapathes pennacea, assembly GCA_964036295.1. Classification (NCBI taxonomy): domain Eukaryota; kingdom Metazoa; phylum Cnidaria; class Anthozoa; order Antipatharia; family Myriopathidae; genus Plumapathes; species Plumapathes pennacea. The sequence goes on from OZ038462.1 coordinate 34,211,369, forward strand.
ATCTGGGCCTGGTTGTTCAAAGAGTGGATAGCGCTATTCGTCTGATGAATCGCTATCCAGTGGATAGTATTAACCATTAAGCGTAATTCAGTCAACTGGATAAATATTCATCCAGTGGATAGCGCTATCCGCGCTTCGAACAACCGGGCCCAGGTCAAGTCAAGTTTTACATGCTTACAAACCTGATTGATAGCCATAGCACTATTACACTGGTAATCTCCAAACCTGTCCCCCTGGGATGCATGAACAATCACAGGAGCATCCTCAAGCTCTGGGAAGGCAGCGGCAATGGCTTTCTTGAATATTTCACTCAACACAAACTGGCAGTTGGTCATCAATTTCTCACTCTTTGCCTTCTCATCTTCTATGCTCTAAGTGAAAAATAAAACAATGAGTTGAGTATCAGATGCCACCACTGCTGCTATGACATTAATGTACTGGTCATTCTCACGTTAAAGAGGGAAGGGGAGTATGGGGTCTAAAGTTCCCGCTTCCCATACCCTTTACTCCTGCTTCTCACCCGCTTAACTCCCGGTTCCTGTCCCAGTAACTCCTGGTTCCTGTCCTGTATCCCCCCTGCTAAAAAAAATCCCGCTTCCCACCTCCAATAGACATCCTGCTCCCATGTTCCTACCCGCTTGAGCTAAAATCAACTGTATAAAAGCAAACCCCACCCCTCCCCTACCAATATCATAGTACTGTGTAGTAGCATCTCAAGAGTTCTCCACCCCCACCCTCATGGGATAGTCTTGGGCCTGACAAGCCCCCAGATATTGCTGGGAAGGAAGGGAGGGGGACCAGTACAAGCAATAATACTCTAAGTGATTTAATCCAGTATTTAAGTGTAATCTGTAATTGAATTTGCCAGGGTGATGGTGGGCCTCATATAAGTATATGCCGCCCCAAAGGGTATCGTTTCTAAGCATTTTAGTCTGAGTCTCCCCATCCCCTCCCTAATAATTTAATTATTCCCTAACCCCTCCCACCCTTGAAATGAATAACAGTGTCTCCCTTACTCGTTTCAGTTGAGTAATACGGAAGTTTAGCTTGGCATTTTCTGTTCGTAAGTTGTCTAACTCTGGGGCAGACGCAGTCTCTTGTTCGGGTGCTGGTGTAGCTGAAGCCAATAAGGTTTTCAATCCCTCGACTTTCTTCCGCAAGTTTGTAATCTCTTCCTCCTACGAGGCAAAGGAGTAAGGTGAAACTACAACACTAACTCAAGAGTAAAACTTGTTATAAAGGAAGCACTCACGGCAAGCTTAGCGCGTTTTCCATATTCCTCGACTAGATCACCGTCGGCCATTTTACAGGTACCACGTGGACCAAAAGTAAAACTGAAATTCCGGGTTTGAACCAAACTGGTCTGAGAAACAAAAGGCCTCGCAAACTGCCGAATGTAAGCTAGAACAACTAGATTTCCACGTGGAAATATCATAAAATGTGGATTAAAATCTCTGCTAAGTCCTCGCTGACGCAAGGAGGTAGCCTGGCCTTTGGCGTGGTTACTAAGCAGTTCGTGAAGAGGATGCGAACGACAGGAAATCTGCCAGGGACTGGATGACATTTGCGACGTTTGGCAGTGGTGTCTGCAAGGATGGGAACGCTAGGACAAGCACATATTGGAATTTCTACATTTTTTGCCTGTCCTCATCCAACAGATCAATGTGGCACGAATGGTTTGCCCCTCACGCCAAACTCCATCGTTATCAAAGGGCACTTTCAAGTTTTAAAGACGATCTACCATCAGAACGTTTGCCAGTACCTGGATATCGTACGAGCTAAGCACGGTGAGTCTAAGCTGCGACTTTGACAGTAATATTCGCGTTGAATTACATGGTACTAATTATCCTCTCCCCCACCCCCTGTACCTGCGATCTTCCCCCTCCCCTCCCCCTGAAAGTATAAAAGGCCGCCCTCACCGACTTTTATATTTTTATGTGGCAGGGGAAGAGGTCTGTATCAACCCCCCACCCTCCCTCTGCAGGGTTGGTTTGGCTTCCTTACTATGATCCCCCCCCTCCCTCCCTCTTCCCCAGCCATTACTCATAAATTCTGCACTTCTAAGGGTTGGGACAATTTTTGGGAGAGTAGAACCCCCTCCCTACTCTCCAGTTACAAACCTGAACATTACGAGTAATTAATCATGCCCTAAATTAACTTTGGTTGTTTTGCTCCCAGAGAGACTTATTGTTGTTGAAGAATTCTACCAGGATAGCTTACTGAAAAATTGGAAACATGTGAGGTATGATTCAGTATAGAACATTACATATAATACAATCATGTGTAACTATATGTTACTATATTTTTTAATAAGATAAGCATGGGTGTTTTCTTGACCAACAGGACAGAAAAAATCCCACAAATTGCTTTTGAAACTCTCCATGCATTAGCCTATCTGAATCGTCATGGTATTGTGCACAGAAATTTATCACCAGGAAACATCTTGTTGGATCCAGAGGTATGGAGCTTGGGACCTGGGAGAACGTATTTCTATAATTCAATATAATTTTAAGAATTGTATTGTGACAGCTAGCTGCTTTGTCAATATTTCACAGGATCATACAATGGCCAAACGAGATGCAAGTCGATGCAAGTTTTCAAATGCTGTGTTTCGTCTGGCCACCCACTTTGCACGGACTTGCACTGACTTGCATCGAATTTAATATAAACATGTTCAGATTTTTGTGTAAGGCAATGCAAGTTTTTCACGTAAAACGATGAAGAGTGCGCTAGCAAGGCAGACCTGTCTAAACCCCAAAAATCAAAAGTAAAAGCCTACTCATTAAATTCCAGCTCAAGCGAGACATCTGCATTGGATTCTGTCTCAAAGCCATAAAAAAAGAAATATATATTTACAAAACTTGCATGAGATTGCATCGACTTGCTGTTGTTTGGCTACCCTTTTGCAAGTCAATGCAAGTTTACTGTGAAGTTGAACTTGCATGACTTGCATCTTGTTTGGTCGGGGCTTTAGGCTTAGCTGGTCAATCTTTTGCAGATACTGTATATAGTCATGTATGTCACGTAAATGACCTACACACTTATCAGGCTACAGCCTGTGAATACAGCCATTTTGTAGCGGGACGCTTCTGGTTCCAGTTTAGCTCCCAAACTGGAAGCACACTGATGGGAAACAACTGTATACACAGGCTAACCTATTTGTTACATCCTGGGCTTTAGACTGAGGTATAATACAACTTAGGAGCTGTTAGTCCATTGCGATGCATGTCAGTGGTATATAATATTTTAGTAGGCCAGGGTGAATATTTTTTATGAGTCAGCTTTTGTTTTCACTGCAGGGCCATGTAAAACTGTGTAAAAGTGGCCTGTATTACATGACTGGACATGGATCCCTGGTCTCTTTTCCAATTGGGTATGTCCTACATTATCATGATGGATTGACCTTATATAGTACTTATATTATATAACTTTGTGGTGTTAGAGCAGCTTGTATAAGGTGACTTTGTGAAAACAAAACTATAAAATAATATATTACACAGACTGTGCATCACAAAGCAAAAAGGCCATTAAAGAAACACTCTCTGAACTGAACATTGAAGGCCAAAATATTTGCACTTGGTTTATGTAGATGAAGAAACCATTCAGCAGTGTGGGGAAGCACCATCGCTACTTGGTTGCTTGTGTGAGAAGATTGCATTTTGCTTTTGTTTCTGATTAGTCAAGAATATTGCAAGATCCTGCAAAATCTAACCAATATTTCAATGAAACACTGTGTCCTACGTGCCTTCACAGATCTCCAAAGCACATGGCTCCAGAGGTTGTGGTCATGGGCCCTGGTTTGTCCCCAGTTTATGGTCCTTCAAGTGCCAAGGTATCTGTTAGTATTTTTTTTATATATATATATTATTATTATTCCTTTTATTCAAAATTCAGTAATATACACCAAAATGTTTAGGGTAAAGTCCAAAATAGTAAGTACTATAAAAAATATAACTTTGTTTTGTATATACCTGAGTGTGTAATCTATACATACCGGTCTTGTTAAATTTGTGTTCTTCAATGGTTTCTCAATGATGGGTGGACAGTTGCAGCACTTGATCATAAGTAAATATCTTCCTATCTTGCAGGTGGATGTGTGGTCCTTGGGAATTATCTTGGCTGACATAATAATGGTACACTCACTGGTTCTTCATTCTTTTGTTGTTTAGTAAATGAGCAGCAGCAAACATGATATTATTGTACTGAAAAAAAGGTGGTTTTTGTTTGTCTTAGGGTGGTTCCTTATTTCCAGATGTGTCAGACAAAAATGAGGCAGAAAGAGTCCTACAAAAAGTAATGTCTTTCACAAAGAAAGGTATGTTATGTAATTTAAGTTGTCTACAGTACAATTCGTGTAGAAAAACAATGTCCTAAGTGTCTTTCCATTCCATTTGTCCATCCACCTATCTCTTATTGATTGTATCAGCCTCCTTTTTCTGACTTCCTGCTTTTCACAAATGCCTCAACCTGCATTCACTATCCATTGTTTGTCGATCTTGACAGCAATTAGCTTTATGTATTCAGTGATGTTTGCATTGCCTTTTTAATGTCCTTTGGTTAGCTTTTTTTCTAATCAATATACCTCTAGCTGTTTCTTTCTTCATATTGATCTGGAGTGTAATAGAACAGCAAAGCTCACAGTCATCCTTGTTTTAAACTTTTGTAGGCTCTCCCACCTGTGCTTTCGATGTACTTCTTCCCAGTCCTGCTGTGCAAAAGTTACAGGTACATGCGCCGGTCTGCTTTGCGCCCAACCATATTACACAATGTTTAAGGCTGTTGTTTGCTGTTGTTTGCTGCCTCTTCAAGAAACTAAAGTAGTCCAACAGTCAGTTTAATAATTTTAGTGTTTGTAACTACCAAACGCAGGAGCTGTGTCCACATTTACCAGACTTTCTCAGGCAGTGCTTAACTGTTAGCCCAGAGAAACGGTATGTGCACCACACTTTTTATTCATTATTTATACAACACGGATGTACATTTGAATTGTAGTTTGTTCTATTATTTTATTTTCAATTTTTTTTTTGTTGTCTCAGGCCAGCACCTGCAGATCTGTTAAATCACGAAATGTTCTCCACTTTTGACAAAGAAAAGGTTAGCTTTAGCACGTGATAAAAACTTTATTTTTGTATAATGCGCCGTCGTTGTCATCACCATTACCATCATCTGCAGCTCATCATCCCAATTGTCGCCACAGAATGGCTTGCCACCTCTTCCACACCCGCGTCTTATCTTTCGCTTTCCCGCAAACTCACGTCAATCTTCCGCATTTGCGCCTCCCTCTACCCGCAAACTCACATCGATCTCCCGCATTCGCGCCCCCTCTCCCGCAAACTCACATCAATCTCCCGCATTCGCGCCTCCCTCTCCCACAAACTCACGTCAATCTCCCGCATTCGCGCCTCCTTCTTCCACAAACTCACACCAATCCCGCATTCGCGCCTCCTTCTCTCGCCAAACCACGTCAATCTTCCGAATTTGCGCCTCCCTCTCCCGCAAACTCACATCGATCTCCCGCATTCGTGCCTCCTTCTCTCGCCAAACCACGTCAATATTCCGAATTTGCGCCTCCCTCCCAAAAACTCAAGGCGACGTTTCGCTCTAAGAGCTAGTTTAAAAAGCATAATATTTTAGGCAAAAGACGGCTTCAATTCTATTGGCCCGTTTACACTTGGATCGGTACCGAGATTGTATTGGTGTGCGTTCACACTATCGAAAAATCACTTGGGTCTAGTGCTGTTCATACTTAGCTCGCGTTTAGTTTAGGTCCACCAAATTAACGTGCACTAAATATTGATACAGGTCAAGCATGGTTACCAACACTTCCCTGCAGTTTATCGATCCTTCGATCTCCAACTTCCAGATGCGATTGAAGAACTTTCGTGTGGTATGTATCTGAAGAGTGATGTACTTTTTGCGAATTTATTTGGTAAAATGTACCCTTTTTTTGGCCTCCACTTGTTTTTTTCTTGTTGGAGGAGTGAAGTGACCCTATTTCGCATTCAGTTCTTTTTTTCTTTTAGCTTCGGCACGCGGATTAATTGTGCGGCACCCTATCACACCAGCCGAAGTGTAATTTAATCGCGCAAATAAAGTTTTAATTCCCTTAATATTAGGTTTTGCATTTCTTCCATGGCTTCACTCTGTTTTACTCCAAATGCTTAGCTCCGTTTTTTGCAGTTTACTAAGCAAACATGCCCCAAATCTAGAAAAAGGAAAGCAGAAGACGCCATGCTCTGACTTGTAAAACAGATTCACGTGGTACTGAGTTTATACAGCCGAGCAACTGTCATTGATCAAAGTTTAAACATTCCCATTTTTTACCATTTCATGTTTCTGTGTGTTTATTTATTTGTTTATTTATTTTTTCTTTCGTTATTTTTAAATGTAGAAGACGCTGATGACGACCTTTTGGCTGAAAGGTGCGATTTCGATCTGTTCTGCGTTATTTTCATGTATCTCGTTTTGGTATAAGAGTCAAATAAGTATACATGCATATACATCTTGGTGCAGACGTATGTTCTCATTCTTGTTGCCTTTATCGCTCCATTCGTGTTTGCGGCCGTCGTTGTGGTTGTGGTCGTTTAATGCTCTTCTTGTTATAGACCCAGTTTTTCAAAGCACTATCAGACTAGAGACCTGGATTAAAGTCTAAACCGATTTTTTCATTTAAAAAATCCTGAAAATAAGAATATTTTGCTCAAAACATGACTGCCTTGATACATTTTGGGTCAAACACGCTTTCTAGTTTGTCTTTGATCAAAACTGACGTTTACTGGACAATGGATTGAGATAAAGAATTTGTTTAACCTGAGTTAGCCTTATCGCGCCTTGCCCAACCGGGCCTACGTTGTTGTCCTCGTGTTGTGTTCTAATGTCCAACTCTTTCCTCTTTACGCTACCAGACCGCTGACCGAGGTTTATTATCTGTGGACGTTAGCTGGTGGAGATGTTGTAGGAGAGTTGAAGAAGAAAGGCCTCGTGAAAAACAAACCACCAATATTGGGCCTACCCAAGTAAGTCTGCATCAGCAAAAGAACGTTCGATACACTCTCTCTGTAGTCGTAGAGTTATTTGTCGGGAACTCACTTGATACAACTTTCCTCTTTTCTATCCTTCTGTTTCTCTTTGTTTTGTTTTTGTTTTTGTTTTTTCTGATACACGTTTGTTTTGTTTTGTTTTTTTCCTCTTCTTTTCCTATGTTATTTTTCTTTCTTCCCTCACTTTATTTCCGTCTTTCTCTCCAACAGTGTACTTCTACACAGCCGTGGTGGAGAACTTGGTGTGGAGAAGGATAGAATTTTACTCTTGGATGAAACGGTGATACCTCTGTCACTGTCACAGCTCAAAGAGGTCGACTATTGCTCTGTCTTTTCGAGAAGTATTCAGAAAATGGTTTGTCTAAAATTAAAGTTTTTGTTTACAGAGATTACAGCACGTAGACCCAGCAACTTACTACCCTTTGATAGAGGAAGACGAGTGAGTGATTCTCAAATGCTTTTCCTTCGCTATCTTCTTACCACCACCGCCAAAATCCTCTACTAACGCCTTTTGCGTGGATTTTCCCTCTAGCCCCATTCCTAAAGCCCTGTCGGAAACTGCAACCCTTCCTATTGGGATCAGAGAAAAGACCGTCGACTACCAGGTGTGTTAGCAAGACCATGACTTCTATTTTGGTGGCAGTGCTAACACGACAATCCTTTCTTTTTTTTATGTAATTGCAGTTACATCGGGTCGTCCTGTTTCACAGACTTCTTCATGTACGTCGTGACATAACTTGATGTCTACTATGACAGCGTGAGATAAAGTGAGATCCCAGCATGACAACGTGACATCACATGATGGTTTAAGTTGACATTCCAGTATGACAGCTTGAAATCACATCATGGTTTAGCGTGATATCCAATACAATATGAGATCCAACACAACACAACACAACAACACAAATCTTTATTTAAACACGATAAGAGTTTAAGCATCACTGCTTGTGGGGTCGTGTATATATCCCAATATGATAGCGATTGATTCTTATAGCAACTTGCATTTCATGAAGTATAGAGATCCATATATTGACAAGAAATAGCCTATTAAAGCTGAGCTGGAATCAGCGACCAATGAGGAAAAGAGAGGGGAGGGGAGGGACGATAAGAAAAGGCAATGCAATCAGTCCTCTGTCGTGTTGAGTTGTGTAACTGTATTTTGTATTTTGTCCTCTCAGGGCTACCCGTACACGAGGAAGCGGGTTGTGCAAGAAGCGAAGATTGACATCCCGCCACTGCTGAGAGGAAAGATCTGGGCGGCGCTACTTGGAGTGCGCGTGAGTTCATGGAGCGATGTCTTCATAAATTCAACCAATCGACACAGAAAATAACGAACGATGTTTTGTTTTCACCCAGGGCGATATTCAAAGTGCTTATTGTGAGATTGACAAGGAGTCCGTAACTCCAACAGACAGACAGGTGAGGTGATACGTAATTAAACGAAATTAGCACGGGTAATATTACAAAGACCGTGTAACAACCGCACACACACACACGCACAGTCACACACACAGCACACAGCACACGCGCTCACGTGGGTGCGTACGTACACAAAGGCAAACACACACACACAGCTTTATGTAATTTGGTTATTTCTCCAAAATGCTAGCAAAGTAACAGGATAATACCTGTCCAAATAAACATCAATGTGTGGGACGAAGTGTATTAACGAATAAGGCCGTTTGATCTGTTCAGATTGAGGTGGATATTCCCCGATGTCACCAGTATGATGAGCTGTTGTCCTCACCCACGGCGCATTATAAGTTCAAGCGAATCCTGAAAGCCTGGGTCGTTTCTCAATCTGACACCGAGTTGGTGTATTGGCAAGGTACGGCTGACACACTGATATTCAGCAATACTATAGTGCCTGCAGAGGAGTGCTGTTTCCTCTGTGATGAAGCAGTTGTAGGGGTGACGTTATGAGATACGCACAACGTCTCGAATCTTAGAGTTATTATTATTAATATTATTATTATTTTTTTTTTTTGGATAGGCCTTGACTCTTTATGCGCTCCTTTTGTGTCACTGAATTTTAACAACGAAGGTAAGTCTACTTTATTGAGGTTTTCATGTAGAAATTAAGATGTTTTCCGATGTAAATTCGAACAATGCACGCAAAAAGTCTGTACCAGAAAAAGAAGCACTATTTCTGTGATTTATTTTGATTTCGTAGTTTTACTATGTAAGACTATCATGCATGAGTAACTCTAAAAATATTCATGAAGCGTAAGGGAAGATGTGACTCTTTTTGGTTGCCTTCCTAGCTCAAAATGCGCAATAATATACGTGACTGCGTTAACATTGCAAAGTAAAAGTTTGATAGGAATATTCGTCCTCCTGCTTCTTGGAGAGTTTTGTGAATTATCTTTTGGTGTTGCAGTGAATAATGCCTGGCACCAAGGGTGGCGAAAAATTCTCGATCACAAATATATTGCGTTGGTGCAAGAGTTGTTTCGTTTTAGCGTGATCATTACTCGAGTTACCTTCTTAAGGTTTTGTTTAGTTTGGGGATGGAAACAAAAGAAGAAGAGGAGGTAAGGAGGACACAGGCAGTGAGCGAGGGAGGGGGGAGTAAGAACGGGAAGCGAAAAGAATCTAGGAAGCGGGAAGAGAAGGAGGGAAAGTGAGTGAGTGAGCGAGCGAGCTTGGTGGGACGGGCCGCAGATTAGGGGACAATAAGACAAAGCATGGGGAGGCGGGAAGGGAAGGAGGAGCAAATATTGTCCATCTACTTATTTGAGGTGTTGTTATTGTCGCAGCACTTGCTTTCGCGTGCTTAGATGCATTCATACCCAAATACCTGTACAACTTCTTTAAGAAGGACAACTCAAAGATAATCAGAGGTATGATTGTTTATTATTTAAATTTGTATAATTCGCTCCTGCATGTTAGCACTTTTTTCACGCGTTTTTTTTTTTTTTTTTTTTTTTTTTCAGAGTATCTGGCAGTTTTCTCTCAACTCATCGCTTTCCATCATCCAGAACTGTTCAATCATCTTGATGACATCGGCTTCATTCCTGAGGTATTTGAACCCAGCCCCTTATATTTCATGGAAACAAAACGAGCTTCCAAGAAACTATCTGACTGAAGCTTTATGGTCATTAACACCGTTCGGATTTCTTTGGACTTTGGTCACTTGTTGTATTTTAACCCAGTTATAATTCTCTTCCTTTGCAGTTGTATTCAATTCCTTGGTTTCTGACTATGTTCTGCCGTGAGTATCACAAAGCACACGAACTACGGGTAGTTTCATTTTTTAAATTCCCTTGTACTGACCGCCCGTCTTACCAATTTCAGATGTATTTCCACTTGAAAAGATTTTCCTTCTGTGGGACACGCTGCTGTTGTTCGACTCGTCCTTTCCTTTGTTCATCGGTGTGGCCATTCTTGAGCAGTTAAAGGAGCAGCTGTTGTCTTTTGGCTTCAACGAGTGCATTCTTCTCTTTTCAGATATGCCTAGTAAGGATAACGATAACACAGCTAGACTGTAAGCAGTCCACCCTTTTCCCTCCAAGATCGCGGCGTGCCCTGATTCTTCTGCGCTCGCTACTGAAGCCACGCTATACCCGATCTTGGATGGAACGGAGAGACAGCTCGCCGTCTTCAATACGGTGTGGCATACTAGAGGCTCGTCTAAACTAATCCAATATCGTCGTCCGACATCATTCAATGTATTGTTGATGAACCTTTTGGACTTGTTTGGCAACCATGTTTTACGAAGCTGGGTTATGTCAGTTTGATTTCTGTCAAACATTCTGTACAACATTGTCCAACATAGGTTTTGTTCTCGGGTTTGATAAACGATGCTTGATTTCTTTAGACATTCGCACAGGTGCACTAGAGCCTAATTATACACCGTGGAGTCACTCTGCGTCCCAGAATCCTTACCTTACCGTTTTATAAAAACAAGTTGGGCGATGCTGGATTCGTTTAACAGGCCACCCCGCGAAACATCGCCCAACCTTGTTTTGTCTGGCAATGTTGGTTGATGTTGGACGGTGTTGCACTCAGTAGACCGACAAATGCGGAGTCCTTTAACTATTTTGTTTCCTCAGACATTGACATGGAGCGTGTAATTGTGGACTCGAAAAGGGTTTTCTATTCAACTCCCCGGACGGCTGCGGAAAGAAGTGAAGACTCGAGTCCAGACCACGTAAGTTTTATTCAGTTGAAGCTTCTTGTCTGGTGTGGACGGAACCTAAATTAAGCAGCAATATTTTTTTACTGACAGAGGCAGAAAGACAAAGAGTTAGTACACGAATGTAAGAGTGACGTCATATACAATTATTCAAATGCAATTCACTTCAACTGTAGATTAAACTATAACAGGGTCCGGTTGTTCACAGTACACGATTGGGAAAATCCTGGATTAGGTCTAAACTTTGATGTCATTTTCTAAGCCTAAACATGAAAAGGTTTCTCTCACAAAACGATTGCCTCGCTTTGTTTTGAGCTAGAAGACTTCCAGTTAGTCTTTGATCCAAACTGTACAGTTTGGTGGCCAAAACAACGAGAGAAAGACTTAAGTTAATCCTGGATTATCTTGATCGAGATTTGAACAAACTGGTGCTGTACATTTTCTTATGACGCAGAACGCAAATTGCAACCTCGATAACGAAAATAGCGGCCGCATAGAAAAAGAAGCAAGAGGAAGCGACGCGGCAGAAACTTTTGACATCAAGAAAGTATGTGAACAAAATCAGGTCGACTACTTTGTTGCTTTTTGAAGACATTTCTAAAAGCTCTGGCACTGACCTGCAGGGCTTGTAAGTTGATGAAACGTTCAGTCGTCGTTTGACAACTATCATGCAACTGTCCTGTTCACGAGTTCTTGGAGCGCCCTCTTAATTGTCTTTATTTTTTAAAATCTTGAATAGCACCCTGTGTACAATACGTTTATAAGCGAGAATAATATTAAACGTGTCAGCCGCGACAGTTTTGACCAATATTGTGATTATAAAAAGTTAGTGGGCAGTTCGCGACTGATTTCGTACAAGAGACCATAAGGTAAAGTTCCTTATGGTTACTTCCTTATAAGGTAACTTCCTTATAAGGTAAGTCCCTTATGTACCGTATTAAGCGGACACCCTCGGGACCTTAGCTAGTGTCCGCTTAATACAGGTTTCACTGTATCTTATTACTTATTAATCTGAGGTCGATGTGGATATCCTAAACGCCGTATATAGTTTGTTGGTTGATGTTTTGAGCCAAGTCGAAGCAGGCCTACTGCACGTTTCCCAGCAAGAGGGCTGAACAGACTCGTAACCATTCTTTGTACAGGAAAAAGACGCTCTTCATTTGGATATTCTCGCGACAGAGGTCTGTGTACGGATCTCGACCAAGGACCTCCTGCGCATTTGTGATGTTGGTGACGATAGCAACTCCGCTGGTCTCAAATCTGGTGCAGGAAAGAAGAGGAAGTCCAGATTTAGTGGGCTCATAGTGGACATCAGATCAACTGACGAGTATCCTTCCGTAAGAATTATGACGATCATGGGTGGATGGGCTGGGTGGCTAGTGAGTTTCTGAAGTAATGTAAGGATATAGAGCTCAGTGATCGAAATAGTGAGTCAGTAGATGGATGAATGAATGTGTAAGGGAGAGAGAGGGTGTGTCGATGAGTAAATGAGTGATTCATTGAATGAGTTAGTAGATGAGTAAATGAGTGAGTGAGTGAGGAAATGGTGAGTGAATGAGTGAGTGAGTGATTGAGTGAATGACTTAGTGGATTAGTAAATGAGTGAGTGATTGAGTAAATGAGTGAGTGAATGAGTAAATGAGTTAGTAGATGAGTAAATGAGTGAGTGATTGAGTAAATGAGTGAGTGATTGAGTAAATGAGTGAGTGAGTGATTGAGTGAATGACTTAGTGGATTAGTAAATGAGTGAGTGAATGAGTAAATGAGTGAGTGAGTGAGTAAATGAGTTAGTAGATGAGTAAATGAGTGAGTGAGTGGGTGGGTCAGTGCGTCAGTCTGTGAGTCAGTCAGGAAGCGAGTCAGTGAGAGTACTAAAGCAATTGTGCGTGCGTTGACGTGTGGGCGCGAGTGAGTTAGTATAATGTAGTTTGTAGCCGTTATTGCCTTTGATCTCACATGCTGCCTTCAAGATTTAACACAAGTCGCATCCCCGGCAGCGTGAATCTTCCATACAACCAGGCTTTGCTGGAAGGCGGAGGCCTTGCTCCTTCACCTGCGGCGAACACGTTAGCGAATCACAAAGGAAACGTTGTAATCGTGATGGGAAACAGCGCCAACTACCCGGCAAAGGTGAGTCGTGCCAACTACATCTCTCTACACCGAAATTCCCCAGGGCAGTTAAGATTGGAAACCTTTTCTTCTGAAAGTGTCACAACTTGTAATGTCGGGGCCAATAGCCAAATCTAAGATGTCGGCTCTTGTTACTTTCCTCTCATTCTTTCCTCTCATTGCAAAGACATGAAACACTTGAGCACGTAACGCATAAAAACATTGAACTTTCAGTGCACGCACGTACACGCGCGTCGCGCGCGCACTGTTCGAACACACATAAATGCATGTTAAATTATTCCTTTCCTCAGATTGCTGAGAAGCTTGTCAAACTGGAATTTCCGAAGGTTTGTGTCCTAGAAGAGTCCGGATTAACCAAGCTTCGTACCCAGGGAATTCTGGCCGTACCGACTTATTGAGCAACAACAACAACAACAACAACAACAACAACAACAGCAACAAATGAAGGATGCAGCTGACTGGTGGAAAGATTGCTATTAACTATTCTCGTTGATGCTCATTCCTCTGTGGTTGTCACAATCGCGATAAGCTGACTTTTGCATCAGGTCTGAATGCGCATTTTGTTTTATGTCTGGTCGTCATGGTTCACGAAAATACCTTGTCCATTTTTCAGTCAAAATAGGTATTAAAAGATGTACAGTGATACGCTTGTCGTCAGTTTTGCACAAAAACATGTAGGGGCGGGGACTAATGCAAAAATAGGGAGTGTCTGAAAAACATTGAGGTAGAGTTAGGGGGTATCTGAAAAAAATAATCTCTTCCCAAGGGGGGTACTGGGAATGAAATATGTTCAAGAGACAAGACAATTTAAGAAAATTTAAAAAGCCATATATTTTGCTCAAAACTACTGTGAAAATGAAGGAAATGTCATTTCAGAGAGACAGGGTTTCAAAATTTTTCGGGGGTGCATGCCCCCGGATCCCCTTAGAGGCCCCCTCCTTCGCCTCTCATATCCCCATCCCCATACTATCTGTGGGTAACATGAAAAAACACTCCTGGCTATGTGTCTGGTAATTATTTCAGCTTTTTCCTTTTAGATCAAGGGTGCTTGAATTTCTTTGCAGTAAAGACCAATTTCTCTTCAGCCCCCCTCCCCCCTCCCCCCTTACTCTTTGAGTTTATGCTCTTTGCAGCGGTGTCAGTACTGTGTCCACCTCACACGCTCAGATAGCTTCGTGTTCGCCATGCGGACCCATGCTTTGTTGTGTTTGTTGTTCTCATACCGTTTCTCGCGCTTTTCCCAAGTATCTGAGAGCCTGGAACAGGCTAGATTCTACTACATAGAAACCTGAGGACTGGCAAAACTTACTTCCTTGTACTTCCGATATTTCCCGCCCCTCCCCTCCCTTCAAAATTTATTTGTGAGGCTTGGTTACCGTGCCGCGGCGGCCTTCGTTTCCATAAGAACATGGCGAACAATAATTTCAGCTGCGATTTGTGAGACAAATGATTTTTAGACTTTTTGCTATCGAGTGAGATAGCATATTCCCCTCGTCACCAAACCGGGGAACAAAATGCCTGTAAGTCTTGGAAGATATTTGTCGTCGTCATTATTTACCTTGCTTGTTGAATTTGTAAAAATGGCGCCTATCATTTTTCACTCGTTTTATGTTTAGGAAAAAGACGACGCACAAAACGTTCGCGTTGTCGTAAGATGTCGTCCTATGAACGAGAAAGAAGTTGCATCAGGCTGTCAACAAGTCGTGAAGGTGGACGAGAGCCGTGGATCTATCACTGTTGTAAGACAAACGTCCGAACCGCCGAAAGAGTTCAATTTTGACCGAGTGTTTGGACCGGACGCCAAGCAAGTGGACGTGTACAATGACGGGGCAAGACAGATTGTCAATTCTATTCTGGAGGGATACAATGGTGGGCAACTTAAATGTTAAAAATAATTCCAATTATTGTATGCATGCAGTGCACACTGTACATGATTGTGTGACTGTATATTTGACTGATAAACTTTTGATGAGTACGTTGAAATATAATGGGCATGATATTTGAAAAATATTTTTAAGATGGGATATTATTCAACGCTGTACTTTAAGGTATAAACTACCAGATAGTGTATACATGTATAAATTGGTACATATACCATTTCCCTGTTTTATTTTCAGGAACTATTTTTGCCTATGGACAGACAGGAACTGGCAAAACATTTACCATGGAAGGGGTCAGAAATGTGCCAGAGCTACGTGGGATTATTCCCAACTCCTTTGTTCACATATTTGGTCATATTGCCAAGGTTGGCGGAGATGTAAGGTACACCCGTCCTCCTATATGCCCCTTCCTCATCAAATTGTCTGACCATCAAATAATTCCAAGAAAAGGCTTGTTGCATCTTTCTTGTTTCCCTGAGTTATACAAAAGTGTTTATGTACTAATACAATCATGTAATATTAACAAGTTTGCGGTGATTCTTGTTCTTTCAAATCAGATTCCTTGTGCGAGTATCATACCTTGAAATATACAATGAGAATGTCTGTGATCTCCTAGGAAAGGACCAGAATGCAAAACTAGAGGTTTGTGCTATTTTTTTGCGCAGCAACTCTGACTGGTATCTATGATATAATGTATGATAATGTATTGTAGATAGAGAATACTATATAGTATTAAAGTTGTATGTGAAAATAAGAGCAACTTCATGTACCTCATGCGCCCTTTTCCATCAGGTAAAAGAACGGCCTGATGTTGGTGTTTATGTCAAAGACCTGTCTGCTTATGTCATGAATAATGCTGACGACATGGACAAGACGATGACCCTGGGAAATAAAAATCGTAAGTCTACATCCAGGTTAGCTCAGAATGTTACAGGTAGTTCATATGCTGACTTTTTTCCAAGATTACTCAATTCACATTTAGCTCAAACAATGATTTTGTTCATTTACATCGACTTTGGCTCATGAAAAGTCAGGCATCTGAACTGGGCCATAATATTGGTTCATGTGGCAAGGCTTTAGAAGAGTTAGTACACTAATTAAAAATAATAAATAATGTTTCCTTCAGGTTCAGTTGGTGCAACCAAAATGAATGAGAAGTCATCTCGATCCCATGCCATCTTCACCATCACAGTAGAGTGCAGTGAAAAAGGACCAGATGGACAACACCATGTGCGCATGGGCAAACTGCACCTAGTGGATTTAGCGGTAAGTACTGCATGTACATGTAGGTTTAACATGATTAACACAAGATCCCATTAACCACCCTATCATCTTTCAGCACATTGTAATCATGGAAATCTCAGTGACGGCTGCTGTATGACTTGCTAACATCTTTTTCCATAGCCGCGCGAAGACTGTGTTTCACTGTTTCACTCTTACTGTATGTCACCTGACAGCAACAATATTGCTTTAACTGTTTAATACGTTTCCTCTTTCTACAGGGCTCAGAAAGACAGTCCAAAACAGGAGCTACAGGTCAGCGTCTGAAAGAAGCAACTCAGATCAACCTGTCCCTCTCCACACTTGGCAATGTCATTTCTGCTTTAGTGGATGGCAAAAGTACCCACATCCCGTATCGCAACTCCAAACTGACCAGATTACTACAGGACTCTCTTGGGGGAAACTCTAAAACTGTTATGGTAAGATTTTTAAAGTTTTTAATTAATTAGAACTGAAAGGTTGTTTCATTTTGGGGATGATGTGCAGTAAATCTCGGATATTAATTTTATGGTATTTACTAGGTAATCTGAGCTAGAGTTTTTGAAACAGTATTACTACAAAGTTTATATTTATCAAGATCGAATGAAACTGAACTGTTAGACTACAACATTGACCAATTTGTTCAATAATATATCTTTATATATATATATATATATATATATACACTTGCAGTATTCATCTACCAGTCATCCATACTTTGATGTGACAGCTAATATGTTATGGTGTACTAAGTAAACAGTGCCTATTTCTTGTTTTGCAGATTGCTAATGTTGGCCCTGCAAATTACAACCTTGATGAAACAATGAGCACCTTGAGGTACTGAACCATATCAGACCGTTGGGAGCTTCAGAATCATACCTGACTCCAGAAGGAAATAAGTATACCATATTTATAGTCTTTGGGGGAAAACATTCACCTACAGTCTCGTAGTTGAACCTCCGAGGACTCCTCTGTGCCTCAAACCCACTTCTCTTGCCACGTACTGTACTAATAAGGCATTTTTATTAATTATTATTTAATTATTAATTCAATCTGTTTGTCTAAATCTGAAATTATTGTAATCTCTGTTTTGTATGTTTACCAGATATGCCAACAGAGCCAAAAACATCAAGAACAAAGCCAGAATTAATGAAGATCCTAAAGATGCCCTTCTCAGAGAATTTCAGAAGGAAATTGAACGGCTCAAGTCTCAAATTGGCGATGGTTGGTCTTTTCTTTTTATTGTGTGGAACCCCGTTAACACGGCCAGTATCGGGACATAAAAATCTGGTCATATCAACTGGGTGGCCGTAAGAAAATGACTGGGCATTTGTTCTGTGGGAAAAAAGATAGTGGCCGTAATAAGAAGGTGGCCATAATATAACGGGGTGGCCATAAGGCGGGGTTCCACATAGCTTCAGGTTAGAGAAATTATACAGACTGAGACAGAGTGACCATCAGAATCCTGTTTGGGAGGGGTGGGTGGGTACAAGGTTCAGTTCAATGTTGCACGTATGGTAATTTTATATTCAATCTACAAACAAGGCAAAAGTTTAATAGTAAAATGTAAATTTTATTATCAAAAGGTGATGAAGGTGGAACAGAGAGTGAATCAGAAGAGGAAATAGAAGAAGATGGTGTGATAATCAAGAGGAAAAAACACAAGAGAAGAGGTTGGTTTAGAAAAGTTTCTTTATGATATAGTAAAAACAAGAAGGTCAGTATCTTTGACTAACTAGTGAAATATGGTAACTCCGTTCTTCACCAGGAAGCCATGCCTTGTCTCCTGAAAAGGTGGCCGAACTCCAAGCAAAGATTGCAGCTGAGAAAGCTGCCCTGAAGGAAAAGAAAGACATGGCTGAAGAAGAGAGAAATAAAGCAGCCAAAGAGCTGGAGAAGAGAGAAAATGATCTGTGTGAGTCCCAGTAAGTACCAGGAGTTTTGTGACATCTCTCCTGTTCTGGGCAGCCTTAGTTTGTGATTACTTCTTAGATTTTGTCGGTTACTGATTTTTTTATTGCTGTCAATTTTGTCCAATTTAGAGAAGCACATCAAAAACTTCAGGAGAAGTTAAAAGCTGTGGAGAGCAAGATAATAGTTGGAGGAGTGAATTTGGTAAGAAACAACACCTTTTTTTGTGATACAAACAGTGTTTAAGAAATTAGATTAATAAAATACAAACAACTGTAGTTTGGCCAAATGATCTGAGTGAGGAACTTGATTGAATTATCAAAATTAAATCAAGTATCTGAAGAATATTATAAAATCCTGTCAATGTGTTTCTGTCTCATGGTTGTGGACTTTTTCAGAATGAATCCTGTGATAGTCCATTGTGTATTTTTTCCTTACTGTTGATCCATTTCTTCAGCTTGAAAAAGCCCAGGAACAAGAGAGGCTTCTGGAAGAGTCAGCCAAAGAATTGAATGAGAGGAAGGAACGAGAGAAACAACTACAGAAACTTATTGAAGAAAAAGAGGTAATCAGGATTACAGTATCTAAAATTATGTTTCCTAAAATAAAAATAGTCTTGCCTTGTCCACTGTTTCACATTGATTTTCCTATCTTTTTTTCTCTCTTGCTCAGTTTTAGTGCATGCACCTTTTGTATCTGTGAGACCTATTCTACAGTACATGACTGTCTCTTTTGTTTGAAGACATAACTGGTACCAGTATCTAACATTTAACAAACTAGTGACAGAAATATATAGTTACTCTTCTATATACTATATTACAATTTATCACTTTGATGTTGTTTTTCTTATTGCCATCAGACACTCCAATTTATTTTGGCCTGGTTTGTTAGCTTTATCTTGTTGATGCAACATTGTTGATACCCAAGTTTATTGTTGACAGCAAGAACGAGTTGACATTGAAGAGAAATATGCAAGTCTGCAAGAAGAAGCTGCTGGAAAAACTAAGAAACTGAAGAAAGTCTGGACAATGTTGATGAGTGCAAAGTCAGAGGTATAAACCAATGGACACCTTGTACTGTCCCTTAGAGCAGAAACAGCTGCACCCTTTTAGACTATAATTAAGAACAATTTTAAGCTCTCCAACATGTAATAAGTTACTGAGTGTACACTAGTTCTGGTACAAGTGCAGTGCTGTTGGGTAATATTATTTGAATGTCATCCATTGCCAATGCCTCAGAGAAAAAGACAGACATAAACTGGCAGACAGACTTGCTGTATAGACAGACATATAGAGCCAGAGCCAGACACACACAGACATAGAGAACAATTCTGAGAACAAAGGTCTGGGAGAAAAGTATTCAGGAGCAAGCATGATGGAGTGACTGAAACAAAGTACATTTTAGTAGACATTACATTAATATGGTACAGCAAGAAGATATCTGATTGAGTTCTGCTGCTTTCATTTTATAGATGGCCGACCAACAGCAAGAACATCAGAGAGAAACTGAAGGTTTACTTGATTCAATTCGAGAACTGCGCCAAGAGTTGTTGCTGGATCAGTTGGTTATTGATACATTTATTCCCGCAGAATTTCAGGTTAGTTTGATTTAGACTCAATTGCTAACAGTTTATTTTTACAAATTGGGGTATGCATTGCCTGGTACTCTTGTCTACTAATTTTGCAGTTCATGTAAATGTTGTTACATAATATATATTTTTATATATTTTTGTTACTGTATGATACTTGGTGTTAGCAAAATATTATACTACCTTCAATTATCTCTTTTTCAAGGAACTCTTGGAGCAGCATGTGGCCTGGAATGAAGAGATTGGAGAATGGCAACTGGTAAATTAATTATAATCAAAACATAAAATGGAAAATATTGTAACCTACTCTATGTCATATATGTAAACCCTGACAAAAAAAAATTGTACTGATTGAAGCATTCATTCTTGCTACCTCATTCATACTTTTTTATTAGATGGTTTGTTGAAGAAGTTATATAAGCTTAGGAATGTGCCAATCTGTGGACAAGGTACAACATTGTTTGTATGACATAATGTTGTTTGTTGTTTTCTATTTTGTTTACACAGAGATTTGTTGCCTACACTGGAAACAACATGCGCAAAGTGAGTCCCAGTCCAGACCCACGGGACAGATCCAAAGAGGTTAGCTTATTGGTAAATGGTGGAACATTTAGGTGTAGGATATGATCATTATTCATGTCCACAAGTATCATGATTTTATGAAAGATCCTGCATGCTGATGTCACTGACACCTTCCGTGATTTTTACACAAGTTATCAATTTGAGTTTGAGTGACATCATGTATTTTTCCACTCTTTTTTCTTATCCCAACCATGCACAGATAACAGCTCGAATGGACCATTTGGAAGAGACCTGCTGCTTCTGCTTCAAAACAAGGCCTAGTGTGAAATCTTTTTTTCGAAAACTACTTTTCGTGCAAATCAAACTTGTCTTCATAAGAAAGGTTTTATACTAGGCCTTGTTTTGAGGCAAAGACTACAGGCATCTCAGACATGGATTGTTGATTAATGCATACATGTAATATAACCTGGAGCGGATCCAGGGTTCCGTTAAAGGGGGTTTGAGTGGGGCTTCGTAGATTTATTGAGAGGTACTTTTGAGCTAAAGTATACATTCAGGTTGTTGTTGTTGTTGTGTTTTTGTTGTTGTTTTTGTTTTTGTTTTTGTTTTTTTCATGCTAATGAGTGAGCCAAAGGGGGTTCAACTGAACACCTCAAATCCCCCCCCCCCCCCCCCCCCTGGATCTACCACACATAATGTAAATGGCTGTGTAGTACTTACAGTATGCACACCAGGCCCTGTTCTGTTAAACCAGTATGTTCCCATTTTTACTGAGCCCTGTTTGAGTTTTTTGACAGCTTGCTGAGCAAGACATGAGTAATGCATATCTTAGCTATGATCAAGTGAACTATTCAATGGGCTATGCAGAGCCTTCCAGTGGCAGACCCAAGAGCAGTAGGCCAAAAACATCAAGACCCAAGACTGCCAACAGACCAAAGACTGCTGCCAGCAAAAAGTAAGTCATGCAAATGTTGTCAACAAAGGGCAAGAATGTACCCTTTAATTGACATGCAGTCCTGCTTTTGCAAGTTGGATACTAAAGTGTACCATAATAATAATAAAATAGTAACATTTTAAGGAAGGCCTCGTCACCCACAGGTGCTTTTTGTGAGTCCTCAAAGTTAGAAGCTACGATCCTAAACTGAAATTACCTAAAAACTGACTTGCCTAATCAAATTGAAGGGACAAGTGCAAGATCAACCTGAGTGATTTTGTATTTTCCCATTTATTTTCCCATTAATCAATTTTCTGTCTGTTTGGAACAAAAAAAGGATAAATTGTGTGAAATATGAGGATTTGTTGTTGTTGTTGTTGTTGTTGTTATTGTTCTTGTTGTTACTTTCACCCCTTTCTGAACTTATAGTCTTGTATTCCACGGTTGCTCTGACTCACAGATGTTAGTGCTGGTTCTTATATTATCATTATTTACAGAATTTATATTATTACTATTCTCATGTTATGTTTCCTTTGATCAAACGAAGGTAGGCTTGTCATCACATGAATGTAGAACTATCATTCCATCTCTTACTCACAGGAAAAAAGCAGGAAACACTGATGAAAATGGAAACGAGAAAGACAGTAATCCAGAAATGTTCCCCACTTCTAGAAGACTTTTAAGTCCAAAGAAGCATTTTGCATAGCAAGTCCACACCAAGCCAGGAGTCCTGCCCAGGGCAGAGTTCCAACTCTGTTGTGTTTGCCTTGACTACTTTTTTTTTTTTTTTTTTTTTTTTTTACAAAATTTTGGGAAGGAATAAGAAAAGCTGAAAAAAATTTAAAAGCTAATTTAAAAGCTTGCTCCAGGTGACCTTGTGTTTATTACTTTGTTTTCCAAACCATGGTCTGTTTGAGGTTGTCTTCTTGAAGGGTTATCTCTTTAAAACCCAGAAGTCAAGAGCTCAGGACGAAACAGCCAAATAAAATAATATTGTGTGCAGCAACAGGTTTCTGCAACATGTCTAGAGTCCACACCTTGTGGTGCTGTTTGCTCCTGTGCTTTGTAAAATTATATTATTTTATATAACCTTGCCTACCAGTTTACCCCTTCCAGCTGTATATGGTCATTTTTGAATCATGATTTTTGTGGTGAGATCTACCAAGTCAATTGTAGTGTACACAGCCGACAAGAGGGTTTCTATTTGTTTGAATTCCCCATTATTTATTACAGAAAACCTTCATGGTAATCACCTTAAGAAAATAAAAAAGGTATCAAATAAACAGTTTGCAAGTTTATGTAAGAGATAATTTATTGTTTAAGATCATTATTTTGAGATCACATTTTGTGCTGTAGGAATTTACAAAAGGTTTTTAGTGGCCACCATACATTTACAATATATGTCTGTCTTATCATAATAAAATTTAGGGTGCATTTGATTGGGTCTATTCCGGAATAGGAATAGTGATACTGATTGATAAATTATTTTGCTTTGGAGCTGAATTACATTTATGTCAAGATGTATCGGGAGCTGTTCGAAATGTCAGCATGAAGGTTTTAAAAACAATCCCAAAAATAATTTGCCCCAGAACAAGCAAAACTTTGGATCATTTTAGCTACTCCTATTCCGGAATACGGTCAATCAAATGTACCCACCTTATCTTACAATACATTCTATTTGGAAATTTAGTACTTTGGTTAGACTTGTATTGACATTTTACTGTGCAAGCCCAGTGATTGAATAACAAATCTAATAATTATTGATAAATTCAAAAAAATTAAATTTAGACATTTTATTCTTCTGTAACTGCAGTCAGGTAAAAATATGCTGCTTTCCATAAAATAACTGCAGTTTTGTTAGATCTTTCATCACTACTTGCTACTATCTCCTGCTCCTGCTAACATGCAACACTTCCTATACTACTACTACTACCTGAGTAGCTCCCGGTAATCATACTCTACATGTACACGGTTGCTACTCAGTACTCTGTTTCCATGTTCACAATAAATATTAAATATACAAAATTTTGTCTGGGATGGCAGTGCTCAACATTAAGGTTTTCGGTTGGTTGCCCTTCAGACTGTAGATTGACTTCAAGCAAAAGAAAGTTTCATAATTTCTAGTTGCCCGGCCCAGAATTTACCTGCCCAACCAAAAGTTTTGGTTGCCCTGGGCAAGCAGGACCCCGTTAATGTCGAGCGCTGGATGGGGTGCATGAACACTGTGAACCTTAGATAGCATCATATTACACATTTAATATTCCCAAGACACCATTGACTGCTTGAAAGTCTTGCACTCGAGAAGTTTCTACGGGCTGTAGTGGTTCAATCACTGACATCACCGAGATAACCTAAATAAATTATGTCATTGTCATCTGCTGCTGTAGGTGGTGCTATCACTCCATACTGATTCAAGGATTCTTCACTGTGCTGAGAAGACTTACCATGCAGCTGGTCATAGATCTCTTCAACTAATTCATTGTTCAGGATAATTTCTTCCCCAATGTCAGAATTCTCTGCAATTTGCAAAGCAACCCTCCAATTTTCCCTTGCTTGTTCCAGCATTTTCATCCCCAACAGGAGCTTGGAGTAACAGAGGAAGTACTCAGACTGAACCTGCTGTGACAGCTCTGCAAGATGTGCTTGAACCACCTTGACATGCCCTTGTGCCATTGCAATTGCATTGCATGTCATGTTGCTTTCTTTGGTGGTCTCTTGAAAAGTTAGTGATGCTAGCTGAATGTGTGAGCAGCATAACTTGTTCACAGCACCAGTGTTTAATCCCTCCTTATAATGAAAAGCTGCCTCTTCAAACTTGCTTCTAGCTTTAGGTATCAGTTGATCTCGTAATTTGGGAACCCTCTTGACAAAAGTGACAAGCATTTCTCCCTCTTGGTAACTTAGGTCACCAACATCTTCACATGACTCAACATTTTGAAGCTTTTTCCGAGCAAGGTACAAGCACTCTTCAACGTTACCCAAGCAGCCATCTTTCAGATGAATTTGTGCTAAGTAAAGATAAGCCCTTCCTGTAAGAAGAACCTTGCTGGAACACTTGTTTGCCAGATCCACAGCAACCCTTACCAACTGTTTGGCTTTTTCAATGTTCTGCTTCCTGCAAGCTTCAAGACTTTGTTCAAGCTGAGCAACAACCCTAAGGTCACAACTTAAGCCTTTCTCTATAGAGTGAGCCAAGAAAGTTCCCAGTTCATTGGGATGGATGGATCTCACAGTGTTCATAAACTCTCTGTAGTCCTCATCAGTAAAAACAGATGGAAAGATCTTTGCTGCCAGTTGGCATTTTTTGACAATCTGGCGCTCACTTTTTCTTCTGGGGCAGTTTACAAACTCAAAAACCTTGAAGCAGACTACCTCATCATCACTACGTTCGACTGGTACCTCCTTCTTTGGAGCATTACACTTGGACAAATAGTCCAGACCACATAGTTTGATTGCTATAGTAATCCGGAATGTTACCTTACGACCAAAACAACGAAGCCAAAACCCGTACAGCCTCTTCTTCCTTCCTGCCCTATGCTTCAAAAGAGGACAGCAGCAGTACGATGGGCCTCCCGGTTCATCAGATAATACCTTTTCTTCTGAAGAATATCTTTGAATGGCTGTAACCGCAAGGCTGTATCTCAAAAATGGGACCTCTTCTTCTCCCGCAAACTGTTCATAACAGACTGGCAGTGAAATCTTGCCAGTCTGACTGGTGATAGTGAACTCTATTCGGAAGTCTCTTTTCGAATCAGGAAACTTTCGAGCGTTCTTTCCATTCCGGATCGGCTTCAAAGTGCGACAAACGCTATTTATCACCAGCCTTTCTGATCTCACGATTTCAAGAAGCTTGTTTAGCGAAGACTTAGTCTTTGGAGTGGAGCCTCTGTTAGCATCGCTGACGTTTAAATTTTCTTTCCATGCCATGTGTATGTGTCGATAAGAATTTTAGGTCGATCTTGCATCTTCCCAAACTGGACTTTGATCAGATGCTGTGTCTCATACTTCGTGTAAGTCGTACTATCAGTCATCCAATCCCACAAAACCTTGCACTCAAGTTTGGTCCCAGTGTTTTGGCAGGCCTGGTCGCTAAGTCCTCATCAAGATGGCGGCACAAGCTTGCGTTGGAGACACGAGTGAATCGACAGAACTTTCCTCTTCTAGAGGGCTCTTTCTAAAACCAATAGCCAAGTTGAACGTCCATGTCACATTACCAGAGATAAAGGTTGCTGGAGTTTCAATATCTAATTGGGAAGTCATGGAAAAACTCAAGTCAGTGATTGCACCAGGTCAGTTTGCGGTTCTCCGAGTTGTAGAATCTACACTGGAATATATTCGCTTTGAGGGAGAGGCAGATACGAAGGCGTCTGTTGGCAAGTTTGTTGCTAAACTCGATGGAAAGTTCATCAAGCTCAGTGGATTTGCAGATCCTTTGAAAGTCCGCGCGACAGAAGCGAAGTTGAAGTTCCCGAATGCGCACGAGTGGAATTCCTATTTTCGTGATGCTGACAGTTTAGATGAGTGTAACCCAGGAGAACGTCCAGATACGATTTACATCAAAGGCATTCCCTCCAAATGGTTTGCCGAGGAAGATTCTGATAACAAACCAAGCGAACAGGTGGTAATTTCGGTCTTCAGGAACTTTGGAAAAATCCGATGTGTCGATGTGCCCATTTTGGATCCCTACAGACAAAGGATGACTAAAGGCGAGAACGAATTTCAGACCTTCTATTTTGGCTCGCACTTACACTTTAATGCATACATCCAGTACAGCGAATATCAAGGGTTTAAGAATGCGATGAATGGGTTGAAGGGAATGAAATTAATGCACGTTTCAGAAGATGGCCGAGCTGCAACTGCAGATATCCAGGTTGACTTCGATAAATCTTGCCATCTTAGTGCCAAAAATATTAGAAAACGAGATACCGAAAGGCAGAGACTGATTGACCAGGATAGACTGGAAAGGGAAAGGAAGGAGCAGGCAATTGAAGATGAACGGAGAAGAATTGAAGAACAGAAGATAGAAGCAGAGAAGAAAGCAGCAGAGAAGTTGAGAATGATTCAAGAAGAGTTACAGCGGAAAGAAGAAAACAGGAAAGCACGAGAAGAAAAAAGGAAAGCACAGGAAGAAAAACGAAGGAGGTTAAAGGAGGAGAAACGAAAACAGAGACACAAGAAGAAGGAGAGGCAGAAACAGCTTGAAGAAGAACAGAGGAAAGTTGAAATTCAGAGGAGTGTTGAGGGAAGGAGATTGCTTGTTTATCTTCTGGGGAAAAGTACAGAGGTGAAAGCAAAAGAGGAGGAGGAAAGACTAAAAAGGGTGCGAGAGTTAGAAATGCTAAAACAGATTGAAGAAAAGAAAAGAAAGACAGAGGAAACAAGAAGGCAAAAAGAAGAGGAGGAAAGAAAAAACAGAGAAAAGTTAGAGCAACAAGAAAAGCAGTTGAGGGATAAACTGGTGAGAAACTTGCGAGAGATGGAAGAGAGAAAGAAAGAGCTACAAAGAGAACTCTTGAGGAAAAAACTTGTAAATAATGCAAAGTTGGCTTCTACTGTTGTCACTTCAAATGTAGCAAAATAGAAACTTCGGACATGGTTACCCTGCTAGACAGAGCCACCATCCACAGCCTTGGAATAAATAAAATATTTAAAAAACTTTTTCACGTGCCACAAAGACGATTCATTCCACTGAGTCATTGGTTGTGTCTGCTACTGTCTGCATGTCAAATATCTTGCATATGCTCGATAGAAATCAAACAGGTACATGCAGAGGTTCCTTTCCAATAGTTATGTCATTTTAGTTGTTTGTGAGGTAATCATTTACAACTGGACCAGCTTCAACCCAAGCAAGGAATCATCTTACAGGTTTCCAAACAGCTAGACACCATAAAGAAAGCATGTGCCTAATGTGTGGTAGGCAGCTCTGAAACACGACTCGATGACTGCAGTCGACATGCACTGCACAGGGGATGACAGTTGTTGCTAATAAGTAGCAGCCCAGTGAGTCTGTCAAAAATAATTCTTGAATTTCTTCAAGAACTTCAGTGCCTCACATTGCTTAAAGATTCAAAACAAATAGTGATCCCACTGCAACAATGAAACACATCTACTTTATTTCAGAGACTTTGATACAAGTCAAACCTTGTGCAAAAACCAGTGACAACGAAAATGAGTGGTAATAACTATCAATCCATTGTACAGAATCCACTAAAATCCCTGATTTTCATAATATTATAATATTTGTCTGTGATGAAATAGTGTGCACATATTAAAATGTCAGGACAAGTTAAATCTTTCACTCCCAATCTTTTAATAAAAACTCTCTCGTACATTTAAGGTGAGGTCTCATTGAAACAATATGTACGTCTGGTGAGAAACTGAAAGAAAACAGCGAAGTTGATCTCACACCAGAGGTAAAGCATCATAACCCTGTTTAAACTTGGCATGCAGTCAAACTCATACATTGTGTTTCATGCCAGGGCAAGTGAGTTACTGGTAACCTAATATCAAGTTGTTCAGAAGACTTACCACTTACAATCACACACACCATAAACCTCTCCTGTCAAACAAGCAGGTCTAAACATCCATCAAATCATTGTCGAGCAAATGACCCTCAAGCCCTGGCCAAATGAACTCCTAAGCCAAGCCAACTCAAGCCACGTTTTTGAGTTGGACATTGTTTGGCCACCCACTTGGCTTGACTTTGATTGAGCTCAAATTTTTGGTCAAGTCAAGCCAAGTGTTTCATTGTT
Source organism: Plumapathes pennacea (assembly GCA_964036295.1). Taxonomy (NCBI): domain Eukaryota; kingdom Metazoa; phylum Cnidaria; class Anthozoa; order Antipatharia; family Myriopathidae; genus Plumapathes; species Plumapathes pennacea. The sequence goes on from OZ038462.1 coordinate 34,239,524, forward strand.
TGGCCAAGTAAAGTCAAACCAAGGTCAATGCAAGGGCATTTGAATGGTTTCCTTGTGACTTGGATCGACTTGGGAGTACCGTTTGGCCATCTGCAAGCAAGTTCAGTGACTTTACAAACTTGGCTTGACTTGAAAGTCTGTTTGGCCAGGGCTTTACAAATCAAAAAAGGTTAGCGTGCTTGTTCAAACCAGGAATTGACAGCACCTCACACGGGGGAGCTAGATTCAAACTTCCTCTCTCTTGGAGGGCTTGCTCTGCCCCTCAATATTTTTGCAGGCTGCACACTCCTCTTTAGCTACATGACTGAGCAATACCTTTGAAAATGTGGGGAGGAAAACCACATTGCTAACAACCCATCGTGGTCCTTTACAGTAAGTAGAAACTAACTAACTGTATGGAACCAAAAAAGGTAATGGCTCTGAGATGGTAAACATATTTTTAAATCGCTTCTGATCAAAGTTTTTTTTGTTTTAACTAAAAAGCAGTGTCACTTGATCTGGCACATACTACTGTAGCTTTACTTCTCCTTCTTGCTGTCATCCTCTGGTTCTGTTTCAGATTCTTCGTAACTTTGATGCTTTTCTCCAGGCTTCAAGAGTCGTCCCACCAGATCATATTTTTCTCTGAATTGAGCTTCCCACTCCCGAAGAGAATCCAACTGCATACTGTTGAAATCTGAGGTGTCATCATACTCGTTCTTTACTGCTTCGGCATCAACCGAAAATGTCGCCAAACCTCTGCTAGCATCGTGACCTGCAAATACAGAATAAGGTCCACCTATGACAGAAAAAGAGAAGAAAATATGTTATGTACCATCAAAACACTAATCACATACACATGCACTGTTTAAAACACAGCATTCCAAACACAGGCATATTTGTACAGTAAGTGTAAACACAAACAATGTTCACACATCAAATTTGTGAAGCTAGTGCAAATTATCATTTCTACATTCTCTTACTCTTTGCATGTCTGAACCAGCCTTTATACTTTCAACATTGATTTGAAAACAGTTTTGTAACATTATCATATGCTGCTGCCCAACTTGGTTGCAAAAACATTTAAGATCACTCAATAGATGTGTCAAGCATAAGTGGTCCATTTCTTTCTTTTTTGTGTTTTTACAAAATCTCTTGGTTTAGTCTTCTGAACACCTTTATCATTTCAATAATGAAACATAATTTCCTGAAATACTGTTTTTCACAGAGATTAACACCAATATTTGTATCGTCTTTTTGACTACGCAGAAATTCTGTTACCTCAAAACGATTTCAACCATAGACTTAATTAATTGATAATGAACAGATGACAAGTAGTCAATGGTGATATTCATAATAAATTCACCCAGTTTTTATAAAGAGATCAAGTTTAACAAGAGTTGAAACTGGTTCCAGCCCATCTAATAACAGCCTTGCAACCTTTCCACAAATCATCATTTAGCAAAAAAACATTGTTTGGGCTTGCTGAAACATGACGCGACAAAATGGCTCTTCTATCTCTGAAAATATTCACAACACATCTGAAAAGTACGCCAATGAACCGCTGGAGTTATTTTACCAGCTCCGATCCAACGTGCTCTCGAAAAGTAAACAGCAGAAATTAGAATAACAATGGCAAACGAAAGCTTTGAATCTGCAAAAGGCGCCAAAGCGAGAAGTAAAATCAATAATTTTGATTCTTTCCTCTTCATTTCGAAACGAAGTAAATGGAGAAATGCAGAGAGAACAATGGCAACCCTTTCTCAATGTCATATCAAGTTTCACAAATGAACAAACGGACATCTTAAACAAGTCGACAGGAGATCAGGAGATTCTCACACTGCAGAGTATTACCACAGCTGCAGTTTCCTCCGTGAAAATTATCGTAATATAAACAATATTTGGGGAAAATAACCCACGCTAAAACCAAGCAAGAGCTCTCCCCTCAACCATCATGCATGATTACCAAAGCAAATCCATCATTTGTACTAATGCTTCGATAAAAAGCGACTATGTACAATTACCTGGTCCGTAAAAGTCTTTGCCTCTCGTCACATCGAACACATTGCCGTTTATAGCCAACAAGACTCGCTTATTTTTGATGCCGTCGTATTCAAGCAACTCTTCCAAGGTGAAGTCGCGTTTCTTCATGGGTTCAAGCGTTTCTGCTCGAGGAGGAGGAGGTTCGCGTTCTCTGCTTTTGAGAAGCTTTCGGATGACGAAAACAGTCGCAACTAAGAGGAAAATCTGTACAGGCGAAGAGAGCGTGGAGAAGAAGTTTACCACCGGAGAGACAACAGAATCAAGAGCCATCTTTCTTTTGAAGTGAGTGCCCCAAAGGTTTCTGGGAATTCTGGTCAAGACAGACAGACAGACAGACACACAGAACTGGCGATTTGAACAAATACTACAACATCAAATGGACTGATCAAGATACGGTATGGATTAACTATTATACCAAGGTCGATAGGCTTCGGTAAGAGTTGGAACAGATTAGTTTTAGAAGAAATAGTAAGGACTATTTAGTAAAAATTAAATCAGCTGGCGCCTGCACAAACAAGTAACAACCACGCACTACTTCATTGGCAATCACTGTCACATTGAATGAGCGCGCAAAGCACTGTGGTCTGGAGAAATGCAACTTTGCGAAAAAGAAAAAACGTTCGGCCCACTGGGTAGGCGGGGGCTGCCCCATTAAACTCCGGTTCCGCCTCCGTATACCGCTGCATTCGCTAGCACAGAGATAACCGGTTAGTTGTTGATTCTTCACAACTGGTTCTCTGAAGTTCTCTTTCAGCTATTCGCTTTTTTACTACTACTCTAGTCTGATTGTTCTCCTTCTATCCTTACTTACTCCTCCTTTCATACTACAGACGTGTGTCTCGCTTAGTTTAGGATTCCAGTCAAAACCAGTCTACCCACTGGTTTGTTGCTGGCCGAGTGTAACTCGGAAGACTGGTACAGCGTTTCTGTAAAACGAATGCTGGAAAGCTGTGATCACAAATCAGGCTAAAATGGAGTAATTTAGGTTTGTCAGAAAACTGTGTAACGAGCTCTTTAAGATGTTGGTGAGAGGAGTAAACCCCCCCCCCCCCCGGGGGGGGAGTAGTACTCCTCAAATTTTTGGGTGGGAGTGTGCTGCCCGGGGCTGAAAACGCTTACCCTATTTCAGACCAAAATTTGCAATTTTCCACCCTATTTCAGACCAAAATGTGCAATTTTTGATCCTATTTCAGACCAAATATCAAAATCTTCGACCTATTCTAGACCAAATGCTAAAATTGATACCCTATATTGAAAATGATACTCGGCTTTGGGGCGGTACATACTTATACAGACTTGACATTAAATATGGAATACTAGGTCACTTTTGCCACTTCCATAGAAGGCAAGCCACACAGTAACACCACCGCTCCTAGCTTGTACCCTAGGTAGTACACAGTCAGCCGGTACTGCTCGTTCCGTCGTTGACGTACTCGGACACGTCCGTCATGGCGGTACACCTCAAACCTAGCCTCATCACTAAATATTACATGGTGCCAGTGGCCAGCCTGCAGACGTCCATGGTCCCTTGCCCAACGTAATCGCCTCTGTCGGTGAACTTGTGTCAAGAGAGGTTTCCTCAGAGGTCTCCTAGCCCACAAACCAGTGATCACCAACCAACTGTTGAGCAGAGTTCTGGATACAGGGACATTAATAGCATTCTGCCACTCAGTCCTGAGGGAGGAGGCTGTCCTTGTACGACCACCTATGCACATCCAGCTGAGTAATCGATCCTGTCTTCTGGTAGTTTTGAAAGGACGTCCAGGCCGAGGTCTAGGAGTAGGTATACCAGTCTCAGCATTTCTCCTCAGGATCTTACTGACCGCTCCTTGCATAATGTTGTACTGTCTGGCTATGGCCGTTTGTGTGAGGCCACTGTTTCGGAGCGCAGCAGCCCCATGAGTTACCGCAGCACCCAACTAATGTACCACCACCAAGGAACAACTCTGTAAAATTTCAGCCAGCTATGACAATGCGTTCAGGAGATATAGATGGAAACATGTTGACCAGGGGTTTTAATTTGTATAGCTCACCAAAAAGCGTGCCACATAGTATTGATGGTATGTTCACTCACCCCACGCATGATTGAAGCAATGATTGGTCTAAAAATCGCATTCCGGTCAGGTGACATGGTCTACTGTATACGCAGTATGAAGCATGTTGTTGTACCATTCAAATGTTCTGAAAACTAACCCTATTTATTTCATTCCGATCGAACAGAAACATGTATTCCATATTTAATGTCAAGTCTGTATGGCTCATATATGGGAGTATAGCTCAAGCCTCTGAGAAATCCGTGTTTGAAAACTCAGTAACATCCTAATTTGGCATCTATAATATTTGGACTTAATAAGATTCTGGAGTGAAACCGGTTTAATAGGGTTGAACCATTTGCAATGCGTAAATTCTATTCTGGTGTAACAACAGGCAAGTGAATTTGCCAGTAATCTCAAGTGGAGCCTTATTATACCATTTACGAGAGCCTCATTACTAAGGCTGCGGCCATTGGTTCTGTGTTGTTCTCAGTGTCTTTTAGTGTAGAGTTAGGATACGTGCAAGGTGTCACAGAAAACGCACAAGTAACTAATCCCCTAGGATTGTAATCGTTGGTTGCTTCTGTCATGGGGCTATAACAGACTTTAGAAGTGAAGCTCATTGCCACTTTTAATCCACTTCAGCGACAATGTTACATTCACAATAGCAAGTCTTACTACTTAACTCTGGGCTCGGCTTAACTCACTCCCACTCTCTAGTTTCGAGCTGATAGCTTTTTGCACAACAAGTGTTAAGTCGTCCCAGCGGTTCCTAATGGTTTTCACACCAGCCGAATTAGAACACAAAGGATAGGAAATGGATTTTCGTCAGTTAACATCAAGTTCAAAGTCACATTCGGAACTCATATCTCTGAATGCACTTTCCCGCTAGGATGTCTTTTACACTCGAGTGGCTCCTCTATTTGACTAATACACTTAGGGCCTGATTATATGAACCGGGCTGGCCCGTTGCGTGCGATTACATGGGAACTATGTCAGCCCAGTCAGCCGGGATCCCTGTGGCTCAGAGCCGGGATCCCGGCTTTCCGGGCTGGCCCGGTTCTCATGTAATCGCGTAGTCGATTTTTGGTGTGTTTCGCAGCCATGGCGGAATCTCGGCAAACCGCCCAACCGGGCCAGCCCGGCTCATATAATCAGGCCCTTATTCTAAAATCACACTAACACATTCCGACAGATATGATTGGCTGCTATAGTTAAGATCTGAAGGAAGAGAAGATGCTGACACGCCTACGGCAGTGTGCGCACTTGCTGTTGCTAATTTCCTAAAGCAGGTCTTCAATTAATAACAAGATCACTTAGATTTCCTGAGGAAGGCCTCAGTGTTAATCACAGTAAACAACAACGTAACATTTGATTAAACATCTGTTCTAACTCTTCCAATTGCAACAAAAGAATTCCAATTCACTAATTTATTCGCTTCCCTACGGGAAGATATTCCAATTTTAACATATAACACTTCTATTAGTCCAAATCAGTGTATAATCTGTTATCTATTGCTGCACGACCCAAGTTATGTGTTACATAACAAGTAAAACAATCACATCTGCTTATCGACAAATTCTTAATAAATGTTTGGTTCAATTGTTCGGATAAGTCACAAGAAAGTTATCAAATTACGCTCTTACATGCATAATCATTGCCTTATTAGTCATCACTCCGCATATGCGTTACAATCATTTCATCAATATCATCCTCAAAAAATGCAAAAATACAGTCCTGTGTCTTCCATGTGGTCTCGGAATGTTCATATGTTTGACTTTTGTTCTTTACACGGACGTTTCATGTGTCACGTGCTCATCTTTGGTCGCGCTCAAGAAAACGTCGGCTTCAGCTTCCAAGCATGCGCGGTATCCCTCTCGATGGTAAGCGGCAAACATGGTGGGAGTGAAAAACTGGTTAGCAGTGATGTGTTGAGGAAAGACACCGCAACGGTCACTGCAACAACAAGGGGTCTTGTTGTGACAGCATTCACAGCAGCAGCCCGTGAGACCGTCGACATCTTTGTTCAAACCAGGTCCAGACCCCCAATGGCCAGCTTCGAGGCCATCAAGGTCACATGCTGACCAGCTGAGTTTGCCCATTTTGGATCCCTTTGCTGGGTGACGCGGGGCGATTAGAACGACTTCTCCCTCTCCAATTTTCGTTTTCTTGTCTTGGTCGTAGTAATCGACTCTGAACCTGTAGCTTCGTGGCTGATTTTCGCTCGCTTTGCCGTTCACAAACTTGTATTTGATGTCCTCCAGCACGTCGCGTCCGTCCACACCGATGAAAGAACAATTCAAGTTATCCCTGGCCAGCTCCAATGCACGTACAAGAGAGTTGCCATAGGAATTGTCTGGCACTGTGTGACCGCCATTCACGACCACAATCCTTTGCAGCCTTCGTTTTAACAGCGGCAGGAGGGCCAAGTTTTCGATATGGCCGCCGTCACTGAGGTGCAATATGGCGGGAGGCATAGGTCCTGTGTTAACGACATCGAATATGGACCGCATGAAGCTACTAAATGGCACGTGAACAATCAACCACCTGGAATTTAAAAGATCTTAAAGTCAAAAGACGGATAGGATAAACTTGAATTGTATTGGGCTGTCGGGGTAACATATGATAATCGAGAATGTACACACACAATACAAGATTTTATTTTTGCACAATAAACGTAAAATCTGAAATACTGAGAGCATGCATTCCAATGCTTCAGGAAACGTACATCCAAAAGGTGACACTCTCAAAAGAAATTTACAGGTAATTCTCAAAACTAACCACAAAGACACAAATTGTTTTGTTTAGTTAGACATGTAAATGAAACAATTCCAGAACGATGTTTTTTCCACCTTGGACACTGATTTTGCATAACTTGATTTACCGGTTATGAGCTAAGAACTCCCTACAAGTTGTCTGTCTTGTTTTTTTCTTTCTTTCTTTCTTTTCCTTGTTTCTTAACTCTGCTGATCTTTACCTGGCAACTGTGTCCGTACATCCTGGGTCTTTATTTCCAGTATTCCACATGGCCGGAAAAGAAAGAACAAATATAAAGGCGAAATAAGAACCAATACCAATGGGTAGAAATATGGAATCCTCATATCCAACATAATGAAGGACGGGCAATACCAACAGCGGTACAACAAACATCACTCTTATTAGGCACGGAAGAATCTGCGGACATAAAGCAAAGTAACGTAAATTAGAGAGAAGTAAGACAGAAAATCGAAACGGCAAGGTACGCTGAAACGCCAAGTTTACAAAAACTGCATGCAAACACTTTCAGCTTACCAAAACTGGGCAGTTATCTATATAAAGGAGAAAATAATTAAAGAAAGAAATTCGAAAAAGGGGGAGATTTTGGCATGGTGTCGATCGAACAGCGATTCACCGAGTGGTACAGTGAAGTGTTCTTGCATTGCAGAGAAGTTTGTACTTTGTCGCTGTAAACTGCGTTTGGGATGCTCGAATTAAATTCAAAAGGAAAAAAGAAAGACAGAAATCCCTCTAGATCCCGCTAGTAAAGTAAATAGTTTGCGTTTGTTTTTACTTTGAAGAAACCAATAAGAAGCGTGAGAAAATGAGCACGCGCCAATTACCTGTTTGCTTGAGTTGATCGCACGCAGAGTTTGCTTACGTCGTTTCTGGTTGCACAAAAATGTTGCTAAAGCTTGGACTAATCCAAAATTGTAGCACACGAAAACCCAAAGCAATTATACAATTACTTTCGACAGTTATGCATCCGAAAAGGGCCCTATTTTAATTGATAATAAATCTGCACCATCAGTCACACATTTTCTGAAACTGTCATTGTGTCTTAGGCTTGTTTCAAACGTCGAACTTTACTGATGAGTCGGAATATATCATAAAAATATTAGCTGAAACGATAGCTCTGGCTCATTTGCATTGTATTCGACTCACGTAAAGTTCGACGTTTGAGGATGATCGAGAAATGAGGGCATTGTAGTAATTAACATAACGTAGAGCGGTCATTAAACTATGAGTTGCAGTGCAAACGATAAACAAATAAATGCACAGACAAATGACCGGCCATCGCGGACAAGTGCGACGAACGGAAACTCAAGATAATTATATAGTAGTACTTAAAAGACAACACGTAGACAATTTGTACATTAGAAAACAAATGACATTTAATGTGCTTGCCTTCACACACAAACTCTGCCGCCTTATGTAAGCCACGTCGGAAACTACGGATGCACCCATTTCCATCCCAAGGATTGTGAGAATGTTTTTGTAGTCTTCTCCTGCCTCCTCATAGCTTCCCATGTGTGTAGATACAGCTGCCGCTGAAGTAGCCATAGCTTGTGACAGTTTCACATCTCCTGGGTTAAGCTTTCCGGAGAACATGCTGGGCCCTGGCTGTTCAATGATGCTGCCCCCGTTGTCGAGTCTTTCGATGATTTCTGGACTCATGGTCAATAATCCGTATTCCGTTTCGTCCTCTTTGTTTAGTCGCCAGCCATTGACCACAATGTTAGAAATGTACTGTGGTTTAATGCCCTCCAAGTGAGCTAAGTTCAAGGCGCCCTCATTATCTCCTAGATAATCTGGTGCATCTGTCTTGCTTTGTGAGGCACGGCAGTTTAAACCTGGAAAGATGTCATAACAGCCAATTCCAGCACAACCGCCTTTTCCTCGACTTTTCTTGGAGTAAAACGCCTTCTGGAGTCGCCATCTGGAGGAACAAAGTTTGTAATTCACGTGATGATGTCATATGTCGTCATGCCGTCATGCTGTCATATCAAGGTTTGCGGATGATATCGTCATCCAAAGTAGTCATGTTGCCGAGTTATGACGTCATGTTCCCATGTTGTGATCCTATAGACTCATACTGTCTTGTTTTGACGTTGTCATGACTTAATTCTTAAGTCGTCAAATTGGGTGTAAGGCGTTGTGGTCAGTCAGAGAACGGATGCACAGTGTAAATTAAAGGACAATGCAAGGCCCAAAAAGGCCTTTTGCTCAACTGAAAGATTTTCGTTTCATAAAAAGTGGGCTATATTTACAGAGCAGTGAGCCTGTCTTTTTTAAAATTTTTTTGAAACAAGATGGCGTACTTTCGATTTATGTGGGCACATTATGGGACCCCCTCTCCCATTCTATTCTCCCGCACATTATAGGACCCCGTCTCCCCATCCTACTTCATTATGGGACCCCTTCTCCCCATCATACTCTATTAATGGACTCCCTTTCTCCATCCTAATCCATTATGCGACCCCCCCTCTCCCCATACTACTCCACTATGGGATCCCCTCTCTCCATCCTACTCAATTATGGGACCCCCTCTCCCCATCCTATTCCATTATAATACCCCCTCTTCCCATCCTACTCAATTATGGGACCCCCTCTCCCCATCCTATTCCATTATAATACCCCCTCTTCCCATCCTACTCCATTATGGGACCCCCTATCCCCATCCTATTCCATTATGGGATCCCCTCTCCCCATCCTACTCCATTATAATACCCCCTCTTCCCATCCTATTCCATTATTGGACCCCCTCTCCCCATCCTATTCCATTATGGGACCCCCTATCCCGATCCTATTCCATTATGGGATCCCCTCTCCCTACCCTACTCAATTATAATACCCCCTCTCCCCATCCTACTCCATTATTGGACCCCCTCTCCCCATCCTATTCCATTATTGGATCCCCTCTCCCCATCCTACTCCATTATTGGACCCCCTCTCCCCATCCTATTCCATTATGGGATCCCGTCTCCCCGTTCTACTCTATTATAGTCTCCCGCACTTACCTGTTGTAGACGTGGACGAGGTGAAGATGGCATTTACCAAAGATGGAGGAAAATAACAACACCAGGCCCGACACAAACAAAATATTCACAAACCGCTTGTGACTGTATTCTACGCCAAAGATCTCCCCCTCATACACACGCCAGTACACCACATAAGCAAAGACGTATACGATAATAACGAGAGACGAATAATTGCGGAGTAATGGTACAAAAAACCACAGCAGCGCACTAATGAGTACAGCACCTCCTTCAACATATGCGGGTGTGTTATTAAGATAGTCATTAATGAACCAGGGCAAGAATGTGTAGAGGACCAACGAGCCACTCATGACTGCCATAAGTCGAGCCACTCCAATACCGCGTCGGTATTTAGACTGATTAGAATAGACAAAAAAGGCGACAGAGAACACAAGAGGCACAACAAAGAGAAGCATTCTTTCGAAAGCCATGGAATTAATAGGGAAATCACACTCATCCCCAACTGTGATATTTGGACAATGATATCTCTTTGCCCGCAGAATTTTTCCAAAAGCCTTATCAATGAAATAAGCCAGTGGACAAGCAAAAGAGCCCCAACCAAGAATAGGAATGATGAAAGAGACGAGTAGCACCAATACAGCAAGGACCATAGTATCTAGAATTCCTTGCAGCGGTTTCTGCCAGTTACACAAAAGTCCCGTTTGACTGCGCATGTGCTCGAAGAACTCTCTGTGCCATTCGGGATTATCTTTCTTCCCGTGGCGGTATTTCCAGTCCAAGTAGGCCGTGCCTGTGTAACCCCCCCCCGGAAACACAACTCAGGTAGTCTGGTTCGACTTTCTTTTGAAGGAGTCTACGCAGGACACCAGAGCAGAGTGCTGCTGACCGGATACCACCACCGGAGAAGGCCAGACCGGTTGTAAGCGTTGACTCGGCTTCACGCTCAGGTAAAGCTACATCCGCCATGTTTGAATTGGGAGACTTGAAACGAGGCTCTGTGGACAGCTTGAATAAGACGAGATAATAAGTTACGTTTGCCATGAGGATTGTCGTGAAAAGATCAAATGACAACAAGCCCGGATCATATATAGGTCTATTCACATACACTCCTTGGACAAAGCCTGTTGAGACGTAGTGCAAAATTTTCAATGAAAATTACTTTTCCAGTTTGAATAAAAATATCTCAAACAGGCAAACAAATATTAGCAGCAAAAGGAATATTATAAATAGCTATAGCAAGGAAACACACATAGTTTGAACCTTCTTTGTTTGAGACTGGGTGAAACGTTGATCGATAATTTGCTTTTATTACTCGCGCCTGGCTGTATGGAACTTTAAAAAAATCCATATTCAAAACTTTCGGTATACTCCCAGGAACGTTTCTTGAAAGCTTCATGCGATTCTGAGATTAGGCCAAAAATGAGCATTTTCAGCGCATATTCTAAAAAATGTGAAGGCCACTTTCACAGTCATGCGCAGTAGCAAATTTATAGTACTTTTTACACTCAGTGCATGCAAGCGAGTGCTTGTCAAGTATCTCCCTCTGCTGAGCTTGGTTTTTCCTTTTTACATATTAATTGAATTATATGACCATAGCAGCAATTTTCCACTCTGTCAAATGTTATCGCATCTTTTCTAATCCACGACGGTTCATCAAGAGTTCTATTTACATAAAAAATTTAATTAAGGTGTGACTTGTCAATAAAACCTGCAAAATTCTTTATGAAGAGCTGAATTTCATTAAAAGACAGGGCCGTGTAAGTAGTATGTAAAACGAAATCCTGAAACGAAACTGAAACAAGACTTGTATCCCTTTTCAAAATTTATTGATACATCGCGGCTTTAGTCTGATGCGAGCATGGTCTTGGGGGAAAGGTCAGTGGCAAAACAACATGGCCGACAACTCAAGAAGACCGAAAAAGAAGAGGAAAAGATTACCCTTTGACTGCATGATTAGTGAACATAACAGTGAGGCGTCATCCTGTACTATCCTACGCCAGAGAATGAATGTATAGAGCTCACCAAACTTACGCCAAGTGGATCGACCCGCACGAAAGACAGGATGCCATGCAACTTGTAACTAGTTTTTGGCTTTTTTTTTTTTTTTCGTTAAACTTTAGTGTGTCGTTTTTCTCAACCTGCAACCTTCAAAGTGGACCCTCTGCATTTAGTATGCAATTAGAAAGGTGACTGATAAGGCATCTCGTTGCTGCATTTTCCATTCGCACACATGCACAAGCGACATTAAGATACAGTCGACAAAAACGGAACAAATTGTCCAACCTAAGAATAGGCAAAGTTACAAAGGTATACTGAAGAAATATGGAGACAATTTTCTCGGGTTCCTCGCGTTGCCGGTGGAGGTCCCTATAACGTTCAGGAAGCAGCATCAGCGCGAGCATCAGACATTTTGAGAACCGAGAAAATAATATATATCAACACAATTGATTTGTCGGAAACGAAGCCTAAATCATCAGGTTGCCATAGTCACAGCAAATTACCACATTGCCATTTTATATGAAACGATTTGAGTAAAAATAATGATGTGGATTAGAAAAATAATTCACTAGTGAGTTGTATCAGGCAAAACAAAAACAAAACAAAAACAGACCTAATGAGCCCAACGGGTATCGATGTGGAATTTAATGTACTGAACGACTTGTGCCGTAGACAGAGTCTTGTGGTTGTCTTGTTAATATAAAGAAAGCCTCTCCGAAGGGATCCAACGGTGTCAGTACACTGCACGGAAATGGCCCAACAATTTTATCCGGCATTAGGATTTTAGAATAGTACGTAATTGTGACATAGGCCCTTGATAGCTCGAGGCACGAAAGTCATATCAGGCCTCATTTATTACTGTTGCAGCCAGTTCAGGCAAAACGAACAAAACAATGGACAAATTAGCATATAAGTATATAAAGAGGACATCACTTCAATTGAGACAACGCTGCGAAACGACTCGAGACGCCCGAATCATAAGCTGTAAACATAAATCGAATTTGAAATGTCTCCTTTTTCAAAGCCTTTGTCGTCACACCGGGCATCGTACCCCAACGCTGTTCTAATGCAATTTGACCCCCAGAAGGTTTGGCACGAAATCATTTTAAAATGGCTGGCCCAGTTTAGCGAAAATGTTGATTACATTATTTTGTAGTTGTGAAGATAGATCTGAGATAACCAGATAACAAGACGCATACTTTTACATTGAGACTGATTTGACTCGCGGTAACTGGAACATCCCAGCACTTATCACACGCCTCGTCCTCTTTTCTGTTTTTATTTTTGACGAACAGATTAATTACGAGCATTTCGCTTGTAAACTGTTTATGTTATATGCCGTTGAATTAAAGCTTGATGAACCTTACCTGCAATAAACTTTTGTGCAAGGGACAGGCGATCGGCCGTCGGATGGAGCTGTGGAACTATAAAGCGCTTTGTTCTACTCTGACTCTTCAAATATTGCAAATTAGAGCCGCGCGTGGTGTTGAATTTCATTATAATGATCTTGGCACGAAAAAGCCCTAAGCCGCCTATACACCATGTTTAAGTAATGAATCATTACCTCTCGCATTTGAAAAGACTTTAAAACATGTGTGTAGCTAGTTTTCCTTTTTTGAGCAGAGAATTTAGGCATACGTGAGTCATCCAACGAACTGCCATGGAAACCAACCGAAAAACGCTGCAAATACATCACGTCCGGGCGTAACTCACGAAATGATGAACACCCTAAGCGTGGCCACACCTGCCAATGACCACCCAGCAACGTATTGTGTGCAAGTTGACACACGTTTAAAGCGGAACGGACCTAGGTAGTCTTTTGAGTGTCTGTGGACTGCTGCATTGGCGTTCGATCCAAGAGTAACAGCTGAGAGGTAAAAGTCCTCATTTACAGTTTGATAACCTTTCCTGCAACATAGCCGTCAGGCAGTTTGATTGCTCGTGAACATTTGGCTCTCGGCTGTCTGCATGTTTGCATGTTTGCGGACTCGATTTCCGGGGGGGGGGGGGGGGGGGGAGGGGTGGGGGCACTCCCATATCCTTTGGGAAATGGCGACTACGAGAATTTTGTAAGTCGAAGAAGGTGTTGTTGTATTCGACTCGATTCGTGACGGCATAGTTTGTTCCGTCCACTTGTGAATATGCTTCCCTTCCTCCTGCTACTAATGCCGCCCGTGTAATAATCTTGAACTGAATTCTTTCCAGTCGTGTTAAATTGTCGCATTTATTTGCTCAGAAGCAGGTTACCAAAATTATATTTGCTTATGAAATTCTAATTAGAGCCAATCGCAAAGAAGCAAAGCAGGGGCCGGAAATGCCGATTAATACTTCATTATTCAAAAGACATACCGAACAGAAAAGAAGATTTACTTCAACTTCTGGTGCAAGGACATCCAACGACCGGCCTGGAGAGACTAGTCTACCTGGGTATCACGTGACCCAGAAGCCTAACTAAGCTGATGATCTCAAATTGAAAAGTCTGCACAATTCGCAATGCTCTGCTGGAGGAGCGTGCAGTAGACCCAAGGAATAGGAGATATCAATTAAAACTATACGTACTCGTGTAATGAAGGAGAAATTTCCTGGATACATTACATGAAATAAGTGAAGTCGAGTCAGTGAGAACGGTAGCGACAAACCTGCACTTTATAACTTTAAATCCTCACCCCTTCACTTTATCTCCAGGAATAAATTTTTCAGCAAAGTCTCAGTACTAAGGGCGGTGACTATGCATGGTTTTATGTTCAATGCCCATAGGACATGGTTCCTACAAATCTATTGGCTTAGATTTCATACCATTTATTTGGTTTTCCCGCTAAACAACTTTACGGGATTAGACAAGCAATTGTTCGAAAAAATGTGGCCGCGGATATAGCGATAACAATAAACTTCTAATCCGGCACACAAAATCAGTATTGTCATTAATCAAAGATTTACATCAAAAGTAGATCAATGCTGAAAGGATGATGGACAACCCCCGAGGGAAATGGAGACTTCGGGCATTTCGAAAGTCGAAGAAGGCGTTGTTGTGAGCATTCGACTTGATTCGTGAGAGGATAATTATATAATTTGTTCTGGCCAGTTGTGAAAATAAAGTGCTTCCTTTCCTTCTGCTACTATGCCGCCTTCATTTGTTCAGCAGCAGGTTATCAAAATTATATTTGCCTATGAAATTATAATTAGAGCCAACTGCAAAGAAGCAAAGCTGGTTCGCACAGTGTCAAACGAAAATTAATCGAGACGTTTGATTTTTCAAAAGCGTAAATATACAACGTTCACATTTACTCATAATACATAATTTACAAGGGTGTTTATTTCACCTTTTCATGGAATTATCACTGTTTCAAATTGACGGATGGAGTAATTTTTTTCGAAGCAGAGAGTCACTGCAACAATCACTCAGCAGTAACGATACTTCACCCCACAGGTTTCCGGGTCACATGATACACACGGGAAACAAACAAAAGCAGCCAGAGACCATATTTGTTGCTTATAAGTTGTTTATTTGACTTTTTATAAATTTGTATTTCACTGAAGTCATATTCTAAACTGCAATCAAAGAAAACACTCTTGGAAGAGTAAAACTTGCGATGTAGAAACAGCAACCACACCTTGCTTCGGACCTGTTCAAATATTAATAACATCATCATTTAAAAAGTAGTTTTTAAAATTCCTTGAAAGCAATCTGTTTCTTGCCTCTCTCATATACGCTCTTATGAAAATAACAACTGTATATTAAATTGATCATGGTATAAACAAGAACATTTCGGCTTTTCTATTTTCCTGCATGGCAAGGCGCACTCAAAACATATTTGTGTGAGGAGAGTCTGGACATACCTTCAGCCGTTTACTATTTAAAAATGTGCCAATTCAGGGTCATAATAGTGACCCTTTTATAACTCTGTAAAAGAATAGATCTACATAGAAAGAGTGGACTACAAACGACACATTTACCCGCCATGACGCGATATTTGTATGACATGTATTAAGCAATCATGACAATCATGACATACTTACATGAATGAGGTCATTTTACTTCGCAGTGTCACAAATTCCTGTAAAGAAAGACATTAAACCATCAATACCTGTGTCTTCTAATTCCAGTCAACTACTGATACCGCAGTTTAGCTTCGTCGTGCAGTGAAAGTTAAAATGAAAACAGGCTGACGAACGTTTGTTTTGTTGATTTATAAACTGGTGATTCAGAAGCGCGTATGGAGTAAAAGTAAGTGTATATTTAAGCCGGTACCTTACATTGTAGTTAGGTTTACGTTTGTTTTTACTGTTTTAGTTGTCGTTATGGTTGTTATCAGACGTTGTTCGTTGAACAGAAAAGCTGAAGAAAGTGTGTATGTCGTAATTACCGCCAGAGCAGACAAGGCCGTTACAACATGGCCTCCATCCACAACCAGTTTGTAAAGTGCCGCATGACTCTTGAGCACAGAAAGTCCCTGTGTGTGAAAAGCAAGCTTTTATCTATTTGTTTTAGTGGGCATAAGGTTTTTAGGGGTTTGTTTGTTTCTCATAGGCAAAACTGAATCTTGTATATAATCTATCTAGTGGTTGGCATATCTAACTATCTATGTCCTATAAGATGGGCTTGTCGATAATATATTGTAACAGCCAAAATAATTCGGAATGGGAACAGTTTTAGATTGAATTAAGAAGAGAGGCGAGGGAGAGACTATATACCGCGGTCAAAGAGCAAATGATTGGTCAAACTCAAAATATAATTTTAATTACCTTTAATTTAGTACCTATATTAAATATGCTTTGTACTAACAATGATGCACAATTGTAGCTGGGTAGACGGCTAAACTAAGTGTATCTGTAAACAGAGGCATATAAGGGCATTCCATCATTCGATCTGCCTTACCAAACATATCTTCCTCGCAGACAAGATTTTCGCAACAAGGTTCAGAGTCTGAGCAGTCAGAATCGTACTCATTCTTGCAAGCTGCGTCCCTCATTTTGTGGGCTACAAAATCAAATTCGCGGGCATTGAGGTTTCACTGACGAAACTAATTACAAATGATTTAAATTAAACTGCAATTAAATTGAGCAGAGCGGATCTCCTAACCTCTCATCCAGCTTGGTTTGCAGTTAGAAAGAACAAAACACAGCATCAGAATAGACAAGATAGCTTTCATCATCACAGGTTTTTCAATGGGACTGAGTAAGGGTTTCTGAAAAGAGATACAAAGAGCGGGAAATTTGTTTAGCAGGGCATTCCATTAAAAATACGCCGCATAACATGATTACTGCATATTTTATATTGTATCATTTGTGACTCTTTGTGTGGTCTTTTTGCTGTACCTGCGCGACTTCCCAAAGTCTTTATTTTCTTGTTTAGATCCATTACTGAAAGGATGCGATGGACAACAATGACATCCTAATCCTATTCGAAAATTAGTTATTACTAACTACCCCGTAGCCAGACATGCCGCAGTGAAAACCTGACAGTGGCTCGTAACCAGACGATAAAACTAGGCGGGCAGAGTGGATAACTGACTCCTTGGTAATAATGCAAATATATAAAACAAAAACAGGCTCAGCAGAGAGATTTACTTAACAGACACTCGCTTATGTGAGGAGTAAAAAGTGTTATTTGCTACTGCGCATGATTGTGAAAATGCATGGCATATTTTGTGGCAATCAAGCGCATGGCCAAAGTTGTTCCTGTAACAAAGAAATGTGTAATAGCCTGAATAAATTAAGAAATTTCTCAAGCACCTGCAAACGCGCGCCTGCACAGTTCCAGTAGATGACGTATATATACGCAAAGTCGAGCACTCAAGGCAACTCCCTGAAATTTATTTTGTGAGACCTCTTTTCATGAAAATACGAATATACACGATGCTGGTGTTTCTGGGAAGGATGTATAAACGGAAAGAATTATTGCAAATATCTATGTTTTTATTGCAAACGATTTTAAAGCCGTTCATTTGAAAGATACGGTGTACTAACAGTTTTTCCTTTGTAGCTTGAGCTTCTTGAAAAGAAACATTAACACATATAATGAATGTCGTTCCACTTCGTTATACAATTTCTGGCAGATTAGTAGTGTAACAAGGCCTTGCAGGGAGGGATTAGCTTCTCGCGAGAGGTGCCTTGTCACAGTCCAGGATGTCTTATATTGAGCAGATCAGGACTCCTTGTCATTTATTTCGGTCCGAAGACCTTCACGAACAGACTCTCAGGCAAACCTCCCCGTCAAAGGAAAGGACGCGAATACTAATAATGCCCTTAGCCAAGAGTAGTTGGACAAGTCAAGTCCGGCTGGACAAAGAACAATTAAAGCTTACAGGGGCCAATTGAATAAAGCATTTACAAGTGTATTTTACAAGTCGGACCAACTTCTCCACAAGTTAAAACACAATTTAATCCAATACAATGGCCAAATACTGTTGTGGTAGTGCACTAGGGACCTGCATCTGTAATACTGTACAGAATTTGCTGGAGTAGAGTCCGTTTAGTGGTGTTTGAATAATGGTTCAACTTGTAAAATACACATGTAAATGCTTATTGAATTGGCCCCAGGATATTAATTGTAACACCTCTGGACCTGTCCACTCATTTCATGTTCACTTTGCATCACAAGCGGAGTTCACACCTAGATCTGAGCAGCTGGCAAAACTAGATTTCAAAAGTTTCAATGTCTCTTCCTTTTGCGTATAAATGCTCCATAACAGTACTAACCGCACTAGATCACTTAAACCTGGCCTTTGAACGGACGTATTTCGGGCCGACACGTGTCATGAATTCGATCGAAGCTTATGAAATGTGAAGTGAATGTTTAAAGCATCGACAGTACTGATGATTATTTACTTGAAGACTTTAAAACGAAACAAATTTAAGGTTTACTTACCGTCGAAACCCATATTCTCCTCTTTCCCCTCTGTACAATTTTGCGTGGTTTTTGAAAAACAGGTTCAGGCATGAACTTCAACTGCTCAGTTAGAAAACCTGAAGTGTTCGTGTCATTATGCCTACAGACTTAGGGTTTTTCGAGTTTTTTATTTTCGCCATACAAAAGGTTTTGAATAACACATAATTAGCAAATAGGTTTTGAACATGTCGGTTTTGCTGTACGCAAAGAAGATATTCGGCCGCCGTTAGCCCTACTGTTCAAATAATTCCCAACTGTCGCTGGCTGTGGAATTCAGGAAACCAAAACAAATAGCTACAGCCATACGCTTAAGACAAAAAAAAAAAAAAAAAAAAAAAGTTTGATGAATGAGGCATAAATTAGGCCTGACTGCATTAAATGCTCATACTTTGTATCTGGTTGGATTTTAAAAATGTGATACCGCTGACCGCGCGCGGGCACCCAAATGACGTTTTAAGTGAATGACTGTTTATAGCTGGAGGATCGTATACAGGGTCTTTTGGTCGCATTGTAAAAATGACTGAAACTGTCTGAGTGTCCCAAGACTTTTGTCAATGATTGTAGATGCGAAAAATTGATGTCGGTTGTCATCGGTAATTCTTCGAAACTGCGCGGCCCAGTTTCAACTGATGCTTTGACAAACAGCAACAGATGAGAAGCAGATGTGCGAACATAATGTTCTCGTAAATACCGTTCCGATTAAAAAAATATTTAGAATACATATACTGTGTCGTGTCAGACCATCTCTTTAACACAGGAGGGAGTGTCAACTTGTTTCTCACATTTTTTGACACTATGCATTGAGCGAAGATAAGTTATAAAGCGACGCCGATCTATGTTCTGAAAATGCTTTTAAAATGTTCTGAACATCTGTTTAGTTGCGAATGAGGTCTGAGCCTGGGACTTGCCTGCACTTACCATAACAGAAAAGTAACTACTGAGTGCAGGAATACTATAAGAACCTGGGAATTTGAGTCAACTATACTTTTCTTGTATACGAATTGCCATCATGCAAAATACATCGTTCCTATTGCCTCTGGGTTGGATACTCTACCCTCCGATTATTTATACCGACGCACAAAAGGAGACGCACTTCGTATATGGGCCAGGTCGCACTAGGAAGTTTAGTCGATAATAACTCAGCATCGAGAGCAATACGACAGCTTCTTCAATGTTTGGAAGCAACTTGCTGACATATACTTCTGGTTACAAGACAGTGCTGTTTGCACTTCAAATGATGCCAATTTTGATACTTATGTTGTTAAAGTTACAAGTACGACCGAAGCCTATGACTAAGATGGTCAGTTGTCCTTTCGCGACAAAACAAAGCAGCCACGCATGCAGAAAGAATTGAATGTCCCCGTGAGAACCGCGCGTAAATGGAAAGATAACACGTTTACTGTATTACAAGCAGTTGATGTGGAGAAGCTAAACGCCGCAGATACAGGAAGAGCCGAAGACGGAACATCTTAGTTCGCAAGTCAGTATACTACCGTTTGGAACACGAAGCCATCTTGCCTGTCTTTTTCAATCAATTAATTTCTTTTCAACCGAACATGAACGAAAGCTACAAGAAATTGGGCCACATCTATTATTCGATGACTTACCTTAAGCAAAATCCTAACTGCACGAAGACCAGCGAGATATGATGGTCTGCATTGAATTTCAAGGCGTGTGGTAATTTTTACATAGGAGGGAAACACGCGATGTGGCCCAAATAGGTTACGCTCGACCAATGGCAATGGACGGTGCCACAGTCAAAAAGGTAAAGAAAACTATAGCAACCTCCAGTCTGTCATGCCTAGAGAACATAACAAAGAGGTTGAAATGTTGTGTAGTCTACAAATTACATAAGCGTGAGTGTTTTACGTCTACCGTAAATTTGCTTGGGTTGCAGAAGGCGAGTCTCAAAATGAAAAACGACGGCTTGGCGAAGTTTAATAGGAACTCGTAACTTGAGTTGACACTATTGCCGTTAAAGTCACAAGTGCGATCAAAGCCTGATGGACGACATGTCATCCTAAATTACCATATATATATTAAACTAGGCCACTTAAACTTGGCCTTTGAACGGACGTGTTTCGGGCGACAAACGTGTCACGGAATAGATCGAAGCCTATCATGAAGTGAATGTTTAAAGCATCGGCAGTACTGATAATTCTTTGCTTGAAGACTTTAAAACGAAACAA
Source organism: Plumapathes pennacea (assembly GCA_964036295.1). Classification (NCBI taxonomy): domain Eukaryota; kingdom Metazoa; phylum Cnidaria; class Anthozoa; order Antipatharia; family Myriopathidae; genus Plumapathes; species Plumapathes pennacea. The sequence continues at coordinate 34,260,411 of OZ038462.1, forward strand.
ATTTAAGGTTTACTTACCTTTGAACAATGTTGTTGGTGTGTTCTCAAAGAACGATATATAGAGTGAAACAAACTGTTTAGTTAATGAAAAACTGAACACCCAGGGAAAAACCAACAACTCGTAACTTGACATTATTGCCGTTGCCATTATACTCAAACACAATTGTTCGTGGCCCGATCGATCCGTCAAGTTGTTCATAAATCACCGCGCGTTCTGTTTTCAGCCTTGCCACTTTTAAAATATTCTTATTAAATCAAACACTTTGCATATGTGCACAGCTTCTTAAATATTTAAGAATTTGCTTTAATTTGCGCAATGTACTGATACGACCGTATAAGAAAAAAATTAGTGAGCCACGCCTGACCAGTTTCCCTTTACTTGTTTTTTCTTAATTTCGAAATCCCAAACTGGGGGTGCGGTTGATACACGAGTGCGGCTTAATGCACGACTCGAGTGCCGCTTATACTCAAGTAAAATTCGGTAGTCTGTGTTACGGAAGAGGTTCCTACTATTTTACTATAACTTTTATGGGTTATATTTTGGGTAATATTTAGCATCTAGTATTTACTCACTCGATTGTTTAGATCAGCAGCACAGTGTAATTTTAATACTATCGACCTTCATTTACGCTTTAGCCAAACGTTGAGTAGAGTTATCATTACTATATCCACCTGCTTCTGATACCAATCACGTTAGTTTACCTCCTTTGCCTTTAGTACTAATTATCAGAAATTAAAAAATTTAGAATCTAGAATCTAGAATTAAAAAAAAAAATAGTATTAAATTTGAGTCAGACGAATTTGCTCAGTCTCTACATACTATGCGAACAGCTCACTTTGCGACACTTAGAATGTTTATCGAGCGGGATCCGTACGGCGACTTGTATTAGCTATTCGTACGGGAGTCCAGAATTTTCGTTGAAATTCTATTAATTACTTATTCTTGCCAATCCAAAATAACACATGTTTGTTTTGATACAATAAGCGATTCTAGTGAGCGCCGTTTATTTGAGTCAGACGAATTTTCTGTCTCTGCATACTATGCGAACGACTCCCTTCGCGACACTTAGAATTTTTATCGGGTGGGACCCGTACGGCGACTTGTATTTGCTATTCGTAGGGGATTCTCTTGCACGAATGTCATACAACTCTCGTTCAAAACAAGTAATTAACAGAATTTCAACGACAATTCTAGACTCCCGTACGAATAGCAAACACAAGTCGCCGTACGGGTCCCGCTCGGTAAAAATTCTAAGTGTCGCGAAGAGAGCTGTTTGCATAGTATGTAGGGACTGAGCAAATTCGTCTGACTCAAATAAACGGCGCTCACTGGAATCGCTTAATACATCTAAACAAACATATATAACTTTGGAGCGGCAAGAATAAGTTAGTCAAATAGAAATTTGACAAAAATACCGGACTCCCGTACGAATAGGAAATACAAGTTGCCGTACGGGTGCCGTACGAATAGCCACTGCGCAAAAAAAAAAAAAAAAAAAAAAAAAAAGACTCGCAGAAAGACCAAAAGAAACCATTCCCTAAACTAAATGAGCAACTGCTCCAATTGTGCTGTATGACTGTTGAGCTGAATGCGCTGGCGGAATCAGCAGAATAATATTCAGTGAATGTCTCGCTAAAATCACTCGCAAAAACTGAGTTTATTTTCTTTAACAAGTTAGTAGCCTACTTTGTTTGCAAGGAGCCGTAACTTCGTTACAGTATTTTTGCGCCCGGGCGCACGTCAATCAAAACCCAGGAGTCCTTTTGATTGGCCGAAGATATGGGGACGCGTGAAGAGGCGGAAGACTTTTTTCAATGGCTTTGTGTCAGGCTTTTTCCCTCTCTTTCTCTCGCTCCTATACCAGATTTCCCCAGAAAAAAGCTTGAAACTCAGGTTACAACTTTATAGACACCAGCGTAAGACCAATCTGGACTATGATTCTTTCCAGTTTTGTTTCAACATGTAGTTTTGTTTAGACACTTTTGGTCAACATATTATGTGTTGTGCCGTGTGGAACGTGATTCGAATGCGCATTTGACCCGAGACCGACGGCACAATGACATAATATTCCTTGAAACTTTCTGCGGTCCGTATTTGAGTATTTGGATGAGTGGATGACTTTATTAAATTGTCCAAGGGTCCAACTTGTACTTGCCACTCCTAGTCAGCACTTACTAAACACTTCCGCATTTCACCACCAACGCAGAAGAATTTGCGCGTGCGACAGACATCCCCTCTTTGCAACTTACACGCAACAAAAAATTGCGAGACAAGTTGCAGAAAATGGTTGAACTGTCTTCTATTTTTCACAACTTTGCGAGGTCTTCTTGCACCGTGGGACATGTCATTTTGCAACTTGAGTTATGCAATGCTGTCGTCAGAATTTTTAGTAACATGCCTTGGGCCACTATACTTTCATGGAAAGTCACTTAAACTGCACAGCAGTCAATAGAACGTGCTCGCAGAAGCCTGGACCTCGACATTACAAACCATCTTGGCCGAAGAAGTTGATTGTTGGTTCCCTTGCATAAGCGAGGCCTCTAAAGTCTTTCACACAACCCCAGAGTGCCCCACGATAATATATAGAAAAGTTGCGGAAAACTTTTTATTTGGTCTCACTTGAATCCTTACACCACTTGCATATCATGACTGAGTAAGTCTAGTATTGTTATCTTCCGCCGTAGTGTTACAGTAAGCTAAAGCATGCGATATATTCTAACATGTTATAACCTGGAATTTATTCTAGTCTCGAAACATGTGTTAAACCAAAATTATAGGATTACCCCGCTATCTCGAATTCGGTTATTCTCAAACTCTCTGTTATCTCAAACAGAAATTTTCAGATTTCCCTTGGAAATGAACTTGGTAGAAATTTCCCTTGGCAAAACCCCACTACCTCGATCCCCCGCTATGTCAAACTATCTTTCGCTTGAGAGTTTGAGAGAGCGCGCTGGGGTTCTAGTACTGCATGTGCATAGAGCTAATCACCAAGGCCGTAATAAGCGCTTGGTTTATTTCCGTAAAGGAGGTTTATGAACATTGCAAATCAAAACTATACCGACTGTGTGACCAGTGGTTAAACCGACTAACAGTAAATTCATGTTTTTGCTGATTATAGTCCTGATTGGTTAAAAGTACACAACTTCTATTTTGATTGGTCAGAGCATATGTTAAAGATAAAAAAGCGCAGTAAAGAAGAAACCATGGCAGCATACTGCTAGTTTCCAACGGCAAACACGAAACCATTGCAGCTTTATGTAAGTTTCAACAGCCGACTTAAAGCCACGTTATCTAAAATGCTAAATAATATTACGAGTATCGGGGGTGAGGTATCATATGAACAGCGCTTCCCTCTCACGGGGTCACGACGGAAAATACCAGTTTTGTAACTTTCTCACATGTGAATATATTTCAATGTTGTCATGGCGGCTAAAAATATAAAATCAAAGCAACGTCACCGCTGAAAGGTCGCCCATTTCTTGTTAATCGATAGGTTTCGTCGCACTTGCTAGCTCGGGTATACCTTTCTACTATTTAATGAGGCGGAGACAAATTCGATAATTGTTTGCAAGAGTAAGTTTGGGATGGGCATTGCTATATAACAGTGAAACAATTTTTTAAAATATTTTTTAAAAAGGATAAAAACAGCAAATCAAAGGAGCAAGGCAGCTGTAAGCTCGCAAATTTGTGAAAATTACTTTTGCGGCTTAAGGTCACATTTTATAATTTGCTCAATTTTTGGTATGTGGAAGTCTGGAACCGTTTCCGCGGGCCTCCATTTTCGCTAAACTGTGTATTCGAATAAGTCTTAGTTTTAAAAACCCTCCATTTACAAGGTGGCACAGAGGGTGAAAACTATATGTGGCGCTCGAAATGAGAGAATTTAGAATTATCTCCAAAACACTGCGGCAATCATTTAGTACTCTGAACCGTGACGGGACTTCCCAAGCCGGCAAAGAGAAAAGGTCTTTCCGTGACTTTTTCGACACCTCAATATTTATCAGAGACCATGATATTCCAGCCTGGGCTGCACCCAAACTCCAAACTAAATACGTGCGCAAAGAAAACTATGCCTTTCTCCTTTTGGCTGAGTTTCAAGTTAAACAAATTTTAGGGAAATCTGATACACTTGTTGACAATTGTACTTGCGGCTTTTGTCAATCATATTCACTTTTGAATTCTCCTTCCACTATCCACTATCATGCACAGCTACAATCAAATGCAAAATGGTTGAGACACTCGCAAAAAAAGACCTAATCTTCTCTTCTATTGCCTCACTCTTATCTGGATTTCGTTTGACAGCATATGTACAGTATATGGGGAATAGTCATATTTCGCAACACTTCATTTTACGATTTTGTTAGATTTGTAGAAACTGAGTCACATTATTTTCGCAATTGCGTCGATAAGTAAACATTAGCATACCTTTACTATCTGAGTTAAAAACGAAAATAAACCAGACTACCGTATACAATTTTTGATTTTGATTTGTATTTCTCTTATGTTCGTAAGCATCGCACATCAGTAGTGGTAAAAACCTGCAGGTACATTGTCCAGTGTTAAAAAATAGCGCTTACAACACCGAAACGAAACTGTAACTTGGGCAAGGAGATTGAAGATGAGAATGACGAAACTATTGAATTAACTGGACTCAGAATGAATAATATTTCACTGAAGCTTATGTATTGTCACTTAATTTTCGCGCATATATATTTTCGTGACATCAGATTTTCACGGTTCAGTCGAAAATCGTGAAATTGAAGTGTCGCGAAAATAAAGTTTAATAAGGCTATTAGTCAGTGTTGCCTAGTTAAATCTACTGCTGCTTTTTTTTTGACTATTTGACGTGATACACGCAACACATTATTACTCAGTTTCTGCCTGAATAAAAATCAAATCCTATATATACTTATCCCATGACGATCTCATGATCTTTGATGCTTGAAAACCGTAACTAATGCATCTCCCTGTTTGCACCCTCAAACTCGCCTGCCAATGATCAACTCGATAATTAGCAGGGTTTAGTCGAGTACCTAAGTGGCGCCTCGTTAAATCTACGACTACTTTTTTCCATATTGTATTGGACGCGTGATATTAACAGCAAACACAACACCTACTGAGCTCCTGCCTGCATTTCTCGGTCCACTCTATCCGGCTATTCTCCAAAAAAATGATCTGCTTCCATGCAAGCGCGATAGCCTTCCCTGTGATAAACGCTGAACATGGCCGGGGTAAAGAACTGGTTCACGGTGTAATGATGGGGAAAGACGCCACACATCTTCATACTAATCCCGCCACAGCACTGATTATGGCAATATTCACAGCAGCAGAATGTGAGAGGATCGACATTTGTGGAGTTAAGCACCGGCCCAGCTCCCCACAGCCCGGACTCAAGATCTAGACCAACATCCTCCCATGTTTCATTCTCTCTTGTCAGGCCTTTACTTGGGTGTCGAGGTGAGATTAAGACCACATGTCCCTCTCCCACTTTCCTCCTTTCGCTTTCCTCACTGGTTTTCTCGTAGTAGTGGACTTTGAACTCGTACTTTCGGGGCTGCTCTAGATTCTTACCAAACTTCTCTTTAATGTCCGCTAGCACGTCATCTCCGTCCATGGCAGTAAAGGAGCAGTTTAGCATCTCTCTTGCCAGCTCCAGTGCTTTCACAAGGTCGTCTCCATAGCAACTATCTGACTCTATGTAGCCACCGTTGACGATCAATATCTTTCCCAGTCTTAGTTTGAGCAACGGTAGGATGCCCAAGTTTTCAAAATGGCCACCGTCACTGAGGTGCAGCATTGCTGGAGGAACAGGTCCCGTGTTGATAACATTGAATATCGACCGCATGAAGCGGCAAAATGGCACGTGAACAATCAACCACCTAAACATTAAAATAGAAAACAAACTTTTGTTAAAACCACATACCACCAGAGTCGTGAAGATTTTATCATGGAACAAAATGTGGGACATCCATGGCCTGGTTTCTAGCGCTTTACAGTATTGGGTTGCATTTTATTGTACAAGACCTGAAATTGATTCTTTGACGGGAATCAGAAGAATGTACCACTATTTGCTTCTGTTAGCCAAGAAAGAGTGAGAAACTACCATTACCTGGAGCAACGTGAAAAACAGCCTCTGTCCGATATTCCTGTGTTAAACAGCAGAAAAGGGATACACACCAGCACCATAACAATGAAAGGGACACCAACACCAAGAGTAACCCACTTCGAGTCCCCAGAGACGTTGCAGAAATAAAAGATCGGGCAGACAATCAGCGGCAGAGAAAGGATCCCCTTGATGAAGAAATAAAGAGCCTGTGTTAAAAATAAAATTTAAATCAAACGAATGCCGTGTGATGGTAGTTTCTCCTGTCAAGGGTGGGTGTGGGGCAAAGGAAGGTAGAGCTGCAACAGCAGTCAAAGAGTCAAAATTGTATATTTTAGAAGTTTATCACATTTCCCTTCTATATAGCGTATTTCGTTGACGGGTTCAGTGAACGTAAAACCTTAACATGATTGTAAACCTTACACATTCAGACACTTAACTTTGTCCACTTATCCTCGTTTCTTTCACCAACGATGTCATACACAATGGTTGCAGCCATCTCCACCCCCAGCACAGTAAGAAGGTGTGTGATGGCCTGTTCTGTTTGCTCAAAGGCGCCCAAATGAGGCGACAAGGCTGCGGCCGACATTGCCATGGCTGACGACAGCTTAATGTCCCCGGGCTCCAATTTGTTCTCAAAAGTATCATCACGCATTAAATGCTTGTAGTCCCGTTTATCCGGGAACGTAGTTCCCGGCTGGCAGTCGATTACTTTGATCTCTTTTGGAGTCATGGTCAGCAGTCGACACTTTAACTTGCTGTCTTTCCCTACTCGCCAGCCGTTGGCAACGATATTAGAGATGTACTGAGGTTTAATGTCCTTCAAATGATGTAAAGACAAGGCGCTGGCATCAGTCGTTGCATCTTCTTGTTTGGGTGGTGGGCCGCAAAGATGTGATCCCGGAAAGCAGTCATAACAGCATATTCCCGAACAGCCGCATATCCCTTTCAGGCTCTTTTTATTGTAAAACGCTTGCTGTAGTCTCCACCTGTTGCATATTCAACATATAGGGAAGTCATACATACACAACTGTTTTTTGAACACGACATTAACTGGGACTCTGCTGAATGCACCAACTACTACCAACGATTTAGACTAGAATGCTGATCAGTAACGAAGCACAAACGGGTCAGCTCGACCAACCATAAGAATACAAAACCACCAGAGACATAAAAAACCAACATCTGACGTAATCTCTTCACTTGACTCGAAAGATGACTTTCTCTCAGGGTCGAAACGTCGCTCACCAACAACAGTCTTCTTTGAGACTACTCTCGCGATACATAAACTCGGACGATCAAAACCAACGCACTATTTACTTGATGTGGAATATTCAATTTTAAAGATAAGTTTTGACATCATAGGCAGATTAAGGAATTCTTCGATGCACTTAAATGATATCAAAAATACGCGTTATTTTGTCAGAGCCTATCTTTTTTAATCGACTTAAACTTTCTATCTTAATGTAAATTACTGGCTGTTGACTAGTTTAGTTGATAGCGGTTATTTCAGGTAGCTAGACCTATCTTAAGAGAGATCTATTAACGTACCTGTTGTAACTGTGCATAAGGCGAAGTTGAAAATCACCAGCAAGTGATGCGATGCCCAGTATCAGCCCTGAAACATACAGGAAATAACGCCATAGTTCGTCAGTGTGTTGAATCCACAGCAGACTCTTATCGTACACGCGCCAGTAAACCACGTAAGAGATGGCATAAACGAGGATGACGAGGGAGGAGTAGCGGCGCAGAACTGGCAAGAAGAACCACACCACCGCGCTTACGACGACAACACCAATCTGCACCCAGTAAGGCGTATCGTCCAGATAGTCGTTGATAAACCAGGGCAGGAACGTGAAGGCGAACACTGAACCACTCAAGGATTGAAATAGGCTTACCAGCCCCTCGCACTTGTTGGTGCAGTGTGACAACAGGTGAGAAAAGACAAAAAGACCCAATGAGAACACGAAAAGCAGCATCCTGTCATAAGCCTTAGAGCCATAGGGGAAGTGGCAGATTCCAGTGGTCGTCTCGTTACAGTGATATCGGGGCGCTTTCATAACATCGCCAAAGGCATAATCAATAATAAAAGCCACAGGACATGCAAAAGAACCCCATCCGATGACTGGAACGCACAGACACACACACACAAAAAGTACCAGGAGTATAAATGTGTCCCACAGGCCGCAACACGGTTCCTGCCAATTACACATGTACCCAGCCCGACTGCGCATGTGATGAAAGAACTGCTTGTGCCAGTCATCATCATCTTTCTTCCCGTTGCGGTACTTCCAGTCCAAGTAGGCCGTGCCTGTGTAACCACCCCCGGAAACACAACTCAGGTAGTCTGGTTCTACTTTCATTTGAAGGAGTCTGCGCAGGACACCGGAGCAGAGTGCCGCCGACCGGATGCCGCCACCGGAGAAAGCCACACCCGTCTTCATTTGATCAGTTTCAGGCGCTGACTCGGTTACACCCTGATCACCGGAGGAGTGTTCTGCTGGCCGGAAACCGATTTCCTCAGCGTCCTCCATTTCAAAAGTGGACTCTGATGAAGCAATTTCCACCTTGTTTGATGGTACAAGATTTCACGAACAGCAGGTTTGTAGCAGTTCTTAAAAAGCTTGTCTCGTTTAACCAATTCTTCAAGTGTGGCTTGTTACCTGCGTATTAAATAACAGAAAAACCTTGTTAAACACACAAGCCGAATCTATTATTACGGAGTCCTGTCTCATACCACTCTTAAATTTATTATAATAATAATTGGCGCCATTTTAGTTATGAATAACTTCTTGTTCTGTTCCATTCGTGCGTTTCTGCTTTCGCAAAATATATACGAACAGATCCAGACCTGTTTTACATTGTTATGAGACCAATAAATTGTTCATAGTTACAGTCGAGCCCTTCTATCTCGAACTCGGTTAATTAGAAGTCCCCGTTTTTTCGAAGTCAAGCCGAATCCCCTTGGATTTATTGTCATTTTTTAATCATTTACTATCGGCTATTTCGAACTCGCTTATTCCGAACTCCCCGCTCTTTCAAACATTTTGAACTGATTCTTATTCCTTGTTCCTCCTGACCAAAATTCGACCCCGCTATTTTGAACTCTATGTCAACTTTAATGGACAAACAACAGAAGTCATCTGAACACAGCTGGAAATATCGAATTATAATTAATTAAACTCGTACTGATTTATTAGTCAGTGAAGTAACATTGCTTGACAACTTTAATTGCAGCGTCCCACCTTCTGTATCTTCACATTCTGTTGTGAAAGCTTGGAAGCTTGTCTTAATACAGTTGAATCGACCAGTCTTGATTGTTAATTATTAATAGTAGCTTGTAATTTGATGCTAGCTTGGTCATTTCAAAGCCCCGCTATTTCGAACTTTTTGTTTGTGTCCCGTGGGACTTCAACTGTATTTAGATGTGATGAATTTGGAGTAAAGAGAACCCAAAAGGAAATTTCTATATCACAACTGACGAGTCAGTAGCAAAATATGATAATGGATTCTAAATACAATTCGGCTAACAAGTTTGCCTCAGATATTTTCTGCGCAGCAAGCGAAGCGAGCAAAGCAGCAGTTAATATTTCTTATGGAGGAAAAATCTCGATACGCTTGACTGCGTTCATTTACCACACTGCCTCGCGCGCTTACAACCATAATGCTTTGCGACACTTGACTTTATAACAACACGTTCTGCGCGAGTTCCTTTCCACGTGGGTGACTTGTTGTGTACTGGTGCCTGTTAAATTTGGTGAATGTCATCTTTGTCATTCTTTGAGTTTGATTTTCTTGGCGTCATTTTCACAGTGTATTCCACTGATTATAACTAGATGTGTTCGACGGTGTTCTCTCTTTGACTGGGTTGCGCGAAGTCTTGCTTTGCACGTGGGGCGACGGGTGTCTACAAAACGAAGACCGAAGTCCGAAGACCCAAAAACGAAGACCCCTCTATTTTTTTATTTATTTATGTTTTTGTCATTCCATCCTGAAAAGTGCTGAAATGTCGTAAATATAACTCGTGCTAAGAAAACCACTTGGCAGTAAAACAATCAGGGTCTTCGTTTTATAGTTTACCCCCACCAAAACTACAAAACGGAGACCCCCTCCGAAACGCCTCGGATGTTCGCAATGAACGTTCAATACGCTCATAAATTACATTTCAGCAACTGAAGACACTAGAAGACGCAAATCTTGGAAATAGATCAGGGTCTTCGTTTTATACTATAAAACTGAGTTTACCCCCACCAAAACTACAAAACGAAGACCCCCTTCGAAACGCCGCGAGACATAGTTAACAATGTTCAATACAATGTGAAACTTAACAAATTGACGTCAGTTTTTTATGTGTCTGTCCTCTTATTGATCATGAAACGCGTCATAACATTGTCAAAAAGTTGTGGATCCACGAGGCGCTTCGCCGAGTGGATCCGCAACTTTTTGACAATGTTATGACGCGTTTCATGATCAATAAGAGGACAGACACAAAAAACTGACGTCAATTTGTTTTTTACAATAACAAAACTCAAGCGACGACGCGGGGAAAACACACAAGAAAACTGGATTTTGTTCGATTTGACCGAAATGTTGTCAACAACTTTTCCCGCTTTCTAATTGGTCGAAGTTGAAATTCAAGACATTTCATTGGCCAAAAAGTGACAGTTTGACGTGAGCATTTCGCGCGTGCAAAATAAAATTTTGTCAAAGAAGTTGGAAAGAAATGAAACAAGACGCTTTTCTGCTGCGGTTTTCTCGACAATTTCAAGACAAAGCTCAAGGAAATTCGCCTCTGAACACTTCTGGTTCTCTACTTCAAATGCCGAATGTCGCTTTTGCAAGAACTGAGGTAAAATTGAAGCTGAATTCACCTTCTTCGTCCAAATCACTGTCGTCAGCACTCGATTTTATGTGTCTGTCCTCTTATTGATAATGAAAATTAGCCAATCACAAAGCGAGAAACTGACGTGTTATTGTAAAATTCAGCTTTGAAGCACCGTGGCCGCGTTCCATGTACATCAGATAGTGTTAGAGGACATATTTTGATTTCAATTTGACGAGTGAAGAAATTTGACTATTATCTACACATGCGTTAGTTGGCTTTGTTTATTAATTCTGCCCCAGACAGAGCCGGTTGTCTGTTGTCCAAACGAGCTCCCTGAAATGCCTACATAGAATGTTTGCTTACTTCTTCCCAAAACAACGCCGAGTTATGTACCGATAAATTCGAAATTCACTAAGCCAGTGAGCCCTCAAATGCATGCGTGTGAGTAAATTCATATTAGCTCTGTAACAGAGGCTTGCCTGACACGGCCAAGGATAACATCAGAAGCAGAACCGCTTCTACAATACAATCAGCCTCTATACATGACAACATGACCAAAGACAAAAAACAAGCACTGAAACGACCACAAAGCGACAAAGACATCGTTATACTGCCTACCGACAAAGGACTAGTGACTGTTGTCATGACCAAACAAGACTACCACTACAAAATTTAAGGAACGATTCTTGATGTTTTGTCAATATAATTTCATGGGGATAGCATTACTTTCGCTTAACGAGGATACTGACTGACGTCTTCAAATATGGAAGCGGTTTTCAGAAAACAATAATAGTAGTACACATGCATGAAACCGGCTGATTTTTAGTCGTAGCTAGCTCGATTAGTACACTATCAGCAATTTGATAGGCACTACGTATAAGCTAAGACCACTTTACACTATGTGGATTCTAGCGGTACTGGCCGTTTGTTTCTGTTCCTTCTCTCTACCAGCCAAAACTACAATCCTGGACAATATTGGGACAACAGACATGACTTGTGCCTGTCACACGACAATAACACTCCCCCTCCCCCTCCCCCTTCCCCCCTCCCATTTCAATGTTGAAAAGCGGAGAACCAAGACATGATGTGTGTGCGTTGTCAAGTTTATGTCTTCAACATTGTCGAGGGGGGAGGGGGATACATAACCATTGAATCTGTAAGCTAAGAGCCGTTCAGGATACTGTGTCCCACACAATTTTGTCCGGGATTGTCTGAAAAGTAGCCAAAATATTCAAACGTTCGTTATATGAACGGAATACAGCGGATAGCTTCCATTTTTCACTCTATTCATCAATATGTGCTACTAATCCCAAAAGTAGACAGAAAGTGACATTTCAAAATTTATATTTCTTCGTCAGTGCTTGTCACGTGTAGCGAACGTGTGTGAATTTTATATAAATTTTGAATAACTCACTTAGAAAAGTATATACATGAAAAAAGGGCTTTAAAACTATGAACATCATGACTAACACAGTGTCTCTCCGCAATTTTTGTACCCCGAAGCGAATTTCCCAGAAGAAAGCGAAATCCCGGCACCTGGTTACGCTTAGATATAGGATATTGTTTGTTATATCACATCTGTGTAACTCTCGTGGATAGATAAGACGTTCCTTGGATAAAACAAACGGGCTTTTGGGTGGTGAATTGGACGGAGATATGTTCTATTTATAAATCCGCTTATGCGTCACGCGGCATAACAACAATAAAGTGAGCTTCGAACTGAAACAGCGGCTGCACCTTAGAAATAATGAAGTAAATGATTTTGAGGACAAATCTGCCGTGCTGTCTTAAAAGGCGGAGTGTCTGCAAATGTTAGAATTTCTCAAGACTAGACTGGCCTTGCCAGTGAGCTCGCGGCGTGAGTTGGGTCAAGACCAGAATATAAAATGGAAAGTAGGGGACAAGAGCGGAACTCCCAAGAGACTTCCAATTTCTCACCATAAAAATATCACACAGTATAGAGAACTTGGCTTTTGACACCTTGATTAAACTAAAAATTATTATTACAACACTCATACACTTGCTTCTTAAAGGTTGAGCGACCCTGCATCTTGAGAATGCGTGACATATCTTTTTATGCACAATCGATTACGACAGTTTGACCTTGACTCATATTTCTAATCAGAGGCCACGATTAATCCAGCCTTCGCTTCACTACTTATGTGTTTTCTTTTGTTAACTCAATACGTTTCTTCTATCAGGCTTTCGAGTATTCGTGCTCTGTAACAAATATAAAATTGAAAGCGAGGAATGTCACACGAGAGATGTTTACAATATTTTTGCGCTTTTGTTCACAGTGTGTTCAGTCCATTTGTGACTGCAAACTCAATCCTCAGAATTATTTCGGTGTATTTTTCATTCTGGTATTTAATGAACATTGCGAAACAAAGACTACATGATCGAATGAAAGAAACACTTCAACAGGCAATGTACGATACGCAGAAGAATTTTATGAGGCAACAGATGTCATGTACAGAGTAAAGCATAAAGCGTCATTGTTTTACGGCTAAAGCTCACCGTAGCTTTGGTTTCTGTTTTCGCCCTGTTATCTTCCCAAAAGTATTTCGTGTCGCCACAAAAAGTTTCGTCGGGACTAAATATTTATCGGCGACAGCGGTACCATCAAACAGAGCCAAATGGTGTTTTTTTTTGGATGGGATGCAGTTAACTTTTACACACAACATCACCGTGTGCTGATTCTCGACCCACAAAAAGGAAAAAAATAAAATAAAAATGTCCATTTTTAAGCCAATAAGCCATTAGTACAATTGTCACAAAACGAAATATTGTGCCAGTTCTCTAATAATATTATGCTACTCTCACAAATTTTGGTGCATGACTGCTGTGTATAGGAGACTAAACACAAGAGATTTAGACATGCGAAACTTTTGAAATGAGATAGCTTTTCAGCTCATATGCAGCCGGGCATTTATTCAGTGGCTGTGGTCACACTAGAAAGCTAAATCATGATTTCGCACCCCGCAAGATAAATCGTGATTTAGAAGAGGTGGCATTCGTGCTCTCTTGAATGTATCAAACATGACAGCTAACTTTATAATCCGATTAGATAAATGAAATAGAAACGCGTTCTGAAAGGGCAGCATCTGGACTTTGGAGTTGTAAAAACTATGGCCTTTGCAAACGTTATCATCGGTCTCTTTGCCTTGTTTTTGCTAAGAAAATTAATATGGAAATCCCGATCCAGACGACTGAAAAGAATCAGGATGTTCATGCTCCAGAGGCAACGAAGGAGAAGGCTCGTTGTTGGCTTGCACATCATAGTGCTTTCCGAATCTGCTGGAACGTTAAAGTTAAACGGAGGTCGATCGGACATCTTGAGAGAAGTTGCGAAAAAAGTGCGGGAACTGATAAAAATGAGTTGTGGTGCATGGTTACGATCAATACTGGGGCTGACGTCGGCAATTCGATGAAGCATGCGATTGGTTCATGGAACAAGAGTTAGATAAATCACCTTTTAAATCGTACTTTTGAGATGATTTAGAACGAGAGTTATTTCTTTCAACTAAGCCGCTTTCAATATCACTTTACAACATTAATCAGTGCGGTCTCCAACTGGGCAGTTTTTACGGTCACACACAGATTTTGGCTAAATCGCGATTAAGCACTGCTAAATCGTTATTTAACTTTCTAGTGTGACCACAGCCAGTGTCACCTGCAGGATGCCATGCTGATCACGCCCACTTCGAAAAATTTACTTTCAGCACAGGAAAAAATATATATATTCCGATATTTCAACTCAATCTTATTGCACTATCAATTAGTTACTAAATAATTGATTACGGCGGGCGATTCAACGCAGTTCTTCTTTTCTGTGAGCAAAACACTCATCTTGTATTTTTCAGACAATCCTGGACAAAATTGTCGGGACAACAGACATGATTTGTGCCTGTCACCGCCAAAACAAATAAGACGCGAACAGATATCACAGTTAACATGCAGCATATCTTATCGTCTGTAGGCACTGGCGTCTACGCGGTGCTTTAAGCAAAATCAATACAGTTATCTCATCAGGCCTTTATCGTTACGATATTTTTGCTCGCGGGGGCCTGGGGCCCCAGCGAGCTTAAAAATGGGCATTTTTATTTTATTTTTTTTCCTTTTTGTGGGTCGAGAATCAACACACGGTGATTGGTTCATATTATCACGTGCTGGGCGATGACGTAATTGACTTCGCTAAACAACTCGAGATGTGGCCAGTGAATTGCTCGTTACTTGTGTGTAAAAGTTAACTGCATCCCATCCAAACTCAACACCATTTGGCTCTGTGGAATGTGCACGGATAAACTGGATTTTCGGGAACGATTTTGGCTCGCGTTCACCGCGGAAGCTTTGAGAATAGCCGTAAACAAATATTTGATTGGACCGCTGTCGCCGATAAATATTTAGTCCCGACGAAACTTTCTGTGGCGACACGAAATACTTTTGGGAAGATAACAGGGCGAAAACAGAAACCAAAGCTACGGTGAGCTTCAGCCGTAAAACAATGACGCTTTATGCTTTACTCTGTACATGACATCTGTTGCCTCATAAAATTCTTCTGCGTATCGTACATTGCCTGTTGAAGTGTTTCTTTCATTCGATCATGTAGCTTTGTTTCGCAATGGTCAGTGAATACCAGAAATGAAAAATACACCGAAATAATTCTGAGGATTGAGTTTGCAGTCACAAATGGACTGAACACACTGTGAACAAAAGCGCAATAATATTGTAAACATCTCTTGTGTGACATTCCTCGCTTTCAATTTTATATTTGTTACAGAGCACGAATACTCGAAAGCCTGATAGAAAAAACGTATTGAGTTAATAAAAGAAAACACATAAGTAGTGAAGCGAAAAAGTAAACTGCATCCCATTCAAACTCAACGCCATTTGGCTCTGTGGAATGTGCACGGATAAACTGGATTTTAGGAAAATATTTTGGCTCGCGTTCACCGCACAGCTTTGAGAATAGCCGTAAACAAATGTTTGATGGTAGCTCTGGGGTATTGCAAATATCTCTGTCGCCGATAAGTATTTAGTCCCGACGAAACTTTCTGTGGCGACACGAAATACTTTTGGGAAGATAACAGGGCGAAAACAGAAACCAAAGCTACGGTGAGCTTTAGCCGTAAAACAATGACGCTTTATGCTTTACTCTGTACATGACATCTGTTGCCTCATAAAATTCTTCTGCGTATCGTACATTGCCTGTTGAAGTGTTTCTTTCATTCGATCATGTAGTCTTTGTTTCGCAATGTTCATTAAATACTAGAAATGAAAAATACACCGAAATAATTCTGAGGATTGAGTTTGCAGTCACAAATGGACTGAACACACTGTGAACAAAAGCGCAATAATATTGTAAACATCTCTCGTGTGACATTCCTCGCTTTCAATTTTATATTTGTTACAGAGCACGAATACTCGAAAGCCTGATAGAAGAAACGTATTGAGTTAATAAAAGAAAACACATAAGTAGTGAAACGAAGGATGGATTAATCGTGGCCTCTGATTAGAAATATGAGTCAAGGTCAAACTGTCATAATCGATTGTGCATAAAAAGATATGTCACGCATTCTCAAGATGCAGGGTCGCTCAACCTTTAAGAAGCAAGTGTATGAGTGTTGTAATAATAATTTTTAGTTTAATCAAGGTGTCAAAAGAGCAAGGTGTCAAAAGCCAAGTTCTCTATACTGTGTGATATTTTTATGGTGAGAAATTGGAAGTCTCTCTTGGGAGTTCCGCTCTTGTCCCCTACTTTCCATTTTATATTCTGGTCTCGACCCAACTCACGCCGCGAGCTCACTGGCAAGGCCAGTCTAGTTAAGACTTTCAACCGTAATCAGATTTGTCAATCGCTTGCATAAAGCACAGGTAAATCAAGAGTATAAGTAAATCGATAATAAAGTTTCTGAAAACTTATCTCAGGTGTGTGTTGTCGTCTGTTCTCGGGTTCTGGGTGGTTTCCGAGCGGTTTCAGTTTTCCTCCTTTCCTCTCTAAATAGTTAAATTACGTTTTACCAAGAAACTTTAATCTCTCCGAGAACCTTGGCTTAGGACTATTTCCGGCTGTACGTCAAACAGAAATTTAATATTTTAATATTAAAATTCGTTCTTCAGTGTGAGTGAGATTAAACGCTTGCTAGAATTCCGGGGATAGCCGGGCCTAAAAGCAAATTTTCAACTAAAAGTTCTGCGTTCTTCGGAATGCTTTAGAGCGAATGTTCGTAAGGGAGCGAAAACAGTGTGTCATGCGTTGTTTAACATTGTGCGGCAGGGTTAAGCGAGTAAAGCCTAATTGTTACCAACCATCATGGTCTACACCGTCCGAGTTCCACGGAGAATGCATCCTGAGATCTGTAGGCAAACCACGTCGTCTTGATGTTTTGATGCTGTTCTTGTTTATGTGAACACATGCTACGTTTTCTACTCCTTCAACCGTTTGAAACCCACGTTTGAGTTTTTTCCGATCGATCCGGAGCAATAACACCCCATTACACATCCCTGTTATGCATGTTACACCGCCAAAACAAAAAAGACGCGAACAGATATCACAGTGAATTTTAGTTAACATGCAGTATATCTTATCGTCTGTAGGCACTGGCGTCTACGCGGTGCTTTAAGCAAAATCAATACAGCTATCACATCAGGCCTTTATCGTTACGATATTTTTGTCCTAGTCAAATGGCGACAGGAGAGTAGAATTTATGCCTTCTAGAACTCTTGATCTAACACCGAAATTGCGCGCACTCTGTGTAGTTATGTGAAGTGTCCACCTCATGCTCTGTTGCAGAAAAAAATCGCAGATACAAGATCGGCGGGTCTGTCACTCCAAAGGAAGCAAACGGTCAGCATGGTATGAAGTTTCTCATGTACAACAGTTGCCTGACTAATAGATGAACTATTCCGTTTCGTGCAGAATATATAAGGATTTACTCTCGTATGTGTAATTCTGTTATTGTACAGGCTCTACAGGTTTCTTACCTTCACAAGTCTGCTTGTGTTAATGCGAGAACTACACCCAAGTGTAAAGATCAGACGCCAAGCCCACAGATCCAAAATCTAAAAGAGCCTTTTGTTCGCATGACAGTTTTATCTAGGTAGTGTCAATTACATGATTGCATGAAAGCTATTTACTCCAGCGAACGTATTAAAATCATGCATGCAGTCGACAAATCGTATATTAACTATTATATCTGAAGGGGCTCAGCAACTTCAAGCATATAAATCCTCAGTCTTGTGTACTAACATTGAAACTCCTTCACATCCTGGGCCAAAGGTCTGAATGTCATGTGATCTCCATTTGGGGGAAATGCAAACATAGTTACTGTTAATCTTTGGCTACAAAAAATGCCAAAAAAGCTGCTTTGTTTATAACTAGACTGGCGTTGCCAGTGAGCTCGTGGCGTGAGTTGCGTCGAGACCAGAATATACTAAAATGGAAGTAGGGACAAGAGCGGAACTTCCAAGAGAGACTTCCAGTTTCTCACCAGAAAAATATCACTCATTATAGAGAACTTGGCTTTTTGACATCTTGCTCAAATGAAACCTGATTAAACTATAAATTATCATTACAACACTCATACACTTGCTTCTTAAAGGTTGAGCGACTCTGCATTTTGAGCTTAGGAGCTAAAAAAGGGCCAGCCGGCAAGAGAAGCTGAGAAATGCGTGACATTTTTTTATGCACAGTCGATTTTGACAGTTTGACTTCGAACACTTATTTCTAATCAGAGGCCACGATTAATCCAGCCTTCGCTTCAATACTTATCTGTTTCTTTTATTAACTGAATGCGTTTCTTTTATCAGGCTTTCGAGTATTCGTGCTGTGTATCAAATATAAAATTGAAAGCGAGGAATGTAACACGATATTTGTTTACGATATTATCGCGGTTTTGTTCACAGCGTGTTCAGTCCATTTGCAGACTGCAAACTCAATGCTCAGGACTATTTCGGTGTATTTTTCATTGCTATACAATGACCACTGCGAAACAAAGGCTACATAATCGAATGGAAGAAACATTTCAACAGACATTGTGCGATAAGCGGAAACATTTTGTGAGCCAACAGATGTCATGTACAGAGTAAAGCATAAATCGCCATTGTTTTACGGCTAAAGCTCATCGTTGCTTTGGTTTCCGTTTTCGGCCTGTTATTTTCTCAGAAATATTTCGTGTCGCCACAGAAAGTATCGTCGGGACTAAATACTTAGCGGCGACAGAGATATTTGCAATCCCGCAGCGGTATCTATCAAATATTTGTCTACGGCTATTCTAAAGCTTCCGCCCCTAAAATCCAGTTTATCCGTGCATGTTCCACATAGCGAAACGGCGTCGAGTTTGGATTAAATGCAGTTAACTTTTACACACAAGTAACGAGCAACTCACTGGCCACACTCGAGTTGTTCAACGAAGTCAAGGCTAATTGCCAACTGCGGCTTTTATTGTGTGAACAAAAGACGATGGGTTA
The DNA here is from genome assembly GCA_964036295.1 of Plumapathes pennacea. Taxonomy (NCBI): domain Eukaryota; kingdom Metazoa; phylum Cnidaria; class Anthozoa; order Antipatharia; family Myriopathidae; genus Plumapathes; species Plumapathes pennacea. The sequence continues at coordinate 34,279,808 of OZ038462.1, forward strand.
CATTTTTATAATCTCCTATTACTCTGTCACAAATAGGAAATTGTTACAGCCGTTTCGGTTTCAAGTTTGGTATGTAGTCTCCTGTCGCGTTTTCGACCGTTTCAGACATTGTTTTTTTTTTCATTATGCATTGCTTTGCTGAAGAGGTGGACAAGCAATAAAATCACTAAGCAAAAACAGCAAACAGGGTTGCATTGTGTGTGTGTGTTTGAGAGGGGGTGGGGTTGGGAATTGTGGGGGGCTAAATCGAGTTTCTCTGAAGCTATTTTATCATAAGAGTATTCAGTGTGTGTGATTGCGGGAAATCTGTTCTTTGATGCTGTTACTATAAAGAATTATAACATAGTTGCGATATAAGCCAAGTTCTGATTGGTCGAAGAGCGTGCTCCATAACTTTATCGTGCACGCCCGTGCTTAATAATATGACGTGAGCATGCAAATGCCGCTTCCTTTCGACTTTTTCTAGCTTTCCTCGTTTATAAATTAACAGACGCTTTGCAACTAAGAAGAAAATAGCTTTATTTTCTGAAGAAATTTGTACCACATGGAGTCAAACCGGCACCCAAAAGGAAATCAGTAATCAAGTCTGAAAAATTCTGTGTTTCAACGGTCGGCACAAAAAATTGTATGAAACAAAACTCACCTATTTCTCGACGGCTTAATTCTCATGGACAGTGAAATCCATCACAGTAAAGATAAATATCCATCAAGCCTTCAATGGTTTTGAAATGAAACGGCGTTCATTCATTCCGAAAGCCGTATACTTGCAGTGTTTACAATACAGTTTGCTGGCAGCTCGAATAACAAACAAGTCCGCTCGGCAAACATTTCTCTCTTTCGTTCATGGTGATTGTTCACATTCTTCGACGGATCACTTTGCTTTTCCAGACCCGCATTGTCTGCCATAGTTCAAGGTGAATTTCACGTTGTTTTGAAGCGGTGACTTGAATTTCCTGGGTTACAATTGTACCGTTCAAACATTTGAATCGTCGCAAATTCTAAAGTCACCGCAGGCTGCTGGCTTTCACCACGCCAGGTTAACAGTACTTTCAGTGTTTTCGTCGATTAAACGACATCTGTTTCGTCGACTCTCATCAACTTTTAGATGACAGAAATGTTAGTATGTTGTGGCGTGTTTTCAGTCAGCCAATGAGAGTTTGTTTTTCTTTCTGCGCGTCCAAAGAGAATTTTGCATTCAATCAGAAATGAAAATTCGTTTTTCGCTCGTAATTTCGTGTGCCTATGTTATAAAAGAATTGGTTCATGCTTTTAGCTGTGCGTCTATCGAGTTATGGATGCACTTCGGAAGTTGGGAGAGCACTCGTGAAGCTAGAGTTGCTCTCGGCTACGCCTCGAGCAACTCTTATGCTTCTCTTGTGCTCTCCCAACTCCCCGCGTGCATCCATAACTCGATAGACGCACGCTAAGCATGAACCAATTCTTAATTAATGCGTTACAACACTCCGGAAATACCGGAAATACCGGGGCTCAATCATCATTGTTTACGGCTAAAGTTCGTTATCGCTTTGGTGTCCGTTTTTGGCCTGGTATCTTCCCAGAGGTACTTCGTGTCGCCACAGAAAGTTCGTCGGGACTAAATAATTAGCGGAGACAGAGTTATTTGCAATCCCGTAGCGATGTCCATTAAACATAATCGAATCCATCAAACATTTGTTTACGCTTATGGCGATGAACTTATGAACGCCAGCCAAAAATCGTTCCCTGAAATCCAGTTTACCCGTGCATATTCCACAGAGCCAAACGGTGCTGAGTTTGGATGGGATATAGTTAACTTTACACGCAATTGTATTAGCGTACAATTCAATCGCGGCGCCCACATCTCAAATTGTTCGCGAAGTCACCTTACGTCATCGCATATCACGTGGCAATGTGAACCAATCACCGTGTGCTGATTCGTAACCCAGAAAGAAAATAAAAACTAGACTGGCATTGCCAGTGAGCTCGCGGCGTTAGTTATATCGAGAGCAGAATAAACTAAAATGGAAAGCAAGGACAAGAACGGAACTTCCGAGAGGCTTCCAGTTTCTCACAAGAAATATATCACACAGTATAGAGAACTTGGCTTTCGACACCTTGCTCAAATGAAACCTGATTAAACTATAAATTTATCATTACAACACTCATACACTTGGTTCTTAAAGGTTGAGTGACTCTGCATTTAGAGCTTAGAAGCGAAACGGTTACCCACCGAGTAAATCTGAGTAATGCGTGACTTGTCTCTTATGAGTCGATTTTGACAGTTTGACTCGAACATTTAATTCTAATCAGAGGCCACGATTAATCCAGCCTTCGCTTTAATAATAGTCTGTCTTGTTTTTTAACTGAATGCGTTTCATTTCTATCAGGCTTTCGAGTATTTGTGCTTTGTAACAAATATAAAATTGAAAGCGAGGAATGTAACACGATACATGTCTAAAATATTATTGCGGCAATGACCATTACGAAACAAAGGCTACATGATCGAATGAAAGAAACACTTCAACAGGCAATGTGCGATAAGCAGAAGAATTCTATGAGGCAACAGATGTCATTTACAGAGGTAAAGCATAAATCGCCATTGTTTTGCGGCTAAAGCTCATCGTAGCTTTGGTTTCCGTTTTCGGCCTGTTTCCTTCCCAGAAGTATTTCGTGTCGCCACAGAAAGTTTCGTCGGGACTAAATAATTAGCGGCGACAGAGATATTCGCAATCCCCCAGCGGTATCCATCAAACATCTGTTTACGGCTATTCTCGAAGCTTCCGCGGTGAACTAAAGAACGCAAGCCAAAATCGTTCCCTGATATCCAGTTTATCAGTGCTTGTTCCACAAAGACAAACGGTGTTGAGTTTGGATCAAATGCGGTTGACTTTTACACACAAGTACCGAGCAATTCACTAGCCACATTCGAGTTGTTTAACGAAGTCAATTACGTCATTGCATACTACGTGACAATCTGAACCAATAACCGTGTGCCGATTCGTAACCCAGAAAAAAACTAATAACATGACGATAAAGACACGCCGTGTGATTTTAAGCTCGACGGGCCACGCCCGCGAGCAAAAATAAAAAAATAAATAAAATGACAAAGATGAAGACAGTTTTCAATCCTAAGCTCGTAGGCTTACCACGAGCAATTATTCGGTGAATAATGATCAAAGATCTGATTCAGGACATTTTTTAATACAGCTGAGAAAAGGCAAATGGAATCTACACCATTTTGTTTTGGGGGAATACTTCAGCTTCCGACCGAGCGAATAACTTCGGTACGAATCGTCTCCAGGTAACGTTTTAACACGAACCACTAGATATCAACTTACTTTCAGGCACTGGATGGCTGTTTTAGCATTTTTGAATAAAACCGACAGAAGTTTTGTTTCCCATTTCCGATCGAAACAATCAAGCTTCAAATTAACCTCAATCGTGCTTCACCTTCAATGTGCCCATCGCCAGAAATTTCAGACATCCGGTTGCGCCATCTCGGAAGAGGCATCAGGTTTCACGCTGACAGCCGCTCAAGAAATAACAAAGAAATGTATGGGATCTGATAATAAATTGTGCTTTTCGCTTAACTGAAGCACGTTCGTAAAAATGTCTGGGCAGCATTCGGAAGAGGAAAGCTTCCTAAACACAACAGTACAAAAAATATTTATCTCCGGTAAAATTCGATGTGTACTTTTTTGAATTTAAAATTTCGGCCGACGTAAGAAGGGATTGATAGCAGAATACGCTCAAAACCGGCTACTGTCACTTTTTAAGCTGCATTTAATACAAGAACCTTGGGTAAAACGCAAAATGTCTACCCCGTACCTGATTGTCGAAGGATTGAACATCTCCTGTGAAGCCTCAGTCAGTCCCCTGGAGCAAATTCGATGTGTACTTTTTGTGTTTGAATTTGCAGTTCACAGCCAGCCATGGCGAATACCTCCCGTGAAATACGCTGACTTCGGATGTTGATATTTTGGACTGGGAAGCTCCAAATCGCATGAAAATTGTACCAAACGAAAGCTAATTTCAACTAGGTTGTTCAGCGGCACGTCTCCTAAACGTAGCAGTCTCGTTTTGAACCGGAGAAACCCATCCTTCCCCCACCCCACTGAGGCAAAGTACGTAACAATGTTGAATGTGTGAATGGCGCATGCTCATACCGCACGCCGCTGGGAAAGACCGGAAGCAATCGTGGACGCAAAATGTCCGGAATTTCTGGCGATGGCTGAAAACGATAAAACCAGATTTGTAATCTGCCGTCCAAGACCTTTACAACGATATATAATACGTGTATGTACGCTAAGTTGAAATGCTACAATGACTTTTTCCCGAAAGGGGCGCGCGAACCTTTATCGAGACCTTAATCTATTTAAGAGGGCAAGTTCTACAGAACCACATCGGTTTTGTTTGCTGTTTCACAACTGACAATGCAAAAAGTGCGTCGAGAAAGCTTTTCAAGTTTCTGACAAAATTTACGTGCAAAATTCATCGCGGATTCCTGAATGTTACTGCTTGTAACGGTTTCGGAAACTTCCGCGGAACGCGAGCGCGGTCAGTAGAAACTCAAACAGAAAAAAAAACGGTGCATGTACACACTGCATGTGTCTAAACAAAGTTAAACATATTCGGCGTTGTCTCTTTGGAAAGTCATTATTTTTATGCTGGGCCTAATTGTTTTCACCCGAGAGCCAAAAACGTAGGTTTCATGGCAATTGGTAAAATACATCCCCCCTTTAGGATTTTGGAGTTTGATTGACGTGCAAGCAAAAATACTATAATTTCATTGGGTGAGTTTCAAGTATGTAACGTGAGATTTTTGTTGACATCTACTTGCGCTCTTGCGGTTTTTTTGTTCAATTATATTCATCTTCGCATTCTTCTTCCAGTTGTGTACATTTTTATTGCTGGTCAAAGCTTAGCAAAGCGAAGGAAACGTAATCAAACGATACCATCAGTTCGACAAGTTAAAGTCGCTCCCGGCTGTCACGGGTTTTTCAACTTTAACATACGCTTGTTAAACAACCGTGAATTTACCAAAACCGCTGTGATAATAGCTCTAAGCTAATTTGTTGCTCGCGGCTGCGGCGAGCTTAAATTTGCAAATTCTTTACTACAGATGTGGACTATTGAATTGTTCGCTACTTGTGTGTTAAAGTTAACTTCGTCCCATCCAAACTCAACACCGTTTGGCTCTGTGGAACATGCACGGATAAACTGGATTTTAGGGAATTATTTTGGCTAGCGTTCCTAAGTTCAACGCGGAAATTTGGTGGATTCGATATTTGATGGATACCGCTACGGGATTGCAAAAAACTGTCGCCGCTAATTATTTAGTCCTGACGAAACTTTCTGTGGCGACACGAAATACTTCTGGCAAGATAACAGGCCGAAAACGGAAACCAAAGCTACACGATGAGCTTTAGCCGTAAAACAATGGCGATTTATGCTTTACACTGTACATGACATCTGTTGCCTCATAAAATGCTTCTGCTTATCGTACATTGCCTGTTGAAATGTTTCTTCCGATCGATTGTGGAGCCTTTGTTTCACAGTGGTCATTGTATACTTGAAATGAAAAATACACCGAAATAGTCCTAGGCATTGAGTTTGCAGTCACAAATGACTGAACAACGCTGTGAACAAAACCGCAATATTTTAAACAAGTATCGTGTTACATTCCTACGAATACTCGAAAGCCTGATAGATAAAAACGCATTCAATTAACAAAAGAAACAGATTGAAGCGAAGGCTGGATTAATCGTGGCCTCTGATTAGAAATAAGCGTTCGAAGTCAAACTGCCAAAATCGAATGTGCATAAAAAGATGTCACGCATTACTCAGCTTTCCTTGCCGGCTGACCCCTTCGCTCCTAAGCTCAAAATGCAGAGTCGTTCAACTTTTAAGAAGCAAGTGTATGAGTTTTGTAATGATAATTTATAGTTTAATCAGGTTTCATTTGAGCAAGGTGTCAAAAGCCAAGTTCTCTATACTGTGTGATATTTTTCTGGTGAGAAACTGGAAGTCTCTCATTGGGAGTTTCGCTCTTGTCCCTACTTTCCATTTTAGTATATTCTGGTCTCGACGCAACTCACGCCGCGAGCTCACTGGCAACGCCAGTCTGGTTATTTCTTATTTTACACTTGGAGGCTTCAGTGAAGACACATAGTGAATGGCACAGAACATGACGAACAAAACAATGGAATTGAAGCAGCAGAATAAGCACTCAAGCATTTGGTAAAACAGAAAGCGCGCCGAACTTGAAGTAAAAATGATATTACTTGATCATTTAAAGAATGGTTCTTGATATTTCGTCAAGTTTCAAATAGCAGTCTATCCAAACTGGTCTTTATTCCACGGATCATTGATTAAGGATTGGGGATGGGTAAAAACCCTTGTTCCCGTGATAGGAACAATTGAGTGGATCCGAAGTTTAGAAACCAGTGAGAGTACGTAAGAGTTAAGAGAGTGACAGTGGTTTGCTTTTTACGCCTCTGCAGCAGAACCCCACCCAGCCTCCTCCTTCCCCCGCCCCCCCCGCCCCCCCCCCCCCCCCCCCCCCCTCGCGATCTGTTTCATGTACTTCGTCACTCTCTTGAACCTGTGTTGGTGCCTGTTTCCAGTCTTCTGCTTTCCACAACTTGCATCGGCCGTCTGCTTGCCATGTCATTTTGCAACAGTCTCGCAATGCTGTCGTCAGAATTTTTAGTAACATGACTTGGGTTACTTTACTTTTCTGAGCAGTCACCTAAACTGCACAGCAATCAATAAACGTGCTCACCGAAGCCCACTGGACCTCGATATACAAACCATCTTGGCTGAAGAACTTTGATTGTTGGCTCCCTTCCATAATATTGAGACCATAATGTCTTTAACCCAGATAATATTTAGATAATAATATATACAAACGTTGCGGAAATTTTTTATTTGCTCACTTGAATCCACACACACCACTAGTACATCATGACTGAGTAAGTATTGTATTATTATCGTCCGCCGTACTGTTACAGTTAGCAAAAGCATGCAATATATTCCATTTCTAGTCTGAAATGTATTCTAGTATCGAAACAGGTGTACAACCAAAAGTAAATACAGTAAAACCCTCGCTATCTCGAACTCGGTTACTCTCGAGCTCCCTGTTATCTCGAACACAAATTTTAGATTTCCTTTTGAAATGAGCTTGGAGAAATTTCCCTTGGTAGAGCCCAACTATCTCAGTCCCCCGCTATGTTGAACTCTCGCTTACCTTGAGAGTAGTTTGAGGTAGCGCGCCCGGGTTGTACTGTACTTAGAGCTAGTCACCAAGGCCGTAATAAAAGGCTTGGTTTATTTCCGTAAAGGAGTTTTATGAACACTACAAATCTACTGCTGCTTTTTTTTTACTATTTCACGTGATACACACAACACATTATTACACAGCTTCTGCCTGAATAAAAATCAAATCCTATATATACTTATCCCATGACGATCTCAGGATCTTTGATGCTTGAAAACCGTAACTAATGCATCTCCCTGTTTGCACCCTCAAACTCGCCTGCCAATGATCAACTCGATAATTAGCAGGGTTTAGTCGAGGACCTAAGTGCCTCGTTAAATCTACGACTACTTTCTTCCATATGGCATTGGACGCATGATATTGTAACGAACTTGTAGTTTGTCAGAATTTACCCTCTTCTGCTGTATTGTAGTCACCAGGAAATGTCGTTATGATTTGTACCGGTCGTGTCGAGAGAAACCCCATATGGTTCGTTTTCAGTGTTGCACAACACATGTACCTGGCTACTGTCGGATGTGACGTAGTTGACTGTCACTGATCCCCATATAAGCTCGGGTTTCGCAATTAATAAACGTTCTGCTTCACTCGTGTCTAAGCTGCGTTTCGTAGTTGTTCTTCGGCCTTCTAAGGCTCCGGTGAAAGGCCAGAGCGCACTGGCCTCGGTCCGTTACAATATTAACAGCAAACACAACACCTACTCAGCTCCTGCCTGCATTTCTCGGTCCACTCTATCCGGCTGTTCTCCAAAAAAATTATCTGCTTCCATGCATGCGCGGTAGCCTTCCCTGTGATAAGCGCTGAACATGGCCGGGGTAAATAACTGGTTCAGGGTGACATGATGGGGAAAGACGCCACACATCTTCTTACTAATCCATCTAGGAAAGCATTGACTATGGCAACATTCACAGCAGCAGAATGTGAGAGGATCGACATTTGTGGGCTTAAGCACCGGCCCAGGTCCCCACAGCCCGGACTCAAGATCTAGACCCACATTCTGCCATGTTTCATTCTCTCTTGTCAGGCCCTTACTTGGGTGTCGAGGTGAGATTAAGACCACATGTCCCTCTCCCACTTTCCTCCTTTCGCTTTCCTCACTGGTTTTCTCGTAGTAGTGGACTTTGAACTCGTACTTTCGGGGCTGCTCCAGCTTCTTAACAAACTTTTCGTTAATGTCTGCTAGCACGTCATCTCCGTCCATGCTTATGAAGGAGCAGTTCAGCATCTCTCTTGCCAGCTTCAGTGCTTCAACAAGGTCGTCTCCATAGCAACTATCTGACTCTATGTAGCCACCGTTGACGATCAAAATCTTTCCCAGTCTTTGTTTGAGTAACGGCAGGAGGGCCAAGTTTTCGATATGGCCACCGTCACTGAGGTGCAACATTGCTGGGGGAACAGGTCCCGTGTTGATAACATTGAATATCGACCGCATGAAGCGGCAAAGTGGCACGTGAACAATCAACCACCTAAACATAAAAAGAAAAGATGATGAAGATTGGCATATTAAGTCCTAAGTTCTTGAGCGTTTTCCCGTCATGGAACAATGTAGCATCTGGGCTCTAGCGGTTCGTACCTTGGCTATAGCTGCCCTGATTTTTACAGGTTTACGGTACGGATGTGTATAAGATCCAAAGGTGACAAAGGCGAATATTTTAAAGCGGTCCGAAGACTGTACAGTGGAGCCAGTATTTACTTAAATTAATCTGTGAGCCAAGAAAGGAAAGGATGATAAACATTATGGAACTATTAAAGTACCTGGAGCAACGCGAAATACAGACTACGTTCGGAAATATTGTGTTGAACAGAAGAGGAAGAAGAAATATCCCTTGGACCCCGAAAGTGATGCCAATAACAATCTTGGCGGTCCGACCCTTGAGGATGTCGGAGAAGTAAATGATCGGAAAGAGGATCAGCAGCAGAATTGAGGTTCCTTTTATAATGACGTAATGGAGAACCTGCAATTAAAATTAAAAACTGTTTTTTCTATATTGTTTCCTGATAGTTGTTGCTCTGTTAATAAATGTGAGGGGGAAACTTAACGTGAATATAATACTTGGTCTACAAGCGGCACCCAGAGACTTCCGACGGTTAAAACTGCAATTTCTCTCGACTTTTAAGAAGGAAACGTATGATTGTAGTGAGAACTGATACCTCATTGATCAGCCGTTTTTATCTGAGCAAGGCAAAAGTTAAGTTCTCCGTACTGTATGATATCTTTGGTGAAAAACTGAAAGACAAAACTAAAAGTTGATCACTTTTGTGACTCCGGTGTTTCTTCGGGCACGCTCGTCCATGACAAAATTTGGATCATAACTTTTTTGCTTTAATGTGATTCCTATAAAACTTTGAGAAATATTACAGCTATTATTCAGTAATAATATGATAGAATTTGGTTTAACTGGGGAAAAATATTTTCAGCGATATTATAGCTTAAGTGCACAACACTTTTTGAACAAAATCGCACTCAGTGAAAAATTTTGCTGGTATATTTTTGTTAAATTTCTGGAATCACCCCTAAAATAACTTTTATTATATGGCACTGATACTACGCACGTTACGATTGGTTAATTTACCGGTCCATACTTTCCTGTACGGACCGCAAATTGATTTTACGCACGTTCTGATTGGTCAATTTTACCGGTCCATAACTTACTGTACGGACCGCAAAATCAGTGTGCACATGTGGATCGCAAATGATTACTCGAAAAGTTGCTAAACGTTTGTCATAAAAGGCCCAGAAGTGCAATGGGAAGTTTAAACGTTCCGGATACTCACTGTTAAGTTATGATGATCGGGGGAAAGCTTACAATCTTGGAAAATGACCGTTACGAAGAAGGAAAACATCCGAGGAAAAAAATTGCTTGCGACCTCAGCCGTCATTGACAACAAGCGCTGCAGAGTATGGAGGGTTGTTTCACCTCTGTGTTAAAATTTGCACACTTGCCAGGAAGAAAGTGGAAAGCGAACAATCACCGTGAACAGTTATGACTAAAACCGTGCAAGAATCAAGTTTTGCAGACATGTTTGCTCGTCATGGCGCACTGTGAAGACTGCAAATAAATTTTTCACAATGCACAAGAACTCTTTATTTCGAAATCACTGACTGGGACAAAAACGCCGTGGTGATTTGAGGACGTTTATTTTGCTGGAAGAAACCTAAACGCTCCACGAGGAGGCAGGAAAATTAAGCGGTGAGTTTTGAATAATATAACTTTCAACGATGTGTTGGTCGCAGTTTGTGATGAAATGATTTTCTTTTAGTGCCATTTTGCCTTCTACATTATTGTACGTGTAAGAAACTTATTCAAAAGAATAAAAAATACTCTGAGTTACAAAGCAGTTTCTTCTGGAAAGAGATAAGACTGCAGTTTTTTTAAATCTTTAGTGAGCGGGCAAGGGCGAGTTCGAGTCGTTCACCGAATAAAGTTCACTGCAGTGTCGTTGTTTGACAACGCTATGGGCCATTTCATTCAGCTCAGAACAAATTAGTATTTATCTAGGCAGTTGGTTCGACAGACGCTTATTTTCTTTCAAGATTTTCAAATCGGTAGAATTGTAAGCTGTTAACTGAATTTGTTGTGAAAACAAACGTGCGTAATTCATGTCTGATCGCGATTGATGTTGTTGAATGAACGAGACGAGTACTCGTTGGGGCCTTGTTTTGTGTTTGCCGAAAGATCTAAAGCCATATAATAAATATCTTATTAACCTCGTTTGCTTGGTCCGTACTGTAAGTTATGGATCCTCGTTTTTTTCGTCGCCTTATGGCGCTCGGGCAAAAGGCGACGAAAAAGACTCGGTCCATAACTTACTGTACGGACCGCGTGCTCGGTTAATAAGATCTATATATTGACTTAATAACCTTAAGCATATCATATTATTGCTGAATGATAGTTGCTTTTATAGGAATTACATTAAAGCCAAAAAAGTTATGATCCAAAGTTTGTCATGGACGAGTACGCCCCAAAACACCGAAGCCACCTTAAGGGGTTAAGTTGTAGTATCTTTTTTCATTTTACCACTCAAAAAAACTCTTTCGAACACGGCAAAAAGTCGGGAGAAAACATTATCTCGGCGAAGTATATCTTTACAACAGGGCGTTTACACTTAGCCGTTATTTCACGAAAGTATACAAAACACTAAATTAATTACTAAAACAAACAGCACCACTGTTTCTTATGTGTTAATTGTTAAGTAAGGTGTTTCTTAGGCATGAAGCCGGTTTAGGCATCAGACCTCATCTAGTTTGTGGGTTATGACATACTTAACAAATGATTAGAAGTTAACAAGTATAACTTCTTATAAACACTTGCCTTTTTCCAACAAGCTTCAGTTCTTTCACCACCGATGTCGTACACAATGGTTGCAGCCATCTCCAGCCCCAGCACAGTAAGAAGGTGTGTGATGGCCTGTTCTGTTTGCTCATGGGCGCCCAAATGTGGCGACAAGGCTGCGGCCGACATTGCCATGGCTGATGACAGCTTAACATCCCCAGGCTCTAATTTTGTTCCAAAGACTGAGACTTTTACCCGACGAGTTGGCTCGCTACTTTCCTCCGCATTATGACTTTCCTCCACACTCAGCGCAAGTTTATCATTCACTTCCTGCTGCTGGTAATCAATCACGTCGAACTCGTTTGGGGTCATGGTCATCAAACGAAACTTTGGCTTGCTCTTGCTATCTTTTCGCCAGCCATTAACAACGATGTTAGAAATGTACTCCGGTTTGATGTCCTTCAAGTGACATAAAGATAAAGCTCTAGCACCATCATCTGCAGCTTGCCGGGCGGGTGGTCCGCAAAGGTGTGTTCCTGGAAAGCAATCATAGCAGCGAATTCCCGAACAGCCACATGTCCCTACGCTCTCTTTAGTGTAAAACGCTTTCTGCAGTCGCCACCTAGAGACAAAAGAAAAGCCGTTGTCATTAGGTAAAGACCGAACTCTAATAAATGTATCAGTCAGTGCATTTGCGTATTAAAAACGCAAGCAAAATTAGTATGATATCCATCCCTTTTTTGTTCAAAATGACTGGAAATGTGAAATTTACGATTCTTCAGTTCTAATGTTTGTATGTTTTGAGTTCTTGTACAGAAATCACCGTCATTTTCACAACTTTGGGATAAGGATCACAATACCATTCGAAAAACAAACAAACAATTGAAGCAAAATTGACATTACTCAAGAACCAATGTAGAGAACACAAGTACTATCCATCTCTTTCTTGTTAAGGGTATTTTTTTAGTTAAATGCTATAAGAACGGTTAATATTATATTTCATTGTCCTTTTATTTTCAGTGTTTTCAATCGCCCTAGCGGAATGGAGCTGTGCTTTAAGACACACAGGAATATTCAGTACAAATATAACATACCTGTTGTAAATGTGGACGAGACGAAGTTGAAATTCACCAAAGACCGATGCAGTAACTAATATCATTCCTGATGTAAACAGCAAACAAAAGAATCGTTCGTCAGTGTGTTTAACCCACAGATTTTTATTGTACACGCGCCAGGAAACCACGTAAGAGAAGATATAAACGAGGATGACGAGGGAGGAGTAGCGGCGCAGAACTGGCAAGAAGAACCACACCACCCCGCTTATGACGACAACACCAATCTGCATCCAGTAAGGCGTATTGTCCAGATAGTCGTTGATAAACCAGGGCAGGAATGTGAAGGCGAACAGTGAACCACTCAAGAATTGAAGAAGGTTTACCAGTCCTTCACACATGGTCGTACGTGCTTTCAAGAGGTGAAAGAAGATAAAAAAGCTCAATGGAATAATAAACAGTAGCATCCTGTAGTAAGGGTCGGAGTATTTTTTGAACTGGCAGTTTTCGTTGGCATTTATTGTCTCGTTACACCGATATCTCTTCGCTCTGAGGACATCACCAAAAGCAAGATCAATTACAAAGGCCAAAGGACATGCAAAAGAACCCCATCCAAAGATTGGAACGCATATCACCACAAATAATATGAGTATCGAGATTATCAGGGTGTCCAACGGGCCTTCCCTCAGTTTCTGCCAATTACAGATGTACCCAGCCCGACTTCGCATGTGCTCAAAGAACTCTCTGTGCCAGTCATCATCATCTTTCATCCCGTGGCGATATTTCCAGTCCAAGTAGGCCGTGCCTGTGTAACCACCCCCTGATATACAACTCAGGTAGTCTGGTACCTCATTTTGTTGAAGAAGTCTGCGCAGGACGCCGGAACAGAACGCCGCTGACCTTATACCACCTCCGGAGAATGCCACACCTGTCTTCTTTTGACTAGTCTTTGGCGCTGACTGGCTTCCACATTTTATCATCTCCGCCATTTCCGCCGTGTTTGATGGTCGAGTTTCAACAAACAGAAGAGCTATAATAATAATAACACTGAGCTTTGAGCCACAACCAGTGTCAAATAATGCAGTTTTAGTGAGTGAAAAACAGAATGTGTAATAAGAAATCAACCTTGTGTGCTGTTGTACGTTAAGGTACCTCTGGAGTTTCATCGGGCGCATTCGTCCATGACAAACTTTGGATCATAACTTTTTTGGCTTTTATGCGATAAAACCATCAAAATTTCGCCATGGTTTTATTATCTCCGCTCTTCTGCTTCGAAGGTTTTGCCGAAACTTGGATAAGGTATGTATTAAGCGAGTCGATATCAGCTGATTCCAGAAATTTAACAAAAATATACTAGCTAAAGTTTTCACTTGGTGCGATTTTGTCCAAAAAGTGCTGTTCATTTATATAAGCTATACTATCTCTAAAAATATTTTTCCCCAGTTAAATCTAATTCCATCATATTATAATAACTGCAACGTTTCTCAAAGTTTTATAGGAATCGCATAAAAAGCCAAAAAAGTTATGATTCAAAGTTTGTCATGGACGAGTGCGCCCGATGAAACTCCGGAGTGACCTTAAATGAGATATGTTAGCGTTTTGTCCGGTCCAGTTTCTGCAAGAAAGTTAGTTCCTCTTGAGAAATATGCTCTTTGGAAGCATAGAGTGGTTGCTTACTTTAAGGGAAAAAAGAAAAAAAAATCAACATTTGCATCACTTGAAGTACAGACAGTGCTTGTCACCAGAAATATATGTCAGCAAGTTGCTACCAAACATTGAAGAAGCCGTAGAATTGCTCTGAATGCCGAGAAATTATCGGCTAAACTTCTTGGTGCAGCCGGGTCCTATGGGACCAATCCGCAATATGGTCGCTTGCGAGAGGTGGTCGCTCAGGGACGTTCCACTGTACTCGGTTGACTCGGCTGTAACAACTGACAGAGGTATCACCCCTACTGTGTTTGACGCCATGAGTTTTTATCAATAGCATTTCAAGTGTTATTACAAAGATTCAATTTGGTACCATGCAATTTGTCCCGTTGTCGGTTTGCTTGCATATCAATAATGACATGTGAAATTACTAATTAACACACAAGCTGAAACATATCAAAATGGCACTCTGTATTGGCGCCATTTTAGTTCTGGATACAGTTCCTTGCTCTGTTTCATTTGCGTTTACTCCTTCGCATAAATACAAGAACCGATCCAGACGACGTATTTCGCATCGTTACAATACCAATGTTTTGTTAATATTTAGAGCCGAAGCTAAAGAACTCAAAAAGGAAATTCATAGCCAAAACATAGCAAACCCTTAAAAAGAGGTCTCTGAAAAGTTTAAATAGAGTTACCACCCATCGGTTGCCAACGGCATCTTTGGAAAAACATAACAATCCGCTGATGAAAGTCAATATTCTATTCTGATTAAATTTCAATCCAGTTCTTAAAATATATTTCATATTTCGGAATTTCAAGCCACTAAAGGGATCTTTAAGACAGAAACATGTGGGTGTGGATATGTAAATTATAAATGTTTTTGAGATTTGTGACAAAAAATGAGTATGCAAATTTCCTCCATGGATGTTTAGAAATATAACACGAGCAAAGTTTTGGCCACTTGGTGTAGCAGAGTTTGCATACAAGTGGTCTCCTTTGTAGCACTTATGAAAGCATGGTTACCAAACTTTATCAGGAGTGTTGGAGCATCCCAATATTGCAATCGGAACGGAACTGTTTGAATGTACAGCAGTTTAACTTTTCATTAACGCTAAGTTGGAAACAGATCGGATAATCAGAATGAAAGACTACTAACAGAACAGTGTGTGACATACTTAGTGTTGATTTTTGATCACTGCAAATTTGGAGATGAGACGACTGTCAATAGTCAAATAGTGTTTTCGCTTTGATAACAGACGAAGGTCTTCGTGGACAGCACTACTTAATAACGCAAGTTAAGATAAATTGGCAAGACACATGGTTGTTAAAGAAGTACCATAAACAAATGTAATATAAGATTTGTTACAAATAGTTAAAAAAAATTAACGTTTACGTACCTCAATGATAATTTAATTACAGCTGGTCGCAAAATTGTATACTTTCAGCGAACGGATAATTGACGCCTCACCACGGCCTTTTCTTATGAAGGAAACAGCAGGTGATTAGTATGAACAATATCAGCATTGATGCAAAACAATCTAAACTTAGAGCGTAAACAACCTTGATAACAATTAAAATTGACTCCTGAACAAAGTTAAAATATGCAACACGAACAAGAAAGTTATACCAGCCTATGGGAAAAGAGGCCAAAATAATCAAACAATCTCTCTTTTGCATATAAACGTCGTGCGTTTATATGCAAAAGATATTATAGCCGAGTCAGTTTTTGCACATGACGGATCCAAGAGTTCCCTTTATTTTTCTTGCCCTCTTTTCTTCTAATTTCGGTCAAACAGATATTCACGAAAAAGTGTATTATAATAATTGAGAGAAAACAATTATCGAAGGCCCCGTAGGAATATTCTTCGTTTGCAACAACCCAGTTTTCATAGCTCCCGACTCATGCCGGGTATGATGTTTCATACGGAATAATATTTTCAATGAGTGATTTGCTTTTGCCTTGAGTGATCGTTTTTGCCGGGAGCATTTTGAACTTGCTTTCCGATGCACGTGACAGTACTTGTGTGACGCTTGCTATACAACCTGGCAACCTTGTTGAGTGAATTTTCAAGCTGACATGTTTTGTGGAGGAACTGTGTTGTCATTTTGTAATGGGATTGACTGGGGAATACCCGACATCTTAAGTAGCTGTAAGACAGCGTAATAGCCTTATCTCATCTTCCCAGCGTGTGCATCATGTTCAAGTAGCTGTAATTGAAAGCTTTTAGACTTATCTCTGTAGCACATTAAAACATGACACTTCCCATGATGAAATTACTTTATATGAAAAAGCCATCTCAGACGTTACGCATCCTACATGTACAGGTCTGATCACTAATATGTTCAAGACTGCTATGCATTAAGCTTTAACGCAAAATTCTGGGTCGATACGAAATTAATCTCTATCGGAAGCTGTAGACGTTTGAATACCGTGACAACAAAGGCGTGCATCACGGGCTTGTGGAGCGAACATTACGGCTCGGATAGTCGGATATCAACCTTGAGCTTTTGAAGACTTCGGGGTATTCAGTGACAAATATTCTCGATGTAATCGCCTGCCGGTCTTTCGTGCTTTTGTTAAAGCGGCGTGAGTGAAAGCTAAGTAGCTGATGATTCGGGATTCCCCGTTCTATGATATTATGCTCGTGACATTTCATTGACAGATCTTGTATCTTAATCTCGCGTGATATTTGCCTCAAACCTATTAGTAATTCAATATCCTCAGACAATAAACAAAGAACCTTTACTGCACGCAAAACGAAGTTAAACGCCGACTGTTCGTATACGCCGCGCGTTACACAAAGCCGCAGAGTTTCCGACAAAGGGAGACGCTCTGCCCGCAGGGAAAAGTTCAAGTTCTATCAAGTTTCGACACGTCTTCTACTACTTATTCAATGTTCTTTCACACAAATATTGCTCAGAGCACAGATACATTGGTTGAAGCGGTATCTATAATCGAGCATTTGCAAACACAACCCTTCTACTTTACGGGGGTCCCGCTGGTAACACATCAAGCATTTGTGTACGGCTATTTTCAAGTCTTCCGACGCTTAAAAACAATGCAAGCCAAAATCGCTCTTAAAGTATGGCTTCCGTGCATCCAGAAAGCCAACCGATGATTGTTTTGTTTGGATCAACAACTGAAGGACCGGAATTTTTTTCTATACCCCTTGACAGAGAAAACGCATTGTACTTGGTTATGTGATTTTGATCTCTGAATACGTCTGATCTTGCAATGCCTGTTTTTTAACACATTTTAAAATACAAACGTATCTTAGCACCTCGGTTACTTTTGGCAATCTTCTTTTTGAGGTTTTAGCTTTCTCGCAGCGATGGTTTATTGATCCTAATTTTCTCTTTCCATTTCCATCTGTGGCTTTTTATTGTTTCCATGTTGTTTACACGCACGTTCACGGAACGCATTAGCATTGTGAAGTACGTAAGCTCGGGTATAATCATGAACTTTTGACGACTTTGGGACATTCTTTGAAATTTATTCTCGTATTAGTCGCCTGCTTTTTCTACTCTTGTTCAAAATGCGTGAAAGGTTATTCAAGGGTACGTGGCTCGGCTCACGACTTCGTCTTGGAGGACTTCGGTTTTCTTTCACATAAACATTTGTGGGAATATAAAACTGAGCGAAGCGAGATCTACCAACGGTCACTTTTTCCTTAGCCATTTCCCAATTTTCAAATAATAACGCCATCTGTTCCACTGATTGTTTGACCTTCATGGCACCGAGCCAAAATGTCGCAACAACAACATAAATGCACAGCAGAGTGAAAATTTGATCCCAAACAAAAGTCAGATTTTCTGACGCTTTACTTGTATCAGCAAGAATAATACAAAGTACCTTCAAGTTCACCCTCATACTGAACAGTTCCATATAATCCGCTATCAAGCGCTTGTCAAGAATCGAAGTTGCTTCTCCCTCTTTACACAGGTTCTCGTCTTTGTATCTCGAGTGCCTTCGTTCAGCTTGTTCCTTCAAGTTCTCAAGGTTCTGGATATCAGATTCTTCGTACATTTCTGTACAGTTGTGCATAGTTATGCAGTTCATTGATAAGTTCATTGCATTTGCTTTCATGGCTTTCAATATGGCTTTTGAGGCTGAACGGACCGATCCAAGCCAAAACCGCTCAATGAAATTTAGTGTGGGTCTACCGCAGCCGGCGTATGCGTTTGTAAGTAAGATGAGCGGTCCATAAAATAATCCACAGAGCCAACTAAGGCAAGCAACTTGCTGTCTTCAAAATGGCGAAACTGCTCGCCCGCCAAGTCACTTGATCACAACGTCATCACAAATCACATGATAATATGAACCAATCACCGCATGCAGATTTGTAACCCAGAAAAATAAAAAAATTAAAAATTGTTCCATTTTAAAGCTTGTGTCGTCACAAGCAAAAATGGTTAAGGTAAAGATATTTTATTTAACGTCGGTAGTTCCGTCAGCTCTGAAGGCCGTTATCAATGGAAGCCGACGGTGCGCCCTTCACAAGCCCCCCCCCCCCTACCCGGGACAGGTCGGGGCTGGGGGGGGGGGGGGGGGGAGACCCATATAGGTGTGCGTTGCCCCAAAGGGTATCACTTTCAACATTTTAGTCTGAAATAGGGTATCGAGTTTGAGTGTTTGGTCTGAAATAGGCTAGGAGATTTTGATATTTGGTCTGAAATAGGGTCCAAAAACTGTCGAAAATGGCACATTTTGGTCTGAAATAGATTTTAAAATCGCAAATTTCTGTCGGAAGAACGGTCGAAAATGGCATGTTTTGGTCTGAAATAGGATGAGAGTTTTTAGTCCCGGGCGGCAGGCTCCCACCCAAAGTTTTGAGAAGTACCCCTCTGGGGTGAACAGCTTTACAAGTTTGAACCAGTGCCCGTGCAACCTAATTCGAGAGACAAAACAAGTTTTGCGAAGACAGAAAGTCGGCGAAGGAGAGGTCATCCTTATCGCACCACGTACCCAGACAAAGCCGTTCAGACATCAGCAGAGCATACAGGAAATTGCATTTCAAACTCTCTGGCAATCACAAACTGAATTAACGAGTATACAGGGATGTCTTTCAGAAGCGATAGGCAGCAAGGAAATTGTGTGTAAAAGGAAAATAGAGTGAAACAATAACCACGTGACGTACACCAACACGGAACTTTAAGAGAAATCGCCATCATTCTCTAAGAGTGGACTCGTCGCCAATGACGTTCCAAATAACAACAGCATCTAGCCGCAGCACTCCGTTTACCCTAAGTTTTGTGTCGTACGTCAAGTTGGCTTGTTTTGATGTTTCACGGCTAAAAATACTACAACGATGTAAAAAGTGTCGAGAATTAAAAGCTATCAAAGTGTCTGATCACGTTTCTATTTAGAACGTTGGGTTTATTAGGCATTTACTGCGCGCTCCTAAATGGTTCCGCCTTAGTAAGGGTTTGCTGAAAATCTTGGAATGCGAACGTAACTAGACTGGCGTTGCCAGTGAGCTCGCGGCGTGATTTGGGTCGAGACCAGAATATAAAATGGAAAGTAGGGGACAAGAGCGGAACTCCCAAGAGAGACTTCCAGTTTCTCACCATAAAAATATCACACAGCATAGAAAACTTGGCTTTTGACACCTTGCTCTTTTGACACCTTGATTAAACAAAAAATTATTATTACAACACTCATGCACTTGCTTTTTAAAGGTTGAGCGACCCTGCATTTTGAGAATGCGTGACATATCTTTTTATGCACAATCGATTATGACAGTTTGACTTTGACTCTTATTTCTAATCAGAGGCCACGATCAATCCAGCCTTCGCTTCACTACTTATGTGTTTTCTTTTATTTTAGGCTTTCGAGTATTCGTGCTCTGTAACAAATATAAAATTGAAAGCGAGGAATGTCACACGAGAGATGTTTACAATATTATTGCGGTTTTGTTCACAGTGTGTTCAGTCCATTTGTGACTGCAAACTCAATCCTCAGAATTATTTCGGTGTATTTTTCGTTTTTGGTATTCAATGACCATTGCGAAACAAAGGCTACATGATCGAATGAAAGAAACACTTCAACAGGCAATGTGCGATACGCAGAAGAATTTTGTGAGGCAACAGATGTCATGTACAGAGTAAAGCATAAAGCGTCATTGTTTTACGGCTAAAGCTCACCGTAGCTTTGGTTTCTGTTTTCGCCCTGTTATCTTCCCAAAAGTATTTTGTGTCGCCACAGAAAGTTTCGTCGGGACTAAATATTTATCGGCGACAGCGGTATCCATCAAATATTTGTTTACGGCTATTCTCAAAGCTTCCGCGGTGAACGCGAGCCAAAATCGTTCCCGAAAATCCAGTTTATCCGTGCTCATTCCACAGAGCCAAATGGTGTTGAGTTTGGATGGGATACATTTAACTTTTACACACAAGTAACGAGCAATTCACTGGCCACATCTCGAGTTGTTTAGCGAAGTCAATTACGTCATCGCCCAGCACGTGATAATATGAACCAATCACCGTGTGCCCATTCTCGACCGACAAAAAGGAAAAAAAATAAAAATAAAAATTTGCGTTTTTAAGCTTGCTTGGGCCCCAGGCCCCCGCAAGCAATCAGCTAAAGAAAAAACGAAACACGTACGTGGTCTCTTTTAATAGTCGCTACTCGGAATTGCCGACCCATAACATTTTGGCTGCGGTCACACCAGGAACTTAGACGAGCTGATGCAAGTGTCAGTCATACTCTTATTTGGAGTGTTAGCTAAGTTCTGTCTGTCGTTTGTCTTCGAATCTGCTGCTGTTATTTATTAGTATATATTTTCTGAAAGCTTAATGACAGTAGATCACGGCTTAAGGCTAACTAAGTGAACTGATATTTTAATATCAGTTTAATATCAGATTAAAATCTCTTTGAAATATATTGACTGTTGTAAATGCACGCTTTTAAAGTAAATTACAAGATTAGAAAAAGACCTTAATTTCGCTGACTCACTTCAAAGTTGATAGGGAAGATACCTTAAGTACTAGTGTGTTAGTTGTTTCCGTTATAATCCGTTAAGTGTAGTTAGGGTGTATATCAGATAGAGTCGTTAAGAGTACGCTTTTCATGACCAATGCGTGGGGTGTGTGCCAGAGCATGCACGAGGAATCACGATTAAGAGTAACGGGGACGACAGTTGAACGGTGAGGATTGAGTAGGCTTATGTTTCCTGTTATTCAAACGGACCGACTCCGCAAGTTACAATATAGCTAGCGTATCAAAGCAACAATCCTGGTCAAAATTCTTGGGACACTTAGCCTTTTATCTAAAAATTATGACACTTTCCCTCTTCCCGCCCCCCCTCCCCCCTTGCAATGTTGAATGAATGTGCTCAAAGTGCACTCCCTTTAAGCAACATTGTATGGGGGGAGGGGGAGGACTAAGTTTCGGAAAAGGAGCCGCTTTCGTTGTTCAACAAGGAGTGGTGGTGAAAACATAGCATTTTTTCAGAGTGCCCACATACTTTTGGCCAGGATTGAAGGAATCGGTTTCTGGAGAACAATTTTACGCCAATCGGTAGATTCCCAACTAAGAGCACGTCGTGTGGGACTCTCCCTGTGGCCGGAACAAGGATAACCAGAATAATACACACACAGAAAACATTGTGACTATTGGCACGATTAGTAGTCTTTTACATGAGGAGCCGCAGCCGGGTTGAGCCGTAAGTACCCGTTGCTAACCAAGCTGTTTTAATCCCAATTAACTGCGGCGAACAAAGGTGTAAGCAAAACAGCACGCAAGCGCCTCGATCCTTGGGGTGAGTCTTGTTTGACACGGAGTCCTGGCTACCAAACCTGAGTGCTCCAGGGGACACGAGTTGAATATTTGCTTGTTTCTGTGGATTTCGACCATTGTAAACACGGACTTTGTTTCTACTTTGTTCTGATGTAGAACTATGCAAATACTAAATTTGCACGTTTTTCATTGGATATACAGTATGTGTGAATTCGTCTCGGCGTCTGACATTCAACCAGGACAATGACTAACCACAATTAGATTCATTGTGGTTTTCGGTACAAGAGAAACCGCATATTTCCCGTTGTTTGTATTTTGGTGCCCACACATCACAGCATAATAATGTAGTTCACAAAAGCTTAGGAATTTCCGCCTTTAATTCTGATGGATCTTCGACTAAACAAACGCTTCGTCATTCGACTTACTCTTCATTCTGTTTGCAGAATATTGAAATATGTCAACGATGAATAATAGAGAAAAAGTCGACAATAAAGTGTAACAAACATGTAGGTAGCACTTTACTACAAAGGTAGGTAACAGTTGATGTACCAAAGCAGGCTACCTTTCAGCAAGATTTGAGGCCCTAATTTGACTGACCACGGGTATGAATAGATACATTAGACAGAAATAGAAAAATAGATGGACCGACGAACAGGTGCTAGTCAGCCAGATAAATTCACAAATAAACTGCTACACAAGATCAGACAGAATATACTATGCTAATCAGCGGCACCCTGACTCGCAAGGAATAATACTGCAATAAATTATGTTGTTACAGAGTTATTATGGACTCCTTTAATATGTTTCAATCCAAGGATATGGCTAGCATAACTTACCGTTTTCAATGATTTCAAAACAGACAGAAGTCTTCATGCAACCGCAGAACATTTCGGCAATTACATTTAGAAACGGTGAAATTTGTCTTGGCGACTGCTCGATTTTCACCGAATGAACTTTGCTTTTCCTTCCTGATAATGTATCTCATTTTTAAGACGTAATTTGTACTTTGTTGTGCTTTGCTTCATCCGCCATTAATCAAACTTAAAAAACGTTAGCCTTACGTTTTCAAGTTTTGCAAGCTGAGAGTACCGCGCGTCACAGCTCATGACAGAGCCTCAGCCTTTAATTCGCAGGGAAATATGGAAATGATCAAGCAGTATCAGAATCATTTCGAACTTTACTATGTGGACATTTGTTGGTTACAGATATGATTTGATGTACCATCGTAAGTTTGTTGGTCCTGACTCTTAAGTTACTTACCGAAACTTCAAGCAACCAGCATCAATGTCTTTAGTCTTGTTTTGCGTTGTTGTTTGGGGGTTTGCGTGCTTTACACTTTTACTTGGTCCAATCAGAGGCAACATATTGTACTGACTTAATGACTATTATGTTGATGCACTAGGAAATTGTTTGTCTGTTTCCTTTAGGCCCTTGTCAAACGGTCACAACAGTTGTTTCAACGTTCTCTCAACATTGTTGAGACATGTTGAGAGATGTTGAGAACGTGCCGTGTCAAACGGTCTCAAAATTTTTAGAACAAAAGAAAAGTTGAGACGATGTTGAAGCAAAGTTTAAACAAAACCCAAACTCTTCTTACATGTCTCAACAATGTTGAGAGGGGGTGTCAAACGGCCTCAACACCGGCTCTTAACAATGTTGAGAGAATGTTGAGACAGATGTTGTGACTGTTTGACAGGGCTTAAAGGTTCTCACGCATCACATAAAAATAGCAGCATAACAATGTAGTTCATAAAGCTTCTGGAATAACGCCTTAAGGTGATTCCATTGAAAATGAAGTTGCGGTGACTGTTTTGAAACTTTGCATAACAATTACTGACCAATTATAGTACATGAAAGAAATAAGATAAAAAATGGGGTAAAGGGTGCTTGTTCCCGCTATCAAACCTGAGTGCTCCAGGGGATACGAGTTGAATAGTTGTTTGTTTATGTGGATTTGTTGTGCGCCGCAGAACTTAAACGATTTAAATTCTGTCAGCGCTTGTTGACACGGAGTTCTGGCTACAAAACCTGAGTGCTCCAGGGATGCGAGCCGTACAAAACTCGCATCCTTCCTGGCAGCTGTATTTAATAAATGTGAAGCTGGCCCACTATCGCGCGCGGAACATCCAGGAAATTTGCATCAAATCAAATTTGCTATAAATCGCTATAAATGTAGCATCTTGTTA
The DNA here is from genome assembly GCA_964036295.1 of Plumapathes pennacea. Lineage (NCBI taxonomy): Eukaryota > Metazoa > Cnidaria > Anthozoa > Antipatharia > Myriopathidae > Plumapathes > Plumapathes pennacea. The sequence continues at coordinate 34,303,963 of OZ038462.1, forward strand.
TGCGTTGAGTGACAAGAAACTGAGGGATAATAACTATCTGGAAAATCTGAATAATCATAACTTTGATGCATATTTAAATTGTCCTACTGCCTTTTGTCAAACTGTGAAACATGATTTCTATTTGTTTGACAAGATTTATATCAGTTCGGAGGCGGGACTAATTATATGCGTATTACATATTGACGCTGAGACGTGCAGTGAATTAGTGCACAAAAATGCGTCTTCTTTAACAAGAACTTGATCCATAAAAAAGAGTCACGAAAAGGTATAACATCATTTGCTTCTCAATTTTTGGCTATCATAAATGTCTATCATTCCTCCAGTTTCTGGCCTACAGCTCTTGGCTATAATATGGTTCAACAGCCAAGCTCTTCTTCTTCTTCTTCTTCTTCCAGTAAAACTCACCTCCTTATTACTTCTTTCTTGTGCACATCTCTGAGACCCGATCCGACTTTTGCTGGAATCTCTGTGTAAGAGGGATCGAAGTAAGGAAATCGGTTCATGTGTACTTTAGCTGCCGTCGGCCGACGTATCGACGTATCGACGGTCGACAGTCGGCCGACTGTCAATGGCGAAACCGACCGACAAGTCAACCGATACGTCGGCCGACAATCGGTCGGCAGTCGGCAGGAAATGCCTAAGAAGGACCGTACTATTATCGCAATTAATATTATTAGGCGATACTATTGTATAAGACAATTATTACTAATAGAAGTTTGGTAATTCTGATTTGCTGTTTGTATTGAGTTATGGCTTGAAATATTTGTAACATGCTTTGACCTTACATTTCACTGATTGGTTAAAGACTTACAAACGTACATCGTTTGGGAACCCGCTTGAAGCTTCCAACGGACAGCCAGCCATTAAATTCACATCTCTGTCAGTGTTGTTTAGGGTTTAATTTCTGTGTTAAAGGCATTATGAAAAAATATATCGCACTGATAGTCCGTGGATTCACTTCCAAGTGGCCCTGTATGCAAATCCAATGTTTTTGTTAACATCTGAAAACCGAACAATTAACTCGCTTGGCGGTCGACAGTCGACAGCTTTTGGAGAGGAAACTGTGGCTTGATTCCGAAATGTTTTCGATTTCTGCCTGGTTTTCCTCTCCCTCACAGAGCTTTCAGGCGGCTCGCCCAAGCTTTTGGAGAGGAAACTTTAGCGTATTTATTCCGAAATGTGAGCGAAATGTTTTCGAATTTCTCGGCCTGGTTTTATTCACCGCGGAAACATTTGAAAAACTGTGGCCGCGGTTACGCAGTTACGCTTGCGCAGTAGTCCGTAGGAGTGACGCTTTTATTATCCCAAAACATCCACTTCTTCCTGAAGTGAACGCGCTCAAATATCGGACCCTGCTGAGAATTTTGGCACCTTCAATGTTAGATACAGCAGGAGGGCGAAAGAGTGAAGCTCGTCATGCTAAATTTGACTTCACTTCCATACAATGTTCCTTCACAAAGATTCGTGCCGAAACACACACTTCCTCAGAACATTGCAGCACTAAGATTCTGTCGGGTCAGGTAATAACCGAAGTCGTAAAATATATATCCGAAATTATAGTATTTCGCAGTAATAGTAGCCGGTTGAAAGCCAAGGTGTTTTCACAACTCAAAACCCCCAAACACCACTGAAAACACCAGTAGAGTTCTCAACAAAAACTTCAATCAAACTATAAATACTTCGTCCTGTAATTGATCAAAGACCCAAACGACCATGTACGAGTTATGCTCTTGTACTTTCTGCTTGAGTCTGCCCGGAGTTTTGTCTTGTGTTCTCCTAACAAAGCTTAATTTGGCTTCGAACCATTCCCTTTGCCGCAATGAGTAAAATACATATTTCCATAAAGCTGCCTGCAATGTCCAAACATCGATCAGTTTTGAAAATTAAACTTAATCTTTAGCTATGACTATATAAACCTTTGGGCCTGCGCGAGTTTACAAGTAACCATGTTGTGATCAGATAATACTATACGCGGGTCGAGGGCTAGACCTTTGACAAGTACCCTGGGCTTCGTTCGCGAGGTGATCTCGCAGTAATATGGTTCGCTCAAAACCACCGATTGAACGGATCTGGCCGTCACACAAAAAGAGCCATAATCACTTCAACATATAATTTTTACAGCTATGAGCCATACTTCAAGAAACATAAGTCTAAACTAATATATCTACCCATCCTGAAATTTGCAAATAAACAATTCCAGAGCAAGATCCGTCCACAAAACCAAACATGTGGCCAGAACGTACACATGGGAAATCGGCCCAAATAAATCTCGCGGATTAACTAAAATAGCGATAGCTTACCCTCAACCGATTATACCAGTACACAAGTGATTCGCTAGCCCTCTCAATCCTGCCTCTTGTCCTTCCCGCGTAAAAAGTAATGCCCCGCAAATGTAATTTTATTCCTAAAACAGGAACTGGATGCTATCATGCTGATTTCATGACAGCTGAGAGTTGCCTGATGTGGATGAGCCTGATTGAATCGACTATTGAAATAATACCGCGGGACATTTTTCACTGATAATTAGCCTTGAAACAGTCTTTTGTAAGATTTTGATAACGGCTTCAGCATCTAATTTGAAATTCGGATCTAGAAAAATTGATTTTCGATTGGGCACATTGTCTGCAAGCAGCTGATTCAGTCATAAAACTCGATAACGTGACATAACAGGGAAGAGCTCGCTGACTTTAACAGGCTTTGATTGAACGGACACATTATAGCTTTTTGATTGCGGTACATAGAAACCATTCATTGAATTTTTCGGCGACTACCTGCTGTAATGTTCTCAGGAAGTGCATGTTTCGACAAGAATCTTTGTGAGGAAATATTGCACGGAAGTGAAGTCGAATCAATGACATTGTTTGTGACAGGCGGAAAACTAATAAGATTTTTTTTACTGGACGTGAAGCTCTTTCGTTAGATGCTGACTGATAATTTTCGCCACATAAGCGCGACTTCTGTTATAGAGTGAGAAAGGCACCCCAGAGCACGATTGCCGGCTAAAATTACAATTTCTAATTCAGGACAAAGTGATTATCGGCACACCGACTGTGCTAATGGTTTGGAGTTTACACCTCTGTCATTCTTACCAAGCAGACCGCACTCCACGGGCTGTGGGGACAAATTGTCCCTACCGAAAGGCCGTTGTCAAGGCGTGCGGCTCGTCATGGAATGAACAATCTAATATAGACACCAACATATGACCACTCTAGACTATATGGATTCTCCCATTTTCTGTTTAAAAACTTAGTTTACGCACTTTCGTTTCTGTGTTGTGCCGTGTGGCCCTTTTAAAAAGAGACAGACGTCCAAATCCTCATTTCCGGGAGCCCAATGGGCTCTTCCATATCTCGTTCAAACTTGAAAAACAAAATTTCCGGGATACCTTCTGTGGAAAGAATGGTTCGACACTTTTGCATGTAGCCACGCACGGTAATCCTGGTATACTTACTACACTCTTCCTTTTATAGACATTAAACAGTGATCTGAGAATTTTTCAAATTACTGTTCAACAATGACATAATTATTTGATCAGCTTGTCGTTGGTGTGTTCTCAAAGAATGATATAGAGTGAAACAAACTGTTTAGTTAATAAACAACTGAACATCCAGAGAAAAGCGAAGTTCGAAGTTTAATAACAACTCGTAGCTCGAGTTGACATTATTACCATTAAAGTCACAAGTGCGATCAGAGTCTGATGCACAACATGTAACCTACTTGTATGACGAGCTTCATGACTTTCAGAAATTCGCTGCATGATTTCCGGTTGAATTAGCACTGGCATGAAATTAATTAAAACCTGGACCCGCAAATTCTGTCAACTCTTATGGCCTGTGGGTGAAGTTTCAGAAGTGTTCAAATTTCATGCGTTGTCCAGAACAAATCACAGCGGCCGACTCGCGCGTCAGGACGCAGTTATGAGATGGCGTTTGCATTCGAACGTGTGTTTGCATCGATCAACTCTTGATTCAAATAGGAGGTGGTATGCCCTTTCGACTACGCTATGGGGCTGCAACGTAACCCAACAACAAGGTTTGCTCCGCTTTTCCAACCGAAATAACCCTGTGAAAGAAGACATCTAGCGGAAAATTGGAGAAACTGGCGCGCAAGCATAAAAATTTTCGATTCCATACGCGAGGAGTACGACGTTTTTGCTGAAACAGCTGTGTTTGGAGTATCTGCTGGGCTCCTGAGGCAGTGAGGATTTACTATTTGTGGTTCTGCTTTTTTTCCCGCCTTTCGAGCAAATAATATGCTTCAAATTCTTCGCCGGGCAAGTAAGTAGGAATTTCCGCCTTTTATTCTGATGGAACTTCGACTAAACAAACGCTTCGTCATTCGACTTACTCTTCATTCTGTTTGCAGAATATTGAAATATGTCAACGAGGAATAATAGAAAAAAAAGTCGACAATAAAGTGTAACAAACAACAACCTTTTGTATTGTGATAGTGCGACCCAAACTTGAATACGCCAGCAACCTATGGTCGCCATATAGTGTAAAATATCGCAAACTAATTGAAGAAGTTCAGCAAAGGGCCACCAAATTTATATTGAACTATCCTCAGGACATGACATACACTGATAGACTAATTAATCTAAATTTACTCCCTTTAGAATTTCGTAGGGAAATCTCAGATCTGATTCTCTTTTTTAAATCTAGAACCGGCCTAATATCTACTATTATCTGTGTACTTTCCAACCTAGACACCAAACCCGAAACTTTGATCCAAAGAACTATAACTTAATCCTCAAACATAAACAAGACCATTACAGGAAATCATATTTTGTTAGGTCTGCCGAACTGTGGAACACTCTGCCGTCTATTACTAAGCCTTGCAACTCACTGCCTATATTCAAATCTAGCTTTAATTCTTAATATATATGCCTCAAAACGAGCAACTTACAGTCCTCCAGGCTAGTGTAAATCTGCTTCTTTCTACTTAATTATTAGTGTATAATACCATTATAGTTTTTCTTATTCTATTTTAGTATAAAGGGGTTAAGTTGCAATTGGGACGCAAGTTCTGTTCTTTTCCCCAGTCACACCCTTAATTTCTTTGTTCCATGTGCTTGTAAATTGTGTGCCTTTATACGTTATTGCTCGCGGGGCGTGGCCCCGTCGAGCTTAAAAATCGGAATTTTTTTGTTTTCCATGTTTTCCTTTTCTGGGTCGAGAATCAGCACACGATGATTGGTTCATATGGTCACGTGATATGCGATGACGTAAACCACCGCCCGGTTGGCTCAGTTGGTTGAGTGCCGGTCTTTCGTGCGGGAGGTCGCGGGTTCGAACCCCGGCCGGACCAGCAGTCGGGGTCTTAAAATAACTTAGGAGAAGATGCTGCCTTTGTTTTTATCAGCAAATGGTAAGATCTTCACGTGGCTTGGATTACTACGTAAATTGGGGGTTCCGTCTCCCTATAGTCCTATACTTAATTATAGGGGGGACGTAAAAGAACCATTGAAGACATAAAACAAATCTCTGGCAGTGACCATCCTCAGTGCCTACTCCACAATAATATGGCGAAGCCAAATTGTTGCTGAAAAGCCCCTTGAGGGGAGCATCAATAAAAATAGAAAATATTTGCCCGCAAATAGGAATTTTATGCCTTTAATTAGATCTGCCTTATTATAGTAACGCTAGATTGCACAATGTATTCCTTTGGGGATTGGCCGATGGCGAGGAGACCTGGCGATAACACGTGGGTCATTACAATCATTCACTCTTTTCAGGGTGTCTTCAAGGCCGGACGCAATTTGCTCAACGCGGTGAGGTGATGTATTTTACCCCTCTTTGTATTCCACATTGCAACGAACTTATGTATGGCATGTTACATATGTTTCCCATTCCATATGTTTGCCAATTCGACCGTACTCCGTTTAGTTTTATTGTTTCACCGCCGCCACATGTTGGTGTGTTCGGGTTATATTATCGCCGAGTGTTAATTCATTCTCCATCATACCCTCGGCCTGCAATTGCTCAGCATAATATTTCTGATGCTACCCGATTGTGTGTTAGGTCAGTTGCTGTCCGTCGCATTCACCGTTCTCACAATTGTATGTGTACAGTATATGCATGGCGGGGTCTTTCTAAAAATTAGTCGCCCTGACGGGAATGTTTTGGTTGTGATCGCACTACATAGTTACGGTTTTATACTCATCGAGGAAAAATTTTTATCACGATTACTCCAAAACTAATTGCCAGCTATCACATTGCGGAAAGCATGGCGGCCTCACAATGAGGCTGGAGAAACTACTTCCGTTCCTAGCTAATGATGAACTGTTCTCTACAGCCCCTCCCCGCTAAATTTCTGAATTTTCGGTGGCTGTTATGCTTATAGCTATCCAGAAGGTTTTAGTCATGCTTCAAACTTTTCATTCCAACCCTTCCAAGTTCAAAGTTTTGCTGGACGTAGGATATGATATTGTGCATCCATTGTCGTTGATAAGCTTTGTTGCTCTTTTATCAAAGGGCCTCTGGTCTTGCTTCATTACATTACAAGTGGCAGTATTATTGTGCTTGTACTTGGCAATTGTTTACTGTTGTTTATATCTTGGTTCCTCGTTGTTGTGCTTGTTTGTTATCAATGACTCGTCCTCATACTTTGGTGCAATATTTGGTATTATTATCATTATTATTATTACTAGAAATATCAATTTTGGATATATCCCCTCACAAGTTAATTGAGGTATCCGGAGATGGCTTATTACACGGTTCTGCCATATACTGTGTGTGTTTGCAAACACATTGTTTTGCTCTCATGCTCGCCTTTGTTGCGCTATTCTGGGGGAGTATGACTTTATGGTCAACAACTTGGATCCCTCTGTTTCATTGCGTTTAAAAGAAACACTGATGAGGTACAGTATTTGATATCATTATTAGCATAAATATTATGATTGCAGTATGATTATTATTACTCTTTTTATTATCATTATTAATTTATTCTATGATGAGGATGATGATGATGATGATGATTATTAGTAGTAGTAGTAGTATGAGGGAATGCTCCCTTGCTGCTGCGGCGACCACTGTTGTCTGCCAATATGCTAGGCTTATGTCTGTGATTGTCGCTGCTTGTTGTTTCCGTTTTGTTGTAAGGCTTTGTGCCTGTTTATGCGGCTTTGTTCCGCAGTTTGTATGCCTGAGGCTTCGTTTCTCAGTGCATGTGGGCTTTGTGCCTGTTTATGCGGCTTTGTTCCGCAGTTTGTATGCCTGAGGCTTTGTTTCTCAGTGCATGTTATTGTAGGCTTCATGCCTATTTACCCTTACCAAACGTTTAGTATGGGTAACATATGGACTAAATATGGGCCATATATTTCCCATATATGGCAACGATATGTATCTTGAAATGTAAATGTGGGTTTCACATGGGCATCATTTTTGATATATGGGGAAAACATGGGTGAGAAGATGTGAATCACTGATATATGGAGAAAATATGGGCAATGAGCTTCCCATGCACTTCCCATATTTCCTTAAATCTGCAAAAAGAGACAATGTATGGGCAAAATATGGGTGACAGGAATCCATACCTTTCCCACATTACTTCACCTCACACAACAAGAGCAATTGTATGGGCAAAATATGGGTAACAGCAAACCATACATTTCCCATATTACTTCACTTTCAGACAACAAGAGCAATTTGTGTGGGCAAAATATGGTTGACAGGAATCCATGCATTTCCCACATTAATACTTCAGTCCTCACACAACAAGAGCAATTGTATGGGCAAAATATGGGTAACAGCAAACCATACATTTCCCATAAAACTTTACCTCTGCACAATTGCCATTGAGGTTGACCAAACAAATTCAGCTTGAAATATGTTTTGTGATTATTGCAACAATACAGTTCAGTCACACAAGTAGTCATTATCGGAAGTGTTTCAGTTTATTACTCTGTTCATCAGTTCGTCACAAGAAAGTTGACATCAAATATCTTGACATTTAAAATTGCTGCACTAACCTCGATCACCGAAGGTAAATTTATAGTCTCACTCAGGAATCAAAAGAGACAGTCGATTTTTGCAAGCGTGATGGCAATTCCTTACAGTTCCATGTATTTACACATTCTTGGCTTCTTTGGTGCAACAGTTTACAGTGCCAAGTTCCTGCAGTGGAGTCTTCGAAATACTTCAAAATGTCTTCCAGTTCCAATACGGTACATATACAGACAGCTCTAGCATGAATAGTATTCAACACACAGTTTACATGTGGAAGATACTCCTTTAAACATGGACAATGGCACAAACTCTTGCTGAAAAGTGATGTAATCTTGTGGTAAACTCCACAGATTTAGTTAAAAGCCTTGGAAAACTGCACAAACACTCGAACGACACGCAACGTAAAAACGTCAGAGAAAATTACTGAGTGGGCCCTGAAAACCAGTCACATGTTGCATTTTGACCAATCAACATCACAGAATTGTGAAGCGGGAAAATCAGTGCGCGGATGTACACTTTCAGTCGAGAGGCGGACAGAAGTGCAGTTTTCTTTCATCGTAGTGTACTTTGAAGTTATTACAAGCCTTTTGCACTGGTTTTGACCGATTGGGAAAGATGCAAAAGATAACAAAAGGACTAGGAACTTGAAAGAAGAGAAGAGCCCCGGAAAATTCACTGTCAAAGGGAAGGAAAAGTAATGGATTGTGCTAGTGCAAAATTCAGCAAAAATCTAAGGTCAGGCGAAATCTTTATCTGAGTATTTTTACTGTTGACTACTTGCATCTTAATAACTATGAACAGTGGGAATGATGCATGCATTGCACACAATCATTTTTTGATAGCTTACTTGTTCAGAGTGAAATGTAAATATAAATATTTGCAGAGATTGAAGGTACTTGTGATGTTTGAATAAAAACCGTTGGTCAAAGTTATTGCAAATCTAGTGATGTTTCAGCTTCAATTTGAACGAGCTGCAATGTTTAACTACATTTTATGAGTCAAATGTATGGAGGCAGCTATTCCCATCCTTGTTTGTAGACCCAAATGGCCTCTGCAGACACATATTTTCATCTTGGTGAAGTTGCCATTATAGTTCCACTCAATGACTCAGGAGAGACTCAACTACATTTCCCAAGCTTGATTGTATCACCCATACTTTCCCCATATATGGTTTTAACATGGAAATCCCCGCATTTTTCCCATACATGGATTTAATATGGATTCACGCGAAATACGTATTAATCCCATATTAAGATTGCCCACATTTTCCCCATATATGGTTTTAACATGGAAATCCCCGCATTTTCCCCATACATGGATTTAATATGGATTTACGCGAAATACGTATTAATCCCATATTAAGATTGCCCACATTTTCCCCATATATGGTTTTAACATGGAAATCCCCGCATTTTCCCCATACATGGATTTAATATGGATTTACGCGAAATACGTATTAATCCCATATTAAGTGCATAAAGCACTCATCACATTTATGAAGTATGGCTTAAACATGGCCATGTAAATGCCATATAAGAACCATATTGTGCCCATGTATATTTCCATATAAAACCCATATCAGGCCCATATATGGTCCATACTACTTTTTTGGTAAGGGTATGTGGCTTCGTTCCACATTTTGCTTGCCTGAGGCTTCGTTTCTCAGTGCGTGTAGGCTTTGTGCCTATTTGTAATTTAGTGCCTTTTAGAGTTTCTGTGGTGGCCTGGTGCCCCACTGATTACTGTATGATAAGATTTATTACATGTATTATTGTCATATTTATAATATTATATCCTTGTTAGTATCACTCTCATCATTGCTATGTTGTTGGTATTATGATTATTATTATTATTACTATTATTATTATTATTATTATTATTATTATTATTATTATCAGTATCATTTTTATCATTGTGTCTTGCTCTCATGCTTGCCTTTGTTGCACTATTCTGGGGGATTATGACTATATGGTCAACAACTTGGATCCCTCTGTTTCATGGCGTTTAAAAGAAACACTGATGAGGTACAGTATTTGATATCATTATTAGCATAAATATTATGATTGCAGTATGATTATTATTACTCTTATTATCATTATTCATTATTCTATGATGAGGATGATGATGATGATGATTAGTAGTAGTAGTAGTAGTATGAGGGAATGCTCCCTTGCTGCTGCGGCGACCACTGTTGTCTGCCAATATGCTAGGCTTTATGTCTGTGATTGTCGCTGCTTGTTGTTTCCGTTTTGTTGTAAGGCTTTGTGCCTGTTTATGCGGCTTTGTTCCGCAGTTTGTATGCCTGAGGCTTCGTTTCTCAGTGCATGTGGGCTTTGTGCCTGTTTATGCGGCTTTGTTCCGCAGTTTGTATGCCTGAGGCTTTGTTTCTCAGTGCATGTTATTGTAGGCTTCATGCCTATTTATGTGGCTTCGTTCCACATTTTGCTTGCCTGAGGCTTCGTTTCTCAGTGCGTGTAGGCTTTGTGCCTATTTGTAATTTAGTGCCTTTTAGAGTTTCTGTGGTGGCCTGGTGCCCCACTGATTACTGTATGATAAGATTTATTACATGTATTATTGTAATATTTATAATATTATATCCTTGTTAGTAACACTCTCATCATTGCTATGTTGTTGGTATTATGATTATGATTATTATTATTATTATTATTATTATTATCAGTATCATTTTTATCATTATTGTGTCTTGCTCTCATGCTTGCTTTTGTTTCACTATTCTGGAGGATTATGACTATATGGTCAACAACTTGGATCCCTCTGTTTCATTGCAATTAGCAGAAACACCAATGAGGTTTGGTACCACAGGACACAGGCTTTCTCCTCATCCTCTATGTATTGGACCCTTTCAGCCTCTTTATTTTAGTGCATAAGTACAGCATATTTAGACTGTGTACTATTCCTGTTCAGACATACATTATCATTGTTATGCATAGTGTTTCCTTTTTATTTATTTATTGTCTCACCATGTTTAGGCCTTGTGCCTTATTGCACGTATATTCCTGTCATACGATGGTGTTTATTTTAGTTGTGTCAGAGCTAACCAACTTCTGTGGCTTGGAAGTTGGCTTCTAAATTATTTTTCAGATATCCACACCACCAGAAGCACTCTTCCGCAGCTGTTGTTTCGGCTTAGTTGACAGATGCCACCGGATATTCTCAGTGACAGAAGCCCCCCCTTCGTTGTGGATTTGGAACTGGCTGCTGCGCTTGTCACATTGCAACTTATGCAGGGCCTCCAGTCTGCCACCCAGGGGTCCACTAAGGGTTCTGCTGTATCACCCACTCCACAACCAACCTGAGGGTTCAAGAAGGTGCTACTCCACTAATGAGTAATGGCTACACTGCTAGGTTTTCAATATTATGCTTGCTTATGTTTCTTCCACTGGTTTTATTGCCATGGCTACATTAATTTATATCAGTGTATTTAGTGGTCCTAGTGGTGCAGTTAGCAGGGGCGGCTACACTGCTAGGTTTTCAATTTTGCTTGCTTACGTTTCTTCCACTGGTTTTATTGCCATGGCTACATTAATTTATATCAGTGTATTTAGTGGACCTAGTGGTGCAGTTAGCAAGGGCGGCTGCACTGCTAGGTTTCCATTTTCGCTTACTTAAGTTTCTTCCCCTCTTTTTATTGCCATGGCTACAATGATTTATATTAGTGTATCTAGCGAACCTAGTGGTGCAGTTAGCTAGCAAGGGCGGCTGCACAGCTATTGTAGGTTTCCATTTTTGCTTACTTATGTTTCTTCCACTTATTTTATTGCCAGTGTATTTAGCGGACCTAGTGGTGCAGTTAGCAAGGGCGGCTGTGCTGCTAGGTTTCCATTTTCGCTTACTTATGTTTCTTCCACTGGTTTTATTGCTATAGCTACACTAATTTGTCTCAGTGTATTTAGTGGACCTAGTGGTGCAGTTAGCTAGCAAGGGCGGCTGCACAGCTACTGTAGGTGTCCATTTTTGCTTGCTTACGTTTCTTCCACTGGTTTTATTGCCATGGCTACATTAATTTATATCAGTGTATTTAGTGGACCTAGTGGTGCAGTTAGCAAGGGCGGCTGCACTGCTAGGTTTCCCTTTTTGGCTTACTTAAGTTTCTTCCACTCTTTTTATTGCCATGGCTACAATGATTTATATTAGTGTATCTAGCGAACCTAGCGGTGCAGTTAGCTAGCAAGGGCGGCTGCACAGCTACTGTAGGTTTCCATTTTTCCTTACTTATGTTTCTTCCACTTATTTTATTGCCAGTGTATTTAGTGGACCTAGTAGTGCAGTTAGCAAGGGCGGCTGTGCTGCTAGGTTTCCATTTTCGCTTACTTATGTTTCTTCCACTGGTTTTATTGCTATAGCTACACTAATTTGTCTCAGTGTATTTAGTGGACCTAGTGGTGCAGTTGGCTAGCAGGGGCGGCTCCACAGCTACTGTAGGTGTCCATTTTTGCTTGCTTATGTTTCTTCCACTGATTTCACTGAATTTTAGTGGACCTAGTGGTGCAGTTAGCAGGGGCGGCTGTGCTGCTAGGTTTCCATTTTTGCTTTGCTTTGCAGTGTACTTAGCACCTAGAGGTGCAGTTAGCATGGACGGCTGCTCTGCTGCAACAGTCACTGATATCAGTGTACTTATGCAGTTAGTAAGGGTACCTTTTAGGCTTGGTTTTTCTCCTCACTGGTTTTCATGTTTGGTATTAGGCATCACTCCAGTTGTGCATTGGGGCAGTGGCGCTCCAGTGTCTCGGGAGTGATGGGACAGAATAGCAAGGGCAGCTGCTCCCATCCCTCCAGGGTTACTGTTATCTTATACTTTATCCACATTACATATTTGGTGGCAGTTGCAGTCTGCAAGGGATACTCTGTTGGTCCCTGTTTGTCAACTGTATTGTTTATGGTGTCAGCAATCATATATTTTTGGTATATGTGCTGGCCTGCAGTTGGCTGCTGTACAGGTCTCCTTTTTTTCTGGTGCTGCTTTCGCCTGGGGTGGGGCGGCATCATTGCATGATGCTGTGGCGTTTGTTGCCCTCACCTTTACTGGGCCAAAGATTGCTGTATCTAAATTGGTTGTATCAGGTTACTCCTGATATTATTTGCTTAATTAAAGCGGCTGTGTGCCTTTGCGCATAGCCAAAATATTCCATAAGGTGGTTACTTTGTGTATTGTTTCTGCCCAGTAAACGGAGCTCAGGCGAAAGCTGCACTTATCCTTTACAGAGAGGATTAAAGGCATAAATGTATGTATGTATGTATGTATGTATGTATGTATGTATGTATGTATATATGTATGTATGCATGTAATTGACTTCGCTAAACAACTCGAGATGTGGCCAGTGAATTGTTCGTTACTTGTGTGTAAAAGTTAACTGCATCCCATCCAAACTCAACACCACTGGGCTCTGTGGAACATGCACGGATAAACTGGATTTTAGGGAACGATTTTGGCTTGCGTTCTTAAGTTCACCTCGGAAGCTTTGAGAATAGCCGTAAACAAATGTTTCATGGATACCACTCGGGGCTTGCAAATTTCTCTGTCGCCGCTAAATATTTAGTCCCGACAAAACTTTCTGTGGCGGCACGAAATACTTCTGGGAAGATAACAGGCCGAAAATGGAAACCAAAGCTACGATGACCTTTAGGCCGCAAAACAATGGTGATTTATGCTTTACTCTGTACATGACATCTGTTGCCTCATAAAATTCTTCTGCTTATCGTACTTTGCCTGTTGAAATGTTTCTTTCATTCGATCATGTAGCCTTTGTTTTGCAATGGTCACTGTATACCAGATATGAAAAATACACCGAAATAGTCCTGAGCATTGAGTTTGCAGTTCACAAATGACTGAACACACTGTGAAAACCGCAATAATACTGACGTAAACAAGTGTCGTGTTACATTCCTCGCTTGTTACAGAACACGAATAGTCAAAAGCCTGATAGAAGAAACGTTTTCAGTTAATAAAAGAAAACACAAAAGTATTGAAGCGAAGGCTGGATTAATCGTGGCCTCTCGTTAGAAATAAGAGTCGAGGTCAAACTGTCAAAAATCGATTGTGCATAAAAAGATATGTCAAGCATTCTTAAAATGCAGGGCCGCTCAACCTTTAAGAAGCAAGTGTCTGAGCAAGGTGTCAACAGCCAAGTTCTCTATAACTGTGTGATATTTTTCTGGTGAGAAACTGGAAGTCTCTCTTGGGAGTTCCACTCTTGTCCCTACTTTCCATTTTAGTATATTCTGGTCTCAACACAACTCACGCCGCGAGCTCACTGGCAACTCCAGTCTAGTTCTACTTGTAATTTGTAAAGGTGGCGAATTCATTACTAAACTAAACTAAACTACAAAGGCAGGTAACAGTTAAAGTACCAAGGCAGGCTACCTTTCAGCAAGATTTGAGGCCCTAATTTGACTGACCACGGGTATGAATAGATACATTGGATAGAAACAGAAAAATAGATGGACCGACGAACAGGTGCTAGTCAGCCAGATAAATTCACAAATACTGCTACACAAGATCAGACAGAATATACTATGCTAATCAGCGGCGCCTTGACTCGCAAGGAATGATACTGCAATAAAATATGTTATTACAGAGTTATTATGGACTCCCTTAATATGTTTCAGTCCAAGGATAGCATAACTTACCATCTTCAATGACTTCAAACAAACAGAGGTCTTCATGCAACTTGCGAAAATTATTATTTCCATTGCAGCGCCCGTGATGAGCAAAACATTTCGACAATTTCATTTGGAAACCGTGAAATTTATCTTGGCGACTGCTCGATTTTCACCGAATGAACTTTGCTTTTTGTTCCTGATAATGTTAGCGTCTCCGCCAGAGTTTTTACTAACATTTGAACATTTGACACAAGATTTGAACGAAGCAATAATTGTACGTAACTGCGTTTACGAAAGTGAATTTAAAAACTGGAAAACTTGAAACATAACGGTCTCGCGAAGCTTGTCTTCAAAAGAGAAGTGAACAGGCATGGGATAGCGAAATCGTGAAACAATCGAACAGCGCCAAATACGTCTAGAGAAAAGACGACAAACATGTTATAACCGACAGCATCATGAACGGATAGCGTGCCGAAGAAACGGCTCCGCAAAGGTAACAGCGCTTGAAAGCAAATCGTGACGCCATTTTGTGTTAAACTCAGATACTTATTCAGAAAGGACAAGCAACAAAGGTTAGTCAGTGGAAATCGAACAATCACCGTAACAAATATATTCTACCCGTATCTTGTAACTTGATCACTTCAAGAATGTATTAGAATCTGTATGCTGATCATTTTCCCTTAAAGTATTGTTTTAATACGCTTCTGTCGCCAGTTTCGGCTACCGTATTCGCTCAGAGCAATCGGAACTTGGAGTCTTCAATGATTTAGTCAGATGTCTTATTTTTTCTTTCAAGACTAAACCTGTAACAAATGCTGGGATAACCTGACATGCGGTGATTGCAGCGAGAATCGTTCACAAGCCCTTAGAAGTATGACTATAGGTCTGAAGCCCGTGTATAATTTGAAGTAAACCGTTCAAGTTTTGCTTTGAATCTGGGAGAAATCCTATTGTTTTGAGCTGACTCTTAAGTTACTTACCGAAACTTAAAGGAACCAGCATCAACGTCTTTAGTCTCGTTTTGCGTTGTTGTTTGGGGGTTTCCGTGCTTTACACTTTTACTTGGTCCAATCAGAGGCAACATATTGTACTGACTTAATGACTATTATGTTGATGCACTGGGAAACTGTTTGTCTGTTTTCTTTAGGCCCTTGTCAAACGGTCACAACAGTTGTTTCAACATTCTCTCAACATTGTTGAGACATGTTGAGAATGTGCCGTGTCAAACGGTCTCAAAATTTCTAGAACAAAAGAAATGTTGAGACATTGTTGATGCAAAGTTTAAACAAAACCCTGCAAACTCTTCTTCCATGTCTCAACAATGTTTAGAGGGGGTTTCAAACGGCCTCAAAACCGGCTCTTAACAATGTTGAGAGAATGTTGAGACAAATGTTGTGACTGTTTGACAGGGAGGTTTTCACGCATCACATAAAAATAGCAGCATAACAATGCGTTCATAAAGCTTCTGGAATAACGCCTTAAGGTGATTCCATTGAAAATGAAGTTGCGGTGACTGTTTTGAAACTTTGCATAATTACTGACCAATTATAGTACATGAAAGAAATAAGATAAAAAATGGGGTTAGGGTGCTTGTTTCCGCTATCAAACCGTGGATTTGTTGTGCGCCGCAGAACTTAAGCGGTTTAGTTCTGTCAGCGTTTGTTGACACGGAGTCCTGGCTACAAAACCTGAGTGCTCCAGGGATGCGAGCCGTACAAAACTCGTATCCTTCCCAGCAGCCATATTTAATAAACATGAAGCTGATCCACTATCGCGCGCGGAACATCCAGGAAATTCGCATCAAATCAAATTCGCTATACATCGAGCTGCCTTTCTGTGAGAGTTCTAGTATCACCAGTTGACTCACACATAATCGAGCTGCCTTTCTGTGAGAGTTCTAGTATCACCACTTGCAATTAACTACTAACATGTTGACATATAGTGGCCAGTCATCCCGAAAATTTGTCGGGTTCATTGGTAGGGGGTCCCTAGTTACTAAGCAGCTCTAGACAGTTTTCGATCGCCATTTTGTTTACTACCTCCACCTCCTTGTTAATTTCGCGCCTTCCCGCACAGGACTGGACACAAGCCCATCGTATATCATCGAGTTTTTGGACCATTTTTCGTTAGAATATCCAATGTGGACTCCCTGTGCGCGAGAACCACGATGTCGTACGCTACAACTTTTGTTTCCCGAGGGCTGTTAAGCAATTTCTCTGCTTCCTTGACAATCTCGAAAACTAAGACCTCGAAAACTAAGACCTAGACCTCAAAAACTAAACGCTAAATCTATCAAAATAACCCCAAAGACGTTTTGTTTGATCGATCGTTTCTTCCCCAATTGCTTTATTTGCTAATTTCTAATTGCTTTAATCACGACCGCAAACGAGCACCATACAAGGTCAGGTTTATACAAAACAAGGACAAAAGATAATTGACACCTCGAAAACTTATATAGCATCTTGTTATGCGTTGAGTGACAAGATACTGAAGTATAATAACTATCTCGCAAATCTGAATAATCATAACTTTGATGCATATTTAAATTTTCATACTGCCTTTTGTCAAACTGTGAAACATAATTTCTATTTGTTTGACAAGATTTATATCAGTTCGGAGGCGGGACTAATTATATGCGTATTACATATTGACGCTAAGACGTGCAGTGAATTAGTGCACAAAAATGCGTCTTCTTTAACAAGACTTGATCCATAAAAAAGAGTCACGAAAAGGTATAACATCATTTGCTTCTCATTTTCGGCTATCATAAATGCCTATCATTCCTCCAGTTTCTGGCCTATTAGCTCTTGACTATAATATGGTTCAACAGCCAAGCTCTTCTTCTTCTTCTTCTTCTTCTTCTTCTTCTTCTTCTTCTTCTTCTTCTTCTTCTTCTTCTTCTTCTTCTTCTTCTTCTTCTTCCAGTAAAACTCAACTCCTTTAATATTGAAGTAAGTGTCTAGATTAAAAATTAAATACCGTGCAGGTGCTATTAATAGGTTAAGGTAAGAACCTTAGAAATAAGGCTTATAATAAAAGTTATAACTAGCTCCTCTTTCATCGGAAGTCGGCCAACGATCGGTCGGCAGTCGGCAGGAAATTTTCCACTTTTGTACCTAAGAAGGACCGTACTATTATCGCAATTTAATTTTCGCAATTAATATTATTAGGCGATACTATTGTATAAAACAATTATTCCCACGCCCTGCGTGGGTACTAATCTGAACACCATGTCATTTTTTAATGTTTTTCGTTCACGGGCGACCTCCCCGCGCAGCAGGGTTTGCTGGGAAAAACATCGGAAGAGAATCACGTCCCCGCGCAGCGGGGTTTGCTGGGTAGAAACTCGGAACAGAATCACGCGTGGGGTTTGCTGGGTAGAACACTCCGTGGTGTTCTGCTGGTCCGTTGCGAAGCAACGGACACAAAAGGAGGCAAATATGAATCAAGCAAAGAATCAAACAGAAGAAACAAGTTTGTCTTCAAAAACGAAGAGAACAAGCGAGACTAAGACGAATTCGTAAGACAAGCCAGGAGCGGTGTATCAGTCTCGAGCGCAGACGGCAAACAGACAGTGCTGTCGCTGCCAAAAAAGCGAAGCAACGGTATGACCGAGAGCATTATCAGCAGAAACGAGCTCAGGAGACAACCCAGAAAAGAAAGCAGCTGATCGGGAGCATCATAGGCAGAAGCTGGCCCAAGAAACAACTCAGGCAAAAGAACAGCGCGTGAAAGCCGCTCGACAACGAGCTGCTTCCCGACGCCACAATGAAACGAATGCACAAGAGGCCCGCAGGCTTCATACTCAAAATGAGGCCAACAATCGACGCCGTGAGCAACGTTCGTCTCTTGTCAAATTCGGCGCTTCAGAGGCAACAATATCTGCATAGCCGTGGATGGGCTAACCCTGACAACCCGGCTCTGCACGAACAGCAAGAGGACAGAAAATAAGCTAAAATAGTGCTTGAAGGCCAGCCGATAGCTCCAAGGGGCAGGTAATACACGTCTATATTTACTTTCTTCACTCAACTCGTCCGTTATGCATTGCTTCGAGCTTATCGGACATTTTGTGGCCGCGATAAAACTTTGTTGTTGTGATGCGCTATAAATTTTCACGACAGAAAACTGTTTTGACCGTTTGAGTCTTTACAGTTAAATCAACTTCCAGTGTCATACAGTGCAGAGGTTAATTTGTCACTTAACAACTGGCTTTATAGACAAAATCACAGCATATATATCACTCACACAGAACAATTTGGCGTTTCTGTGCATTTGATTAGTAAGAGAGAACTGTGTTTATTAAAATTGCAGCACTAGAAACCATTTCAGTTTATCAAAAAACAGATCAAAATATTTGTCCTCTGTGAAATTATACAGTGCAAAAACTTGTGAGTTTTGGTTTAAACAGGCATTTTTTTCTTTTTTTCTTTTCTTTTTTTTTCTTTTTTTTTAACTGCTCAGCTGTTTTTATCATGTATTGTATAACGCTGTATAAGTACTATAAGTCAAATGTTATTTGAACTGTGTTTTTTATGCTGGGCTAAATTCCAAAACCCGGCCACTTTCCATAACAATACAGTTTTTGTTTGTATTTACTTCTTTGTCTTACTAAGCCCCCCTTCCCTTTGCTATAAATCATAGTACAATTAACAAAATAAACCAGCTGCAAGCGTGCTCCGTTCAGAAATAAAGCACGAAGCAAGTGACGAGAGCACGAAAGAAGTGTAGTGTTTTTCCCCACTTCTTGAGTGCTCTCGGCACTTGCTAAGTGCTTTATTTCTGAACGGAGCACGCTTGAAGCTGGTTTATTTGTTTTATAACATAGAACTTCTCCAGTTTTACAAAAAGCTGTTTTTATTCATAAAAAATGTTTGAATGCTAACAACGATGAAAAACAGATTCTCCTTTAAGGCCCTGTTACACTGTGCAATTTTCTCAGCAACTTTTCTCGCAACGGCGTTGCGACACAAGTTGCTGAAGAATTGCACAGTGTAACAAGGCTTGTCTTGCAATTTTTTTTTGTTGCGCGCAATGTTGCACAAAGTAGATCTCAGTTCTACTTTTCGCAACGCGTTGCGGCAACTTGCAACGCCATTGCAATATGTAACACCCCTCCAGCAATTTGTCTCGCAATATTTACTCAACTTTTTCAAGAACGCATGCGCACTTCTTCGGACAGTGAAAGAGTCTGGGTACGAGATTTTAATCATCCAAGATGGCGGCGCAGCTTGGAAGTACTGAGGGAAGTGATTTGCCTCATCAAATCGCAGATTGAGAAGCTATCGGAGATGGAAAATTATGTGACAAAGAAAAGAAATTGTTTATCGAGGCACTGCAAGGTTATCCATGCTTGTGGAATACAAGTCTCGCCATATACAAGGAAAAGTTGAAGAAGGTACAAGCTTCGCAAGCGATAGCGCTGCGCTTCAACCTGTCGATAGACGAATTAAAGAAACTTATACACAGTCTCAGAACATCCATGTTGCGTGAGGTGAAGCGTATGCAAGAGAAGGAGGACTACGTATCAAAATGGAAATTCTTTAAAAGCATGGAATTTTTGAAAGAAGAAATAACCGAGAGCCTACAATTGAAAGGAAACAACGAATGGAACGAAGAGGAGGTCGAAACTCTGATAGAGTTCTACAAGGAAAACGAATTCCTTTGGAATCATCATCTGAACGAGTACAGAGATAGGGACAAAAAAGAAATCGCTATGAGGAAACTCCAGAATGAGCTGGCTAATCGCTCTGCAGAAGAGATCAAATCACAGTGGCATGCACTAAAGACTATATTTGACAGAGAGGATAAAAGGGTGGAAGGAAGCAAAAGGAGTTATAACATAGTCACGATACAAGCCGCGCGCTGATTGGTCGAAAACCGTGGTTTGCCAGAGTATAAACCACGCTTACCCGTGGTTTATAAGTTATAAACCACGCTTACGTCATCCTCTGGCAAAAATAAATAAATAAATAAATAAATAAATAAATAAGAAAAAAATAATAGAAAAAAAAAAAATAATAATGCGAGAATGGAGTTTGGCTTTAAGTGAAAGACACCGGCTAGTACGGCATGATCAAAGCAGTTCACCGTGAATCGGTAAACGTAACCTCATCAAAAAGCACTTCAACAGTTTGGAGAGGGAAAATCTGTCGAAGAACGGCCGCGGCACAAGTTTCTTGTCAGCGTCGTAAAAAGCGGCTCGGTTTATTAGCACTGTCCCTAAGTACAGCATATTTGGGAGTCACAATTACATCCGTGGGTTGTTTGAAGTTGAATGCTTCAACAAGGAAGGAGAAGGCAAACCATTCAGTTGAAGAAGATCGGCCAACTAAGCAATCACTGAACATGAACGGCGAAGACAGACGAGCAGACGTGTTTGTAGTGATGCAAGAGAAAGCATTTCCAACGATGTGACTGACAAAAAATGGTTGAAGAATTTTGTGACAGACTTCAATTGATTGTACTACAAGGTAGAGTCAAGAAATTGGTAAGTTTTCATTCACACATTTTTCGAGTCGGCCATTGGAGCGTTTGTTGATTCCCTTGAAATTTGCATTTTATGCACTAGCCGACTGTATGATTTCACGTACTTGTCGTCCAAAGTTCTACGGGAAAACATAGTTTTTTTTACTGAGTGTGAGATGTTGTCTAATTTTATAGAACAGACGAGCTGGTTAAAAAGTTGAAGCGAAACAGCACTGACTTGGCAATTCGGACCGCCGAGCGGTTTAGGAGAATCTGTTTTTTCATTGCTGTTAGCATTCCAACATTTTTGATAAATAAAGACAGCCTTTTGTAAAGCTGGAGAAGTTCTATGTTATAAAACAAATAAACCAGCTTCAAGCGTGCTCCGTTCAGAAATAAAGCACTTAGCAAGTGCTTGCGGAGTAAAGTAGTCCCTAGGAGTGTCACGCTTTTTTTATCCCAAAACATCCACGTCTTGCTGAAGTGAACGCTCTCAAATATCGGACCCTGCTGAGAATTTTGGCACCTTCAATGTTAGATACAGCAGGAGGACAAAAGAGTAAAGCTCGTCATAGAAGTATGTATATCTTTCACCTATGAATATAGTGCAAAAACTGATCTGACCTGTATAATTTCTTAATATTATGGGGCAAAACAAACTACTGGGAAATGGACATGGCATGATATTGTGTGAAAGAGAACATTATCATGATGAGAACTTTCTTCTTTCAAGACCATCCTACATAAATCAATAATATAATTACTGCACTCTTCAAAAACAATGGGTAGAGTTAGCTCTCCTCTTATGTATGCAATCACATCCCAATATCATGTAAATGCTAATATAGTGTCATCTGCTTTCATTGTTGAGCTGTGTGGTGTAAGCATACATGAGAGCTCTACCCAGCAATGTCATACGAATATCGTATTTCTAGTTAGAAGATATATTCCAACCAAAGTGAGAGTGCTACAAATATTTTGTCGCATGTGTCCAGTCCATTGTAATGAACAGCCAATAAGAATAAAGAGGGGTCAGTGAAGTCTCTCGAACGCGTGCTGCCGGTGGAACTTGCTGGTAAATAAAAAGCGTTCCGAATGGTAAAGACACGTAACCAATGGTAATAGTAGCTGTGGAGTTCAGGTATTCCAATTTAGAGATGGTTTTTAAGCTAAAGCAGAAATTCGGGAGTTCATAAGGAGCCAGATAGTGTTAGCAGTTTTCACGGCTGGGGACCTTAGTTACTGCTCTTGAATTACAATCCAATTACAAACTTGTCATCAGATCAGGAACTAAAACTGTCTCTCTCCCGTGGCTTCTGTCAGTCACTCGTTCTTTCGCAATATCATTTTACATTGTATGTTACGAATTAATCAATAAGCCGGGAAGACCGCGTCAGTCAAGGGTCCACGAGGTTTACAGTATTGATGTTTAGACCCTGCTTTCATGCTCTACTGTTTCCGGAAGAGTTATTGATCGATAGATTGCTGGACCTCATTCGACCCACGCATTCTTTGTCTTGAACTTTTCTGGTAAACACGGCGTGCGGCGCGGTGGAAATGTGGCGCGAACAGGGCGCGCAAATTGTACCGATGTGCTTCAGGCGGCAGAGGGAAGAAACTAAAAGCCACGATTCTGCGACAAACACCCTTTCAAGGCAAGAATTAGGCGTTTGTCTTGTCTCCGGATGATGGAGTGAGGGAACAGTTTTAGCATTTTAATTATAGTTGTTTTTGCTATTAGTGAATCTCAAGCTGGGAATCAGTTCATTCTGATAAATCAGCACAGAGTATGCGCATTGAAGGTTCACTTATTTATGATTTTATTTGCTGTTCTTGCTGTTTTAGCTGTTAGTGAATCTCAAGCTTGGAATCCGTTCATTCTGATCTGATAAATCAGCACAATACGCTTTGGAGGTTCACTGGTTAGGATTGTTGTAGTGTTTTTGCTGTTAATGAATCTCAATCTGGCAACCAGTTCATTCTGATAAATCAGCACCATGTACGCGCATTGGAGGTTCACTTCGTTAGAATTTATAGCATACATTTACTGATACGTTTCTCATCTTCTTCAGTTCATAATATGCTTGGTTAAACTTGAAGTATCCATCTCAAGAAGGCGGCGCACGGCTTTCTTATGCGAATGTCAGTACTATTGCTCTGTGGTAACATTGCAGCTCTTCCGTTTCTATATTTCGCGTTGTTAAATAAACAATAAACTACTTTTGACGAAGAAATATGCACGGTAATTGTCCGAGGATATCATCTGTTCCGAGAAACGAACAGTTCGCTCAAGGTCAACTGTGAGATTCGAGGAACAGATAATGTCTAAGGACAATTATCCGTGCATATTTCCGAAGCCAAAAGTAGTTTATTGTTTTTATTATTCTTCAAATATTTCCTTTTGCAGCGCAAATAATGGCGCAAGGACTGTGAAGCTCTTTGGTACTTTCTGGAACTGCTTTTCCGACAAATGAATTGATGTCCTCCTTGGTAGTCATCTCGTAATGGCTTTTTGCGATATTCAGCGGCATGAAACCGCGACAAACTGAGCCTATTCGAAACAAAACTCTAATTTTAAAAACATCGGTTCAACATGTACGCTATGCTTGTCCTTATTTTGTCACCTTTATCGCTCAGTGTACCGAACGAGGTGTCGCCGGTTTTTAATTGATGGATTCCGAAAAATGCGGCCATTTTGGCTGCATTTCATCAGTTACTAAGGGGCTCTGGCTAGTAATGTGGGCGATTGAGTGGCGCGGTGTGCTTCATCTCACGCTTAGAGTGTGCAACCTTTGCTTCGTATTTTATTATGAATATGAATTATACTAAGAAAGCTAGTTATGGTCTACAGATACTAATTCATCTAAAATTGCACGTACTCGTGACAGAAGAAGACATCGTTATTACACGGTTATTCCTGTAACTTTTCAGCTTGGGAAACCTGTTAGTATGACCAAGGGGCGAATTCAACAGTGAGTTGAAAGGAGAACTTACTTCTTTATAGTTCAGTCAGACGAAAGCTGATTTGCCTATCAATTCTCACTATATTACTCATACATTTTCTGCTTCTTGAATGATTAGGAGAAAGGGTTAAGTTTTTAATATAGTTACTACCTGTTGTTAAAGTTATAATCAATTTCTGGTACGACAAATTCATTAACGGTTTTTATGAACACGAGTTAGCGTTGGCGCCTTAAAAGCGGAATGCAGGGATATTTTTTCACAAGCAATGGGCAACAAGGAAATTGCGTGTAAAAGGAAAATAGAAGGAAACAATTAAACCATGCACGTACACCAACACGGAACTTTGAGCGGAATTGCCATGCCACTGATAACAACAGCATCTAGCCGCAGCACTCTTCACCTCGAGTTTTGTGTCGTTCGTCGAACTGGTTTGTTTTGGTGTTTCACAGCTAAAAATACTATAACAATGTAGAAAGTGTCGAGAATTAAAAGATGTTAAAGTATCTGATCACGTTTTTATTCAGAACGTCGGATTTATTTGGCATTTATTGCGCGCTCCCGAACGGTTCCACCTTAGTATTAGGGCTTGCTGAAACTTTTGGAATGCGAACGTAATCAGCTGAAGAAAAAACTAAACACGTACGTGCTCTCTCTTAACAGTCGCTACTCGGCATTGCCGACCCACAACTCTTGGCAGCGGTCACATCAGGAACTTAGACAAGCTGATGCGAGTGTAACAAGGCCTTGCAGGGAGGAATTAGCTTCTTGCGAGAGGTGCCTTGTCACAGTCCGGGATCTTTTATATTGAGTAGATCAGGACTAGCAGTCAGGACTCCTTGTCGCTTATTTCGGTCCGAAGACCTTCACCAACCGACTCTCAGGCAAAACTCCCCGTCAGAGGAAAGGACGCGAATACTAATAATTCTCTTAACCAATAGTAGTTGGACAAGTCAAGTCCGGCTGGACAAAGAACAAAGTTTACAGGATATTAATTCTAACACCTCTGGACCTGTCTACTCATTTCATATTCTGTTCACTTTGCATCACAAGCAGAGTTCACACTTAGATCTGAGCAGTTGGCAAAACTAGATTTCAAAAGTTTCAAAGTGCCTTCCTTTTGCGTAAAACTGCTCCGTAACACGAGTGTCGCCAGACTTTTATTTGGAGTGTTATAATATATATACGTGGCATCGATCATACACGCAGCAGACGAATAGTGAAACACAGAACTGACAAACAGTTCAGTGCAGGAGGTGATGCAGGATAAGGTAACCTAGGGACAAGGTAAAACATTAAACACACCAATCTTGATGTAAAAATAATATCACTTGATAACTAACAGTTCTAGATATTTTGTCAAATTTGGAATAGCGAAGATTTTAGCTAAAAAGGATATTGTAATGCGCAAGCATTAAGTACTAGCGTGCGTAAGTTAAGTCCGCTTTAATCCGTTAAGTGTAGTTAGCGTGTGTATCAGATAGAGTCATTAAGAGTACACTTTTCATGACAAATGCGTTGGGCGTGTGCCAGAGTATGCATGAGTGATCACGAGTAAGAGTAACGGTGATGACAGTTAACAATGATGATTGAGCAGGCTGTGTTTTCTGTTATTCCAACAGACCTACTTCGCACGTTACAATATCAAAACAAAGAAGCGGTTTCTGGAGAACAGTTTTACGTCAAAATTGGTAGATTCCCAACTAAGAGCACGTCGTGTGGGGCTCTCCCTGTGGCCAGAACAAGGATAACCAGAATAATACACACACACAGAAAACATAGTGACTAAATGGTACGATTATAGTAGTCTTTCAATGAATGAACAATGTAATGTAGACACCAACATATGACCACTCTAGACTATATGAATTCTTTCCCATTTTCTGTTTAAAATCTCTGTTTACACACTTTTGTTGTGCCGTGTGGCCTTTTTGATAAGAGACTGACGTCACAATCCTCATTTCCGGGAGCCCAATGGGCTCTTCCATTTCTCGTTCAAACTTGAATAACAAAATTTTCCGTGATACCTTCTGTGGAAAGAATGGTTCGACACTTTTGCATGCAGCCACGCACGGCAATTCTGTTATACTTACTACATACTACACGTTTCCTTTTTATAGACATTGAACAGTGATCTGAGAAATTTTCAAATTACTGTTCAAAAATGACATAATTATTTGATCAGGTTTTCGTTGGTGCGTTCTCGAGAATAATATAGAGTGAAACAAACTGTTTAGTTAATAAACAACTGAACATCCAGAAGTTCGAAGTTCGAAGTTTAATAACAACTCATAAGTTGAGTTGTGCGATCAGAGATAGAGAATGCAAATATACTAATTTATGGTCTATGGATACTAATTTATCTAAAGATGCACGGAATACTCGCCAGAAGCGCCCAGGATGCACAAGACTAGCGACAGAATAAAACACCTTTATCACACAGTTATTCCTGTAACTTTTCAGCTTAGGAAACCTCTTATCTGTCGGTATGACCAAGGGGCGAATTCAACAGTGAGTTAAAAGGAGAAATTATGAACACGAATTAGGGTTGGCGCCTTAAAAGCGGAATACAGGGATGTTTTTCACAAGCAATGGGCAACAAGGAAATTGCGTGTAAAAGGAAAATAGAAGGAAACAATAACCATGCACGTACACCAACAGGGAACTTCAAGCAGAACCGCCATCATTCTTTATGAATTGAGTAGACTCGGCGTCGCCAACGACATTCCACTGATAACAACAGCACCTAGTTGCAGCACTCTTTACCCCCGAGCTTTGAGTCGTTCGTCGAATTGGTTTGTTTTGATGTTTCACAGCTAAAAAACACTACAACGATGTAAAAAGTGTCGAGCATTAAGTTGTCAAAGTGTCTGAACAAGTCTAGAACGTTGGGTTTATTAGGCATTTATTGCGCGCTCCCAAATGGTTCCGCCTTAGTAAGGGTTTTCTGAAAATTTTGGAATGCGAACGTAATCAGCTGAAGGAAAAACTAAACACGTACGTGCTCTCTTTTAACAGTCACTACTAGACATTGCCGACCACAACTTTTGGCTGCGGTCACTGTCACAGATCATGCAGCTCTGTATGAGAGAATGAATGGGAACTTGCTGTTTCTGTTGACTGGTTTAGACAAAATGGCCTTATGAAACCCGGATAAATTTCAAGCACTATGGGTTCTACTAATCTTGACTTCACGTTCGTGGCAGAGGGCTGTCAGATTGAGTGACATGGGGATATAGATTTATTTGGCATTAATATTGATTGTAATCTCAAGTTTCACAAACATATTTCTAGAATTTGTGATAGAGCGAATAAGCAACTGCAGGTAATCAGGCGATTTAGGAATTTAGTCTCAAACAAGACTAAATTGCGATTATACATAGCGTTTGTTTTACCCAGTATTGCAGCAGTGTGTGGGATTTCTGCGGAGCTCAAAATCGCGACAAATTGGAATTGTTAAATAAGCAAGTACTACATGTTGTTCTGAATGATTTTTCATGTAGTTAGGAGAGATTACTAAGTAAGGTTAAAGCGACCTCATTACAGGATATGTTAATTTTAGTATATAAGTGTTTGGTTGATATGGCTCCGGCATATTTAGCTTCTTATTTTAAGGCGCGCTCCAGTTCTTACCAGCTACAAGGGGTAAACAAATTAGCCCTTCCTAAAGTAAAGACAACTACCTATGGGCTACACTCTTTTCGCTATCTAGCTGTGAGTACTTGGAATAATATTACTGATAACGCCAGGGCTACATCGACACTGCCTACTTTCAAGCGCCTAGTTAAAGAGTTCACATTCTAATTTAGTCTTTTAAAACTTCTGATGGATTTTATGCTTCTGTAAGGTTCGGAGATATTAGCATGTCAGAGTGTTACTCTGTAAATTCGAACGGAAATATAGTTTATGTATGTATGTATGTATGTATGTATGTATGTATGTATGTATGTATGTTACACCAGGAACTCAGAGGAGCTGATGCGATTGTCGTCATACTTTTATTTGGAGTGTTAGCTAAGTCCTGTTTGCCGTTTGTCGTCGAATCTGCTGTTATTATCAAGCATTAAAAATAAAAAAAATCCGTTAAGTGTAGTTAGCGTGTGTATCAGATAGAGTCATTAAGAGTACACTTTTCATGACAAATGCGTTGGGCGTGTGCCAGAGTATGCATGAGTGATCACGAGTAAGAGTAACGGTGATGACAGTTAACAATGATGATTGAGCAGGCTGTGTTTTCTGTTATTCCAACAGACCTACTTCGCACGTTACAATATCAAAACAAAGAAGCGGTTTCTGGAGAACAGTTTTACGTCAAAATTGGTAGATTCCCAACTAAGAGCACGTCGTGTGGGGCTCTCCCTGTGGCCAGAACAAGGATAACCAGAATAATACACACACACAGAAAACATAGTGACTAAATGGTACGATTATAGTAGTCTTTCAATGAATGAACAATGTAATGTAGACACCAACATATGACCACTCTAGACTATATGAATTCTTTCCCATTTTCTGTTTAAAATCTCTGTTTACACACTTTTGTTGTGCCGTGTGGCCTTTTTGATAAGAGACTGACGTCACAATCCTCATTTCCGGGAGCCCAATGGGCTCTTCCATTTCTCGTTCAAACTTGAATAACAAAATTTTCCGTGATACCTTCTGTGGAAAGAATGGTTCGACACTTTTGCATGCAGCCACGCACGGTAATTCTGTTATACTTACTACATACTACACGTTTCCTTTTTATAGACATTGAACAGTGATCTGAGAAATTTTCAAATTACTGTTCAAAAATGACATAATTATTTGATCAGGTTTTCGTTGGTGCGTTCTCGAGAATAATATAGAGTGAAACAAACTGTTTAGTTAATAAACAACTGAACATCCAGAAGTTCGAAGTTCGAAGTTTAATAACAACTCATAAGTTGAGTTGTGCGATCAGAGATAGAGAATGCAAATATACTAATTTATGGTCTATGGATACTAATTTATCTAAAGATGCACGGAATACTCGCCAGAAGCGCCCAGGATGCACAAGACTAGCGACAGAATAAAACACCTTTATCACACAGTTATTCCTGTAACTTTTCAGCTTAGGAAACCTCTTATCTGTCGGTATGACCAAGGGGCGAATTCAACAGTGAGTTAAAAGGAGAAATTATGAACACGAATTAGGGTTGGCGCCTTAAAAGCGGAATACAGGGATGTTTTTCACAAGCAATGGGCAACAAGGAAATTGCGTGTAAAAGGAAAATAGAAGGAAACAATAACCATGCACGTACACCAACAGGGAACTTCAAGCAGAACCGCCATCATTCTTTATGAATTGAGTAGACTCGGCGTCGCCAACGACATTCCACTGATAACAACAGCACCTAGTTGCAGCACTCTTTACCCCCGAGCTTTGAGTCGTTCGTCGAATTGGTTTGTTTTGATGTTTCACAGCTAAAAAACACTACAACGATGTAAAAAGTGTCGAGCATTAAGTTGTCAAAGTGTCTGAACAAGTCTAGAACGTTGGGTTTATTAGGCATTTATTGCGCGCTCCCAAATGGTTCCGCCTTAGTAAGGGTTTTCTGAAAATTTTGGAATGCGAACGTAATCAGCTGAAGGAAAAACTAAACACGTACGTGCTCTCTTTTAACAGTCACTACTAGACATTGCCGACCACAACTTTTGGCTGCGGTCACTGTCACAGATCATGCAGCTCTGTATGAGAGAATGAATGGGAACTTGCTGTTTCTGTTGACTGGTTTAGACAAAATGGCCTTATGAAACCCGGATAAATTTCAAGCACTATGGGTTCTACTAATCTTGACTTCACGTTCGTGGCAGAGGGCTGTCAGATTGAGTGACATGGGGATATAGATTTATTTGGCATTAATATTGATTGTAATCTCAAGTTTCACAAACATATTTCTAGAATTTGTGATAGAGCGAATAAGCAACTGCAGGTAATCAGGCGATTTAGGAATTTAGTCTCAAACAAGACTAAATTGCGATTATACATAGCGTTTGTTTTACCCAGTATTGCAGCAGTGTGTGGGATTTCTGCGGAGCTCAAAATCGCGACAAATTGGAATTGTTAAATAAGCAAGTACTACATGTTGTTCTGAATGATTTTTCATGTAGTTAGGAGAGATTACTAAGTAAGGTTAAAGCGACCTCATTACAGGATATGTTAATTTTAGTATATAAGTGTTTGGTTGATATGGCTCCGGCATATTTAGCTTCTTATTTTAAGGCGCGCTCCAGTTCTTACCAGCTACAAGGGGTAAACAAATTAGCCCTTCCTAAAGTAAAGACAACTACCTATGGGCTACACTCTTTTCGCTATCTAGCTGTGAGTACTTGGAATAATATTACTGATAACGCCAGGGCTACATCGACACTGCCTACTTTCAAGCGCCTAGTTAAAGAGTTCACATTCTAATTTAGTCTTTTAAAACTTCTGATGGATTTTATGCTTCTGTAAGGTTCGGAGATATTAGCATGTCAGAGTGTTACTCTGTAAATTCGAACGGAAATATAGTTTATGTATGTATGTATGTATGTATGTATGTATGTATGTATGTATGTATGTTACACCAGGAACTCAGAGGAGCTGATGCGATTGTCGTCATACTTTTATTTGGAGTGTTAGCTAAGTCCTGTTTGCCGTTTGTCGTCGAATCTGCTGTTATTATCAAGCATTAAAAATAAAAAAAAATAAAAAAAAATACGTGGCATCGATCATCATATTACACGCAGCAGACGAATAGTGAAACACAGAACTGACAAACAGTACAGTGCAGGAGGTGATGCAAAATGAGGTCACCCATGGATTTGGTAAAACATAAAACACACCAATCTTGATGTAAAAATAATATCACTTAAGGACTAACGGTTCTAGATATTCTGTCAAATTTGGAATTGCGAAGATTTTAGCTAACAAGGATATTGTAATGCGCAAGTGTTAGTTAAGTCCGTTATAATCCGTTAAGTGTAGTTAGCGTGTATATCGGATAGAGTCATTAAGAGTACACTTTTCATGACAAATGCGTTGGGCGTGTGCCAGACATGCACGAGGAATCACAAGTAAGAGTAACGGTGATGACAGTTTAACAATGAGTATTGAGTAAGCTGTGTTTCCTGTTATTCCAAAGGACCTACTCCGCACGTTACAATATAGCTAGCGTATCAAAACAAGAAAGTGGTTTCTGGAGAACAGTTTTACGTCAATCGGTAGATTCCCAACAAAGAGCGCGGTCGTGTGGGACTCTCCCTGTGGCCGGAACAAGGATAACCAGAATAATACACACACACACAGAAAACATTGTTTCTATTGGCACGATTAGTAGTCTCTCAGTGAATGAACAATCTGATATAGACACCAACATATGACCACTTTAGACAAAATGGATTCTTTCCCATTTTCTGTTTAAAATCTTTGTTTACACACTTTTGTTTCTGTGTTGTGCCGTGGGTCCTTTTCATAAGAGACTGACGTCACAGTCCTAATTTCCGGGAGCCCAATGGGCTCCTCCATTTCTCGTTCAAACCTGAATAACAAAATTTTCCGTGATACCTTCTGTGGGATAAATGGTTGGACACTTTTGCATGTAGCCACGCACGGTAACCTTGGTATACTTACTACACGTTTTTTTTATAGACATTAAACAGTGATCTGAGAATTTTTCAAACTACTGTTCAAAATCTACATAATTATTTGATCAGCTTTTCATCAGTGACATAAACGGAAAAGTAATCAAACTTAGAAGCGTCATTCCACTCAATCCACATAACACGTTCATTCTTAGACTCAGGAATTAATTTTAAACAACTAGAGATCAAACCATTAACGGGAATTGGAAAGTATAAAACTATTTGCATTTGCCGATGGCTGTGTCCTCAACTAACTCGCGTAGATTTTGCAACTTATTGTGACAAAGGCCAAGGGCATGCACGCAGTTCTCATCGTGGGAGGTGATAAGAAGTTAGAATAGCGGATATTAGCTCATTTAAAACAGAAACGTCCTCTCTGACTATAAATACGGCAGTCACCTAAGCGGATTCACTTGAATCACCAAGAGAGGTACTGTGTGAGGAATAAGGATTTCGACAAGCACGAAGGTAAGCGCTTTTAAACGACCGGGCAAAACTAGATTTTTATTTGTCTGGGCCCAGTTTTTCAAGCACGATTAGGCTAATTGCGCGGATCAGGTCTAAACTTTCTTGTCATTCTAAATCTGAAAACGTAAAAGCTTTGTCCACAACAACTTTCTTGATAACGTTTTAAGCCCGAACAAGCTTTTCATTCCATCTTCGAACAAAATTCTGCAGTATATTGGCAGAAAGGTTGAGAGAAAGAATTTCCTTAATCCTGGATTAGCTTAAGGTGGCTCGAAATAGTTTTTTGACGCGCGAAACACTGAGTAAGTCGAAATTTCATCATCTTGGCCCACTCGTCTTCCACATCAAGAATCTGACTCCGAAAGACACATCGATCACACAAGGGACATGTGCGACCGGCAAATAGCTGGCAAACACAAGAAACCTTCTCCACCTTCAAGAAATATAGGTTATTTACCGGGCAGGAGGTCCGTAATAGAGGAAAATTGTACCCGAATAGTTGTTGCCTCGGTCGGTATCAATGCCGATAGCACAGTTTTACCCTATACGGACCGACCAAGCCCGGTAAAACACATGTTTATATTTTTCCCTTCAATTTCTTGACTTATAGTGTTGACAGTAGTGACAAGAAACGAGGCAAGAGCACAATAGCACAGCTGAACGTGAACTCGATTGCATAAACTTCACTTTGCGACTGTAATTCGGTAGGAAACCACAAATGATGAAACGATAAAAAATAGAAAACACTGGATAAGAAAAATCAGGCATACCTGAACGTCCACTGATGAATATTGTTTTTCCCGCTTTCATATTGCTTTCATCGTGCACAGGCGTACTTCAGTCCAAAGTCTCACAAATGACTCACCGTAAAAATTACACTCTTTCACGAGTCCGGCTGGTAGTGTTTCTCAGGCCAGACATGTAGTACTTCCACTGTAAAACAATTAATTCGGGAGCAATACTTTTCCATACAACTTTTAGGTTTCCTCATCGCGATGCGATTTGAATTCTAGCTAATTCTCGAGTTTGTCCTCAGTGTCGTCCGTAAACTCAGTTGGACGTCCAAGATTTCCTTCAGTGCAATATTTCCCATCGCATATAGGTTCTGGTTAGATTATTCACTGTTCAACGACTGAAAAACGGAGGAAAAACTCAAAGCCGCTGGAGCGGCTCGCTGTGACAATTCATGAATGAAATTGGCGGCTTTGTACAAACTCGCCTTGCATCAAATTTTGAAAGCTGATTGCTTACAGCTTTTTGACTTTCGTTTCCGCTTTGATATAGTTTTCCAAAGCGTTTAGCTAAGAAAAACTAGCTAATCGTACAAAACCTCAGACTGAATCAGGCGCGTTTTTGGCGTAAGATACAGACACTGGAAAAAGAACTGCCCGCTCAGGAGAAATGCACGCGCAGGCATCGTGCACATGCGCAAATGCTGATCTTGTACACCCGAAATTTTTGCGGTTTTCCTTCGTGTTTTTGCGAATAAATCCGCTCCGAGTCGGTGAATTGTCTCTATTTTTTCCTCATTCATTTAACTGAAGCCGAGAAAAGCCGACGTCTTTTTTAAAGAATTTCTGTCAACAGAAAACCAGATGAGAGAAAAAATAGATTTCCTGCAAAACGTGTTGACAGAATTTTACCAAATTTATGTATTTTGTCGCTTTCCGTACACAAAACAAGTATGCAAAATTTCAAAAAAAATCACCGAGGGAATATGAATATAACTAACTTTTTCCCGCTTTTATATCACTCACAACAGGTGACGTTGTGTCGCCATGGTAACCGATATCTGCTCAAAATGTATGAGGACACACTCTTCATAAGAACTCAATGCCATAGACATAAAACCCTTTTGAGAAAGTAAACGCCGATTAAACTAAACAGCAGGTCATTTCCTGGTCTATAAACTGCCAGAAACTATTACGAGCCACCTTAATCGACTTTCGAAAAACCGGGCCCTGGAACATAATTGCAACAAATGTGTGTGTGTGTGTGTCACATTTTACTATGTATTCGAAATATAGTTTATCAATCGCATCAATCCTGCAATTTGCTCCTGGTTTGAGTTACCGAAGTTGGTAACTGTTTAAACTCTATTGTGCACCTTATTTGGAATCGGCAACTGTTAAGAGCCTAATGTTGCAGTATTTCACAAACTGGACAGCGATTGACAAACAAAATTATAAAGATAGTAAAAACCACAGTGTAATACAAAAATGGCTCCAAAGTATGGTTTGTATCCAAGCTAAAAGAAATACCAACCATTTGTAACATTCATAGTTAGTTGCACGTGTGAGTTGGCTTTCATTAAAGTTGAATTATATATTTGTTTCTCTAGGAAACTAAAATATAACCAAGATATGTTGAAGACTGGCGTAGCTTTCTCTGGCGGTGGAATCCGGTCAGCGGCGCTCTGCTCCGGGGTCCTGCGCAGGCTCCTTCAACGCGGAGTTGAACCAGACTACCTGAGCTGTGTATCAGGGGGTGGTTACACAGGCACGGCCTACTTGGACTGGAAATACCGTAACAGGCAGAAAGACGACTCCAGGTGGCACATGAAGTTCTTTGAGCACATGCGAAGCCGAGCCGGTGTGCTCTGTGATTGGCGCAAACCTCTCCACGGCATTTTGGACACGATGATCATCATTGGCCTGATGCTGTTTGTCTCTGTAATAACTCCATTTGTTGTTTGGGGTTCTTACGCATGCCCGCTGGCTTTTCTTATTGATTATCTGTTTGGTGACATATTACGCGCAGACAGATTTCGATGTGCAAACCAACAGAACTCTACAGCTTCTTTGGACGATTACTGTGCTGTTCAAGTAGGAACGGACGCTTTTAGAAGGATCATACTTTTCGCAGTTCCTTTGGCGCTCTTTTTCCTTTTCTACATCTGGGCGAAATTCTCACCCATATTTTCAGGGTTGGCCCAACTTCTCTCGACTATCGCCGGTTTGCTGTTTGCCTTCACGTTTGGTCCTTGGTTCATTCACGACTTTCTGGAAGGAACTCCACAAATTGTTCAGATCGCAGTCGTCATCATCAGCATTGTCATGTGGTTCTTTGCTCCTGTACTTCGTCACAGGGCCTCGTTCGTCCTCATTGTTTATTCATTCGCCCGTGTTGTTCGCTGGCGTGTGTACAAAGGAGATAGCGGCATCAATTACACGGAGGAGTGGTTTCATGCCCTTTTGTTTACTTCCGGGTTGGTGATGTGCTTCGTGCCCTTGATCGGTGCTTTTCAGGCGCGTCTAGTCCACATCTATAACAGGTGAGTCAAACTTAAATTTGGTCATTATGCTCAAAGATTCAAAGATAATTACTTGCCAGCAATTCCTTCGACCGTTCGATTAGTTTTCAAGTTCTTTTTTTTTTTGGCTGACCTCTCGGCTGCTCGCGTACACATTTAAGCAGTTTAAGACTGAAAAAATAACACGGCGACGACAACGCTAGGAAACAGTACGTTTGTCTATTTTGAGGTTGCTTATTTTGTTCCGTTTTTGCCGAGGTTATTTTACTTTCCTTTTCTCTCACTAAGTCGTCTACGTCCTGACAACAACCTAAAAGGCTATTTAAACGATTTTTGCTCACGACTGTCGTATGCGACTTTCTTACGACACAAATTGTATCTTGTTAAACGACTCGAAAACAGTCGTTGGACAACAGTCGCAGGCAAAAATTATACTGTGTAAATCGACCTTTAAAAAGAAGCATTTGAAGTCGCACGCGAGAGCACGACGACCCTGAGATCATGTCAGTTTAACTTCACATATTCAAGTACTCCTTTTGTCGTCTGCAAATAGTTTTATTATTTCGCCGACGTTGCTGTCGTCCTCTCCCGTTCTGTACCTTAAAGTCCCTAATGTCCAGTCTTTAATGATCTTCACTTCTCATTATCAATCTATTGCCATTGCACAAATCTTGGGACTGAACTTTCATCTACTCAAAAAAGTTTTTGTTTGAGCTAGATAAATGCCAACCAAACCCATTTATTTTAGTAAAATCTGGCAAGCCTTCCCATTTGATTTCGTCTGCTCCGATTGCCGTTTTCGATAGCGGATACTGGCATTCGGCTGCCGTGTACACTCTTGCATCATTAAAGACCTCATTAAAAATATGCTCAGTTCGGTGACTTGCAAATCAAAACGTTCCAGTTTCAGGACAGTTGTTCTGGTAATCTTCTAATATCTCTTTCTGAAGTTACTGAAGCTCAAAGTGAATAATATCGCAATTTGCGTGAGGAATTAGCCATCTGAGTTGCCGCGACTTGAGAAAATGATGTCACAAATGAAATTGGTAACAAGGTCGCAGGAACGCGGCCGCGGGAAAATACAGAGTCAGATTTCGAACACAGAAAAAGCTCAGACACTTTTCTTCATCGTTGCAAAATGCACTTTGGTGATCTATTAATTTAGGATGTTAGCTACCGATTTGGCAGAAAAAATAACTATTGACCTACATGGTCGTTATAGTGGCCACCACACGGGATATTTTGAATGAAAATTAGTGTTGGTCCAATGGTTTTCCGTTTCCATCACGAGGTGTTAAACATTACATTGTACGAAATCGTGGTAAAAGTAATTCCTCCCCTTTCCTTTATTCTATTCGGCACTTTTGGTCTCGTTTAAAAAGCTCCGAAAAAGAACCCGTGATGACAAAAGCGGAAAAAATGACACACCCCCTATTGAGATTGGACACGAACAGCGGAAATGGAAAGACAAGTTATGCTTTTCAGCACGAGGGTTGTCCAAAGCTAGTCCACAATTGACCAAAAATTCTCTCAATCTCTTGGCCAAAGAACTGCAGGTTTTTATGAGAAAAACAAAAGACACTAAAAATATTGTTGTACAATGAAATTGTGTTGTGAGCAATTTAATCCTAATTCAGGAAAGAGCAGGGCGCAGGACCTTAAATTGGATAGTATTTTTAGATGTATTCGGTCTGTGATTTGCGTCTGTTTATGTAAAGGTATTAGCCGGTGTCTAAACATTTATCGGTACTTCACTTTTAATTCTCTCTCCAGGTGGCGACTTCAAAAAGCGTTCTATACAGAAAAAAGTGTGGGAACATATGGTTGCACAGGGATTAAGTGTAACGACTTCATTCTTGGGGCACATAATTTCTTTTTGCCAAGAAAAGATCAGCGTGCGTTGCTCCTAAATGACCACGTGGATTCATTGAGTCTTGGCGACTTGCAGAGCATGAAGCCACAGTACATCTCCAACATTGTTGTAAACGAATGGCGGAGCAACCCGCATGACAAACTCAAGTACGAACTGCTAACCATGAGTCCAACGGAAATCGAAAGAATAGATCATCAGCCAGGAGCAGAGGAATTCTCAGGAAAGTTGGCACCAGAAGATATCAAGCTATCAGAAGCCATGGCAACATCAGCCGCGGCAGTCTCCCGGCACATGGGGGCATATGCAGACTCAGTAGAGCCAATCAAACATATCCAGACAATTCTGGGCCTTGGCATGGGAGCCTCTATGGTCTCCGATGCTGCTCATGAGAAGAGAGAGGGTTGCTTTTTGAAGGTAATGAATTTCCTTCTCACCCCGCAGTATGCTGGTATGTGAGTGCCTTCTTCTGTGTAACTATGTGCTCTCAAAAAAGCAATCCATCAAGGATTTGATTATTTCTTTGGCAGAGGTATCGGACGCGAGTCAAAATAACAACTCGATTTTTGATCAGTTTTTAGTTCAAGTAATTGTGGAAAGAAACGGCTCTGGCTCGGATGATTGTAGAAAGTAATCGTGTGACTGCTTTGGTTTTGGGTTTGCTACGCTTTCCGACTGGTTCCTAACAAGTTTAGAAAACAGTCTTGGCTACTCAAGAGCAAAAAAAAATAAATAAATAAATAAATAACTGGTTACGCTATTCTCATCAAGAAAGCAAGGCGTGGTGATAGCGTGTTCTCGCACTGTTGAATGGATTCTAACTATTAATCGCAATTACTTGGTTTTGATTTTTCCCGTACTTCTAGTTGGTCCGATGTGTAATTGCTAGCCTTATTGATTGGCTCTTTGATTTTGGGTCTTTTGGGGGCAAGGGAGGAGGGTATACATAACCACTGATTTTGTGAGCTGAGAGCCGCTCTGTTTCCCACACAATTTTGTCTAGGATTGTAGTTCTTACAATTACTGGCATTCCATTCTATTTCATTATGGTGACTTTGCAAGTGTCTAAATCCTATGAAAAGAAAAAAGGTGTATACTGATCTTCAGATCAGACCTCTTGAAAAAAGAAAAAGGATCTTATCTCAGATAATTTTTTTGTTTGGTTTTGCAGTTACTTCCTTACATTATCGAAGCTGTTCGCGTGGCCCCTGTGATCGTATTGCCGGTCTTCCATTACTTCGGACCTGGTAGCCCGATGTTTGTATCCATTGGTATTTTTGTATTTTTCTTCTTTCTTGCCCTTCTGACTGCTGCATCCGTGGTCAATACCGGGAAAACAAATCCAGGCCAGTTAGAAAAAGTCACCAGGTAACGTAACACTCAGAACCGTGTCAGTTCTGCCGCTCAGCTCGAAACAATTATTGATTAAAACATTTTCGTTTTCTTACGCTTGCATGAGTAGCGCTTAATAATTCGATGAGATAATTAACAAATGACACAGAGCCATATTATACATATTCGTTTTGTTTCGCTGAACTTACACGGAAAGTTGTTAATACTAAAAGGAAGTTGAAGTCAGTGTTAGCAAAAAATATGGCAAATTCAAACTTTTCCGCGAGTCTTGCTTAATACCCTGGGTACCTCCGCAACTCCCGAGAACAAGAAAGCCTCTGGTTCCCAGGTCTTGCCTCTTTTTTGTCTTAGAAAAAATAAGGAACTTGCTGTGTCGATTTAGAGAACGCTTGCGTTCAGGTCTTTGATAGTTTTCAGGCCTTCTTCATTTACAAACTAATTATAAGGGATGTCATTAACCAAATAATTTTGTTCTTTGTTTAGGTGGCTTCTTGTTCATGTGGCTTTTTGCCGCTACATGCGAGACCTCCTCAACATTACCAACACAGGACCCATGCCTCCCGCCATTTTACGCCTCAGTGACGGCGGCCATATTGAAAACTTGGCCATCCTACCGCTGTTAAAACAAAGGCTGCAAAGGATTGTGGTGGTAAATGGCGGCTACACAGTCCCAGACAGCTCCTATGGAGACACCCTTGTGCACGCGCTAGAGCTGGCCAGGGAGAAGCTGAATTGCGATTTCCTGGGTTTGGACGGCCGTGACGTCATACAGGACATCAAAGACAAATTTGTGAAGAGAGCACCGGGGCAACAGCCAAGGAACTACAAGTTCAGAGTTGATTACTATGAAAGACAAACCGAGTTCTGTGAAGACAAGAAAGTGGGCGAAGGAGAGGTCATCCTAATCGCACCACGTCACCCAGAAAAAGGCGTCCAGACGAATGAACACTTGACATGGAAGAAGGTGTTGCGTGACATCGACGTGGATCTTGAAGCTAATCTGTGGGGGCCTGGGCCTGACCTGATAGCCGAAGAAGTTGACCGTCTGACGTTCTGTTGCTGTGAGTGCTGTCACGACAAACCATTCTGTGGGATTTCTGAATCACTGTGTGGCGTCTTTCCCCAGCACGTGACAGCTAACCAGTTTTTCACGCCAACCATGTTCAGCGTGTATCATCGCGAGGGCTATCGCGCATGCGTGGAGGCTAACGTCGCTGAGTTCTTAGGAGCAGCGCCGTCCGTTGAAATGCATACCATCATTGAATCATAAAAAAGACAATCTTATCTTTTACGGCCAGAGCTTTACTCTTCCTAATATGGACACGATCAGATATAAACATATTGAAGAGTCTTTTTCAGCCACATTGCGTGTCACTTTGTGTTTTGTGTTTCCTTGGGAACGCTTGATTAGTTTGCAAAAATTATCGACCGTTGCATACAGAACAAAACGAAACATAACTAAGTTGCAACCATCGTACCGTGTTCAGCATGTATCATCGCAAGGGTTATCGCGCATGCGTGGAGGCTAACGCTGCTGAGTTTTAGAAGCAGCGTTTTGTGCTGACAAAATTACCACTGTGTAGCACTAACGAGGAGCGGCTATCTTTTTTAATGAGGTGCTAAGATTCGCAAGAATAGGAACCGCTAGGTTAAACCACATTAGGGTTCTTATTATATAATTTCTGAAGAAATTAGTAATAAAATATAGAATAATTTCAGAAAAAAAAAAAAAAAAAAAAAAAGGAATTAGATTGCACTTAGTAGTGTATAAATTGATAAATTGACCGTGTACAAATATTTATGAAATTCCACGCAGTGATCTGAGCAGCTTTATAAGTAAATGTTATAGCAAGTTAAAAAAAAATGAATTAGTGGAAATTTAGCGTTCGACAGGTATGAATTAGAGTCACAAATGAATAAAGTTCCCAAGCACCAGTCTGTAGGTTTTTAATATAGAGCACCCGTCAGCGTGCTACTCTTGAGTAATAGAAACATGCATTTAGTCGTCGATTCGTCCTGCTTTGGTTTCATATTTTGCACTATCTATTAATATTTCGTCTACTGGCTCGTTTGTAGCACCGCTTTGAGCTACGCTGGATGAATAAACCATAAAACACAGTTTCAGTGTGGTTTGACTAGCGCGTTGACACTCGACGCCTCAACACAATCACCAGGGAGAAGTCGTCACAGCTTTGATCGACCGAATCACCCCGATCGCCAGAGTTGCTGCGATCGCCCAGAGGTTTCCATATGATCGTCTCGATCCCGGGGGGGGGGGGGGGGGGGGGGGTACTCCCATATATTTCCTATATAGGGACGTTCCGCCCAATAGGGTTATCATTTTCAGGGTCCTCTGTCTTAAACAGGGTATCAAATTTTACATTTTTGTGTCATGGACAGGGTTATTTTCTGAAGA
Organism: Plumapathes pennacea; assembly: GCA_964036295.1. NCBI lineage: Eukaryota > Metazoa > Cnidaria > Anthozoa > Antipatharia > Myriopathidae > Plumapathes > Plumapathes pennacea. The sequence continues at coordinate 34,344,960 of OZ038462.1, forward strand.
TCTTGTCCTCCCCCTCTCCCCTCGACCACACATTTTGCACTCGCCATTTTTTCGCGCAATTTCGTAGTATGCTCCAGTGGAAACGCGTGCAACGTAGGCTAAGTTATTCTCTGATATTAAAAAAGAAAGACTACGCGCAAACAATTTTCGATAAACGGACTGGTGTTGACATGACCAAAGATAGTGTCTTGAATGGGGTAATTTTTTGGTCCAGTCTTGAACAGGGTATCAAATTAGAGCACTTTGTCTTAGACAGGGTAGCAAAATTTACATTTTGGTGTCTTAAATAGGGTCAGGGTTTTATAGAGTCAGCGGAACCCCCCTACCCTAATTCCTATTGAGTACCCCCCGTGGGGTCACGATCGTCCTAGGTGGTTTCCATTACAAATTTCTATAGCCCCGATCGTCTGGGGTAGAACCGGTGCGATCCTTGGGACCACAATCGCCGGTGACTGTGTTTCCATATGATCGCTATGATTTCCCTTGATCGTCCCACTACTTTTGCGGACGATCGAAGTGATCAGGGCGATCATATGGAACCCAGGCTTAATGCACGCATCAGATCGCGCATACTATCTACCTCTTATCTTATGCATAGTATTAGAGAGTTTAAGATTGCCGTTTTCCTCAGCTCGCAAACCGCAAGGAGTCACACGTCGCGTCTGTCGTACTTCTGTAATGTTTTTAACACCAGGAAGCATTCCTTAAGTCAAATACCGCAGCAATACGATCCAATCATCTCAGAGTTTACTAGCTTTTTGACTGGAAAGTACGCGTAGTTTTTCAAACGTAGCGTGAAGTTAGATTATGTGACTTTTTGCGGTTTGCGGGTTGCAGTATACCGTAACAGCAACCTTAAACTGCCTAATGTAATAAGTATTAGTACGGCCAATTCATGTGTTTTCCACGAGCGACAAGGAAATTGCTTGTAAAAAGAAAATAGAAGGGAACAATATCCATACGGAATTTTTAGGCAGAGTCGCCATCATTCAGTGATAACTGTTTAAATACTTTTTACAGAGAGAAAAACTATCACTCCAGAAGCCTATTCATCAAGAAACTGCAAATTATTAAAAAGAAATTATTTTAAGCGGTTTATATTGGTTCATATGAACTCAGCAGTACCCAGATTTTGGCAGCGTCTATCCGCAGTATTCTTTTACCCAAATTTTTGTGTCGTACGTCGTTTGCAAGAACTGATGTGCATTAGACCACATTATTAATGCTAAAATCGGCGGAATTATTACAACTATTTTAGGTAGTTGAGCTGTCGGCACGTTATCGACTGGCTTGCGTCGTCAAGTAGGCTAATTCTGCTTTCTCAGCCAAAGAAATATTTTAAAGTTGTGCAGGGTATGGTTTCTTAAATTGGAATGCGACAACAATTTCTATGAGTCCTTGGTAGCATGGACATTACATGAAAGAGAAAACTAGAAAGAACAAGGGCGACACCAACACGGAAATTTAAACCGGAATTATTTGAGAGTATTCTTACCTCGTCATTCATGCGCCACATTCCAAAGAAACGAACTAGTAAATAATGGATTCAGTTATCAGTAACGCATAGAAGGACCGAAGGAGACAATATTCGCGTTCAGAAATGAATTTTCATGCAGACAAAGAGACGACTGCCAATTTTCCGGCTTGTAAACGTGTCACAGGGCCTCTTTCTTTATAAACAACAACCTGCACGTGCCTGCCTTCAACAACTCAATAACATTGCGTGAGAGGAGCCGCATTCGGTTCATAACATAAATTGTTTTCTTTATCCATTCTAACTCACCAATTTTAATTAAAAGCACTTCAAAGCACTTAAAAAGGCTGGTACTCATTGGCGGGTCAGTTCAAGAGGACCAAATTGTATGGCTTACGTACAAGTCATTAGCTATAAGCATATGACAATATAATTATTACTTGTCATGATATTAAAGAGGACAGCGTCCAGGACAGTTGTGTACATCTGACGCTCTATATCACAGGTGAGATAAATGTCTGTAGGGAAATGTAATCAGGTTTAATTATTGAATACTGGTAGTCTTGTCGATAATGAGACCTGTGTCCTGTTCAGTCATTTCACTCAGATATGTTGTTGTTTGATTTCAAGGCATAAGTGTCATATCAGGTAAACTATGTGCTTGGTTGTCTGATCGAGTTTTAGGTTACAACCGAGCGTTATGGTACGGCTTTCCTTTCCTGCTTTGGGGGGACTATAGTCTATAGACTATAGCAGAAGAAATTGCCAATTCACTTAGTAGCTGCTTCTGTATGTCATAAACTAAAATATTGTTACAAATATGTAACAATAATAAGCTAACCGCTTGTTTTTTGTACTCTCTATTACAAATAAACCACGTCTTCGTTAATTTGTTTGTTATTAACGTTTCCTCCTAACTCGAGAAGATTATTTATCGCACTGAAAACCACGGTACATTAATTACACAGATAAGCAAATGGGCCGGGCGTGTTGTATACTACGGTTATTGCAGTTGTCACATTCCTCTGTACGGCACAGTTTTAAATGGAATCCCGATCTTTTTAGACAGTGGGAAGTATTTTGTCAGTGTGTGGCAATGCAGAGAGAAACAACTGTGACACTGGCAACACGGAACTTTTAAACAAAGAATCAGGAATTTTTAAGAGCACATTCCAAAATGCACCAAAGTAAATACGAACATTATGAAACAATGAAACTAATGAATTTAAGGATAATGCCTCCAACTCTTTGTCAGTAGTAGTCATTATTTTTCCTATTATAACAATTAATGATTTTTTTTTGTTCCCTACATTGATAAGAAAAATGAGTCTTATAATCCCAGCATATAGTAGTTGAGCCGGATACTGAATGAATCAGCTTGCAGATGAACCGCTGAAGACTCATCATCAAGCCGGTCATTGAAAGACAAATTTTTGTTTGAGCAAGCAAAAGATTTTTAGCTTCTCATGTTGCCGTTTAAGAGCCATGTTCGATAATATTTTTCTTGAGATCTCACAGAACTGAACTATTTAACTGAGCGTATCAACTAAATTATTACAAGGGGGAATATTATTACAAGTCGACACGTTATCAAGCGGGACAGTGTTATTGGCAAGCGAAAAAGAGAGCACGGAGAGGGTTTGCAGCACAGGACGTCTACAGGATAATAATTGTGGTATATTTCAAACTGGGTACATCTATCTGTTTTCAAGGAATTGACTCAATAACTTTACGCGTATTAAAAAGAAAACCCTTCTCAAATTCCCACACCCATGGAAGTTGTTGCTCCCTAACGTTAGCTCCAGGTATTTACCTTAGTATTATGAACTTTTCCAGCATACCATCCCTTGCTAAGTATGGTCAGAACAGGACTAGCTTTCTCCGGTGGCGGAATACGGTCAGCGGCCTTCTGCTCTGGTGTTCTGCGCAGACTCCTTCAGTATGATGTTGAACCAGACTACCTGAGCTGCGTATCAGGGGGTGGCTACACAGGCACGGCCTACTTGGACTGGAAATACCATAACAGGCAGAAAGACGATCCCAGATGGCACAAGCAGTTCTTTAATCGCATGCGAAAGAGAGCCGGTATGCTCTGTGATTGGCAGAACCCTCTACACGGCATTTTAGACACGATGATCTTAATTGGTCTGATGCTGTTCGTGAGTTACATTGCCCCGTTTATTATTTGGGTCTCTTACGCATTCCCCGTGGCCATGTTCGTTGACTTCGTGTCTGGAGACATCTTGCGAGCCGACAGATTTCGTTGTCCAGAGTTGCAGAAAAATGAACGGAACGCCACAGCAGTACGTGACACGGCTGCTTGTGTCGTCCAAGCAGGAACTCTGGCTTACAAAAGAGTTTACTTGTTTTTTCTCCCATTGGCGTCGTCCATTTTTTTCTACATCTGGTCCAGAGACTCACGTAAGCGCATCTCAGCACCCGCTCGCTTTGTATCATACATCTCCGGCTTGCTGTTCGCCCTGACATGTGGCCCTTGGTTCATCAACGACTTTTTGGACAAAACCCCAGTCCTTGTCCAGTCTGCTGCCGTCCTTTTTAGCATTTTTACCTGGTTTGTTGCTCCTGGACTTCGAGACACGGCATCTTTAATTCTCCTTGTTTACACTTTCGCCTATGTAGTCTACTGGCGCGTGTACGATGCCACTATCCTTGGTATCAAACAATCAGATGGATTGTTTTTTACGCTTTTGTTGGTCTCTGGGTTGGTGATATTTTTCACGCCCTTTTTTGACGTACTTCAGGGGCGCCTTGTCCACATTTATAATAGGTAAGTCTAATTCCCTTGCAGCAATTTTGGGGCAAATTTTCCACGCTAACAGTGATATGTTATGCTTACCTTTTGGGTTGTGAGGGTTCAGCTGAGCTGTACTAGTGTACACTAATGTGAATTTTCAAAATAGGCCTCAAGTTCACATAAACGTTAATAAGTGTGTTATTTGAAAAGTGCTTGCCTCTTTGTCTCAGGTGGCGACTTCAGAAGGCATTCTACACAGATAAAGGTGCGGGAATAAATGGGTGTTCCGGAATTGGCTGGTACGATTACTTCCCAGGTTCGTACTGCTGTACTCCCCGGCAGAATGACCCTGAACAGCCGGCGCAAGGACCTTTATACTTCAGAAACGAAACCCAACCTTACATCAGCATTGAAAAGCCAGCTGAGGGACCGTTGTGTCTTTCAGACTTGAGACATGTAAAACCACAGTACATCTCCAACACCGTTGTTAATGATTGGCGATATTATCCACAAGACAAAAAGTACGATCTGCTGACGATGAGTCCAGAAAAGATCCAAAGAATTAGTAAATACCAGGCTCAAGTGAACGCTGATGAGGAGTTACCAAAATACAAAAGAATCCCCGAACAGTTTTCAGGCCAGCTGGAACCAGCAGATATAAAGCTGTCGGAAGCCATGGCAACATCAGCTGCCGCTCTGTCGTCTCATATGGGCGCATCTGAGGAGTCAATGGAAATCCTCCATCACCTTCAGGCAATTTTAGGGCTTGGAATGGGCGCGGTGGTTATCTCTAATCTCACGTCTGAGAGGAAAGAGTCAAAGAACAAATGTCTAAAGGCAAGTATAATCCATTTTAGTCTCGTTTGTGTAGGTATGAGTTATAGTTTTGTGTTTTTCTCAATAATAGTGTTTAAATGTTTCATAGATTACGTGAGAGGGTCATCTGCAAAAGATCTTGAGCATCATCATTACTGTGTGCAAATCGTCATTTGGTCATTTGGTCAAATCGTCATTTCTATTTTTTTAACAATTTTACCTACTTACTACTCTTGTATCGATCGTCTGTAATAAGCACCGATCTATAAGCATTTTGTCCTGCTTATAATAATATCAACTGTTTCTTTGTTGCTGTTGTTCCAGTTCCTGTTGAACTTTGCTAAAGACCTCTGTCCACCTTTTTATTTTTTATGGTCTTCCCCTTCTCTGCGATCTTTCATCCACAGGTGATTCCCCTTGTCATTCAGGTTGTCCGCGTGATGCCACTGGTGTTCTTGCCCATTGTTTATTTTGCTGGTGCTGGTGATTCTGATTCAATGCCCATTGGTGTCCTGGTGTTCTTCGCTCTTCATGTCCTTTTATCCGCCTCGGCAGTGGTTAATACCGGAGTTGAAAAACAAGGATGCTTGGTAAAATTAGCAAGGTATGAATTCATTATGAATATCTTGGGGAATCTTTGAACATACAAGGGGGAGGGGGGAGGGTAAGGAGAGGCGAGGTGTTGTGAAGGAACCTCTCCCTAGAGGTTTGCATTCCATCGGATATATTTTGCATATCTTTCACCTTCAACACATAGCCTGATTACATCCTACAAGATCGGGTCATTTTGGCCATTATGGCTAATTAGAAGCTCTGCTGGGTCAATCAATGACGTCATCCACCCTTTTTTCTCCAGAAGAGTGGAAGAAACCAAATAAAAAGTGAATATGACCTATAGATTGGGCACACTACAGGATCACACTATTTTCTCACACTGGCATGTGTGTTTTTTTTTTTAAACTTTGTCAACTTTTCCAAAATGCCTTAAGTTTTATATAAATATCTCAGCTTTATCAGAAAAAAATTGCTCGCCAGGGTCCTTGTAATAAGTCCGACGGATAAACACTTTTTATCCAATACATTTCGTTGGAAAATTTCCCCTGCAGATTATAGATTAATCCGTTTCAGCAGAAAACCTCTTTCGATGCAAGTTACCCAGTCATTTGTGAACCCTTTCGGCCATTAGCCCCCTTGGCCCCGTACATGGGGATTTTACAGTAATATGCCGGCCAACCGCGTATTCTTTTTCTTGATTCTTACCTCCAGGTGGCTTGCTATCCACGTACCTTTTTGCCGCTACATCCGAGAGCTCTTCGACGTTACAAACACAGGACCAGTTCCTCCCGCCGTCTTACTCCTCAGCGACGGCGGCCATATTGAAAACTTGGGTATCCTGCCGCTGTTAAAAAAGAAGCTGGACAAGATTGTTGTGGTAGATGGAGGGAACGGTTCCTTTCGAAACACCCTTATTAACGCGCTGGAACTTGCCAGAAAGAAACTGAACTGTTCCTTCACCACCATGGACGGAGATAATGAGCTAGCTGACATTAAAAAAAAGTTTTGCCAGCGTAGTGTTGAGCGGCCCCAGAAGTACTACGAGTTCAAAGTCCAGTACTGTAAGCAAGAAGGGGACGACGAAGACGGGAGGAGGAGTGATGGAGAGGGACGCATCATCGTCATCGGACCTCGTTACCCAAGCACTGATCAAAGTGAGTGTAAATGGCGGTCCGTATCACCCAGAGATGCAGAAGTTCCTGATCCAGATTTGTGGGGTGATGGGCCCATACTCGCCTCTGCGGAAGCGGATCGTCTCACATTCTGCTGCTGCGAGTGTTGTCATGACAGTTGCTCTCAATGCTGTCATGGTAAGTGTAAGTCCGTCTGGGGATGGATTAGTAAGAAGCTTTGTGGCGTCTTTCCACATCATAAGACTATGAACCAGTTCTTTACCCCGGCTATGTTTAGCGCTTATCACCGGGAAGGCTACCGTGCATGCATGGACGCCCACATTGTTAGTTTTTTTAAAGATACAAATGAAAACATGTAAACTGAAGAAGTGTAGGCTCTGGTCGGTTTTCCGCTGTAGACTCGCGATCGAGTAATGCACTGAAACTGAATACCAGAGCAAGGAGCATTATTTGGTAATTTGTTTCGATTTCCTTGTTTGATTGTACAACATATAATCGCTGTATGATTAAGTACCTCTGAGAACTCAGAGGACGGAAAGATTTACTAAGGGGTCATGTTCGCTTCCCTAGTGGTTCAAAGTGTAGCTAATAATTGTTTAAAAACTAAGAGGTTAAAAGAATATTCGTCCTCCTCATTTTTTGGATAGCTTTGTGGCGACTGGTACCACGAGTCATACAAAAAAAGTGTTTGAATTTTGCCTTTTATATATCATTTTATCCGCCCGACATATTCATAACTTACAACTACCTTGACAGCAAATTCTCTCAATCAGTGTGTAACTGTGTAGCTGAGTAAAACCCCGCTAAGTCGAACTCCCAAAGGAAACGAGAAAAAGTAAAACCCGCTAACTCAAACTCCCAAGGGAAACGAGAAAAAGTAAAACCCCGCTAAGTCGAACTCCCAAAGGAAACGAGAAAAAGTAAAACCCCGCTAAGTCGAACTCCCAAGGGAAACGAGAAACGGTTCGAGTAGCGGGAGTCTGAGTTAGCCCATAGTAAATGACTGAAAGGGAAATCCAAGGGAAATGGGTTTGAGTTCGAGACAGCGGGGAGTTCGAGTTAACTGAGTTCGAATTAGCGGGGTTCTACTGCGTAACTATATTGTTACTAAATATTCAGTACTTGCGTTATACTTATAGCCGTCAGAATTTTAGTAGTGTTGTCACTTTTATAGGCAGTGACATAAACATGGAATAGAAACATTCTTATGCTTATTGTTATCGTTTATACGCTAGTAAAAAGCCAGCCTTTACTAAATAAGACTATACTCAATAACCAGACACTCTGATAACTTTTTGGCTACCAGTTGGTAAAAAGGAAAGCTGAGAACTGTAGTTTTGGTCGATGTCCGTAGAGACGAAATGTATAATTATACGTCTGTTACATCACACGTCTTACCAGCTGATCAGGGTGCTTTATTAAGTGGTACTTCAAAGAGCTCGATAGGATGGAGATCGACGGATTACCCGTTTGAATCGAGACAGTGTGTCAAAACTTACTTTAAATAAACAATTAAATAACGTACAAAGTGTGCCTCAGTTTGTAAGGTGACCAGCAAACTTCCCTGCGCGGCCGTATGACAACGTACGACAGCTGTCGGCCTTTCATTTAAAAAAAAGTATAAAACACGTATTACTGTACACACGTAGTTCCTAAAGTCGTACACTGGCCAACATCAGAGAAAGGACTGAACAAGCGCGATTGTCTCAGATTACACAGTGGATCGGAATCGTGAGCTAAACTGTCTTGTCAGCATGCTTCAGCGAGAGGTTTTCAAAGCAAAAATGATTCAAAAAGAGGGAGTCAGACATTTGACAAGTATGCATGTCGTTTGAAGAATGCGACGAAATCTCGGAAGGAATAGTCTCTCTGAAGCCTCGGTCTGGTAACAGCGGTCCACTCATTCATGGCTTTGTAACCGCTCTATTTTGCAAATGGCGTGACGTTGCGAGAAGACAGTATCTGTGAAGAACCCCCCCCCCCCCCCCCCCCCGGGAGGGGGGTACTCCCATATATTTCCTATAGGGATGTTCCGTCCGATAGGGTATCATTTTCAGGGTCTTCTGTCTTAAACAGGGTATCAAATTTTACATTTTCGTGTCTTAAACAGGGATATTTTCTGAAGATTTTCTCCTCTTCCCCTCCCCCCTCAACCACATTTTTGCTCTCGTCATTTTCGCGTGATTTCTTCATATGCTCCAGTGGAAACGCGTGCAACGCAGGCTAACTTATCTAAACTTAGTCTTGAACAGGGTATCAAATTAGAGCACTTTGTCTTAGACAGGGTAGCAAAATTTCCATTTTTGTGTCTTGAATAGAGTCAGCGGAACACCCCTCCGGGGATTTACTTGAGTGTGAAATGTTACTGAGTGGTGGGGGTGGGGTGGGGTGGACTGTTCCCACTTTCAAGGTAGAATGACATAAAGATAACTTTATTTTAAAGAGAGTGCTAGTTTTCATTGGTGTGTTTTCTTTTAGGTGTCCCAAGTAGTGACTGAACATGAGAAGAGCTACACTTTTTGACTCTCTGACTTGTAAACGTTCCTCAGGTAAGAATATATTTGGTTTGTTTGCAAGATACCTGACTGAGTGACCACGATGCAAAAAAGGTATTTGTGCACAATGCTTTGAATAGTTTGTCTTCAGGCAACTATATACATGCAAAAGTGAAGACTCAGTCATTTCTTCTTGCTTAGGAGCCAGCATCATACCCAGACAACATTGAACTGCAGCTTCCCAAGAGTGGCAATATATACCTATGTGTAATTTACATAAAAATTGCTTGGTAGGTGAGGTGTATTAATGCATGTATGGTAAAACTAAACTGGTTTAAAGCCATGCAATGAACAAACTGTGAGGTGTTTGAAATGTTATAACTAAATGCAAAACTGAAACAGGTAATTTACAAAATGCAGTCCATAAGATGACAAAACAGACTAATTAATTCAAGGATCAGGGACATAAATACTGCTGTCACCAACAACAGTCTTTCTGGACACTACTTTAATCCAGACAATCACAACTAACCTACTAAAATGCAGTCTATAGTTAAACTTGGTTTAATTAAACTCTTATCCCAATTTAAGGTCAGGTAAATTATATCAATATGTGACTAAAAGAACTTAATTCGCAACCTGACATTGCATTTAAAACACAAGAACACATTTTTGTTTGGTGCATCTCTCTAAAGTGGTTTTTAAGATTTATGATCTCTTCCCTTTGATAAGGACATTGCTATTCTAAACTTAAGACAAGTGTAAATATATTATACATATGCACATCAACATATATGATCACACTATTTTGTTTCGGAATAGCTTGCCATATCTACTGCTGTCTTGTTCCTGTAAGAGGAAAGTTAAGGATGGAGCTTCTCAACAACAGATACATTATGTGTTATGTGCACGGCATGGAGAGAGGACCTTTTATGTGATGGACGATTGTTTATGGTTGAACTTGAACAAGCAATTCAACGGGTGGGGTAGCTCCACGCATGCGCATTTCAACAGACGGCGCTGCTCCTAAGAACTCCGCGATGTTAGCTTCCACGCATGCGCGATATCCCTCGCGATGATACACGCTAAATTGGGTTGGCGTGAAGAACTGGTTTCCCGTCGAGTGCTGGGGAAATACGCCACACATTGACTTAGAAATCCCACAGAAAGGTTTGTCGTGACAGCACTCACAGCAACAGAACGTCAGACGGTCAACTTCTGCGGCTCCCAGATCAGGCCCAGTCCCCCACAGCTCTGCTTCAAGGTCCACGTTGATGTCACGCAACGCCTCCTTCCATGTCACGTGCTCATTTGTCTGAACGCCTTTGTCTGGGTGACGTGGTGCGATAAGAATAACCTCTCCTTCACCAACTTTCCTGTCTTTACCAAACTTGGTTTCTTTGTCGTAGTAATCAACTCGGAACTTGTAGCTCCTTGGCTGCTCTCCGGGTGCTTTCATCACAAAGGTGTGCTTAATATCCTCGATCACGTCACGCCCGCCCTCACCGATGAAGGAACAATTCAGCTTCTCCCTGGCCAGCTCCAGTGCGAGCACAAAGTCCAACGCATAAGAACTGTCTGGAATTGCTGAGCCGCCATTTACCACCACAATTCTTTGCAGCCTTCGTTTTAGAAGAGGCAGGATGGCCAAGTTTTCAATATGGCCGCCGTCACTCAGATGTAAAATGGCGGGAGGCACAGGTCCTGTGTTGATGACACCCAGGAGATCTCGCACGTAAAGACAAAAAGGAATGTGGACAATAAGCCACCTGACAAGGGAAAAAAACAAGACTGTCGTAACACTCTCATAAGTTATGTGCGTAAATAAGGATAGATCGCTCTATTATCAGAACAGTCAACAAAATAGAAAAGTGTATATTGACCTGTTTCTTGCTCTTTCAGTTTAGTGAAATGGTCGCTTAGCTCTCAAGAATTCTGATGTTTCGGCCGAGGAAACACCTATAAACTTAGTGACTCGAGATAACGATAGAAACATGACCCAATCATTGGATTGAATTTCTCTTGAACCTAAGTATATTATAGTTTATATTTTTAGTTAATATTATAGTTTATAGTTTATAACTATATATATATATATATATATATATAGTTTACATTATATAAACAATAAACTACTTTTGGCGAGGAAAGATGCACGGATAATTGTCCGAGGATATTATCTGTTCCGAGAAGCGAACAGTTGCCCGAGAGCGAAGCTCGAGGGCAACTGTGAGCTTCGAGGAACAGATAATGTCCAAGGACAATTATCCGTGCATATTTCCGAAGCCAAAAGTAGTTTATTGTCTTTATTATCCTTCAGCTATTTCCTCTCGCAGCGCAAATAATGGCGCAAGGACTGTGAAGTTCTTTGGTGCTTTCTGCAACTGCTTTTTCGACAAATGAATTGATGTCCTCCGCGGTAGTCATCTCGTAATGGTTTTTTGTGATTAATATTACTGTGTTCGCATATTGTCCATAAACAGCGATAGTTCGCGAGGCGGGGCTTAATCGCTCGTGAGCGGACGTTATTCGGTCACGTGTCACGATTCCACCAATCACGCGCGGGAGGAAATATTTGATGGGTCATAAACTCTGACATTACCTGACCATTCTCTCTAAACATCCCGGATTTTCACTCCCAGTGTTGACTACGGATGCGGCAGTTAGAAGGATCGTGAAGAAAAAAAACACGAGAATGCCAATTGGTACAAGCACCGGATCTCCAGAACCGAAGAAGTGAAAAATGGGTATAGCGATTAACGGTGCGACGCGAACAGCTTCTATAATGTAGGGAAGAGACTGCAAAGTGAAACACAAATATTTAATTTGGCGATAAGTATAAAGCGTACATTTGATACTAAAGTCAGTGTTTATTGGGAACATGCAAATAACAATACAGACAAACATGGAAAATAAATGAAAGATAATCCTTATTACACACAGCATGCCGTGACCCTCATGCCAACGTGTGATATGGTAAAAACTCAGTTGGGTATTTTGCAAAAAAAAAGTGATATGCAGTATTTCGGCTTACACGAGTAACTTGCAGTTCTTTCACTTGTATTATGGAAACACGACGTCCCCAAAAAATAAGCCCAATATTTCCCGGCTAATTGCTAGAAATCCGGCGATTCTTAACTCCTTTTGTGTGTCGAAGTTAAGCACCAGCAAATTGCAAGCGCCATACAGTAATAAAGAACTCTACAAGTACAAAATAAATTATTACATATAAAAACATACGAACATGCAATAGTTGTACCTTTAAAAAGCAACCCTCTCTCTTCTCGTAAGCAAGATCAGAGACCATGGCCGCGTCAACTCCTAGCCCCAGCATCGTCTGAATATTTTTGAAGGATTCCGACGACTTCTCCAGGGCGCCCATGTGCCGCGACACCGCTGCCGCTGATGCTGTCATGGCGTAGGAAAGTTTTACATCTTTTGGCGCCAGCTTTCCTGCGAATTCCTCCGCTCGTGGTTGACAAACAATTCTTTCAATTTCCGTTGGACTCATGGTCAGCAGATCGTACTTGAGCTTGTCCTCCGGATCATCTCGCCACTCGTTCACAACGATGTTGGCAATGTACTGTGGTTTCATGTCCTGCAAGTCGGCAAGGGACAATGCACCCTCGTAGTCATGGGCACGTGGCTGTTGCTTACCCGGCATGCAAAGGTGTGTCCCTGGAAAGTAGTCGTACCAGCCAATCCCTGCACATCCACAGGTCCCTACACTTTCTTCCGTGTAAAACGTTTTCTGGAGTCGCCATCTAGAATGGGACACACGTTTCTTTAAATATAATGAAGGAAATTTTGCGCGCTCTGACACAGTTACTACAATCTTTAAATAAGAACACTTGCCGCATGTACTAATCCACGAATAAGCGCCCTCTTCCTCCCTCTTGTATAAACGCCCCCCTCGGATAATTGCCCCCTCTCTCTTCCTTTTTGTTGTTTTTGCACAAACGGTAAATTAACACAATCCAAATCGACGTGACGTTGTGTGAACACGTGGTACACGTTTGGCGAACTAGCTAAACCAAATTTATTACTAAGTGTGTCGCTATTAGAACTATACAAACGGCTTCCGTTGTGTTGTTGTTTATGGGAAAATGCTGGCCAGGATTAGGGAAAAAATGAATAAGCGTCCCCCTTCAAATAGGCGCGTCTTATCCTAATCTTGAAATAAGCGCCTTATTCGAGGCCGGATTGTTGTTAGTTGATGTTGATGCTGCACCGCTATTTAATTGTAATTGCTGGTTTGTATATATGCTAGCGTTTTATCAATTTATTGTCGCGTGGCACTTTTTTATTAATGTGCTGCTAGTGTTGCTTAACGCAAGCAAGTAGCTATGTCGTCTTTCCCCTGCTAAATTATGTCTTCTTCAAAGTAAAATCAATCGCTATATACTTTGCTTGGTTGAAGCTGTTTGGTTTACAGCCTCTGTGTTTGGAGCTGTAATTGTTTTAATTTTGTTGTTAGAAAGTGAACAAAGAACGTTTTATTCTGTGACAAGTGGCAGTTAAGACTTACCTGGTGTAGATGTTCACAAGACGCATCTGAAATGCACCAAACGCGGGAGCGAAGAACATTATCAGCCCAGAAATAAACAAAAGCACCAAAAACAGTTCCCCCGTATGTTTGATGCCGAAAACAACCCCGTTATACACGCGCCAATAAATAACATAGGCGTTTGTATAAACGATAAGGATAATCGATGCCTTGCTTCGCAGAGCTGGAGAAACGACCCACGTGAGGATGATGAAGACCACAGCGCCGACTGGAATCGCACTTCCGGTGTGGTCAAGAAAGTCCCGGATGAACCAAGGACCAAACGTAAAGGCGAACAGCAAACCAGAGAGAGCCGAGAGAAGTTGGGCCATTCCTGAGAATTTGGACGACAATTTTGTCCAGATGTAGAATAGAAAACTCAGACTCATTGAAACCGCAAAAAGAATCAGCCTGGAGAAAGCTGTCGTTCCTGATTGGATGGCACAGGCGGCGCTGGTGGTATATGTGGAGTTGTGTTCATCTACGCAACGCACTCTGTCTGCTCGCAACATATCGCCAAAGAAGAAATCGATGACGAAGGCCAGCGGGAATGCGTAAGAACTCCAAATAACAAACGGAGTTATCACAGAGACAAACAGCATCAAAGCGAGGATGATCATTGTGTCCAAAATGCCGTGGAGAGGTTTCTGCCAGTCACAGAGCAGGCCGGCTCGACTTCGCATGTGGGCAAAAAACTGCTTGTGCCAGCTGGGATCGTCTTTCTTCCTGTTACGGTATTTCCAATCCAGGTAGGACGTCCCTGTGTAACCACCCCCTGATACGCAGCTCAAGTAGTCTGGTTCGACTCCGCGTTGAAGGAGTCTGCGCAGGACACCAGAACAGAGCGCCGCTGACCGGATTCCACCGCCGGAGAAAGCCAAGCCAGTCTTGGACATCTTGGTTGAGGTTTTGCAAATTATCAAGGTTTCCTGAATTATGTAAGAAATAATTATGTACGTTAGTGACACTAAGTCATATACTGCAACCGTGTTAAACGACAATGTGTAGAAATTTATTCTTGTTAAACTTCTCGCCCATTTATTTTTCATTTGAGCCCGAATTGATATTGGACTGACTGAAATGTGATATGATTTGCATTTTGTAGAATTATACAATTTATTTATTCTTTTTTGGAATTACTCACAAGCAATAAGTTGCTGCCCTCAAGAGAGCATACCAAGAAAGGTCCTGTTTACAGGTCACTACAGTGCTAGAAGTCCTTCGGCCGATCAAGGGAATGTTGCGCAATTTAAAAATTGGCCGCCATGCTGAATCTGTTGGTCTTCCTATTGCTAACAATCACAATATGAAAACGCACAATTGGCGACTTGTAAACGTAAATCTTGCAGTGTAAAACCGTTTATTTAGTTGAAAGGTCTGTTCGTGCCGAGAAAAGCGAGAGGCTTCTTGTTTACTATCTTCTTTCAGCTATTTTGTATTTAATTCAAAAATAAATCTCATGGGGATCCCGTTTTATAACGCTCCTCCGCGTTTAAGCTTATCGAAGGGATTTTTTTGTATTTTTGAAGCCGTCGACACTCAGGTTTCATCATGACTTGACCCCATTTTTTGGGGGAAAACAGAGCTAACTATTATGTGTTTATAGTTAGACTGATAATAATCAAATGATACTGCTACATTGATTCACCCCTTGTTGTAGTACAGTATAACTTTCCTTGCTTTGCAATTTTCATGTTATTTACAGTATGTGCTTGTCTACAAAGTTGGATTGCTATGTTCTTGGTGTATTCCGCACTTTCATTCTATTTGAGCTGTTTTAGCCGTGATGTAGTTACCCTGGGTGCCAGAGGGCCGCAAGAGGCTGGGACGACGCCCCCAAGCCCACCTCGGCTTCGCCTGGTCCCCAGCCTCTCGTGGTCCACGCAGCCAGAGCTGCCGAGAGCGAGGAACCTCTGACACCCAGGGTATGATGTAGCCGTAGTCGAAATATTATCTGTTCGACGTTTCGGTTTGCGACTTTCACACGCTCTGCAAGATGGCTATGACGGCGCTCGAAACGTCAACTAACAAAATTTATCTTTTACGGCGTTCAACAAACTTACGTTTATGATTAAGTTATAGTGGTGTGACGTTTGTGTTACTTGATTTCAATCTCAATAGTGTATATGTTCATCAAGTAAATAATTATTCAATTTTCCCAAGGTCAGGTTGACCTTGTATCAGATGGGATTACAATGAAATATGCAAAGGCTATGACCTATGTTTTCGCTAAAAAAATGGCTGATTTTGGCTGACTCTATTACACCACCTTGTAACAGTGATTTCTCTCCTAGTGAGTATTGATCAGTTTGACCTGAAAATACGTGAGTTAAGTTTGTTTGTATAATTTGGAACGAGTGATAAATGATTGTCAATTACTTATGTGACCATTGATACGGTTTCATTGGTTGCATTCTCACACAATACTGTTTGCATTTTCCGCTCCAGAGAATTTGAACCAAATGTCTCTCACGGTTATATACAGCAATCTGAATCTCATTACAAAGGTCGCCTCAGTGATTGATATTGCAAGTCAAAACAATATGAATTCCTGCCTTGCACACACGTCTCATGCTTTTAACTAATACCTTCCATCCGCCCTACATTACACCTTATACAAAAGTAATATATAACTGAACCGCACGATGACTGGGGTGAGTCACGATAATGTCACCACCTGACTGCCCAAACCCTTTCGAAACAATGTTTGACTATCCGACGTAATGTTAAAAAGTGCAAAAACATCAATTTTGCTTAACAATAACGTCAACACTGCCACCAGAATGTGCTCATCGGGAGTTCATTTCATTTGAGTGGCCACACCCTCATAAATTTGACAGTGAAGTTGATTGGTTCTGGGTTGAGACTTTAGCAATGAATGATAACTGTAAACTCAGTAATCGAGGGACCAAAAGGCACGAGCCATGCAAAGTTTGTGAAAGCTACAGATCTTCCAACCTAATTTAAGTCAAAGAGCCGAGTCATGCCAAGAGAACAAGAGGTTATTGGGCGACCATTTGAACGGTAGTTGTTATAAAGCATAATGCAATGTTTGATAGTACTTACCTTAATGTTTGTCTTTTGTCGCCTGCGAACCTTACTTGCGTGTGAACCCAAGTGGGTAACGGACGAAATTAAAACCGCTCGCGGTTTATGAATTATAATATTGTTTACAATCTTTTATTCGAGTTCCACTCAAGCATGCACCATATACTTATGCGTAAAATACCATAACCGGTTATGATATAGTACCATCGAGTTTTTCAATATCCCTTTCTGAGGTAAATAATTTTGAAGGTAACGCGTGCTAGACGCATTTATACACAAAAATGTATGACAAGAACTGAACGATATGCCGGTAAAGACCGCGGACAAAAAGATGAGTTTGCGGATTACGTGCTGGGATGACGTAACTGACAAAAATGATGGACAGAGGGCCATGACGCAAATTGGATTATTCTCGCTTTTTCCAAAGTTTTTATTTACTTGATTGTTACACTCAAAACATCGGGTTACTAGGTTACCAGTTACAATATAGGCATAAGTCCCTTGATCAATTTAAGAAGGATCCACGGCTGCTACCGCCTTTTTTGAGGTATAAAACATATAGGGTACAGATTCACTTATAACAAAAGAACAGCTAGGCAAGTGCAGCACTTACCAGCCTAATACTTGTTTTGCCTTTTCGGCCTTGTTCATTTGCCTGCCTTTCAAAACTCTTTCAACACTTTCACTCCTGAGCTCATATACAAATTCTGCCAACCATTCAAGAAGAAAATGTATGAGAGATGAAATGAGAATTGATGTTTTAATCAGCTGTCATTTGTGCAAGGTATCAAATGCCAAATTCTCCATACTGTATGATATATCTCTGGTGGGAGACTGAAAAGAGAAAATTTGAAGTTGGTCACTCTTGGGAGTGAAAGGGTTAACTCTTTCACTCCTGAGCTCATATACAAATTCTCCCAACCATCCAAGAAGAAAATGTATGAGTGGTGTAATGAGAATTGATAGTTTAGTCAGCTTTCATTTGAGCAAACTGTCAAGTGGCAAATTATCCTCACTGTATTGTTATGTTTCTGGTGAAAAACCAAAGGAGAAGATTGAAGTTGATCACTCTCAGGAGTAGGAAGCTGGGTTACACCCTCCCGGCCACGGTTGTTATAATGATGAAAATTTATAGATGTTTTGTCTCTTAGGAGCATTTAATGCGTTATTCAAACTGTAACAGCACGGCAATCTAACTTGATGTGAAGTTATTCGAGTCAGCAAAGAACTTCAACCGCAATCACATTCAGCAAAGTGAATTTAGATAACTAGTGCGGTGCAAGAGTAATAATCATTAAATGCGTTGTAAGACTTCCTGCTGACCAATGCAAACCATTAGGATAACGCTAACTCGCTAACTGTAACTAATTAAGCTCGAATATAACTCGAATCCGAAAAAAACTAACAACGAAAACAAGAAATACTTGCTAACGCATGCAAAATACCGTGTGGTAGCCGTCACCAAATTTATCCCTTCCCATTGACAGTCAACATGTTTCACTTGTTTGCAAACTTGACTACAATTTATGTTTATCTATGTTTTATTTCATAGTGTATGCGATATTTCGCATAAATCAAGCGTTCCCAAAAAAAAAAAAAAATGTGAGAAACAGGCAATGTGGCTGAAACAGACTCTACCTATTAGGAAGAGTGAAGCTCTGGCCGTAAGGATAAGATTATTTTTATGATTCAATGATGGGACGCATTTCAACGGACGTCGCTATTCCTAAGAACTCAGCGGCGTTTGCTTCCACGCATGCGCGATAACCCTCGCGGTGATACACGCTGAACATGGTTGGCGTGAAGAACTGGTTAGCTGTCACGTGTTGGGGAAAGACGCCACACATTAACTTAGAAATCCCACAGCAAGGTTTGTCGTGACAGCACTCACAGCAACAGAACGTCAGACGGTCGACTTCTGCGGCTTCCAGATCAGGCCCAGTCCCCCACAGCTCTGCTTCAAGGTCCACGTTGATGTCGCGCAACGCCTCCTTCCATGCCACGTGCTGGTTCGTGTTGACGCCTTTGTCTGGGTGGCGCGGTGCGATAAGGATGACTTCTCCTTCTCCGACTTTCCTGTCTTTATCAAGATCAGTTTCTCTGTCGTAGTAATCAACTCTGAACTTGTACCACCTTGGCTGTTGCCCGGGAGCTCTCTTCACAAACTTGTCTTTGATGTCTGCTATCACGTCTCGTCCATCCAAACCGAGGAAGTAACAGTTCAACTTCTCCCTGGCCAGCTCCAGCGCGTGCAAAAGGTCGTTTCCATATGAATTGTCTGGGACTGTGTAGCCGCCATTTACCACCACAATCCTTTGCACGGGTCCTGTGTTGTTAATATTGAGCAGGTCTCGCACGTAGCGGCAAAAAGGAATATGAACAAGAAGCCACCTAAGAAGGCAACAATTTAGCATATCAACTCATTCCGGATCGGTCGAGGGAGAAAGTAAATAATACAAGTCTGTTAGTGAGCAGCAACTTTTACAGTAAAATTTTACAGTAAACTCTTCCTCATGCCAAAAAGCTGTAAATTTTCGCGGGCAGCGGTGTTTTTATGATATGAACCGCACATGCTATATGTTTACCTGGTACTTTTTTCCAAACATCCTGGATTTTCGTTCCCGGTTCTCATCACGGCTAACAAAGTCAGAAGGATGAGCAAAGAAAAGAACACAAGAACTCCAATAGGAACAAGAACCGAGTCTCCAGCGCCGGAAAAATAGACAATAGGGGCAGTCAGCAGTGGAGCAATGCGAAAAACTTCAATGAAGTAAGGAAGAAGCTGCAAAATGAAAGGCACAGGAAGATATTTAGTGAGACTGAAGCTAAAAAAGAAAAAAAATAAAATAAAAAAAAATGGATAACTTAGTGGGTATCCAGCGCACGAAGTGCAAAGATTTTAGAAGCAAGGAGTTCAAGTTGATGCAATGATGACAAGAAGAAAAAGTTAAAAGAACCACACAAACAAAAAATTATGGT
The DNA here is from genome assembly GCA_964036295.1 of Plumapathes pennacea. Taxonomy (NCBI): domain Eukaryota; kingdom Metazoa; phylum Cnidaria; class Anthozoa; order Antipatharia; family Myriopathidae; genus Plumapathes; species Plumapathes pennacea. Next base: position 34,364,761 of record OZ038462.1, read on the forward strand.
AAACAAACAGATGGAAGAAATTTAGTCGGTAGCTTGCCTTTAGAAAACAGCTCTCTCTTTTCTCAAAGGCAACATCAGAGACCATGGAAGCTCCCATGTTAAGCCCAAGAATCGTCTGGATGGCCTTAAAGGGTTCTGCTGACTTAGCGCCCTTATTCGGAGACACGTCTGCAGCTGATGTTGCCATGGCATCCGAAAGTTAGATGTCTTCTGGTGCCAACTTTCCTGAGAATTCCTCTGCTCCTGGCTGACGATCTATTCTTTCTATATCCGTTGGACTCATGGTCAGCAGATCGTAATTGAACTCGTCCTCTGGATCGTCACGCCACTCATTGACAACGATGTTGGAGATATACTGTGGTTTTATGTTCAGCAAGTGATCAAGACGCAATGCACCCACGCGATCATTATGAGGCTGCCGATCTCCGGGTATGCAGAAATGTGTCCCTAGAAAGTAATCTTTCCAGCCAATCCCTGCACACCCACATGTACCAACACTTTCCTCTGTGTAAAACGCTTTCTGAAGTCGCCACCTGCAAAAGTAGTAAGATTAACAGTGCCCCTCGGTCTAAATGACGCGGTTCAGATTTGGCCAATGCATGTCCGTAAATAAAAATTCTAAAATGCATGAATAGATGCTCATAAAACAAGATTCTAGCAGCACGAGAACTTTTTGATTTTACTGTTACTTAAGACACCATGATATTGTGCAAGCAAGTCATGGAACATGTGTGTATCAAAACATTCTAAAAGCTTTTTCATTTGTACAATGTCTTAAACACAGTTGAGCAGAGAATCTCTTTAGAGCTGAAGGGGATGATAGTGTCTTTTTGAAAACGAAAGTGTAAAATAAGACTGGTGAAACTACTTAATGATTACCACGGCAAAACAAGCGGTTCAGTTTTCAGCTGATTTTACAGGAAACCCACCTGTTATAGATGTGCACTAGCCGCGCTTGGAATTCACCGATTAAGGGGACAAACCACATCACCAGCGCAGAAACAAACAAGAGCACCAAAAACGTATTATTGTTATGTTTGATACCACCAACAGACTCTTTGTACACACGCCAGTAAACAACATAGGCGAACGTATAAACAATGAGGACGAAGGAGGCCTTACTACGCAGAACTGGAAGAAAGAACCACATGAGGACGCCGATTATGACAACTGCGAGCTGAACCACTAGTGATGTTTTGTCCAGAAAGTCGTGAATGAACCAAGGACCAAACGTGAAGGCAAACAGAAAACCGGAGAAAGTCGAGAGAAGGTGGGTTATTCCTGATAATTTGGACGACACTTTTCCCCAGGTGTAGAAGAGGAGAAACAGCAAGAGAGACACAGCAAACAGGATGATGCGAGGCTGGCTAGTCTCCTGACTCTTCTCTGCTCGTAAGATGTCGCCAAACAGGAAATCAATGATGAGAGCCAAGGGGCATGCGTGAGAACCCCAAATGACTAGTGGAGATATCACAGAGACAAACAGCATCAAAGCGAGGATGATCACTGTGTCCACAATGCCGTGGAGAGGTTTCTGCCAATCACAGAGCACACCCGCTCACTCTCGCATGTGGGCAAAAAACCGCTTGTGCCAGCTGGGGTCATCTTCTTTGTTACGGTATTTCCAGTCCAAATAGGCCGTGCCTGTGTAACCACCCCCTGATACGCAGCTCAGGTAGTCTGGTTCGACTGCGCGTTGAAGGAGCCTGCGCAAGACACCAGAGCAGAGCGCCGCTGATCGGATTCCACCGCCGGAGAAAGCGACGCCAGTCGTGAACATATCTTGCCTGGGTGAAGATTGGAAAAAGGTGTTGTTAACTATGGCCACTTTTTGTATATATAACATATACACATATGGCAATATTTTAAGCAGTGCAGATGCATATACATTGGGCAATACATTGGATATTTTTCAGAGTAATGAGGTAAGCTGCCATAGTAACAAATAAGCGCTAGTCTGCACATCTCCCAGATAACAAAACACAGTTTCGATCAGACAAAACCTGCCAGATACTCTCTATTACTTTGACATTTTGCATGCTTAAATTCGTTCACGCAAGATTCTCTATAATAACATGTAACAGCAACAGCAATATCTTTCTCAGCAGCCATATACTCACGAAATACAATAAACAGAGAAAAAAATCGCAAACTGGGAAGTGCAAGCCATGCACCTGAAATAACCTTAAGTGGCTAAGCTAGACAAGCGGCCATGAAATGAATAATTTTAATTCAGTAAAGGATATTCTCAATGCCGAATAAATTCTGAAATAAGCTAGAGTAGAAGGTTTATCGGTTGGATATCATTACACCGGTGGTGAGCAACTCAGTTTCAGTAGACAGATGCGGACACGATTAGAATTCGATGTTATATTCATTTCAAAGCAAGAATTTTCACTGTATGATGAATTTATCACTATCTGCTGATCGCTTGGACTGCACACATTAAACGAACAACTTCTATGAGTGTTATGGTCGTTCTAATTTTGACTCAGGCCACCAGATGCTCCATGTAGCCGCATGTATTGAAACGAAACTGTCGAGTCGATCACTGCAATGTTCGATGATCTACTAGTTTATCAGAATGTTTGCAAGGAGAACTTGTGCGAACAAACGGTTTCCACCGGCAAAAGCAGTACTGGAGCGGCCATAAATGCACTTGACGAGAGCAAAACGTTTAATCAAAGTTTTGGTGCCCTGCTTTGCGTGACAGTCGTGGGGTGTGGTATAGATTAATTTACAGTCTCAGAGATCTTTGACGGAACCGAACGTGCGTTCTCATCCATTTGCGACAACTCTGAAACAACGCAAAGTTCCCTTTTGGGGACAAGCGAGGAAGGGTTTGTATCATCGGTGACATAACATGGCAAAGTCTAACTCAAGGAAAGTTTGTTATTTCTGATACAACTACGACTTGCGTTTCTCTTCCTGTCAGTGTTTCTTGTTCTCCTCGTGTACACGGTGTGTTACAAGGGATATTTTGTCGGTTTTCCAAACAGAACTACCCTGGCTTGTGGTAGTCACATGCATTTCGCCTCTTATTTCGCGTGTACATAGTCCCGGAAATTATTAAACAACGTAATAGCACCTTTGTTTTATAAACTGAACCGAATATTTATCTATGCGTAAGCAAGTCACGACGAAAAAACGAGCTTGCTGGGAGAAGAAACGACGACCAAGGAAGTTAGAGTGTTTGGGTCCTTGAGTTAAGACCTAAGTGTTTGGGTCCTTGAGTTAAGACCTAAGTGCCGTTAACAAAGCGGAATACTTACTGTACGACAAACACGTCTCGTGAAACAAAGTTGCGTGAATCACTAAAAGCTATTCCTGCGTCTCAGAGATGTTTAGAGTTTGTGGGTGTGATTATATTATCGATTGTTTTTATCACACGTCTAAACAATTGTCTACTCTCTGCACAAATTGTAATCCTACTGGTTGTAATTATCATTAATGATTGGCGTAATGAATCAGCACACAACAGCTACAGCTCTACGCGTGGGCCTCGAATGTTGTTCAGTAAAACTGTTCAAAACGCTTTGTTGGTCCCCCTGTCCACCAGGAGTGCTAAACGTAATATCACGAAACCAACTCTCTACCAGATATTTCAAGAGTGTGTATGCATTCAGTCACTGAGAGAATGTCGTTATAATCAGGTTAATCTCTAGACTTGAGAGTGGTCCTGGTTTTGTTTCAATACTGGTCTCCGAAGATCTTGACAGTTGACAACTAAAATTCACTGAATTATAAATTATTTTAATTATACGTCGCGTATTTGTTCTGTTGGGAGTGGATCGGATAAATTGTTTGATGGGCTCTGAAACTGTAGAACTGGATGGGAATTCCAACAAAGACTTGCGGCATTGTAACACTTGGGTTTTCAATGTGAGTTTCTTGTTAATTTTAGATCGAAGCAAATAGCCGGCTCTTCTCAATAGTTGTGCGGAAAATACCACGTGATCAATTGATGCAAAAGCTACACGTACGTGGTTGCAATCAGGCAATTCAAGTCATGATCCTAGAATTGTCTCTGTAAAACGTATAAAACGTGTTAACATGTTTAATGTAAACTGAACACTTATAAACAGTTATGACTAGCTGAAGACCGCATGGCTACCCACCAGAATGAGGTTGAACGATGAGAACGAGGTTAACTTACAGTCTCGTTCTCGTTACTTCAGTGCTGTTCAATTTCCATGGTACTGGTATCAGAGTTTGGTTCACGGATTAATTACAACAAAATTTAACAACATCACAGCAACTTATTTATTAGCAGCCACAAGAAGCCCTACTTACAAAGTAATACTACAGAACAAATTACAAATTGGAGAGTGCAAGCCTCCTGAAACAACCTTAAGTGGCTAATCTATACAAGTGGCCATGAAATGAATAACTTTCCCGCTTATATGGGAAGCCTTTCTTATCAACTACAATATTAGTCCCTTGACCAATATGGAAACGATGCATGGCTACTACAAAAATTCTTCATTTGTAGAATTTTACAAACTAATTAAGCTTACTAAGAAACCCTAAACACAAAGTGACACACAATGTGGCTAAAACAAACTCTTTGATATGTTTGTATCTGTTCGTGTCCATATTAGGAAGAATAAAGCTCTCGCCGTAAAGATAAGATTGCCTTTTTATGATTCAATGATGGTATGCATTTCAACGGACGGCGCTGCTCCTAAGAACTCAGCGGCGTTAGCCTCCACGCATGCGCGATAGCCCTCGCGATGATACACGCTGAACATGGTTGGCGTGAAGAACTGGTTAGCTGTCCCGTGCTGGGGAAAGACGCCACACAGTGACTCAGAAATCCCACAGAATGGTTTGTCGTGACAGCACTCACAGCAGCAGAACGTCAGACGGTCAACTTCTGCGGCTTCCAGATCAGGCCCAGGCCCCCACAGCTCGGCTTCAAGATCCACGTGGCTGTCACGCAACGCGTCTTTCCATGTCACGTGCTCATTCGTCTGAACGCCTTTGTCTGGGTGACGTGGTGCGATAAGGATGACCTCTCCTTCACCAACTTTCCTGTTTTCTTCAAAATCAGTTTCTTTGTCGTAGTAATCAACTCTGAACTTGTACCACCTTGGCTGTTGACCGGGAGCTTTCTCCACAAACTTGTCTTTAATGTCCTGTATGACGTCACGTCCATCCAAACCCAGGAAATCGCAATTCAATTTCTCCCTGGCCAGCTCCAGCGCGTGCAAAAGGTCGTTTCCATATGAACTGTCTGGGACTGTGTAGCCGCCATTTACCACCACAATCCTTTGCAGCTTTCGTTTTAGAAGAGGCAGGAGGGCTAGGTTTTCAATATGGCCGCCGTCACTGAGGCGTAAAATGGCGGGAGGCACGGGTCCTGTGTTGGTAATGTTGAGTAGCTCTCGTATGTAGCGGCAAAAAGCCACGTGAACAAGAAGCCACCTGATATAAATGAGAACATAGAATTCATTTATATGCATAACTATCTTATGATCCCGTGCATATTATTTGATTTTATTTCTGACTGCGTGGATGATTACTTCGTGTTCTCATTTATTACCTGGTAATTTGTTCCAAGCGTCCTGGGTTTTCTTTTCCTGTGCTGACCACGGCTACTGCAGTCAGAAGGAACAGGAAGGAAAAAAACACGAGAACTCCAATCGGAACAAGCACCCGATCACCAGTACCGAAAAAATAGACGACGGGCAATACGATTAATGGTGCTACGCGAACAGTTTCAATGATATATGGAAGAAACTGCAAAATAAGAAAGGAGAAAGTATTTAGTAAGACTTGTGTCTTAAAATTTGATAAGCAAGTAATGAAAACGTGGCAAAAATAATTCAAAGCCCCGGGTCACAAACAGTACATACACCCATAGTCAGCTTATGAATTTCCAGAATGACTGACTATATTTGCGGTAGCCATGTGACTTGAAGAATAAAAAATCCCAACCGTTATATGGTGCTAAATTGGATCCATTTACACGGCTACTGGAGGTAATCTTCTTTTCCACGATTGAATTTGTAAAGTCGGGATTCTAGCCCAGTGGCAGTGAATTCTGGAGTAATTTGTTTTTAGGAGTAGTTTAAGCAATAACAGAAAATGATAGTAAACAAACAATATAGAAGTAAATCAACGTAATTCGATCGATTACTCACCTTTAAGAAGCAACTTTCTCTTTTCTCAAAAGCAACATCAGAGATCATGGACGCCCCCATTCCAAGCCCAAGAATCGTCTGGATGGCCTTGAAGGGTTCTGCTGACTTGGCAAAAGCGCCCATGTGTCGCGAGACGGCTGCAGCTGATGTTGCCATGGCTTCCGATAGTTTGACATCCTGCGGAGCCAACCGCCCGGAGAATTCCTCCGCTCGTGGTTGACAAACAATTCTTTCGATTTCCGTTGGACTCATGACCATCAGATCATACTTGAGTTTGTCATGCGGATCATCTCGCCACTCGTTCACAACGATGTTGGAGATGTACTGTGGTTTCATGTCCTGCAAGTCAGCAAGACACAGCGCACCCACATGGTCATTCGGAAGACGCTGATGCTGGTCCTCTCCTGATATGCAGAAATGTGCCCCTAGAAAAAAGTTTTTGCAGCCAATCCCTGCACACCCACATGTACCAACACTTTCCTCTGTGTAAAAAGCTTTCTGAAGTCGCCACCTGAACAAAGGAAGTAAAGTATTCAGCATCTGTCCCAATCAATGAACCAGAAACCCACACAACATACACACAGGCATGCAGTAAACCTCTGCAAAAACTATGCATTGCGCACCACGAAACAAAAACTTACAACTTTCTAGTACGTTTTTCCACCTAAATCACAATTAGAAGACGCCGAAAGTACACGAGCAAGTTTTGTATGACAAGTTTTCTGTGACAAGTTATTCTTGCTCGAGTGTTGAGAAAAATTTGGCTAAATCTTCTATAACAAATGCATTTGCTGAAAAGCTGGCGTGCTAGCTTTTTTTATGACAAGGAAAACTTTTCACGTGTGAAATTTACTCGTGTACGTACACGAAAGGCGCCTGCAAAGGGCCATGTGTGAAAGTTTTTCGGAAAATTTTAGTTCTAAGGTGTTCATTTGCAAGCGTGTTCGCACGGTCAAGATGGCGGTGTCCACAACATTGACAACAAAGTCTTTGAATTGGTCAAACAATGCAATAAGCCTCTTACTTGAGGCTTTGAGATCTCACGAAAAGTTTCATGGTATTCCAAGTCAGAGGGAAAAGCCGGAAACTTTGTCAAAATATAGCAATTGTCAAAGAAACGTTGCTCGACCGTGTACACGGGCAAATCATTTGTGACAGAAAACTTGTTATAAAAAAACTGCTCGTGAGCTGTACTGAAGATTTAGGATAAGTTCCGTATCATACATGGCTCTTTGCATAAGTGTCCGTCTATTTTGTGCTGCCAACTTTGAGAACTACATGAAAGATCTGTTTCAAGAAACTTTAAACGGCAAATCACACTAGACAACACAGTCTATTGACTTCCCCGGCAAACATGGTTCATTCTTTAGTTAATTAACTGTTGCTATTTCAGTCGGTTCCATGTATGTATAGACTGAATTCCGGTAAGTGTTAGGAAATTCGCATGTGCCAGTGCACTAGATATGTATTTTCAGCTGTTGAATCTTGAGGACCATTAAAAGCTGTACCCACCTGTTATAGATGTGCACCAGACGCGCCTGGAATGCACCGAGCATTGGAACGAAGGAGTTTACCAGACCGGAAACAAACAAAAGGATCAAAAACCTGTGCTCTGAATGTTCGATATTGGCAAGAGTTCCTTTGTACACGCGCCAGTGAACAACATAGATGAAGGAATAAACGATGAGGACGAACGAGGCCTGTCGACGAAGTACAGGAGCAAAGAACCACATGACAATGCTGATGATGACGACTGCGATCTGAACAATTTGTGGAGTTCCTTCCAGAAAGTCGTGAACGAACCAAGGACCAAACGTGAAGGCGAACAGCAAACCGGCGATAGTCGAGAGAAGTTTGGCTATTCCTAAAAATTTGGACGACAATTTTGTCCAAATGTAGAAAAAGAAAAACAGCGACAAAGAAACGGAAAAAAGAATGAGCCTGGAGTAAGCCAGGGTGCCCTTTTGGAAGGCACAGCGAGCATCAAAGGTTGCTGAAGAATTTTGATTACTTTTCTCCATTTGGACTTCGCACCTTGGTGCTCGTAAAAACCTGCCAAACAGGTAATCAACGACGAAAGCCAGCGGGCAAGCGTAAGAACCCCAAACGACAAATGGAGTTATCACAGAGACAAACAGCATCAAAGCGAGGATGATCACTGTGTCCACAATGCCATTGAGAGGTTTCTGCCAATCACATAGCAGACCGGCTCTCTCTCGCATGTGGGCAAAAAACCGCTTGTGCCAGCTGGGGTCATCTTCTTCTTTATTACGGTATTTCCAGTCCAAGTAGGCCGTGCCTGTGTAACCACCCCCTGACACGCAGCTCAGGTAGTCTGGTTCGATTCCGCGTTGAAGGAGCCTGCGCAAGACACCAGAGCAGAGCGCCGCTGACCGGATTCCACCGCCGGAGAAAGCCAAGCCAGTCTTTGACATGTTTCGTGCCAAAGATTGCAATTCCCCAATGCTTCCTATAGATGCAACAAATATAGTGCACCTTAATAAAACGTTCTCGTATGGCAACTGTGAATATAAGTTCGAATTAAACTCCAGGCTACTACACGGGAACGAATGCCTGTGCCGACGAGGCAAAAGTACAAAAGTGCGCATTTCTGTACGTGTTTGCTGCTTCTGTGCAACATCTCAATCGAAGAAAGAAGTGAATCAGTTTATTTTAATTTTATCTTATTTCAGAGTTTTTAAAATTTTTACACATATTTTTTACGGGTGATTTAACGGTCATGAGGCGTAACTAGGCTTTTCTCGCAAGTTGGCCTGCGATGACAAAAAAAAAAAATGCCGCGGCATGTATTCATTAATAAGATTGTTTTATTTTGATTCATTTTTATTGAATTTCGAATGATAGTTGAGCCACCATGGCCGTGACGTCCGGTTTAGATTAAGGAAACACGTCACGTCCGGTTTAGATTAAGGAAACACGCAATATCCTTTGAAGGGTTCCTTTCTTTCCTATCGTCCCCCTCGACGGCCGTAAAATTCAACTGATAGCGCTCAAATTGTGACTGCAGACAGTTCAAAGGTCAATATACAGAGCAACTTAGTAGTTCTTAGTAGTTAGTAAACTATTTCGTGACATCCAAATCACCCATTTTTATCATGCTTACGCACTAAATAAAAACCGCAGAGTCGCTTGAGTGAAAAGCCGCACCCACTTGAATCGGCGGAGCTTCGACTTCCGCCAAAATGGAACAAATTGGGAAACCAAAGAAGATCAGTTATGATTACAGAAACACGAGAAATATGGAATAAAATCTGGCGTCGTCGCCGTCGTCCTACATTGCTCGTTAGCCGGACTAGTCCGGAGATCGGCCACAATATTGTATCGCAATATTGTATTCACATTGCATCTACTGTGTCTATGTTAGCTCAGAATGTCGGCTAGAGTTCTGAACTTAATCAATTATGAAGTTGAACTCCACCGCCGAGGAATAGTGTGACCCGGAGAAATTGTGAAGCCGTGGTCGGGTTTTAAAATTCTCCATACGGTAACTTCAGAGCCGAAATTTGCATGAATCCAAATTGACGACCAAATGTTTCGTTCTCTAGTAACAGTTACTTTAACTAAACTCTCAGTCGTTTGATCAATGGTGTACTTACCTGCTTGAGTCGATATCTGGCGTCCACGAAGTTGTTGCGGTACTGAACTCTCGTGCGCTTTGAAACTCTTATTGTATGTGTACGTGTTGTTCTGTATGTGCCCAGGATATTAACAAAGGTGGGATACGTCATGAATAATTATGATAATATACATACAACCCCGCTTTCTCGAACTCTCAAGGGAATCGAGAAAAAGTTCAAGATAGCGGGTTTCATCAAGGATTCTGGCAGGAAGAAATATTGACCTTGTTCCAGAGGCAGACTAAACGAAAAATATACCCTGTTCCAGAGAGAAATGGTGATTTGTATACCCCGTTCCAGAGTCGGAGAGGCAAAAAGTATACTGTTGAGCGGCACTGGGAGTGCCCCCCACCCCCACCCCCCCCCCTCGTTGGGGGAGGAAACTTTGCTGGACTACGTGATACGTGACTTCCGGTAACAACAACCCATGTACATGCGCACGCGTTAATGGTCGAATCTTGAAAACATTCGTCTAATGAAACTCTTATTGTATGTGTACGTGTTGTTCTACATGTGCCCAGGATATTAACAAAGGTGGGATACGTCATGAATAATTATGATAATATACATACAACCCCGCTTTCTCGAACTCTCAAGGGAATCGAGAAAAAGTTCAAGATAGCGGGTTTCATCAAGGATTCTGGCAGGAAGAAATATTGACCTTGTTCCAGAGGCAGACTAAACGAAAAATATAAACTGTTCCAGAGAGAAATGGTGATTTGTATACCCCGTTCCAGAGTCGGAGAGGCAAAAAGTATACTGTTGAGCGGCGCTGGGAGTGCGCTGGACTACGTGATACGTGACTTCCGGTAACAACTTCCGGTACATGGGTACATGCGCACGCGTTAATGGTCGAATCTTGAAAACATTCGTCTAATGTTTTTCAAGTTTTAAATCCAAGATGGCGTCCGCCAGACATAACTTAAATATCTTGGTGTACTTTGTCATGATTCAATTATGTTGAATGAGCGATTAACCTTGGCTTCGATTTTATGCTAATTGCTTGCGTTTGTCGGTCTACATTTACAAAGTAGCGAAGACTGAGTTTAAGAAGAAACTAAAACACAGTTAATGACAAATGAACCGGCCAAACGTACTACCTAGCACGAACGGTACGTTTGTACGTTTTGTGACGTCTTCCGCAGCCCGCAAACCGCGAAGAGTCCTGCGTCACTTGGGCACCCCCCGTCACGATAGTGCTGAAGTCGGTGCTAATTCTAAAATAACGACAGGTTTATATTGCTGTGGTACTTTACTTACTTTATTTCCTGGGGCTGCGTCGAAAAATGTGAACAAATTCGGCGGCAAACATTCTAGTTTTAATATGCACACACGTTGTGGGGCAACTGATTGACATCCGGTCAGTTGAGCACGTTTCGTTTGTCGTTGTACTGTACCACGGTATTTTCAAAATTTTATGCACCAAAACTGTGTTAATCAGGCGTCACTTCGCGGTCGGGGGCTCAAGAGGTATCATGAAATATTTAGTAGAATAATGGAAATTTCTGCAGTGGAACCGGCTAATGAATGATGGCCTTGGTTTTCCCGCAACAACGCCATAATGAGTTTTTCTTGAGGGGAATAATGGAGCAATCGAAATTTTAGAGCTTTATAATGGATATTTTAGAGCAAAGAATAATGGGAAATAATAAACAACCCATTTATTCCTCTTCGATAAGAGTTAAAATTGCACCCCGTCCCTGGGGTTGCTCGCCTGAATTGTCCGTTTGGCTCTGGGACTTGCTTAGTAGCCGAGCCCGAAGCTTCGACAACTGAGAGCAAGAGAGCTGCAGAGCGAGTTTCTGCCTAAAATCCAGCAAAATGAAGATCGAGGAGGTCAAGAGCACGACAAAAACACAACGCATAGCAGCTCATAGTCACATCAAGGGACTTGGCTTAGACGAAAATGGTTTGGCGCACTCGATGGCAGCGGGGCTGGTGGGCCAGGAGACAGCACGTGAGGTCAGTGGAATTTTTACTCCCTTTTTAGAGCAAATTCAGTCGCTTTGGAAGGAAAACTTGCCCGGTTCTTGTGGGGTAAACGTTCTTTTGTTGCAATGGGACCTCTATCATTTGTTATTCTTTGAAGCTTGTCCCTCCAACTTCAAAATTATGTGGACAATAGTTTAATGCAGTTACAGTATGATGGATTCTACGTCGTTTTCTCTTGATCTCTAGCTATTTTTTTGCTTTGTCTCTTTAAAGAGCATTAAAATAATGTAAGTTGCTGCTGTTGTTGTTGTACTGTAAACTGAAGTGATTTTTGTTTGACTCAAAGCACAGGACTACAGATTTATTCAGTTTGTTTGTCCAATTTTATCCAACTTCAGGCTGCTGGTGTTGTGGTTGAACTAATAAAAAGTAAAAAGATGGCTGGAAGAGCAGTGTTGCTTGCTGGACCACCAGGAACAGGCAAGGTGAGATTAAAAGGATGCTATTCAAGGTGTTAATACCTATAAACACAGTTCTCACACTATGCACACCAGTAATGATAGCTTTTAAAATCAGTCTCACTTAGAACATAATTTGGTACTGCGCACTTAGTACAGTACGTGTTAGTCAATGTTGCCAAACTGAAGTCAACTGTGGGAAAGTTGGTAACTCTAGGGAAACTAAAAAGCTTCTTTCACAGTACATACATTATTATGCCAAGGCACTGTCAGTGTGAATATAAGGTTCTGATATTTTTCTTGCTGAAATTTGAGCATGGTGTCCAAGCACAGGTAGTTATACCTGGGTATAATGCCCAGGAGACCTAAACACTTAGGGCCAATTTTTTAAACAAGGTTTAGACTGCGGTTAAGAAAGTCCTTGTCTAAACAAGATTTAAACAACAGCCATGCTTACCGAACAATGGCCAAACGTCGTCTTTCTAAACCGACTCTGATCCATGTTCTAAAAATGCAATTTAACGTTTTACTAACCCTGTTGTATGGCATCTGTTGGAATTTCAATTTAGCAATAAACCAGGTCTAAGTTAGACTTTGTTTAAAATACCGGCCCTTAAAATCCGGCCAAAATCCTACAGTAATTAATTCTAAGCTTAGCATTAGTGCTGTAGCAACCTAAGTAGCAGTCTTACTGTACAGTACCATACCATGAAACATCATTAGAGTTTACAGTGCATCTCAGAATAAGGTTACTCAGCTTGTTCTTCTGCACATGTTTAGTCTTGGTTTGTACTGTAGTGTATACAAGAGAAAGTTTGTAGATATAATGGTTTTGGTAGAAATTCCCTGGACATTTTCTTTGAACAAATCTTGGAGTGGCAACATATGTACTCTTTCTTGTCCCTGCAGACTGCCTTGGCCCTCGCTGTAGCTCAGGAATTGGGACCTAAGGTGCCTTTTTGTCCAATGGTCGGTAGTGAAGTTTACTCCACCGAGATCAAGAAAACAGAAGTACTGATGGAGAATTTTAGGAGAGCAATAGGTATAAAACTAATCATGTGAGACAAAGTTGTAGTTAAGTACCAGGGCCTGGTTTTTCGAAGGTCGATTAAGCTAATCCAAGATTAAAGAAATTCTTTCTCTTGACCTCTCTGTCATTAAACTGCGTGGTTTTGTTCAAAGATGGATTACAGTAGAAAGCTTGTTCCAGCTTAAAACATTATCAAGAAAGTCATTGTGGACGAAACTTTCACGTTTTCAGGGTAAAAAGAGACAAGAAAGTTTAGACCTAATCCAGGATTAGCCTAATCGTGCTTTGAAAAACCGGGTCCAGATGGTCAGTAGTACGTGCACATATTTCAGCTGTGACATGTGAAGATGGTAATTGTTTGAGCATTGTTTACAAAGATTCTGCTAGACTCATTCATCAACCAGTACAGAGTACCGATAGGAATTTTTTTTTTTTGATACAGAGCCCCCTGGAACTGGTACAAAATATATGTGAAGCAAAATAATAGATAAATATAGATCTCTCAATTTTAATCATTTGTGCAATGCAGAAGGGTTGGTGCACAATGTTTACATGATATTGATAAGTAATTTCTGAAGTTCCCACAAGCACAAGTACACCTTGACTCAACAAATAATTCCTTTTGACATGACACAGTGAGCCCACTGTTGGATATTTAACAAAAAAAAGTCTGACATGGTCAAAAACTTGATAAGATACAATTGCCCAGTTCCACACTCAAAGGTTAAGCATAGTGCAGTACAATGTTTATATTCCTCTCTTTCAGGCTTGAGGATCAAAGAAACCAAAGAGGTTTATGAAGGGGAGGTGAGGTTATTACACTGCACATGTGTGTTGAACTTTATTCTGGGAATGGAATCCAGTTTTTGTGTGATATGAAAATGTTTTATTTTTTAACTTTTGTCAGGTAACGGAGTTAACGCCTTGTGAGACAGAGAACCCTCTGGGAGGTAGGAAAAAAATTTATGTAAAACCTTGTAGAATTATTACACAATCATACTATTAGTTGCAGGTATTTTTTAGGGAACTAAAAATTGGTAACTTTGTGTTCAGGGTATGGAAAGACTGTCAGTCATGTGGTGATTGGATTAAAAACTGCCAAGGGCACAAAGCAACTCAAGGTAATTGTGAAAACTTTGTATTTAGCAGTATTTATCAAGTTATTAACAGCAGATCATAGATATACTGTATGACCAGAATACGAACAATAAATATTGACACAAATGGACTAGTTCTGAAAAATATATCAATCCACATGCTTGAAGCAAATTAACTAACTTAGTACATACAATTTATCACAACGAGGTTAAGCACAATGTGTAGTGGTACAGTTATTTTTAGTACTGCATGTATGTTCTATGTAAGTACTAGTCTATGTAACTGATTGCTTTATTCATTTCTTGTGCAACCATCAAAAGTTAAAGTTCTTGAGAATTTTCAAATCAGTGTCTCATAATAAATACCACTTATGAATTATTACTCCATTGTAAATCCATTGCTAAATATACAGTATGTGGGCAGCTTAATGATTTTTACAAAATATGCGAGATAAGTCTTGTCGCTAGAGTTGAGAGTTTTGTCGGAATATTGAATGCCTCATCTCAAGAATAATGTGGCATGACTTGGTACATTGTATGATCTGCTCTACTCTGTTTTTCCTTTGTACAGCTTGACCCCTCTATTTATGAGAGTCTTCAAAAAGAGAAGGTTGAAGTAGGTGATGTTATTTACATTGAAGCAAACAGTGGAGCAGTGAAGGTAAACCCTGTTATAATTTGTAAAAGCTCCAATTCTTTAGTCTGCACCTTCAGTGTAGTGCTTCTGTCAATCAGTTACATAACAAATAGTCCAATCCACTAAACAACAGTACTGTGCATGTACTCTACTTATTTACTCAGTCATATAATTATATACAGGTGTAGGTACTCACTTACTCTATGTACTGTATCCTCTCACCCCATCACTTATCAGTATAGAAGTATAGTACCCATTTTGACTTGAGACTTTTAAATAAAAGGATTAAGTCATTGAGACAATGCCTACCATTTAGTCAGGTGCAGTGTTTTTAACATACTACTAGTGACATAAAAACTATGGAAGAAGGACTATCATGAGTTTTCTTCCCTTCAGCGTCAAGGCCGATCAGACACATTCGCAACAGAGTTTGACTTGGAAGCTGAAGAGTATGTCCCTCTTCCAAAAGGCGATGTTCACAAGAAGAAGGAGATTGTTCAAGATGTCACTCTTCATGACTTGGATGTTGCCAATGCAAAGCCTCAGGTAATAAGCTCTTTTACTTTAGTGCTGTTCACTAAGTTTACTTTCATGTACAACTGGGGGGCTGTTTTTCTGTGCACAAAAGGATTTTAGAGTAAGGAATGAGAAGGCCAACTTATGCTTCAACGCATACTCATTATTACGGCCACTTTTTTTTCGTCCCGTGAAACAAATTCCCAGTCATTTTCTTGTCTGATAAACCCGTTAATACAGCCAGATGTTTATGTCCCTTTATTTATGTCCTTTTATGTCCACTGTACTTCCAAGCTAATTATATTGTTGCTTGAATGCTAACACATGTTCATGTCACCACAGGGAGGTCAAGACATCTTGTCCATGATGGGACAACTGATGAAGCCAAGAAAAACAGAAATAACAGGTTGGGAATAGAGAAGAATACATGTGGTCATGTATAGTCCGAGACAGAGGAGGGGCCTTTTTTGATAAGAACAGATTAACCCTTCCACTCCCAAGTTCAAAATGCAGATTCTTCCAACCTTTTAAAAGGAAAATACAGTATGAGTGATGCAGTGAAAATGGAGAATTGAGAGTTTAATCAGCTATCATCTGAGCAAGGTATCAAAAGCCAAGTTCTTCTTGCTGTAATATTTATGCTGCCAAAACTGAATGAGAAAATTGAACCTGATCACACTTGGGATTGAAAGGGTAAATTTGCACTAGAACCCTGAATAAAAGCAGAAAGTGTGCAATGAAAAATCAGATTATTGAGTTTCTTGTTTTTCCCTTACAGACAAACTAAGAAAAGAAATCAACAAGGTAAGGAGAAAAAGTATTGTTTATTGGATAATTTGAGGATGCTGCTTTGTACTGATTCCAGAGTGTGATGTTCACTTTTTTGGTTATTGTAACTTGTTATGTAACCGACAGGTTGTCAACAAGTACATTGATCAAGGTGTGGCAGAGCTGGTTCCAGGAGTGCTGTTTGTTGATGAGGTTTGTGAAAGTTTGTCAAGTGGCTCGTTCACATGCACTGTAGTACATGTGCAGTGCACTCTGTGCAGCAGTTGTGTGATTTTCTGAATATGTTTAGCAGTGGCGTGTGTGCCTACACTGTATAATGATTGTACCTGGGTGTCAGAGATAGGCAACGCAAAGAGAAAGGCACTTTAGTTGGGGACAGAGTTCTTTACGGTGCTCGTGGGGATAGATAGACAGACAGACAGAAACAACGTGCTTTTCACGAAAAGTTAGTCACGTGGTCATATGTCTTTCCCCCTCTCGACCCATTCTGGACCCAGTGTGGTACTTCTGAAACTGTAACAATTTGCCAAAGTACTATCAAAGACGTTTCCAATGAATACTCCATACAGTTATGTACGAATGACTATATTGAATGAAATTTTCTGTGTTTTTCTCATGTGTTCCATGTGCAAGTTGAACAAATTCTGGTTTTGATTGATAGGTTCACATGTTGGATATCGAGTGCTTTACTTACTTGCACCGGGCGCTTGAGTCTACCATCTCTCCAATAGTCATCTTCGCAACTAATCGTGGAAACTGTGCGATCAGGTAAGAACTTGAACTGGTTGTTACTGTTTATCAAGAACAGAGTGTCTTTTGTGAATAAAACACGAGTGATGGGTAGCGCGTTACGTGCCCCGTATCGTGTCGCTCGTTTCGTAGCGTGCCGTGCCGTGCTGTGCCATGTTTGACCGCACGGCTTCAGACTTGCCACGAAAATTACAGAGGGTTTATACCGCAGACGTACGTCGGCACGATACCCCAGTATAAACACTATCAAAGTTTGAAGTCTTATCTTGCGCACAGTAAAACTGGCAATCGATTGTGTGCGCCTTCAGGGGAACCAACATTTCACATTAGTAATAGTAACGACGAAATCCATTTCCGCTAGACGGGGGTTTACTGGACTTTCCTGTTGGGCGGATTTTCCAGACAACTTACTCAGAAGACAGCTGTGTAAAACTAACTGGGCTAGTGAGTCATGGCTATCAAATTGCCGTAAAACCCCGGTATTTCTAACTCGGTTAACTCGAACTCCCCGCTATCTCGACCACAATACAATTTCCCTCGGAAATGAACTTGGTAGAAATTTCCCTTGGTAGAACCCCGCTATCTCGAACTATTTGTCGCTTCCCTTGAGAGTTCATGATAGCGGGTTTTTTTTTTTTTTTTTTTTGTATCGCGCCCTGTCTTACCCAGCACAATATTGCAGCCACCTGGTCACTGATCAGGTGTGTCTACACACGGACTGAGACTTCGGCACCGTACTCGTGCGTAAAAATACTTCAGTGAGACTGACTGTTTTGACATGTCTTCGGAACGACAGAGATTTTACATTCCCTCAGCACTAAAATGTTGAAGTTCGCTTGACAATTTTGATAACGTGCGTCTTCAGAGGAACAGAGATTTCCGCGCCGCACGGGATCCCCCTGGATCTGCTCGACCGAGTGATGATTGTGAAGACTCTACCTTATTCACTGGAGGAGATGAACCACATCATCCGGATCCGAGCTCAGACAGAAGGCATCCAGATCGAGGACGAGTCACTCAGCATGCTCGGGGAAATAGGCACCAAAACCACGCTCAGGTGAGACGCGCTTGTACCTGACATTCTCTTTCCATTTTCTCACCAAAGTTATCATATAAAACGGTTTGGAGAAGTCTGGCATTTTGGCACTCGTTTTGGTAAGAACTGATTAAAATATCAGTTCTTGCGGCATCACTCGTACATTTTCTTCCTGAAAGGTTGGGAGAATTTGTATAAATTGTATGAATCGCCATCTCCCAGGTCTCATCTCACTGTTTTTTTGTTTGTTTGTTTGTTTGTTTGTTTGTTTGTTTGTTTGTTTGTTTGTTTGCTCTCTCTCTCTCTCTCTCTCTCTCAGATACGCCGTTCAATTTTTGACTCCAGCGAATCTTCTGGCCCGAATCAACGGTATGTTGTTTTCGTGAACCGAATCTGTTTTCGTAAGTCTTTTATATGTAAGACCTGTTTAGACGCATATCAGCAGTTTCTAGGGCCGTTGCACATGGCACTCATAACGTCCTATTCTGGTCTGCCCCATCCACGCACACGCGTTATCATCGCGAAGACGCGCGAGTGAACTGGTTTTACTGTAGACTGGGAACCTGTTTCTGGAGGTTGCATCCAAGCTTGCGGGCCAAAACTTGCAAAGTCACCTTTTCAACTTTCTTTCATAACGGACTGCTTTCGGCCTCAATGTAGATGCTTCATGTTGTGCTCTCATTTGAGTTAGGACGGCTATCTCCGTTTTCTACAAGATTTACACGTGAGTGATCGCTAGACAATTCTCATATGGTTGTGGATCGTCGAGCTTGGATACGAGTGCAACCTTGAGATACTGGTCTAATTCGAATTCGAGTAACTGATGCATTCGTTATTAATAATTCCCAGGTCGGGAAGTGATCAATAAAGCGGACGTGGAGGAGATCAACGAGCTTTTTTACGATGCCAAGTCTTCAGCTAAGATGCTGGCCGAGCTTGATGACAAGTACATGAAATAGAAAGATCCTGTTCACTAGTAGTGTTCAACTCGTGGCATGCTATAATAGTTTTACACAGTTGAGTTGCTGTTTTGTATTTATTCGAGAGCATAATAAATTTTGTTTTGCGAAACCTTTTTTGTAGAGCACTCTTTTGTAGCATCCCATAGCGTAGGGAAACCACAAGGGCCCCCTTTTGGTCTGATGTCAGTAACAGTTGGGTAGGATAAGGAAAGTGTACCTGGGGGGAGGGGGGGGGGGCGTATTTAGTGCTCTTCCCGATCAAGGAAAGGCACTACTTTTTGCTAGTTTACCTTGCGTAAAACTGAGCGGCTATTGAGTGGAGATATTACTGAGGACACGGGTTAGAGTCGACGACAGTTCCCATTTTGTCAACCTTTTTATTGGACGTTTTTACAATGAAAACATCCTGTAGTAACCATGCGAACAATCTCGATGAACGAAACTTCAGACAACGAAACCCCACACACGACAAAAACTAATCCAAAAAACAAAAACAACAACAACAACAAACAAAGGCCAGAAATTGACACACTTTAGTTGAAATCTCCAACATAGCTAATCTGCTCTGATTAAAACATTCCTTAAAAGTACGCGAAGAAGAAGGCTAAGACACATTAATTCTGGCTTTTACGCTATACTCTGGTTTGATTATAAGTTCCGCTCGGCTTCCAGAAGGGTTTTGTTTTTACTCCGAACACTTGGACACGCTGTCGAGGTCGTCACCGGCCGCTTCCACGCATTTTTTCACTGAATTCAACATCATTCGTACCTGAAACAAGTAAAAAAAAAATCAAAAACAATTACTGTAAATTGGACTGTCAATCTATATGGTAACGCAATGCACGCAACAACTGAACTGTGGAGCACATGCAGTAAACGCTTTATGTGAGCACAAAATCTTCAAACAGCAGATAGTGATTCTGCTCTTTTAGACCTGACAGTAAAATGTCTCTTTTATTTAAACCATAGTTCTTAAAAGACCTGCTTTGCGTATTTTGAAAGCCCAAGTGAAGAGATAACTTCGTTGTCTTTAAAAACGTGTTTACATATAATTTTTTCATAACCTGATAACATTTTGTGTTGTACATTTATGCTAGACTGCTAAACATTCCCTTCTTTGCGCGAACAAGTGCCGTACGAGCGCGTGCAGTCTGGAAGAGTTGACGTCACGTGACCGTTAACAAATGGGAGACTGGGTCCGAGGCGGCGTGCGCTTGCTCTCCCCAGACCGCGCGCGTTCGCTTGGCGCTTGCTCGATTATCCTATCGCAAAGAAGAAACTGATGCCCCACTCACCTGTTGGAAGCACCCATTCATGAAACCATTTAAGCACTGCTGACCGACCTGCGCCTTTTCTGTTCCGCCTGAGGCGCGGCAGGCATCAAGGTACGGACGGCAGATCTGAAAAGGGAAATACAACCCTTACATACGGGACATTCGACTAGCCTGCAATCCTCTTCACTCAGCTAACCCAACACCCAAAACCAATGCAGCTTGGCGCGTTTATTCTAGATATTGTACTAATAGTCTAAGGCTACGTCCGCACTAATGCGTTTTCAAAAAGCTTCGTTTTCTAAACCTCCGTTTTCGCCCGTCCACAGTAATCCGTTTTTATTTTATAAAGCATCCGTTTTCGAAATTCTCCACTTTGAGAACCGTTTTCAAGAACCTCCAGTTTTCAGGCCATCATTTTAGTGTGGATGGAAAGCAAAAACGATTTAAAAAGTAATCTATACGCCGGTTTACAAACGAAAACGGATCAGTGTGTACGTGGCCTGAATCCCTGTTCAAACGCCACTCCTGGCTCAAACCATGGATTTTTCTTATTTGCATTGACTTTGGCTCATAACTAAAAATTTGACGTTTGAAACAAACCTAAATGAGGGTGGCCGCTTATCCGAAAAGATGGGCACTTTGCCTGTTCTCGTCAAATGTTATCTGAAAAAACGATTTTTGGTAGATACTGAATGGTCTGTTCCTTTTTGCCTCTCGAAATATCCACACGATTGAGACAGTTCTTTCCGCGGCAATTGTTTGATCAATCTAGAGAAAGGCTTGTAAGAGCGAATATTAAACCTGCCATCTGCTATAGCGGGTCGAATATAAACGCTAGTATAATCATATCAGAACAAACAGTGCGGGCTGTGAAATAACAAGGTACCATTGGCTTCGGGCGAAAGATGTTTTACATTATTGGATACGAAGAACATAGTCGATGATTGAAAACATATAAAAGAAAAATTGAGAGTTTTGGCACAGAAACGAGCGTTTGAAAGAAGGTGTCGGGTCCTGACAGCTTTTAATCTATCGTGTCCAAGAATGATAGTTTTTTATGCACACGTCCGGTCAATTATAAGTACGACAATGATTTAAGTTAGGAACAATCTACAATATGACTCCGTGTCGAAAATACTAAATTTTTGTGTTGCCCATGGACAACACTAGGTATTTTCGATAGCTTTCGAAGATATAAACAAGTCTTGTTTCTTAAATATCTCAATCATATAAAAAGTATAGAAAAGAGAAAGATTCGCTTTAATTCATCTCACACAGTTGCGCAGAAGCACTGCAGTACCCTAAAAAGAGATCAAACACCCGAGGTGTCAATTGGAAGAGAGAGCATGATCTAACGTACCTCTGCGGCTGCCTTGAAAGTAAAAGAGGGTTGTTTCTTCGCTGTCAGGGCCAGGGCCACGAGAAGAAACAGTGTAAGAAGGGTGAGACACAGTTTTGCCATGTTTCAGCTGGACGATGTAGAGCCTGATTTGAAGGTTACCTCTGTGAAAGAATCAGCACACGTCAGCAACTGGCGGCGGGCTCATCAAGTGCAGTGCAAACTTTTATTTATCTCCTACGGTGCGGTTTTTAATCATTTTACTGCAGCTGCGCAGACTCGCCCTTTGATGTCATAAGACGGACAGCTGAAACCCGCGTCTAGTCAATTCAACTCTTGTGTACAGTACAAGCCAGCGGGGTAATGTTTTTCTGGTTCTTATGATTTTTTTCTTCTCTTTTTTTTTTTTTTTTTTTTTTTTTTTTCCTTTTTCTTCTTAACGCAGAAAGTGTTTTCTCTTTCGCCTTTGCACCTGCCTTTGCTGGCATGGGGTTCTGGATCTAATCATCGTAAACGGTGCCGCCACCCTGTTGGGGCTGCAATACACAAAGTTTGTTGCTAAATTCCCCCAAAGTTGGTCGCTCTCATGAATATTCCAATGCATTATTCCATTTAAGTTACCGCCTCTTTTGTCCTTCTGATATCATGACGTCCAATGCCAGGACTAACTGACATAAATATCATGACTTATTTAAATGGGTTTTTGCTCGATAATGAGACCAGAATCTAAAACAATAGCCTGCTTTGCATGTCATTCAGACTGTTTTCATTCCTCACTGTATGAGAAGTAAATTATTGCCCGTCTAACAATATAAGCGTACAACTGGATAATATTATGCAGTTGTTCGTACCTCACACGCGTACATTTAGGGAATTTCGTGTTGCATTTCAACACTTTGAGGACAATTATAAAAAATAAAAAGAATCAGTAGAATGGAGTTCAAGTTGTCTTAAAGCAAAACGTCGGACGAGACAGTCAATCTACAAGCTGACACAAAAAGCACCATTTAGCAAGAGTCCACCGTTTTTTGTTTGTTTGTTTGTTTTTTTTTTTAGTTATTCTTGTTAACGAAGCAGTTGTCAGTTACTTCTAATGGTTTTGATAGTGGCTGAAGTCTTGACAACGGGAAAATTAATCTCTGGGAGGAAGAACTGCTTAGACTACGTTGGTGTTGGTGGTAAAACTCAGACATGTAAGGAATGTGTTGGCTGCTGCTTCGAGCCTTACACGAGAGAAAATATACAGCTAGCTCTTCTTTATCTTGATAACAGCCGGCTGAGGCACTCCATTTTCTTCTTGACACATTTTGTTTTACAATCAAAGGTAGTAGTAATGTGAGCACATGAAGTGACCAGACGTTTGCATATTGTTCAGACCATTTTCATGCCTCCAAAAACTATTTCAGACTTGATTATTAATTATTATTATTATTATTATTATTATTATTATTATTATTATTATTATTATTATTATTATTATTATTATTATTATTATCATTATTATTATTATTATTATTATTATTATTATTATTATTATTATTATTATTGTTATTATTATTATTATTATTATTATTTATTTTATTTTATTATCGTGGCTGGATAGTTTAACGTGAATCGCTTGTGATGGCCTCTCTTAGTGGTTACTTCTGGGTAACCATAGCTTTTTTCTTCCATTTCTCGGACCGCTGAGCTCGTGCCGGTTCAGAATCTTGCACTGTCTACAATTGTTGGACGTTGCGACAAATCTTATGTGTTTGTGAAGTTGTAGTACTTTGAAATGAGTCTTCTCTTAAAAAGAAACATCATAACTGAAACACGCGTATTCCTTTTCATCCGAATTCCTTCTATCTACATGATTCAAATACCCGTACTACACCTTTTGCTATTCATTAGCAGAAAATATTCATTCATTTGCGCGCGAATAGTTAGATCAATAACGCGAAAATACTTCCAATTACTTTAAAATAACATTCATTTGCGTGAAAAGCAATTTCAGTAACAATTTTTGCATAAGCAGTAACATTCAACTGCATTAACTGGCAACCATTTACACGGAAATGACATTCTTTAGCATCAAATGAAATTTCATTAATCACTTTCAATGGCACGAACCATCCAATCAACTACGCGAATTGACAATCATTACGGTGTAAATGACAATTGTTAAAAAGGCCTATTAAAGACAACACACCCGAGATGGATGTTTCGCTGTTCGACAAAAGTAGGTTTAGTCAGAGCTGACGAGAAATGCTATGTTCTCCTCGAACCGTCCCGTTACTCGGGTCACTTTCACTGTCATTCTGTTCTGCAGTTCACATATATGTGATTCATCATGCACATTGCAGCCCGGATATTTTTCCGGACTATCCTTGCATCTGTAGTTGCTTCATATTAACTGTGAGTGTCACTTTCACTATCAAACTGCAGCTTGTTTGAGCTCAAAACTAATCAAGGAATTAGAGTCGTGAACAAAACCACCCCATTTTCAGGCTACGGCGGCCTAATCCAAGAGATTTGAACTGCTAGCCTGCTGATTCCGTAATTCAGAAAATGGGTTATGGGTTTGCTTTTTGGTTAGACAATGCAACCAAGAAAAAATTGAAGATTTCCGAACTGCTCAAAATCTTTATGTCGGCCACGGATCAATCAGTGAGGACCCACATGGTCTATTACTAACTGTTCTTAGCCGAAAATAACCATCAACCCGCGACAAACTGATCAACTGTACCGACTCCTTTCTATTCCTATTCCCATTTGTCTCCCTTGAGAGATACTCAACAAAAAATAATATTAAGAGAAATAGTACTGACGACGCTGTCTGAATGATTACGCTGTGAATATATCTAGTTTGTGTGAGTTGGGGCTACCTTACCGATAAGAATATCCTTTTGAAAAGCGATCCGTCGGTCCAAGCTCTGGCGAAAGGGAATAAAGTGAACTGCGACTTGTCGAGACAGTCTTAGCGATCATATATGGAGCACTTTAATTTTTAATTGCTTCCACACAAACGTGACATCTGGCCGCACAACTCCACGACAATTGGTTTACTTGTTAGTGTTTTGAACTTTGCTGTCAGTCTCAAAATTTGCGAGGAGACAAATTCAAGACCAATTCATTACAAAACAATTGTCACACAGCAAGTCCTCCAAATTATGCTTAAGTTCTTTGGCACCTGTCAATTTTATGAGGCCGGTCAGTGTTAATAATAGTAAAAACACAGTTTGGAACACCCGGCTTCTTTTATTAACTTCGAGGGCTCTTGAATATATAGTTAATAGGCTTTCTTAACCCTTTCGCTCTCAGGAGTGTTCAACTTGAATTTTCTGAGAATTTTCAGTTTCTCACCAGAGATATTATCATATAGTATGAACTTTGCTTTTGATACCTTGCTCAGATGAAAGCTGATTAAACTATCAATTCTCACTAAATTACTTATACAGTTCCTTCTTAAAAGGTTTAGGAGAATCTGTATTTTAAGCTTGGGAGTGAAAAGGTTAAATTGTAAAGTGGAAGTCGTATGCTTGCATAAATATTCATTATTTGGTTTTGTGGTGGAGATCATGCACGATAAATAGACATTTGAAGACCGCAAAAATGGGTTTATTTAATTAGTCAAACAAGAGTTGACAAAAGTAGCTTAAGAGTTGTTGTCAGTAATTACAAATATTGTTATCCAGTATCCTGGCTGCCACTTCAGAACATTACACTCCCAAGAGTTTAGTAGACAAGAATATCATGACCATGTTGTCAGAAAACAGTGTTTTATGGGCATGGGAAAACAAGAGGCCGCTTCTACCCATATGTATATATATAATAAATAGGCTTTCTCGCGCCGTCCGTGTATTTACAAATATCTGCCACATGAGCGTAATTTCTTTTTCTTAACTCATGGCGCCGAAATAGGATCAATATATGATCATTTATAGTTATGAATATAGTCTATAGGTCAAACAATATATATAAATGATCATATATTGATGCTATTTCGGCGCCATGAGTTAAGAAAAAGTAATTACACCTTATGTGGCAGATATATATTTGAACGAACACAGTATTGTACATTCTTTTATTTTGAAGCACGTACCGACGAAAAGCAGCTAAAAGCCACAAAAGAATTGATAGAAATTTGACAGCGATAAATCCATTTATTATCTGTGCTGTAAGTCTGTTGAATTTATTGTATGATGTGGGCCACATTTTGCAACCAGTTGAAGTAGATGTCTCAACTAGTTTCTATACATTAGGACAAAACATTAATGCACTGTTCACCATCATGCTCCTAAATCACAAGCTGGGATTTTTCTTTAAGAATAATGTACAAAAGACTGAAACATTAACCGTAGCATGTGCATAATAACTCATCGTGACCATAATCCAGTTTTCCTTTTGTAATAGGTCGATTGAATTCATCGCCGAGCGATTTTGGCAAATTTCGTAGGTAGGAAGCGGGCGATTCTAAACTTTTCTCCGTCGGAGCAATAACTGTCCAATGTAATGTATCAGGTATTTGATCATTTTTTGTTCCCAAAGCTGGGAGTAGCCAGATGCGATGTCTCATCATGGCCACATCGACTGTGTGTTTCCTTAATTTGTAAAGTGTCCTGCGGCCTTTCTGACAAACCCATAGGGACGAACTGGAGAACGGCTAAAATTTGGGTCATGTTTAGAATACCTGAATGCTTGTGTCGACTGTGAATTAACACAGACTGCTTATCAATGAAATCATGCACTCTCTCATAAACGGGTTCGGGCTTTGAAGAAGAATTCGTCTCTGTTTACTTGTAATGGTCAAGTCTTCCGCGTACCAATTTGTGTCTGTTTTGAGGTTAAGCTTGGTTCTTCGGTCAAGAGACTGGACCGCCTTTGTAGTTCTCCAGTTTGGTTTGCTTTCAACTTCTCGTTCGACAAATATAAATTTGTAAATCAGTCGTCCCAAGTGTTGACTCCAAAAGACCCCGAGGTTCCTGGAGGTCCAGTCGGCGCCGTCAAAACGAGTTATATAGTGTTTTGGTTCGGGTAACTAAACTGTATAATTGATCCCTCTGGTGATAAAGAGAAAGCCGGGTTATAATATTAACCCAAGTACTCCTCACAAATTCTCCCAACCCTCCCCTGAAGAAGAAAACGCGCGGGTCAAGTCCCGGCGCGAGTGTCGTAGTAAGAATTAATATTCAACTCCCAGAACTATTGCGGTACATTAGTTCTGCACCATCGAGCAGTACGCCAGCATAAAAACATTTCCTGCAATTTTGAGTGTGGTTGTGCTTCGTCGGTTTCGGACTGAATCTAACGTACGATTTGGGATGTTACACCCGAAATTTTTTTAGCGCAATATCGTATCACGAAAAATTGTGATACAAAAGAAGGCGTTTATGGAGGTTAAAACCGTAAACGTTTACTTTTGCGCGTTTGATGCATTTGCATGACTATGAGGTGGAACAAAGTCTGTTTATTTTTATTATTCCATAATAAAATACATAAGTACATGTACATAATTTGACTTCGTTGAAAAAAGCGCGCGGGAGATCACATTAACGCAATCGCCGGTTGCACTCGTAAATATATAAACAATAAACTACTTTTGGCTTCGGAAATATGCACGGAGTCCGAGGATATTATCTGTTCCGAGAAGCGAACTGTGAGCTTCGAGGAACAGATAAAAAAATGTCCAAGGACAATTATTCGTGCATATTTCCGAAGCCAAAAGTAGTTTATTGTCTTTATTATCCTTCAAATATTTCCTCTCGCAGCGCAAATAATGGCGCGGGGACTGTGAAGCTTTTTGGCGCTTTCTGGAACTGCTTTTTCGACCAATAAATTGATGTCCTCCTCGGTAGTCATCTCGTAATGGGTTTTTGTGATTAATATATATAATTGTGTTCGGATATTGTCAATAAACAGCGTTTGTTCGCCAGGCGGGGGTTATTCGCTGATAACGTCCGCTCGTGAGCGGACGTTATTCGGTCACATGTCACGATTCCACCAATCACGCGCGGGAGGAAATATTTGATGGGTCATAATGATTGATACACAGCGCTTGTCACCAGAAATATATGCCAGCAAGTTGCTATTAAACAAAGCTTATGGGACATTTATAACACCTCCAGAACTGCCTGTTCATTCATAGTAATACTCATTCATAGTAATACGTGCAACAAGGGCCGCAACTTGCTTTGAAGCTTTCTTATCATTTAATATTATTCCAGTTTCGTGCATAATTTTTGCTTGTAAATTAGGTATGAAGATCCTGCATTGTATTGTATGATTTGACTTCGATGAGAAAAGCGCGCGCAGGCAGCGCGGCAACAAGAACTCAATCAGATCACAAAATGCAATAACGAACCCATAATTCTTGTACAGGTACAGGAAGCCACTCAATAAGATAATGGGCCAGGGCTACAAAAGAGTAACCGACGATGAGATTCCATCAAATCCCAAGCAAGGCGCAAGCTTATTTTCTCTTGTAACATTCCGTTGGTTCACTGATTTACTCGTCGCGGGACAGGACCGACCTCTGTCGAGTGAAGATATGTTCCCTCTGTTAGCAGAGGACCAGAGTAAAGAACTAACAAGATCACTGGAAAGAAAGTGGAACAGCAGAAAGCCAATCCCCGATTCTTGGCCTAAATGGAATGGCCAACGATTAGTGCGAACTCTAGTGTGCATAATACCCACGTCTGAATATTGTCTTATTGTGGCGCTAATGGTACTTGACGCGACAGCGAGATTGTGCCAGCCGTTATTTCTGATTGGACTACTTGCTCAGCTGATGAACAAGTCCTCGCCAGTAAGCTTGAACCCGTGGGTGTACGTTTACGCGGGGCTGATTTCGTTTGGCGCTCTGATCATGGCCGTCTCCAAATGCCACCTCGACTACAGATCTTCACTTGTTGGGATGCGAGTCAGGGCTGCACTTCTCGGCCTGTTGTACAGAAAGGTAACTATTGGTACGATAAAATAGATACTGTAAACTATGGGGAGAGATTTACAGAAAGAGGCGACCACTGTGCGTGACAGGCTACAAAAAAAAAGGGGGGGGCACAAAGAGTAACGCAAAAATACTATACAATTGAAGCTCCCGCACGCGGACACCCTTGGGAAGCAGAAATGTGCCCGTAACTGGAACGGTCCGCTTACGAGAATGTGTAAATACAGAGTTTGTTGGGCTAGAGTTTAGACCGGGTTTCCTAATTAAAGGCGTCCCTAAGGAGAGCTGTCCACTTACGAGAGTGTCCGCTCAGGCCCCGTTTACACTTGAAAACTGTTTCGGATACAAAGTATCCGGATACAAAGTTCCCACTTTCAATTCCGGATTCGTTTTCTCTCCGGATTCACTAAAAATGACCCCGGATTCACAAAATCTAGTGTAAACGCTTTCACGATTCCGGAAACAAATGCCTCGAATCCGGATAAATTCGCTCTAGTGTAAACGGGGCCTCAGAGAGCTTCGACTGTATATAGTATATACATATCAATAATAATATGTCTCGATGTATATTATTATTGATATTTATTATATAGACACGAGTGTTTTACTGGAAAATATACCGTGCGTAAAATCCATACGAAACTACATCCGGGACCCGAGTGGCGTGTTTTCCATATCCTCACTAGCGAGGATATCGTTGGCATCATTTCCCGCTTTTGCACGGTTGTTTGTGCAATTTCTCGTAAAACACTCGTGTCTAATTACGTTCAACGAAGGAGAACGCAGTCTAACACGTCATTTCCGGTCTGGATGCCATGCGATTTCAGGGTTTTGGGCGCCATCTTGGTAGGTTCTCAGGAATGTCAGGAATGTCAGATTGCCTCGATCTCGTGTAGTAATTTCAGGGTTTGGGCGCATCTTGGTACGGTCTCAGGGATGTCAGATTGCCTAGATCTTGTGTAGTAATTGGTAACCACAGTGACACAGAAATAAACCTCGAAAGCAAGCACATGCTCAGGTGTGAAAAGAATTCGATTTTTAACTGCGTCACGGATCGGATCGGATCTTTCGTCACTGTCGTGTTTTGTCACTGCGTCACGGATCGGATCTTTCGTGTTTTTGCCAAGGCAAGTGAAACTGTGTGGATTTTTTTGAACTATCGATAGGAACTATCAGCGAAGCTGTTTATAAGAATATCAGAAAGCTGTGTAGTGCCGCGTTTGCCAAGAAACAGACGTTGCAATCCTCCCAGAGCTGTGACGTGTCAACTCAGCTGTTTTCCACAGGAGATTCAACTTCTCTCTGCATTCAGAGTTTGCCACCGTATTCCCTTTGGCGATTGGACACAAATGCGGATCAATTTATTTTGCTGAGCTATGAAGCTCAACAATACGAGTTTCTGACCTTGTCTATAGTACGTAGGTGCATGGTCAGAGTAGAATGGCACATTGGTCAGCGGTCGGAGGAGAAGATGGCGACGTTTTTCCCGCTCTTGGAAAAATCGTCAATATCCTATCCACAGAAGCGTCTTTGATAGTTTGTAGTTTTCTATTTCGTGTATATACCTGTTTGTACTCATTACTAGTGTGACTCCACTCAACGTGACAATTACTGAGCTGAAGAAGATGCTTGACGAAGCGATGGATCATGTAAAATTCGTGAATGCAAAGTACGACGAGATACAAGAGAAACTAAAGACCTATGATGACGAGAGAAAGGCTCTACAAAACGACCAACAATGAATTGGAGCAATATACCCGAAGGGAATGTGTTGAAATCAGGGGCATTCCGGTATCTGCTGTTCCATCTGAAGATCAACCAAATAACATTGTTAAAGAAATCGGCAAATTGATTGGAGTTGAAATTGCTGAAAGTGACATATCCGTTAGTCATCGTATGCCTCCAGGTCGTTCATATAAAGGAAAAAAGACTGGTCCGCCGCATATCATAGTCAAATTCACGAGGCGAGATGTCAAAGATAACTTCTATCGAGCGAGAACAAAGCTCAAAGACCTTACAACCCAAGACCTTGGATACTCTGTGAAGAACAACATCTACCTTGCAAGAGAGCCTTACAGAGAAAAATCGGGAATTATTCAAGGACTGTCTCCAGAAGAAGAAGGATATGAAGTTCAATTTCATATGGACTTCAAACGGAAAAATCTTCATGAGAAAAGACAAGGACACTCCTGTCATACATATCAAGAACAAAGATGACCTTGCGAAGATGCAGCCCAGCTAAGTACCTTAATGCTGAACATTTAATAATTTTTCATGCATTGTATAAAATGCCCTAATGGCACTAGTAGTGCCTCAGATGATAGAGACAAGATCAATGAGTTATCTCATTCACTCCCTTACTTAAGTATTGCCTCTCCCACTACTAATATCCCACATCTTACTAATTTAGATGCTGACCTAAACATGCCTACAGATAGTAATTTTGGATATTACAGTACTCATGATTTTCACAACAACTATGACATCAGTGAATGCTTCTCAAATAATCAATCCTTTTCTGTCATAAATTGTAACATCAGGAGCCTATCAGCTAACTTTGATGATCTGGTGGAGATGCTATCAGATTTATATTTCCATTTCTCACTTATTGGCCTTACTGAGACCAAACTAAAGAGTGGTCAACCTCCTATATCAAATACTGACTTATCTGGATATCAGTAAATATCTCAACCTAGCTATTCTAATGCTGGGGGGGGGGGGGGGGGGGGGGAGGGGTTGCTTTCTTTATCAATAGCAATTCGAATTTCACCATTCAACTTAAACTTTCAATCACTACTGATGACTTCGAAGCCCTTTGGATTGAAGTGCACAATGAATGTCGCTCTAATTTACTATGTGGAATAATTTATAGACATCCCAATGGTAATATGGAAAACTTTACTGAATATCTAAATTCTACCATTGAAAAAATTAATCAAGCAAATAAATTCTCCATTATTATGGGTGATTTTAATATAGATCTTTTAAAAGCTGAATCTCACTTAGCCACTGACAACTTTCCCAATATCTTAGGTTCATACTTCTTTCAGCCCCAAATATTGCAACCAACCAGAATTACAGACCATTCAGCAACATTAATTGACAACATCTTCTTTAATTCATTAGAACATTTTACTATTAGTGGTAATATAGTACATGACTTAACTGATCACTTGCCCAATTTTCTAATTTTCAATAAATTTGCTTCTTTACCAGAAAATGTTAAGCTATACAAGAGAGATTACTCTAAACTTGATCAGCAATCCTTAATTAATGAGATCCAACTGATAGATTGGGAAGCTGTTTTTGCATCTAATGCAAATCCATCTACCCTATTTAACTCCTACACAAAAATCTCAAGCATAATAGACAAGCATATACCTATCAAAATAAAATCCAGGAGAGAGGTGAAACTTAAATCTAAACCCTGGATAACTCCAGCTTTGAGAAGATCTATTCAAGTTAAAAATAGATTGCACAAGAAGTTTCTAAAGACAAAATCCACTTATTACCATATTAAATTCAAGTTATATAGAAATAAGCTAAATCATCTGTTAAAAATAAGCAAAAAACAGTACTACAGTCAATACTTCCTTGAGAACATTAGTGATGGCAAAAGGATATGGAAAGGTATTAAGCAAATAGTTCACTTCACGCCTCAAACCAGACAGAAATCCATCAAAATAGTAAAAAATGACATTGAAATAACTAACCCTAAGCTTATTGCAAATGAATTTAACAGCTATTTTGCTAGTGTGGGCAAGGAACTAGCAAATTAAATACCAAATGTGTGTAAGAGTCCCATGGATTATCTGGGAAATCCGATAGGTAATAGCTTTTTTGTTTTTCCTACCACAGCTAGTGAAATTGAAGCTGAAATATCCAGTTTAAAAACAGGCAAGGCTGTGGGTCCATCTAGTATCCCAATTGATATACTCAAAATGTTGAAAAATGTTGTATCCAAACCACTAGAGCTTATATTCAATATTTCTTTTGCAACTGGCACTGTCCCCAACGACTTCAAGCTAGCAAACATTATTCCTATATATAAAAAAGGGTCACAGACTTGTTTGTGCAATTATCGCCCCATCTCTCTACTGTCCATCTTTGATAAGCTCATAGAAAAACTCATGTACACTAGACTAATCAAGTTTCTGGAGAAAAACAATATCCTTTTAGAAAAACATTTTGGTTTTCGAACTAAGCACAGTACAGATCATACAATTCTATGTATAATAGACAAAATTCAAAAAGCAATTGATGACCGCAACTATTCCTGTGGAATATTCTTAGACTACAGTAAAGCATTTGACACAGTCAATCATCAAATTTTGATTCAGAAACTGGAGCATCTTGGTATTCGAGGTATCACAAAGGACTGGTTTACCTCGTATCTCTGTGATCAACAACAAGTTGTTACTGTAAATAATGTAACATCAGTCAAACATAATGTATCGTGTGGAATTCCACAGGGATCTGTTCTTGGTCCATTATTATTCTTATTATATGTAAACGACTTTCACTCTTCTTCAGATGTTTTTGATTTTCACCTATTTGCGGATGATGCCAGTCTGTTCTGTCAACATAAAAATCTCACAGCACTTAAAGCAAGCATAACTACTGAACTGAGTAATGTACATACTTGGCTATGTGCCAATAGGCTTTCACTTGATATAGAGAAATCCAATTTTGTCATCTTTCATCCACCACAAAAAAAAGTGAATCAAGATTTTAACCTTGCCATTAATAATAAACAACTTAACCGAGAATTTTGCATAAATATCTAGGTATTTTAATTGACTCAAACCTCAGCTGGAAGAATCAAGTTCAGTGCACTGCCAAAAAGATCAGGAGAAGCATTGGCATCATCTCCAAACTTCGTCACTATGTCAATTTAGACATTCTACAAAGTCTATATTATGCCCTTGTATACCCGTTTCTGATTTATGGAATAATTGCGTGGGGAAATACATATCAGACCACCTTTCAACCAATTTTTATTTTACAAAAAAAGTATTGCATATAATCACTTTTTCTAGTTTTGACCATCCCTCTAATCCCTTGTTTAAGTCTCTTGGATTTATAAAATCTTTTGATCTTGTTACTCTACACATTGCAATTTTCATGTATAAATATCATAATCAGTTACTACCATATGCATTTCACTCCTTCTTTACTAAGGTCAGTCAAATTCATAATTATAATACACGGCTAGCTGCAAAAGAGTCATATTATCTCCCAAGAGCAAGAACAAATTACGGAAAATTTAACGTAAGGTCTCAAGGTCCTTTAATATGGAATTCTGTTAATGAAGATGCAAAACACTCTTCATTGTCTTCATTCAAGAAGAAAATCAAACAGAATTTTATTGAAAATTACTAATATTGTCCTTTCTCTGCATTGCTCCTTTTGAGATAATGATGCCATTTTGTTAGCTATTTATTGTACTTTACTGGTAATCGGTATATTGTGTGTGTGTGTATTTTTTGTGTGTGCCCGACCTAAACATTTACCACATTTTTTGTCAACTGGATACCCGACATTTTTAACCCTGAGGTTATTACGGAATGCCAGTACCCCTGTATTCTTTGATATATTTAATATTTGTAAACTATTTTTGTAGGGGGTAAATAAAAGGTTGTTGTTGTTAAACATTGTCATGCATTGTCATATTAATGTACTGTTTTCCAGTGTTCTATTTTGTTAGTTTACAGACCTTGAATTGTTATCCAAGAGATCGTTCGACATTATTTGGTAGCATTGCAACATTCACATGGCATTGCCAACAACTTTCGTCTTTTCGTTGCCATGATTAAAATCATGGCCATGTCAGTGGAGTTTAACAATAACTATAAAACAAATGAGCAATCCAAGTAGAATGCTTTTTTAACGACCCCACAATTCAGTAGCACGAATGCACTGTAATCCCTGATTATATCTAGTATAATAAAAAGAAAATTACACGGCGGCTTGAAGATGTGGATTTTATTTTCTCGTGGTAAAAACAATATTTTACCACTCGAAAATAAGATTCATATCTTCGCGCCACCGTGTAGTATCCTTTATATATTAGATAAGATAATTATAATATGTCACTGGACTCTTTCTGCTCAATATATACCGTAAAATCCCACGTTAAAGCCCTGGGCTTATATAACTTCATAAGGGGTTTTGGGTGGGCTTATATCCGGGGGGGGGGGGGGGAGGGGGGGCATATAAGCGGAATAAAAAAATGTTTCGGAACGACGAGATAAAACGTATATCTGAGAAACGAATTAAGGCAAACATACCATTACATTTAGAGTTACATTTATAATACATTTATTGTGCGTCATAATAAACGGAGAATGTATTTCAAAAACATCAATAAAACGCTTATGCGACTGGAACAGCTGGAACGGAACAGAACGAAAATCAAAAAACTACAAGCCTTAATAGTTGTGTTGGAAGTGAACAGTGGAACAGAACTCGTAGCGTTGTTATATATGCATGAATATTTGTTTCTTTCTTTGGTATCATAATTATTGTTCTAAACTCCACAGTCACTTGTTTATGCCTATAACTTTAGATTAAAAATTTTGATGTTTGTAAAAAAACGCAAAAGGAACACACTTATACATTAGATGGGCTTATAAACTGGGGGGGGGGGGGGGGGGGGGGGGGGGCTAAAACTTGCATGCTCTCCAATAAAGGGCATGGAACGAGGATTCCCAAGCGACTAACTTAAAAGAAACTGACCGCAATGTCTACTTATTACACAGGTTCTGCACTTGTCGCTGAGTGACCAGGCTGCTATGACGTCAGGTCATGTGATAAATATAATCTCCAATGATATTCAACGATTTAACGACGCGATAAGATTTCTGCCCAGCATATGCGTCGCACCTTTTGCCTTACTGGCAGTCTGTGCTGTATCGGTGTATCTGATTGGCTGGCAAGCACTGATTGGATTTGTCCTATTCACAAGTTTAATTATTTATCAAAGCAAAGTGGCGAGAATGGTATCTATTCTGCGGAAGAAGGCCGCTGAACTGGCGGATCGAAGACTAAGAATGTTGAATGAAATCATTATGGGCATTCGAGCCGTAAAGATGTACGCTTGGGAAAAACACTTCAGGAAGACTATCAGCAGTGTAAGGGGGTAGGTAAATTTGATCAAAAATAATTCCTCAGTTACTTGTTAAAGAAGAAACACGATATTATAAAACAGCTATGTCAAGTCATACAATAATACATTTAAAAACTATGATACTACGCGCGTTCTGATTGACTAAATAACTGTGTACTGATAAGAGTATCTTACACGTTTTCACATGAATGTCGAAAGTAATCGTGTGATTGCTTTGGTTTTGCGTTTGGTACGCTGTCCGATTGGTATCAAGAGGTTTAACAGCATTCTTGGCCAACCAAGTGCAAAAGCAAAACCTTGGTTGCGATATTCTCACGCAAGAAAGCACGTGGCGATGGCGGGTTCTTGCACTGCTGATTGCAGTGGTTAGTAAAACCAATCGCTACTTGGTTTTGGTTTTTCTCGTACTTCTAATTGGTTGGACGTGTTTTTGCTCGCCTCATTGATTGGCTCTGTGATTGCTTTGGTTTGGTTTTCGACGGACATCCAAAAAGTGCTCTGTACACATTTCATTATCATATAATTTTTCTAGAATTTTTGGGATAACTGAACGCTTCAATTCCGTTTACAGCCACTTCAATACGTAACATTTCAAAAATGCACCTTTATCTACATAGAGAAAAGTAA
Organism: Plumapathes pennacea; assembly: GCA_964036295.1. Classification (NCBI taxonomy): domain Eukaryota; kingdom Metazoa; phylum Cnidaria; class Anthozoa; order Antipatharia; family Myriopathidae; genus Plumapathes; species Plumapathes pennacea. Next base: position 34,401,049 of record OZ038462.1, read on the forward strand.
CATTATTTAGCACAGACAGGTGGGGCCGTTGGACACAAAGTGCTACAGAATTATTTTCTAACCTCTGAAACTAGGAACCTTCAAACAGTGCCCATTTATACTTTCTATATGATGTAGGTATTCTAATTATGTTATAAGATATTCCACAAATATCTAAAGTAACTCTTTCACTGCTAATCACGATATTTTTATTTAATACTTAAGCATATTTATTCTTTACATTTGCCTTGGTAGAGCTCATCAAAGGAGTTTACGTAAGTTTGATATACAATAAAGAAGAACGCTACTTAATCGGGATCACACAAAAAAAGGATAACGAAGAAACAAAAAAAAAACACACGAAAAAACAACATCAAGCAAAAAAATTAACTTAGATAACTAGGTTATGCAAGATAAACACTAATAAACACTAATATCAATCTACTTGGTCTGTTTTATCTCTGCAGAGAGGAAATAAGAACTATCCGCGTGATCAGTGGCTTTCTCGCAAGTCTTTTTGCCCTTAACATGACTCGAAGCCTCGTCCCCCTTGCCGTCTTTCTGACTCTTTTGCTCACAGGATCCACGCTGACCCCATACAACATTTTCTTGGTGTTCTCGTATAGTATTGCCATTGGCGAATATGTCTTATTTTATCTAGCTCAAGGATCCAAAACTGTGATAGAATGTTGCATGACCGCTGCAAGGATCCAAGAATTTCTGGAAACGATCGACACAACCCTAGAACTACGGAATGGGATCTGCAGAAGACAGTTGGAATTTACTGAATCTGCCAATCCAGAATGCAAGGCACAGGAGCACTCTATACAACAGGAAAAACTCAGTTCAAATGAAATAAGTGCCCAATCTAAGGATTATGAACTGTATAAGAAGCAAAGAGTTTCTCCTCTTGTCACCCTGAGGTTTGGGTCCACCGAGAAGGCTATCCTTCATAGTATTGATTTTTGCTTCCAAGAACACAAGCTGATAATTATCAAGGGCCCAGTGGGTTGTGGCAAGTCTTCACTACTTTTAACAATCCTTGGAGAGCTTCCCACAGATCAAGCACAGTTGGTACGTCATGGGACAGTGGCATTTGTTCCTGAAATACCTTGGGTCTTCTCGGGTAGTCTAAGAGATAACATTGTATTCAACAGTCCGTACGATCCACAGAAATTTGCCAAGGTAGTCGACGTTTGTGCTATGGCAAAGGACATTGCAATGTTCCCCAACGGAGACTTGACACTGCTCGGCGAACGAGGCGTCCTGCTCAGTGGTGGTCAGCGTGCACGCGTCGGTTTAGCACGCGCAGTGTACGCCGATGCCGATCTGTATCTACTGGATGATCCGCTGAGCGCAGTGGATGCTGAAGTAGCGCACCACATTTTTAAGAAGTGTATCTGCCAACACCTAGGTGGCCGAGGACGAATTCTAGTGACGCATCAGCCAGTGTACCTCAAATATGCTGACCGCATTGTCTCAATGCAGAACGGGTCCATAGAGTGGGAAGGAAGTTATTCGGCGCTGCTACTCCGCAAAAACATGGCCAACGCAGAAGAAGCTGGTGAAGTAACTGCGTCGAGCGACAAAGCGCAAAAACCACCATCAGGAGAAGAAGCCAGTAACCATGAAAGACCCAGGGAGACGGAAGAGTGTCTAACTGTCTTGGAGGAAGAAAGACAGTTCGGCTCAGTTACTTACAAGACCTACTGGAATTACATGAAAGCAGGATGCTCTGTCATCTGCCTTGTCCCTCTGCTAGGCTTTCTTGTCTTCTGCCAAGGTGAGTTGCATGGATAGTCGTTTTTTTGGATTGTGGTGCTTACTTTAGTTTTTCTGGTAGGTAAAAGGAAATTTTCCTTGTATTCGTGTAACAAGGCAACCTTCGTCATTTCAGTTTATAAGTTGCCATGAGAATCGTGGTATGATAGAGAAGTTGTCACGTGACCTAACCCGGGGAACACGACCCCCACATAGTCCCAGCACGAATTAATGTTTCATTCTGTGCAAAAGATTTCTATCAAGAGGATGGTTGGATTGCTTGTTTTTCTCACTGCCGTGTCTTCGGGCAGTGGTACAGGAATACCAATCTTTGTTTCATTTAAGATTTAGCCGAGCTTGAACGATTGAATGGGAGGCCGCTTCAATTGAGTTAATAATTAACTCTTGCATAAGACCCATACACTATAGTAATTTGCGTAAATTTTCAAGTTTTCAATACTATGGGAAATATCCTTCTTCATATGGTATTCCAATGCAAGTTCAATGGTATGTCAGTAAAATGCAATACGGACAAAAACATGAAGGCGACACTGGTAGGGCCAGTCTTTCTCCATCAAATTCTTCAATTTGAAACAGCTTTTATTAATCAGCTCTTCAACTACAACATTCTCAAAAATTTTTAAGATCACTTTTGTGGGGGGTTTGTATAATATTTTTCCTACAAGTAGCAGCGCTGTAAAACACAGGGTGTGATGCTTTTATGTATGGAGTGACTGTGTAGCACAACCTCACATATCAAAAAGTCAACAAGCATCATCTTTATTTACTGCACATTGATCTTTTTTCTTCTGTGTATGATTAGTTTTTCGAGCGGTTCCTGATTGGTGGATGGCTGGGTGGGATCACGTGACGTGGAGCAGTGTAGAGCACCGCCACAGCTTCTACATCTACATAACGTTGGTAATGGCGCTTTTATTGCTCTCCTATGTATCTTCTCTGATGTTTTATCAAGTCGCCATCAATGCAACAAAACATCTCCACAGCGCCATGTTGTGGTCTGTCCTGACAGCACCTTTGCTGTTCTTCGATACCAACCCAGCTGGACGGGTTTTGAATCGTTTCTCTAAGGATTTGGGCTTCATGGATGAAACATTGCTCGAGAAGCTCCTGGAGTCATTGCAACAATTCTTTTTGCTGTGCATGTTCATTCTGGTACCCGCAGTGGCGAATTTTTGGAATCTCGTTGCTGTAACACCGCTGGTTATTGCAGCCATGTATTACGGGCGCTACTGCATCCGGGCTTCCAGAGAAGTGGCGAGGCTGGAAGCTATCGAACGCAGTCACGTCTACTCACATTTCTCACTGACTCTCCAGGGACTGTCGACAATCAGGTCGTACAAAAGACAGGAGGATTTCATTAGAGAATTTTACAGGTTAGTGAATGAATGAATCGGCCTTTAAATTGATACGTCATGTTCAAGTTGGTGTGAATATGATAATTATTTTAATAGACCTCTATTTCTTTTCATGGTGATTTATATCAAGTTTGTGATTGGTGCATTTAGATGCCACTCTTGTTTATGCTAAGCCAATTTTCCGAGTACAAAATGTCCATCTATAGAGTTCATTGATGAGACAGATTACGCACTGATCACATTTGAGGAGATCGTAATTTTTGTGAGCCATGCCTGGTCGATATCCATGCCATTATATCGATTTTAATCAGGCTTCACATGTACTTGTTCGAAACTTACAGGAAACAAGACGAACTTACCAAAACGTGGTTCGTCTCCTTGACTATTGTCCGCTGGCTTAGCTTCCGCTTGGACACCATGGTTACCGTCTTTGTGACGGCCGTAACGTTTACCGCGCTTTTGACGTCAGAGGACGCCGGTCAGTCTATTTGTTTTTCATTCAATTCTAAACAGAAAATCTGCATAGAGCGGTTTCTGGATGATTGTCGCAAGTGATTACACTACATTGCTTTGGTTTTGCGTTTTCCACGTTATTTTCAGTCTTGTCCAAACATGTTTAGCAGCATTCTTGGCCAATCAGAAGACGTAAATGCTATTTGCGATATTTTCGAGCAAGTATCGATGGCGTTTCCTCAAACTGTTATCTGGTCTCTTCTTTAAAGTGAAACCCATTACAACTTGCTTTGGCTTCTGATTAGTTAAACGTGTTTTCTTGAAGCCTTTATGATCGATAGTGCTGTTAAATTGATTTTGATTTTGCGAAAGTTATCCGGAAACCGCTGTAAGGATAAGTCTGTTCATGTTTAATCTGTGTTTTCGCCTTCTCTGCCGCCTTCTCAGATAGTACAGGGTTCTAGCGCCCAGGGAGTACAAGTGTAGTATCGGACCTGAGAAGTGTTTATATTTACGTCTGGAAATTTGTAATGGTTTGGGGATAACACGAAAAACAATACATTGATGACAACATAGGTAAATGGCATTATAAGCCAAAAGAATCTAATCTTCTCCGCAACGGAGTTGGATGGAACTTGCGTTTGTAGATGTCTAAAGTGGCGATCGAAAATTTTGGCGCGCAAAGTACTGTGGGGCCCCTTTGACAAATTATATCAACAGCCTTGGCACGCCAAAATTCAGTTGTACAGTTTTGATTAGTTTGTAAAATCAAGTAGGTTTTGATGCAGTGATGCAACATTCTTGCCCCACATAGATATTTAACAGAGAGGCTCATAACTTATGTCTAACTGTACCAAACAGTCGCTGCTTCTTTCGGCAAACTTAAACTGAAAAAAGGAAAATTGCACCTCTCTTCATCCTACATGAAATTAGTTGTCTCTCAAATATTTCGTGACAATAGAGAGAACATAACTATGCCACATTACAACAGGTTTTACCGGTTTAGCGGTGGTTTACAGTGTCCGACTACTGGAGATGCTGGATTTGATGGTGCGTTACGTAATCGAGGTGGAAAACATGATGACGTCAGTGGAGCGGGTGATGACGTACACTAAGCTTGATTCGGAACCAGGCTACGCAAACCAGAGTGAGCCTCCAGAAAACTGGCCGAGCCAGATTGGAGTCATTAACTTTGAGAACCTCTCAATGGTCTACTATCCCGGGGGACCAACAGTTCTTGAGAATTTATCATTCACTGTGGAACCCAAAGAGAAGCTCGGGATCGCAGGCCGAACCGGTGCAGGCAAGTCTTCTGTAGTGGCGGCGTTACTGCGCATGCCTGAGCCTACTGGTCTGATATCGATTGATGGATCAGACGTACGACAGTTTAATCTTCCCAGTTACAGATCCAAAATATCCGTGATTGCACAAGACCCGGTCTTATTTAGCGGAACACTGCGCGCAAACCTGGATCCCACAGCCAGCTTCAAGGACACTGATGTCTGGAACGCGCTTGAGGCTGTGCATATGAAAACGCCGGTGACAGAATTGGAGAAGAAGCTGAATTTCGAACTCACAGAAGGAGGGTTAAACTTCAGCGCCGGACAAAGACAACTGCTGTGTCTAGCTCGAGCTCTGCTTCAAGGTAACAAGATTATTGTTCTGGATGAAGCCACAGCAAACGTTGACGTTGCCACGGATGATCTGATTCAGGAGACGATCCGAACGAAATTCCAAGAATGTACGGTACTCACAATCGCTCACCGAGTCAGTACGATCCTTGACTACGACAGGGTGATGGTTCTGGATGGAGGGAGGATCATTGAGTGCGATAAACCAGAGATTCTGTTGAGCATGGAGGGAGGCAAGTTTGCAGAGCTGTGTCGATACCATCATGTAACCAAGTAGCCAAACCACAGCTCGCTAGATTTGCCGCACAATGCAAAATTACTGTGCACTATGCATCTGTTCTTTGTTGGCAATCAATTATTTTTATGCATATTTTTAATGCAAGATGTTTTCCCTACACCAGCTTTAGTTAGGTAAAGACTTATACATATATATAGCGGGCATGCGTGGCTAGCCTTTAGTGTTGGCAAGAAAACAGAGCCGGGGTAATGCTAATATGTAATCTGATACTTTCTGCTTTTGGAGAAATATGCTGTAATATTCTAACAGCCAATATTGGTACTAACAATCTTTATCTAGGATGACATTTAGGTTACATTAATTACCGTACGTCTGCAAGGGACGAATTAATATATATTTGCGGAAAAAGTAACTGTGTAGGTCTGAGATGTTCGATAGAAGCTGAGTTAAAAATATTCAACAATATTATAGTTTTAGATTGGTTAAATAAGGATTACTTTACAAATTCAATTGATCAACAGGATCACAGCGTCAGTCATTTCGTTGGTCAAGGTAAGAAACACATGGGAGGGGGGGGGGGGGGGGGGGGGGGGGGTGATGCACGGGTGCATGGTTACTTTTTCCCATTAGTGTATATGGCAAATGGTTTGAACCCAGGAGTTTGAACAATACGTTGGTTGTCATCGTTCAGGCGGGATCGCGAATAATCTTCAGGAAGACTGTTGTCTAACATACATTTTATATGCGACAGCAAACCATTTAGTGATGCTTTAATCTCGATCAATATAATCCATTGCTACTTGTAAAGTTAATGAAACGTTTTTTCAATAGCAGGAACACTTACTTGTATAGCGAAGAATTTAGGTACACTTATGCAACAACAAACCATGGTGATACTATTTATAATAATCTTGCATTTTATAATCCATTAGCTACTTGTGTAACAACAAACCACGATGATATAATTATGATAACCTTACTCTTAATACTAATCCATTAGCTACTAAACAGTGTAACAATTTGAACGCTTTTTAAATAGCAGAAACATACGGAATGTAGCGTTTGGTTTCTTTTGTTGCTCCTAAAAACTCAGCGGCTTCAGCCTCTATGCATGCGTTGTAGCCCTCCCTATGATACGCGCCAAACATGGCGGGGGTGAAAAATTGATGCGCCGTCTTATGGTGGGGAAAGTCTCCGCAGAGCAACTTAGAAATTTCACGACCACAACTAACATGGCAACCTTCACAGCAACAGAACGTTAAACGATCAACCTCCGCAGCTTCCAAATCAGGCCCAGGTCCCCACAAGTCAACTTCAAGGTCCACGTCGATGTCACGCAACGCGTCCTTCCATGTCACGCGGTCACTTTTTTGGATGCACTTGTTCGGGTGACGCGGTGCTATCAGGATAACTTCTCCCTCTGCAACTTTCGTTTCTTGAGCCAACGTGTGTTTTTTATCGTAGTAATCGACTCTGAACTTATAACTCCGTGGTTGCTGCCCGGGTGGCTTCATGACGAAGTTATGTTTAATGTCCTCTATGACGTCACGCCCCTCCATGCTGCTAAAGGAGCAGTGCAGTTTTGATCGAGCTTTTTCCAGCGCGTGCACGAGGCTGTCCGCATAGGAAGTGTCGGAGTTTGTGTAACCGCCATTTACGACCAGAATCTTACGTAGTCGTCGTTTTAGCAATGGTAGAAGACCTAGATTTTCAAAATGGCCGCCATCAGTGAGAAGAAGGACGGGGGGAGGGTAAAATCCAACATGGAGAATATCAAAGATGTCGTGAATAAAGCGGCAGTATGGGACATGTACGAGGAGCCACCTGTAGGCAGAAGAGTACCATTGACAATCTTTTATTGGTATTGCATAAATTAGACCAAGTTGCAAAGCCAGCGCTCGATATTTTATGCAATTTCAATTTAGGTTCACTTTGTAATGTGTCATTTTTTGTTTTAAAAGAGCTCGCGAGTCGTCGTTTAAAAGCGCTAGTTTTGTCATACGTTTCTAATGGTCTTATGCTTCCCTCTTTTAGGATGAAATTCTAATCCCTGTAAGCACTAATTTTGGTCTTTTGCGTAGCTGTAAATGATGTCTTTCGATGTGTTTTCGCCTGCGTCCACACTATAAAAAGCGATGACTTGAAACTTGTCAAAGTGGTTTTCGAAAACGATGCGTTTTCATTCAAAAACGTATTAGTGTGGATGTGGCGTGGGATATTCAGCGCATTCTCGTTGTAAATAGGGCAATCGATGTAACCTGTACCATCATCAGAAAACTCAAAAACTGTTTCATTCATTACCTGACCATTTTGTCCAACCATCTGGAATTATTGTCACCAGTGTTTATAACTGCGGCAACAGTCAGAATGAAAAGGATAGAGAAATACATAAAAACACCAATAGCCACAAACACCGGACCACCACTGCCAACCAGATAGATGGTGGGAAAGACGACCAAGGGTGCCACGCGACAAATCTCTATGACACAAGGGAACACCTGGAAAAGTGCAAAAACTCATCATCGTCTCTTCTATTTTGTTATCCGACAAATACAGGCAAGAAAAACAAATACAATATATAGACTTCAAGGAAAGTGGTGTCGGCGACGTATCGGGTGACAGTGTCGGTCGATATGTCGACCGACACTCGACTGATACTGTACCGAGTATCGGTCGATACCCGGTAGATGCATTGACCGCGTGTCGGTCGACATATCGGCCGAGTATAGTCGAGTGTCGGTCGAGTATATGACCAATGCGGCCGATATATCGACCGAGTATCGCCCGAGTGTCGACCGGCATATCGGTCGATACATCGGCCGACACATCGACGGATAGTATCGGCCGACACCACCTTTAGTACACATGATCCGGAAAGTGTCCGCCTACCTTGAGACAGAAGCCTTCCTCTTTCTCTCGAGCAACGTCAGAAATCGTAGAAGTTCCCATTCCGAGTCCAAGGATAGTCAAAATATGCTTAAATGCATCTGGTGTGGATTCTCGGTAAGAGCCCATGTCGTAGGACACAGCCGCGGCAGAGGTTGCCATGGCATCCGATAGCTTGATATCGTTCGGTGTCAGCTTCCCATAAAACTCATTAAACTGTGGCTGTCGATCAATCCTCTCTATCTCTGTAGGTGATAACGTCAACAGGCTATATCTTGGTTTATCCTTCCGAGTACTGCTCCAATCGTTGACCACCGTGTTGGCAATGTAGCTCGGTTTCATGTCCTTGAAGTCGGCAAGGCTCAAGGCACCAGCCTTGTCGTGAGTGGCGGACGCATTTGTTGCCGTGCAGAAGTTCGCTCCGGGGAATATTTCTTGACAGCCAATGCCCGCGCATCCGCAAGTTCCTACGCTCTCTTCAGTAAAAAAGGCCTTCTGGAGTCTCCACCTAGACCAAGGTAAAGTAAGACCGAGCTTATATTATAATATTATTGTCTAACTCTTTATGTGATCGTCCTGTCGTTGGTGACAATAAAACATCTGACCAACCACTGAAAGTTTTGAGAAAATGAAGAATCGCAGTAGCGACGATATCTATTATCTGATCTGAAAATGACAGTCTAAGGCCCAGGTAATCAAAACTTCAACAGCAGTCTCCCTGAAGACTTCTCTCACCCGGACGTAAACTGGTACACTCAGAAAGTAATAGCGGTTTTCGGATAATTTTAGAAACCAAAACTAAAGTAATCACAGCGCCAAGACCATAAAAAAATTCTAATCTAATCTAATCGAGCAGCGCAGCAAGCGCAAAACCAGCTAACATTATTGAAAGTTGTCCGAAAACCTCTCCAGTCAAATGACACTACAACTTACTTGTAATACAGGTGAAGAAGGCGCTGCTGAAACGCACCAAAAACAGAAATGAAACTCATAGTCACTCCTGAACTAAACAGAAGAACAAAGAAGCGTTGTTCCGTGTACTGAAACCCACAAATGTTGCCATCATAAACGCGCCAGTAGACCACATAGGCGAAAGAATAAAGGATGAGGGCGAATGCGGCTCTACGGCGAAACACAGGAGCAAAGTACCACACTACGATGCTGATAAACACAGCAGCGAGCTGCACAAAGAACGGGGTGTGTTCAAGGAAGACGTAAATGAACCAAGGGAAGAATGTTAGAGCGAACGTCAAACTGCTGATAGCTGATACAAGGCGGAAAAGTCCCGTGAACTTCGTCGTCAGCTTAGCCAGGATGTATGATCCAAGGAAGATCATCAGTGGCGCAACAAAGAGAAGGATCCTGTTGTTGACTCTGTGGCCAGTTTTGATGATACAGTGAGGATCAATGTTTGCCGTTGTGTTCAACTGATTAACTTTTAAGCACCCTGCGCGCAGGATGTCTCCAAACACGAAGTCAACAAGGAAAGCCAATGGACACGCGTAACAAGCCCACATGAGCGAGGGCGTCAACACAGAGACAAAAAGAAGCAGACAGACGAGTATCGTTGTGTCTAGAATTCCCTGGGTCGGTCTCTGCCAATCACAGAATACACCAACTCGACTTCGTATGTGGGTAAAAAACCGCTTGTGCCAGCTGGGGTCATCTTCCTTTTTGTTACGGTACTTCCAGTCCAAGTAGGCCGTGCCTGTGTAACCGCCCCCAGATACGCAGCTCAGGTAGTCTGGTTCGACCCCGCGTTGAAGGAGCCTGCGCAGGACACCGGAACAGAGCGCTGCTGACCGGACTCCGCCACCGGAGAAAGCCACGCCAGTCTCAGACATTTTATTTGTGGTGTGAATTGGAGGCAACTGAAAACAAGAGGTTATCAGGTCACAAGGTATGTATCTATTACACGTGTAATTTCATGCATATGAGCATGCCACTGTAAATCAGAGAGAACATTCGTGCTTGTGATATTAAAATCAGAGTTACCACCCCATGAAATTACTGACACACTCATCTTGACCATTCTAAACGGAATTTTGAAAAATTTCTTACCAAGTTCTATTTTTTGAACTTGCAATTAGGAAGCTAGCCTACGTTGCAGCCGATTAGTTTTAATCCTCTTGTCATATTTGCATATGGTCTAAGTTGCAGCTTGAATTTATTAAAACAGCTGGACTGTTTTTTTCTAATTTGGTCTTTTTTACGCGTTTTGATATCCAGAGAGCTTTAAGAAGTGGATCCGTTGGTGCAATTTGACCAGTTTTCTGGGCTACGTTGATAGTTGGAGAAAAGTTTAGGCGATGCAAAGTTAACAGACTTGCCCTTAACTTTGTATATACCGGCGTCATCCTTTAAAAGGAAATATTTAAGCGCAAAACCACCAGATCTTATTAATTACACAACTGATGGGAGGATTCAAAGATTTTTTTTCTAAAACTATTGATAACCAGAAAGTGTAAAATATGCCGCAATAATTTTATAAACACCGGAAGTCCGGTGGCAATTCTGAAAAGTTGAATATATCTCTAAAGTGCAAGTGTTTTGTTGTGTGGCGAATATCAGGTTTAAAAAATGCTTTTCCCTTTCCGCGTTAGTATAAGGTCGAGTGGTTTCTCGGCGCTTTCGGCATTTCAGGACATGTTCGTTCCTCTTCGTACCTACCTTTTGTCTGTGCCCCTAACCCAGCAAATTTTTTTCGTATATAATACTTTCAAATTATATGAATGCTACATACCATTTGATGCAGACAACTTGATTCCCTATCGAAATGTACGAGTTATGATTAAAGGTCGTGAACATTAGCTTTTATTGACAATTGTTTCACCTGTATTTGCTTGAGCTGTATAGGCGTGAATTACTGGTGTAAAATTGACGTCAAAACATTAAAAACTAAACTTAAACAGTCACTATTTGTAGTATTTTAAAATAAGATACGAACAAATTTCTCTAAAGAAGAAATGCTATCTCGATTCTTGTTCACTTTATTTTAGCTTCTGAAGAGAATTTCTTGAAAGATTACAGAAATACATCTTTAATTGTTGTATTTGTTCAACAGTGTACGAACGGTCATTTAATCAAAATCTGTTGAATGAATTCAGGCACCACAAAGATAACGTACATTTAGATCAGGTCAAGGTAGTCTCAGTCTTTTGGTCAGACTTTCGCGTGCTGTTGAGTTTGCATACTTCATGTACTGTCTATCGAGCGTGACTGAAACGAGGCAGGCAAAATGCTTAGTAAAGGTTAATAGCATATGTTAATTACTTTTATTAAAAGGGAAAAATAATCATGGGAGAGTCGAAAGTATTTATCCGATTATTTTGAATCTAAAAAGTATTAATTTTACCGTGCTGTATCTTGAAAGTAAGAACAGCGACTTTGATATTTGGGTCAATGATAGGAAGCCCGCAACAAACTTTTCAAGAAAAACTTTCTCCCAAAATTAAATCGATAAAAAGAGCTTTATTTTTTTTCTGACGATATATTCTTGTAGGGAGTAGAAGCCAAAATCTAACAAGACTAACACGATACAACGATAATAATTTTAAAAATAATAATAAAATCGAAAACGGGTTCGCCGTGGATTGGTGCTATAATGTTGCACAATTCATTGGGGCCACTGGATTCCAAGATTGATGGTCCAACTGCATCGATTCTATTCCCGCAAAGCCTATGTTAGTTCACCATTGTGGTCATAATAAATGAGCCGTTGTATACCATAAAAAAGTCTTTACGGCTGTCGAATACTTTTCCAAGTCCAGAGAACGTACAACGACGCAATAGTTTAAGAATTTAGAAAGTCATTAAATTTCTGGTTGTGGTTTTGCTGGGTGATTTTACATTCATGAGATACAGGTGCCAAAACCGATGGTCCAACTACGTTAAACCTTCTGTTGAGGCTGTTTGGGGTCACCTGACAGCTACTTACCCTGTCACATTTTATATCAGTTGGTGGTGTAAGGTTACTTATTCACTCGCTTTGTCTTATTCATTATTATAGTGGATTTATCAACAAAACACTAAGTGGCAACAGAAGCTGGAACTTCTGTAGACGAGTTAATCAAGCCGTACCGAGCACATGAGAGGTTTACAGTGAAAAGAGTACAGGTGTTTACTCCTTATTCCTCAATTGCTGGAGTCCGACACGTGTTCTTTTGTTGTCGTAAAACTATAACTTGTTTGCTTTCTTTACAGAAAAACCATCAGGTAAAACACGAATTCAACCAAATAAGTCTGTGAACGTTATCTTGTCGTTTGGAGATCTTTTTTGTTTTGTGGCTTCTGAGTCAGGAATTACTTTTAGCCGCTTAATTAGAAGCCACTTTTAGTAGTTTTTTTTTTTTTTTTTTGTCTCATTACGGACTAACATGAGTAGCCGCACATATTGATGCTATGATACTATAACTCAATTGTTTTAAATGAGAATGACTGAAAAATGACCTCCCGTTTGCAGTTCACAGGGACAATCACGATTTCCTCACTCAGCTGAAATGGCCAAGACGGGCGTGGCTTTCTCCGGTGGCGGTATCCGGTCAGCGGCCTTCTGTTCCGGAGTTCTGCGCAGACTCCTTCAGTGCGGCATCGAACCAGACTACCTGAGCTGCGTATCAGGGGGTGGTTACACAGGCACGGCCTACTTGGACTGGAAATACCGTCACGAGAAGAAAGATGATCCCGAATGGCACAGAGAGTTCTTTGAGCACATGCGCAGCCGAACTGGTATACTCTGTGATTGGCAAAACCCGATACAAGGCGTTATCGACACACTCATTATCACAGCATTGGTTCTGTTTGTGTCTGTTGTCACGCCGGTTGTCATGTGGGGTTCTCACGCATGTCCAATAGCTTTTTGCATTGATTTCTTCGCTGGCGACATCCTCCGTGCTGGCATACACGAATGTGTTGAGTTCCAGGAAGCAGATGTCTATTCTTCCTGCGTCGTCCAAGAAAAAGCCAAAGCCCATAAAAGAGCTTTACTTTTTGTAGTCTCACTCGCGCTGTATGTCTTGTTTTTCCTATGCACACAATTGTCGTCCTATTTGAGCGGGCTGACTCAGCTTATTTCATCTCTCTGCGGTTTGTTGTTCGCCTTCACATTCCTCCCTTGGTTTATTCACAGCTTCCTGGACAAAATTCCCGGTCTGATGCAGTTTGGCGTTCTCGCCATCAGCAGCCTTCTGTGGTTCTTTGCTCCCGTTCTTCGTCGCAAGGCATCTTTGGTATTGATCGTTTACACGTTCGCTTATGTAGTGCACTGGCGCGTGTATAAGCGCGATGTCTTGGCCATCAAATATTCGGATGACAAATTTTTGGTGCTTCTGTTTATTTCGGCGCTGGTAATGTGCTTCGCTCCCTGGCTTGGTGGATTTCAGCAGCATCTATTTCATGTCTATAACAGGTAGGTCTTATTTGCAAATGACGCCCAGAGATGCGCCGGCAAGTTCCCCGCTCTGCCGTTGAAACAAATTACATCGAGTTTACATCAAGAGGAATGTCTTCTGCAGTTTACGACACACTTGATTGGCTTCAAAATTGGATTAAGTTCGGCCGAAAAAGTACGGCGTCTGAATCAAATGGAGGGGAATTTCTTGATTTGGGTCGACCCATGATTGACGTCTAAACTGGGCCTATAGACAGAAACACAACAACGAACTTGCATCGTTCCTTTTCATTTTTCCAGGTGGCGACTTCAGAAAGCGTTTTATACCCCAGAAAGCATTGGAAAATGTGGATGCGCCGGGATTCGTTGGTACGACTACTTCCCAGGAAAAAGCCTTTGCACACCCAAACAGCATCTTTCGCAAAAACACGTGCGTTCGTTGTATCTTGCCGATTTGGAGAGCATGAAACCACAGTACATTTCCAACATCGTCGTGAACGAATGGCGAGATCATAAAGATGACAAGATACACTACGATCTTCTGACTATGAGTTCAACAGAAATTGAAAGAATTGATTGCCAGCCAGAAAACGAGGAGTTTACAAACAAGTTGACACCACAAGATATTAAACTTTCCAATGCCATGGCAACGTCGGCTGCGGCTGTGTCGCGGCACATGGGTGCTTATGAGGAGTCCACCAAATCCATTAAACACATCCAAACAATTCTGGGGTTAGGAATGGGCGCCACCATGGTCTCTGATCTTGCCCGTGAGAGGAGAGAGGGCTGGTGTTTAAAGGCAAGAAAGCTTTTTTCACCTTTCTGACTTGAAATTTGAAGAAAACATTTTACTTTCTGCACCCATCGCAATTGGACTTTGTAAAATGTTGCCGTATACAGTACTGTACAAAGTGACTAACAAAATATCAATACGACATTCGCAGGCATCCTCTCGCTCCGTGTAGGTTTCCGAAAGGTTGGATGCGGGGGATGTAGTGGTTTGGGTTAAATACATTTTCTCTACCGAATAAGTTACTTCCGCCAAGTGTCCGACTTTGCGTGGGAGTATTTGGCTTTAGCTGCACGTAGTTCAAATTATATTATTGTTGTCATTCGCAACGGACATTCCATCAGTCTTTACATGAAGGAGGTCGGCCGAACAGACTGACAAAATTCAAACTCTTACCCCAGTTATATTTCCTCCTCCTTTTTTCATCCGGTCTAATTTGATCCTTTCTTTTCTAGGTGCTCCCCTATGTCATCGAAGCTGTCCGTGTACTTCCGCTTGCTGTCCTACTATTATTTTATTTCTGTGGCGGTGGAGGTCCGTGGCTCGTACCCATCGGTGTTTTTGTTTTTGTGGCTATCTTTGTTCTTTTGACTGCTGCAGCCGTGCCCAACACCGGACATAGTCATCCGGGACGCAGAGAAAAGATTACGAGGTACTTGCCAAGATCAGAATAACTGGAATAGGCTAAGCATTCATTTGTTCGTACGCCAGTTTCAATCCAAAAGTTAGTGGAAATGCCACTTAAAGAATTATTTAACTTAATACCAAGTTATTCTTATTGAGTGTTATTCGCCGCTTTTAGCAAGCAAATTGGCTTGGTATGGTAAAGCTTGCCTAAAACTGTAAGATACTTTGATTAGTTGAAAGCTCATCATTAAAGCTCAGTGGCTGTTTTTAATGTCGACCATTTTATTTTCGTAAAGGTGGCTTCTGGTCCATGTGCCTTTTTGCCGCTACATGCGTGAACTGCTCGGCATTATCAACACAGGACCAGCACCTCCAGCCATTTTACGCCTCAGTGACGGCGGCCATATTGAAAACCTGGCCCTCCTGCCTCTTTTAAAACGAAGGCTGCAAAGGATTGTAGTCGTGAATGGCGGCTACACACCATCAGACCGTCGCTATGGAGACGATCTTGTGTACGCGCTGGAGCTGGCCAGGGAGAAGTTAAACTGTTCCTTCCTCAGTATGGATGGACGTGACGTGTTAGCAGACATCAAGACCAACTTTGCAAACATCGAGGTTCAACAGCCGCGGAACTACAAGTTCATAGTAGAGTACTGCGACAAAGAAAACAGGTTCAGCGAAGCAACGAAAGGAGAAGTTATCCTTATTGCACCACGTCACCCTAAAAAAGGCCAACAAACTGACAGCGTGACATGGGCACAGACGTTGCGTGACATCAACATAGACATGTGGGGGTCTGGGCCTTATTTGGAATCTGAAGAAGTCGACCGCCTCACGTTTTGCTGCTGCGAATGTTGTCACGGCAGATCGTTCGGCGGCATTTCTACGTTTCTGTGTGGCGTGTTTCCACACCACGTAACCTCAAACCAATTTTTCACCCCTGCAATGTTCAGCGCTTATCACCGGGAGGGTTATCGCGCATGCCTAGAGGCTTCTTCCGCTGAATTTCTGAAAACCATTTGAGCCGTCGAGATAGGAAATATGCTTTTTGAAAAGTATAAAGCAAGGGGTCCCTTTTCAAGCCTCAGGTACAAAAAGGTATAGGAAAACAAAGCTTTTTTGTATTTTGAAGAGACGGTGGGTTCTAAAATTCGTCCATCAATTGAGACTTTCACAAAAGTCGCGTTGTCGTCTTCCTGTTCTAAGCATGCCGGGGGCAAAATTTTACAAGAAGTATTACTAAAAAAAAAACTATAAAGGTCCCTGAAAAGCCTGTTCACCCATGCCAAATATCGATTGCTGAGTACTTTCTCCAAGACACCGAATCTAGTGTTCGGACATATGTTTCGATTGGCAAAGAACAAACTTTTATTTATTTTTCTAATACATAATTGATTTCTTTGTAAATTACGACCGGACACTTAAGTCCTGTTACAATACAGTAAATTGCACATCAGTACACATCACAGCATATTATTTGTTACGTATGATCGCGTATCTTGCTGATTTCATCTCATTACAGTACGTCATGTCCATTATATAAAATTATCGAAATAGAAAAAGACAGCTATGTGCCGCTGAGTTCCATTAAGGCTGGTCCACACAAGTAAAGCAAGCGCAAAACGGAAGCGTAAGAGAATGGAAACGTTTTCATTCTCTTGCGCTTGGTTTACCGTTTGAACTAGCCTCTAATTTTTGATTGTCCTCAGTAACTTGCTTTTCACAAGCATCTGGGAACTCTAGCCTAAAGCGAGCAACACCATGAAAATGCTAAACAAAAGGTGCGACAGAGACCAGACTTCGCGTCCACCGCTGTTCGGATTGCTCGTGGGAGCTACTGTAGTCGGAGTGATTGGTCGGTCTAGTTTCTCCAACATCCGGGTCACGTTGTCTGTGATCAGGCGCTCCACGCCCTGCTTTATCAACCTTGCAATCTTTGGTTCACTGGCTTCCCAGACAGCCTCGCTTTCGGACATGCTATATAAGGTCCAGGCCCCGGCGCTGATGGAGGGACTGTAGTTGGTAAGGAGGGTGTGAAACGTGTCATTGGAGTAGAGCGGATTGTCGTAAATCTTGTAGTCCATGTCCACGAAGGAGCCGTTGATGGATTTTAATATTGCGCCGCTCTGGAAGATAGACAGCAAGAATTCGGTACCGTTGGGAGACATTTTGACGCACTTAGCCATCCCTGGGAGCTTTCCAACAACGTCTTTTAAAGTGTTGGCGTATTCTGGCTTCCAGAAGTCTCGCTTGTAGAACATCCCCACTGACAAGGCGGGGTTTTCTTGCTTGGCAGCCAGGCACTTTAAGGGATCAAACGAGTTGATCATGACCCGTCGCTCCAGCTCCAGTTCCCTGACCAGCTGAGCCACTGCTTTGCCAACTGCTTTACTTTCAGTGACATTCCGTGTGTAACTTGGTTTTATCTGCCAAGAAAACAGTCAGTGGTGCTCCCATATATGTCGTAATTATAGGCATATTGTTTTGAGCGTTTTAGTCTTGAATACGGTATAGATTTTGTCCTTTTGGTCTGGAATATTTTGATCGGACACAACAAAGGAAATTTGGGGAATAATTTGAAAAAGTATATGTGAAATAGCAATTGTTTTAAATTAAATCTGAATCAAGGTTAGGGTTTTGTGAACCGTACGGCATGCGCATTCACACTCAACTTCTCAACCATCCGGGCACTTAAGCCCTATTACAAACCCAGGCAGATTGAAAAACACCAGAATCCTCTCAACAGCTCCCTCTATTCCTTACCCACAACATGGCGTCGACTTCAAATTCAGCCCATCCTAACACTCTACATAAACCGAGAAAGTCAAACAAGGATGTCACTAATTTCTACAGGTGCTAACCTCAAGGTACATCAGCAGTTCACTTTGTCGCACGGCCTCAAGGACATCCCTCAGCAGGGGAATCTTCGCATAGTTTTCAAAGTGCCATGTTCGATTTCCTGCAAGGAAAAGAGGGTCGCTGGATATTAGCCGTTCTGTGACTTGTAAACTGGCTGGCGCCGGTATCCAGGACTCCCTGTCTTGGCTATACTGTGAGCAGTTCCTCCTCTTCCCTTCAAGATCGTGTAGTATCAGAAGCGGCGGAAGCGGAGCGACCTGCAGCGGAAGTGACGCAGGGCGCCCGGAAAACGTCCGCCCTCTCTGTGCTGGGCGTTCGCTACATAATCTTATATAGAGCAAATAAGAGACTGCTTCGCACTCACCTTTGACCATCGTCTTTTTAATATTCAGTTTTCGTATTTCCTCATAAGTCATTTCCCACATAAGGTGCTTCTCACCTGTCAGGAACTGCAGGATGCAAGGACGCAATATTAACGTCTTTGTTGGTTCTTCCTGGCTAGACTGTGTGCATTAACTCATTCACTCTCAGAGTCATCAGCTTTAGTTTCTCGTTTCTCACCGGAGTCACGGTATCATACTGTTAGAAACCTTTGTTCAGATCAAAAACCAGATACTTAACTATCAGTTCTCACTCATTTTCTTCTCCTAAAAGTTCAGAAAATCTGCACTTTTAGCTTGGGACTGAAAGGGTTAAGACGACGTTTTTGTTCACTTCAAACATCCAAAATATTCGTCCTCGTCGTTCTCCTCAAGGTCGCGACGAAATAATTTTTGGCAGCTTTACCCACAACATGTGCGTGTCCCGGGGGGGGGGGGGGGGTACTAAAACGGGCGTGGCTTGAGCTTACTTTGACCCCTAAAAGGTACCAATTACCAAGAATTTAAAGTTTCGATGCTTTAAATTGCTATAAAGAGGACAGCAGCAAGCACTTTATCCCTTGCTGTTTTCAATCAAAAAGAGTTCATTCGATTGACACCTGACCCCTAAACGATACCAAGTCGCATAAAAATGTCAAAGTTTGATGTTGAGCACCCTAAGCGGTACCAAAACCGTATTTATGACCCCTAAGCAGTACGACGAGCATCCCCGTCCTTCCATATATGGGAGTTTCCCCCGGGGGGTGCGAGTCTTACGTAAATTTATGGAAAATGAGGAGTGTGACGCAACTTTCATGGAAAATGCGGAGTCTTGTGTAATTTTTGTGGAAAATGCGGAGTGTGACGTAACTTTTTTGGAAAATGCGAAGTGTGGAAAATGTGGAGTCTTGCGTAATTTTATGGAAAAAACGGAGTGTGACGTAACTTTTATGGAAAATGAGGAGTGTGGAAAATGCGGAGTCTGACGTAACTTTTATGGAAAATGCGGAGTCTTATGTAAATTTTATGGAAAATGCTAAGTGTGACGTAACTTTTTTGGAAAATGCGAAGTGTGGAAAATGCGGAGTCTTACGTAATTTTATGGAAAATGCGGAGTTTGATCGCCAAAGCACTGAAAGTTAAAGTTCACGAACCAACATAATTGCACTTGGCCTTACACCAAATGGCTTTGAGCTGGACCACATTTTTATGTTGCAGAAAAACCATGACTCTTGTTTCTTTGATAAAGTGCTGCTTGGAAGTCTCATCAGAACAGAAGAGTTTCTTCACCACCACTTGCTGTTCAGCCAACCTTGTGAGGTACACTATACTGACCACGGCCAATCTCTTCTTTAGCACCGATGTCCTCCCACTTAAACTGGGGTATTGCAGCATCAATTGCGCACTTTCGGGGTACAGGTTTAGGAAAAGGGAACATTGCAATAGTATTGCTATTGCTGATTCCAGTAAAACCTTAACTAATCTACGTTCTGCGTTCACTGATTTCCACGGCTGTTTAGAAGTGTCATTGTTGACATGATCTATCATTTCTTTTGCCGTAAACAGCAACCTTCGATCTGGTCTTGGAGGCAACCGTTTACACAATGTGAAAATTAAGCAAGAAAGAAAAAGGAAAAAACGCTGAGCCGCTTCGCAGTTTTCGACATTGTTCCATCCAACAATGATACAATTATTTTCTCACGAAAGTGGCTGAGGTCACACTAGAAACTTAAAGCGCGCTTTAGGGGTCGAAATCGTGCTTTACGAAACCGTACGATTTAATCACGCTTTAGGAGACGTAATGTCCAGGTTTCCTTTGGCTGTCAAATATGACAGCCAACATCCGAATCCCATTAAAGGTTTCACCCGAAAACCCGTGGATCAGTTTTTTTTTCTGAGCACATTGCCCGTCGCAAATGTTATCATAGCTCTCTTTGCTATTTTTTACTGTTGATTAGAAAACTTGTTTGGTGTAGGCGATTCAAAAGAATTAGGACTATCTTACTTCTGAGACAACGGAGGAGAAGGATTGGCCACAACCGAGAGCACGGCCGCCTGTTAATGTGGGTTTTTCCAAGACCGCAACATTGGTTTTCATCAATTCCCCTGCCCTAGAAGCGGAATGGAGGAGGCATTTTCGGATATCGAGAGAAACATTTGCTAGCATTTGTCAACAAGTCGGACCAGAGATCGCCAAGGAAGACACCAAAATGCGAACTTGCTCAAAAGTCCGGAAAGAACGTGATTCTATTTCCAACGCATCGTGATGATCAACTTGCGGAATTGACAGCGGCTTTTCCGAGCGTGCATGTGATTGGTCAGCAAATCGAGCTTTCACTAAAGCTCGTACTAAGACGTACTTTTTGAAGCGCTTTAGAACGAGAGTTACATGTTTGAACTTTGCCGCTATTGGTATCGCTTTACATCCTCCTCCCATGCGGTCTCCTAAAGCGCGTTTTTTACGGTCACACACAGATTTAGGCTAAAGCGTGATAAAGCAGCACTAAAGCGCGCTTTAACTTTCTAGTGTGAGCCTGCGGCATCTCTTTCGGTTGTGAATTTTCACCCCGGGGGTGAAAACATCGGCAGGAATTTCTACCACTAATACTGGCCGCAGCGGCTCTAAATTAATACAAGGGACACAGGAGACAACTACTAACGGGTAGCGAACGTTTAGTTTGAGTTTCAATATCAAATTCTATGATTTTCCGTGGATCGGTAAAATCTCCATGTACATTTCCTTATAATCTTGAGTTGCGCAACATTTCTTCACCGAGCTTGGGCCGCCTGTGCTGTATTTAAAAGGATAAGTGATGATTCTACGAGATTTTTCCAACACTCCGCATTTTCCATAAAAACTACACAAGACTCCGCAATTTCCACACTCCGCATTTTCCATACTCCGCACTCCGCACCCCACTCCACATTTTCCATCCAACCAGACAACTTTACTAACATTAAAATGAAAAATTGACAAGACGACCCCAACATCGTGCATTCATTCATTCAGAATTTGTGTCCGTTGATCGTAAATTGATAGTCAATAGAAACCCTTGAGTTGTTCTGATATAAACATGTGGTTCATAACGTAAACATGACCTGTGACTCACAGTTGTGTCGTCGTCGTGGAACAAGACCAGTTGGTTGTCTTTTGTCAGGTAAACATCGAGCTCAAAGCCGTCTGCGTTGGTGTCCATTAAGCTCTTGAATCCCTCCAAGGTGTTCTCCTGGAAGATCATCGGGTTTCCTCGGTGCCCGATTACCAGAGGTTTCGTCTTGGAGGAGAACATGTTCGTCTTGGGCACGGGCTGAACGCGCTCGTCGGAGAAGCACTCGGCAGCTTCCGCGATGTTTCTTCTGTCCAGCGACAGGAAAAACACCACGATGAAGAAGTGCAGTAATCCAGCCATCAGTACTCGCCTTGTGAATCAAATATGTGTAAATTGATACGACTTCACAAGAATCTTGGCTATTAAATTACTTCTTTGACTGCTTCAAACCCCCGACCGAGACTACAGTTCGATTTGAAAACGAAAGTTTTCACACGGCTATGTTTAAAACCCGGAACCGGGAACCCGGGAACCGGGAACCGGGAACGGGGAACCGGGAACCGGGAAGCCAGTGACCGCTCATTACGCCTGTCTTTCGTTTCATCATTGCATGGTGCACGATGTCGGAGCAAACTGAAGGGTAAGCTAAGAAATATTCATCCTTTTGAGTCGTCCACAGTATACTTTTACTCACTGAAGATATTTTTAATCCTTAGAGACAATGAAGTGGATCACGAAAGGGGGACGACATCTTCAAGGTGAGGAGATCAGCTTTTTATGTATGATTCAAAGTCCGTGCGCGAGAAACAAAGCAGCCTATAATTTTATTATTTGCTAAACAAGCGTGCTTCTTGGACCTTTAGATGCATTGTTTTTTTCTTTATCGGAGCCCAACTTTGAAGTCAATAGGCTACAGAAAGACGAATTAACTACATTACACTTTTGGAAAGAAAAATCGCTACGCGGTTCTCAGATTTTCCATATCACACAACATACGTAACTTTTTGGAAAATGAGGAGTCTTGTGTAATTCTTTCAATTTATGTAATTCTTTCTTTCAATTGACAGTCAAAGCTTTTAACTCGAAATCTTATCAACAAACCATTTAGCATGTAATGAGAGTTTACCTTTTGGTCGAGGGTCTGTGTCGAAA
Organism: Plumapathes pennacea; assembly: GCA_964036295.1. NCBI lineage: Eukaryota > Metazoa > Cnidaria > Anthozoa > Antipatharia > Myriopathidae > Plumapathes > Plumapathes pennacea. Next base: position 34,423,599 of record OZ038462.1, read on the forward strand.
GTTGAGGGTAACATGTCGATGGTTGAAAAGAGATCCTTTAATTTTTGTTTTCCCGACAAAAGAAGATAAATGAAATGAAGCAAAACTCTGAGTCGCAGCTATCAGTGAAAACAGGAACAGATTGATCTAATTAGCTACTTATACTAACATCTCTGTTGTTACCATATCTATTTTAGATTTCGGGAGCCCGCCTACAAATCCGGCACAGTAGTTCGTTTGATCATGAACACGGTAGTTAACTATTCTGTGTGTTTAACTTCGGAATGGAAGATTAGTACTTCAAACTCAGGTACTGGTGAAACATGACTCACCAAACATCTGGATCAGATAATAGCCGACAGGCAGGCGCCTGTTGTGTAATAGCTGTCTCATACGTGAACTACTGCGAATAGTCTGACTTAGAGGGAGTTACCGTTTCTCCAGTGATCATAAAAGGTTATGGGATCGTTATGAGTATCCTTACATGTTAGACCAGCGAGAAAACTTAGGCCTTAAGACTGGAATGTCCGGCCGGACAGAAATATGAGGGACGTTTCAGTTTGAGACACCGGCAGTTACCCAATCAATCCAAGAATCTAAGATTTAAACAAAGTCCGCAACAAAGCGAAGCTGTTTTTAAAAGGAAAAGTGATGATTAGATTTAAGATGAGAGATAAGTGATGACGAGATTTTTCAACACTCCGCACTTTCCATAAGAATTACATAAGACTCCTCATTTTCCATAAAAGTTACGTATGTTGTGTAATATGGAAAATCTGAGAACCGCGTAGCGATTTTTCTTTCCAAAAGTGTAATGCAGTTAATCCGTCTTTCTGTAGCCTATTGACTTCAAAGTTGGGCTCCGATAAAGAAAAAAACAATGCATCTAAAGGTCCAAGAAGCACGCTTGTTTAGCAAATAATAAAATTATAGGCTGCTTTGTTTCTCGCGCACGGACTTTGAATCATACATAAAAAGCTGATCTCCTCACCTTGAAGATGTCGTCCCCCTTTCGTGATCCACTTCATTGTCTCTAAGGATTAAAAATATCTTCAGTGAGTAAAAGTATACTGTGGACGACTCAAAAGGATGAATATTTCTTAGCTTACCCTTCAGTTTGCTCCGACATCGTGCACCATGCAATGATGAAACGAAAGACAGGCGTAATGAGCGGTCACTGGCTTCCCGGTTCCCGGTTCCCGGGTTCCCGGTTCCAGGTTTTAAACATAGCCTTTTCACACCCATTTTGCACTTTAAAACAGAAGCAACGCCGGACATCCCGGAAATGCCTGTTTCCTCGCTTAGACCACACCCACGCCACAACAGATCACTGAGACTGTAACAGCTTCTCGTTTTCACTTGTATCAGACCGCACGAGCAACAACCCTTGTGCTACGATGGAACCTCCCTGAGCGACCACCTCTCTTAAGCGACCACTTACCAAATGCCCGATTGGTCCCTCAGTCAAATTACTACAGTGAAACCTCTCGTAAGCGACCGCGACCACCTTTGATGCTCACCGTTTGAGCATTTTCTATTGTTTTGTCAAGCAACCACTCGATACTACCAGAGAGTAATTTTTTTCTGAGCAAGGACTGACTTCCTTGCAGAAACCGGGCGGAACAAAAAACTAACATGTGTAATGTAACGTGCAACGGAACACAAGCCCGGGGGGGGGGGGGGGGGGGGGGGGACTCCCACATAAAAATGGCGGGAATGCTCGTCGGGAATTTTCGTTTTGACCCCTAAGAGGTACTAAAACGGGCGTGGCTCGAGCTTGCTTTGACCCCTAAAAGGTACCAATAAATGCCAAGAATTTAAAGTTTCGATGCCTTTAGGAGGATATCATCAAGCACTTTATCCCTTGCTGTTTTTAAACAAAAGAAGTTCATTCGACTGACACCTGACCCCTAAACGGTACGTCACATAAAAATGTCAGCGTTTGATGTTGAGCACCCTAAGCGGCACCAAAACCGTAATTTTGACCCCTAAGCGGTACGACGAGCATCCCCGCCTTTTCTTATATGGGAGTCCCCCCCCCCCCCCCCCGGACACAAGGTTGATTTTCTTACAACTCAGGTGTTATTCACTTACTAAAACTGCTTTTTTTTTTTTGACACTGGTTGCGGCTCAAAGCTGGGGTCAAGTATTTTTGAAAGGGGATGACGTCATTATGTCTCTCCCCAGTCTCCAATATCGCACGCTTCCGTTTGGCGAGAAGGAAAAATGTCGGAGAGAATTAACTTTACCACGTCGTCTATGGGTAAGTTGTATTTCTGATAGAGAACTCATGTTTCTGACCACAAATACACCTTCTGATACACTAATTATTCCCAATAGTGCCGTCCACAATGGGTTTAACGACGGACCTACCTCCAGATTCGAGTTCCAGAGATTTTTATACCGGCCTTGGACTGGCCATTAGTTCGAGCGTTTTCATCGGTTCGAGCTTCATCATTAAAAAGAGGGGCCTTTTGAGAGTTGCAAGGAATGCAGGAGTAAGAGCAGGTGAATAGAATTGACTGTAAAAGCCTTAAAACTTAATGTTTATACTCAAATGTTTATAATATTCATCGTTGTATGTATCATGGTCTGATATACCAATTATGCACGTTACTTCTAAAAGTTAAAAGTGTGTTCCTTTTTTTGCTAGGTCAAGGAGGTTATGCCTATCTAAGAGAATGGCTGTGGTGGGCGGGATTAATAACGAGTAAGTGACCGTTTAGTTTCGATAGTTTATTAAACCGCTAAAAACTTGATGCTTTGTAAGTTTCTTGAGCGCAGTATTCCAATATCTGAGAGAAGCTGTATTACCGTTTTTCACTGCAATATTTCCCTCGGGACTCAAGACTGTTCCACTAATTAAACTGCTGACTTTATAACCAGGGGCCGCTTTTAAGAGGCCGCACATATGCATATTTAGGAACTCTCGAAAAATCTGCTTTTGAATTACAAAATAATGCAAACTTACACATATCCAGAGCTAAACCTCAGTACAGCTGACTGTATAAACGTGGCGTCATTTCATCCTTTGTATATTTGTCGTCTCGTTGTTCTACCTTTCACCCTCAATATTTGAAGTGTACAAAGCAGTTTGGTTACCAGGAGCCAGGTGTATTAAAAAAGCAAACAACGAAACCACAAAATGAAGCAGGAATTAACATTAAAAAAAACGCTGCAGGGAACATGCTGTGTGGCTATTGTATTTCTTTGGACATGAGGTAGATAACCGAGATGATATGATTAAATTTTCACGGAGATGATATTCCAGTGTTTTAGTAATGTTTCAGTTAATTAGTGCTGAATGATGTAGTATGTCACTGATCCTAGCACTAGTGTATGATTTTTATATAAATTTTACCACTGGAGATTTAAATTATTAATAAACCACCTAGTTTTTTGAGAGCAACTGCTAAAATGTGATCATTGTTTCTTTCTTTCTTTTTATTTGAAGCAGTGCTAATAGTCTGCATAATGGTTCATATAAATGTTCATTTGAAGGATATGAATGTCATGGTGACTACACATTGTAAGCGGTCATCCAGCGATTTAAATAAAACCACACATTGGTGTAGTCAAGGGGGAATGTTGTTATTAAATACATATTGTATAAATGTACTGTATAGACTACAATTTTCAACCTAGTGATTCAGTGCTCGACATTGAGGTTTTAGGTTGGCTGCCCTTCTGACTGTAGATTGACTCTAAGCAGTAGAAAGTTTCATAATTTCTGGTTGCCTGGCCATGAATTTACCTGCCCGACCAATTTTTTGGTTGTACCAGGCATAGCGGCCATTGATGTTGAGCACTCTGGTGATTGTGCTGTTGATAGATAGATACAGTAACTCTTTGTGCTTGATGTATAAAAATAAGCTGCTATCAATAGTTATTCTTGTGTTTATTTTCTTTTTTGTTCAGTGACAGTGGGAGAAGTAGCTAACTTCTCAGCTTATGCCTTTGCACCTGCAATTCTGGTAACTCCATTGGGAGCTTTGAGTGTTCTGGTGAGGTGAGAATTTAGTTCTACAGAAAGTAGGATCTTTAAACTTTTTTGTTGCCAATACCCACCACCACTTTAGGTTACTGACTCAATAATCTCAGAGATTCATCCAGCACAATATTGTCTTCATCAAAACATTGCTTGTAAAGTTCAGTACGCGTAAGATCTAAAACAAGTCAAACTAATATTGAAGTTTCAACATGGCAAGAGTTGGTTGCAACTTTTGTTATTGTTGTTGTTACTTGGTTGTAGAAAAAGGAGTACTCCCATCAGCCTCTTTTGAGTCATACATGTATCATTAATTTGTGCTAAGCAATATTCTGCAACTGCAGTGTTCAGGGCCCGGTTTTTCAAAGCATGATTAGGCTAATCCTGGATTAGGTGTAAACTTTCTTGTCATTTATAAGCCTGAAAATGTGAAGATTTTGTCCTGCAACGATTTCCTTGATACTTATTCAGCTAAAACAAGCTTTTTAATCCATATTTGAACAAAACCCTGCATTTTATCGGCAGAGAGGTCGTCAGAAAGAATTTTGTTAATCCTGGATTAGCTTAATCGGATTTCGAAAAACCGGGCCCTGTACTGCACTGTATTTACTGACATGTTGGGTTGCTGCATATTTTTTCTTCAGTGCAGTCCTAGCCTCATACTTTCTAAATGAGAAGCAAAACTTGCATGGCAAAATTGGTTGCATCTTGTCCATTATTGGCTCGACTGTGTTGGTGATCCATGCACCACAAGAGGAGAGCGTTGAAACTATGGAGGACCTGTCACCAAAACTTATAGAGCCTGGTGGGTATATACTGTACGTGTTGAGATTTAAGTATGAAACTCACAGTGTGACCACTACAGAAGCCAGAGGAGTACAGTACCAGACTTTCCCATCAGGTTAAAGAGACTGGTCTTACAGTGGATGCTTTGTGCGCCCATGTTTAAATTTGCACCTGAAGCTTGAATTTCCTGAGGCGTCCGTGTTATGACTGATCAATCTGACTGTCCTGCTTGCCATGTTCAATACACTTTCTGAGTTTTTGCTGATTTACTTTGTAATAACATTTAGAAAAATATGAGAGTCCACCATTTTTGTATGATACGAAAATGGTCGCCCTGAGTCACTGGGCGCTAGCACCTACGATGAGATGGTCTCTATAATATAGGTGTACATGGCAACTTGCTCAGAAGAAAGCTGCTTGAATTATCTGGGTTTGTGGGTCATGGAGCAGTTTCCTGCCAATTTTTTCCTCTTGAAAATTCTACATTGTAAAATCCTATTTATGCTATAAACCCTTGGACTTATGCAACTTCATCTCCTTTTGATACACTATACCTCTTTTTTGTCTCAGGTTTTGTCACTTACGCCTTGTTCATAATTGCCCTAGCCTTGGTACTGATATTTTACTATGGACCACGCCATGGACAGACAAACATTCTGGTCTACATCGCCATCTGCTCTCTAATTGGCTCGCTGTCTGTGATGGGGTGCAAAGGACTAGGTATTGTCTTGAAGCAAACGTTTCATGGTCACAATGAGCTGTCAAATCCTGTCTCATGGGGCTTGTTGTTTGCAGTGTTGTCTTGCATCGCAACACAGATGAATTATTTAAACAAAGCCTTGGATATATTTAACACGTCGCTGGTCACTCCAATTTATTATGTCATGTTTACTACACTGACCATAATTGCATCAGCAATTCTATTTAAAGAATGGGAGAAAATGCAGTCATCAAAGGATTCCATTGGAGCCATTTGTGGGTTCTTGACTATTGTGCTTGGGGTTTTCCTACTGCACGCATTCAGGGACATTCGCTTTACGTTTAAAGACATCATGCTTGTCACTTCATCCCAGCCAAAGGTGAGCAGACCAATGGAAGGGACGGAATCTTTCCTGATGCATGATTTGGAAGTAGGAAAAGGTGACCCTGACTCTGATGATAATGAAACAACTGTCATGCTTCTAAACAACAGCAATCATCACACTTGATGACAAAGTACAATCATGTTACAACTTTTATGTGGCAATAGTGTGTTGTTACTATATACATGTATTTATAACATTTTGATATGTCTCAACTCATACATCATGTCTGATTGTTTTGAAACGAAGATATGCAGCACCAAGTTTAAAATAATTGTTTGTTGAGTGAGCACTTCCCAAAGGCAAAACACTGTTGTGTTGAAAAAATATTTGATTAATGCTGCATTATTTTTGTATATTTATATAAAATAAGTATAACATAAATTAGTATAATTAATATTCCTGTATAGGTTTTCATTTCTTAATACAAGTCTCTGACGAGTTTAGTCCATTTCTTCATTTGTCACATGACTTAATAATATAATATGAATTTTATGTATGACTAAGCCAGTTGTTTAAAACACAGTATTAGGCTATTCCTGGGTTGTCTAAACTTTGTGGTCTTTTTGAGCCTGAAAATGAGAAGCTTTTGCTCACAAACTGACACATGCTATGTTTTACCCTGGAACAAAAAAAATGTTTTAGTCTTTGATCAAAACTCAAGTTTGTTGGCCAAGCAGTTGAATGAAATGAATCAGACAACCAGGCTAGTTTCATGTGCTATGCTACATGATTTTAATAACACAAGGTAGTAACTTCTAAGTTGTGGGTGTTTTATTAAAATAATGCAAAAAAAGGGGGGGAAGTGGAATGTTGGCAAGTGTTCAAAAGGTGCAGCATAAAAATGAGTTATAATGCAAAAAATGGCATTTCTATGCAAAAATAAGACATTGGCTGCTTGATGAATATTATGTGGTGTGTTGCTGTAGCAGTTCTGTGAAACTTCAGGGAAACTTATCTACAGTTGTGAATTGTGAGTGTAAAGTTGTAAAAGCACCTGAACTCAGTGTGTTGACCAATGTTTTGGTCAAAATGCTGCCTTGTTCACATCCATTTTTATCATTGGATTTGCTTTGTCCTTGGGTAGCAATTAGTCATTAAACTTTGAACAATGAATATTGTATGATACAGTCAAAGCTCTCTGGGTGGACACTCGTAAGTGGACAGCTCTACTTATGGACGCCTCAACGAAACCCAGTTTAAACTTAAGCTCAGTCAAACTCTGTATTTTGCACATTCTCGTAAGCGGACAGTTCCAGTTACGGACACTTTTTCAGATTCCCAAGGTGTCCGCTTACGAGAACTTCAACTGTTGTCTGCAAAAACATTTGGTCATTACACAAATTATGTTTTGTATTGGCCGAAAGCTGCATCGGACATCTTTTGAGGTCTATGAATAACTTTATTTAGAATTTTCCAATTTTGTAAGAACACTGAACTAGTAATGTTTACTTAGTGTTCTGGGTGTGGGTGGGCACTCTTCATTTTTGTGTGATCTGCATTTTTTTCTAAAATACAATATTTATTTTAGAACTGTCTGCACAATTGTCTTGATTTTCTATTGCAAAAGAGGCCATAGTACATTCTGAACAAATAATACCTCACTGTCACTAGCATCCCATTAGAGCACTGTTTTTCCTTCCAATATTATTTTGGCTGTAGCAGGATATGTATGCAGTGGTATCAAGTAGTCTGTACACAATGGTTACAGTTTGTACAAAATACTTCAATATCTACAGATTCATAATTAAATGTATACAGTGTTTGATCCAGTGTGATACCTAAAAACTTAAAGTCTGGTTCTAAAGTTAATATTTTGTAGTCAATCAAGCATAAGTCAACTTCACAAATTATTGTTACTGTACATGCAGAAAGTGCACAAAGAAAGAGCTTTACTTGGGGAAGCAAAATTCCTTCATTTGAATGTTCTTCAAATGTAAAATAATAAAATAAAGAATAAAAAATGTATGAAATTTAAATTCTCTTATGGTGATTTGTCAGAAATTTAGTGCTGTCTAAATAATTAAAATAATTATAGTTTATCTAAAAACTATTAAAATAGTAAATATAAAGAAATCACATATGAATTCACATATCCTTGGGGATAAGATATTACTGGTACACAATAGGCTCAAGACTTGGGACCACCAGTGCTTGCTTTTCTTTTGAACTTTGGACCAAACATTTCTTTCCATGTTTGTGCAGTGGCACGATCCTGTTTAGTAACTCTGTAGAAATCCAATGATCTTAATCCAGGTAAAACAGCAAGGACATACTTCTTGTAATGTTCATTCTCCTCAATTGGATTCCCGTGGAGTGTGAGGGTTGTTAGGTTTGGTAGTCCAGAAAGTTTGTCAATCTCTGCCAATCTATCTATACTGTTCCCATGAAGATATAGGATCTTTACTTTAGGATATTCCAGGATCACCTGAGAAATGACAAAGAACGTAAAGGGCTAGTCACACGAGGCAATTTTCCTTGCAACTTCCAGTGCAATGTTGCAAGACAAGCTGCAGAAGAAATTGCCCATGCAACACTGCAACTTGGTTGCAGAAAAAGTTGAATACTAAAAAAGTCTTCTACTTTTTGCAACGTTGCAAGGTCTTGTTGCACCATGTGACATGTACTTTGCTGGCCTTAAGTTTGGCTTGATGCACCCCCAAAGGGTACTCCTATTATAAGTCATATGGGGATGTGCTGCCCCTAAGGGTGTCTTTTTCAAGCAGTTTAGTCCGGAATATAGGGGATAGTAGATTTTGGGGTTTGGTCTGAAATAGAGTGCAAATTTTTTAGATACGGATCTGAAAGGGGGAAAATTTTGGATTACAGGTCTGAAATAGGCGTAAAGTTGTATTGGTCTGAAGTGAGGGTAAGGGTTTTGAGAACCCCCCCTCCCCCCTTGGGTTGCAGGCCCTTACTCTGTAGCCCTTACCCTTCCCCTACGATTGTAAGCCCAATTAAAAACCCTCACGAAGGGCTTGTACCCGGGATGAGTTTAAAGTATGCACAAATCCAATCTTACGGTGTTGATTGTTGACAGATCGTTGAATGATAGATCAAGCCAGGCCAGCTCTTTCGGGTCTTCTATCAGGTCTTCCAGAGTGGAAGAGAAGGTATCAAAGTCCGAGATAGCATTATAATTGACACGTAAAGAGCTTGTCTTGTATTTTCCAGTCTCTGGAGATTTCTAAAAGATATAAACATAATATTACGCATATGTTTTTGACATGTTACAATATTTAAGCCGGTCACAATGACTTTTACCAGATTCTAATAGATCGCTTACCTCCAGTTTTCTTAATGACTGCCTCGGTTCTTCCTCTAAGGTATCTGAGGGGGGAAGATTTCACACATGCAGCAAATGAGCTCATTGAATGCAGGAATAGTCACAAACTAAATTCAACAGGATGCCATTCGAAGGTTAATTCACCTTGAAATCCAGCAATGTATTTGAACGAGAAGTCTAGTGGCGGCGATGAATCATTTGAAGCATCGATCGCTGATGAAATTGTGGCTTTGTTTTTGGACATCGTTACTTTTGTGAATCTCAATCTTCACGGAACTTCATGCACTCTATTTGATGCACTCGACTCTTCGAACGACTGCGTTGTCATACCAACGACCGGAAGAGTCGGTTGTGCCAGCAAGCAGTCAGCGGCTGCCCAAACAACAATATTTCCAAACAAAATGGCGGGCGAAAGACAAGGTGAGGAGGATGAAATTTCCCTGAAGAAAACTTAGTTCTGTTCGTACAAACCACTAACTTGTAGTACCCAGTGGGTCTGTAGTATATTAGACTTGATTCTGAGATCGAAAGATTTAGCAATAACGAATCCTGAACACTCCATATTGTCTTTCATCTCATGCAGGCAGGACCGTCGTTGAAGTATCCTTTTGCACCCTACCTACTAATCTTTAACGACTAAATTACTTTACTAAGCTCCAAAAGTAAAACTATTTACATTACAGCACTGTAGTCAAGTTGCCCTTAACTCTGTCGTAGCTGTCATCACTACCACTTCAGCTATTTTTGTACCTAAACGTCTGGTATGCCATTGTATTCTGTGTGGTAGAGCTTTTGATTTTCGTCTACAAAGGTAAGCATAAAATACTCACTGAGTGAAATTGAAGGAAAACGTTTAATGGGCCACCCTGGCATTTTCTCTAGTCACTATCGTCTGTGAAGGATAATTTTTATTTTTATTTTCTACTGCTGAGGTTCTGAACAGGAAAATAAGATATTTGATTTTTGCCATCATTTTTTTGTTATTGCCTTCTTTTTGTAACAAGGTGCAATACTTCCATACCCTGACATGGGAGGAACACTGGCCATCGAGACTATCATGGTATTTTGTCTAGCTTTGATTGAAGGTGTACGCTTGTTCCTTGGTAAGCACTAAGACTTTATTTTATTTATTTATTTATTTATTATTTTTTAATTTTTTGCACATATCAGAAATCACTCATGAGGATGATAATGTTCACTCATGGATAAGTCTGTGTCTGCATCCCTGCGGATGACAGCAGAGACAATTTTGTGGAAAACAACTCCTAAACAACTTGAGATGGGACAGGGTTGGCTGACAGGCCCATTATGGTAGATGGGTGCTCCCAAGTGTTAATGGGCTTGTGCTGTATCTGCATAAATGTGTTCTTTTTAATTAATGCCCACTGCTCTTTTGATTTACAGGGTACAAAGGAAATCTGTCTGAGAGCACAGTTCCACTCATTGTGTCTGTTGTCTTGGGGATTGGCGCTTTACTAGTTGAGCTTTATATTCTTCTTTGGCAAACTTATGTGTAAGTGCTGGAGTTGTGTTTAATGTTCTCCTCACTTACTATTACTTTCCTTCTTTCTTTTCTCTCCTCTCCAGTCTCTTTTTTCTGTTCTTTTCTGTTCTCAGTTCTTTTCCAATCTCTTCCCTTCTCTTCTCATTTCTCTTCTTTTCACTTTCTTCTCAATTCTCTTCCCTGCTTTTTTCTGCTCTCCTCTTCTCTCCTCTTCTATTCTTATATCATTTTCTCTTATTTGCTTCCTTCTATTCTTTCTCCTTGCTTCCTCTTTTACTTTCTCTCTTCTTCTCAATATCATTTTCTCAGGTTTTTGCTTCCGTCTGTTCTCTTCCTTTGCCTCCTCTTCTTTTCCTTTCTCTCCTCTCCTCTTCTCAATATCATTTTCCAGTTATTTGCTTCCTTCTATTCTCTTTCCTTGCCTCCTCTTAATTTCTTTTCTCTCCTCTTCTCTTAGTCTCCTTCCCGGTTTTACTTTGAGTTGTTTTGTTCTGCAGTCTAAGACTGGAAGTGATCTTGGTGTCCATTGCTCTGGCATTCCTTGGTATAGAGATCATCCTCAGTATTGCAACAGTGTGGACATTTAAAAGGTGGGTCCCATTAGGTCCCTCAGACTTCCGTTGTAGTTAAGAGTGTTTAGGAATGTTGAATAGAGCGCTTTTTGGATGTCTATCGGAAACCAAAACCAAAGCAATCACAGAGCCAATCAATGAAGTGAACAAAAACACGTCCGTCCAATAAGAAGTGCGAACAAAACCAAAACTAAATTAAAACCAAGTAATTGCGATTGGTCTTACTAACCAATCAGCAGTACGATAACACGCCATCGACACTTGCTTTCTTGCTTTCTTGCGTGAGAATAACGTACTAACAAGGTTTTGCTTTTGCTCTTGATTGGCCAAGAATGTTTCTAAACTTGTTTGGATCAAACTAAAAGCGTAGCAAACGCAAAACGAAAGCAATCACACGATTACTTTCCACAGTCATCCGAAAACGGCTATATACAATTTCAAGATTCACATGCGAGAAAACTGGGGACTAAACCATTTTTTAAGATATTCATTGTTTATAGAACGCTTTCAAACGTTTACGTTTTCACGGAAAAGGAACTAAATGTTCATATGTATGGGCGAGAGCTGTTACACAAGGTTCTGCGGACTTTTGTTTGAAAGGTGTGGAAGAACTGAACTATGGTCACCACAATATTACTTATTTTCGCGGAAAAAGACCCGCGAAAAAAAATTTATCGAGAAAATTATAAAATCCGAAACGTTTAGTATTCAAATGAAGCAGAAACGCTAACTCTGATAGCATCCCTACTAAAAGAACTCTGTCATGATTCTGGTCAATGTCGAGAACATGGCGATGAAAAATTAAAATATGTAGCATTCTATAATGCGGATCAGCATCACGAAATGTACTTCTTTTTAACGCGATTTTTCTACCAAGGCGCGGAATTTAAGACTCGCGAAATTTGCCTTTTCCATTTTCGCGAAATTAAAGTCCAGTGAAAGTAAGTACCAGTAGCTGCAAGCTTGCTGTGAGTCATTTTTCTTTCTATAACAGGTACCAGACCATGCTGAGATGAATGATGTCTTAATATATCTCGGTAGTGATAACTGCTATCCCAGGTTCTTTTACCACTTGTCGTCATAAACGCTTGGGCTTGTGGTCTGAACCGAAGTCGCGTTTGGAGCCGAGTTACGTGACTACATGACTTTGTTTGTATATAGTTTTTAGCCGTCTGTATATAGCAAGATAGTGCTCTGTTGTGGTACATCCACTTTTCCTGACATTCCAAAGCAGAGTTTCCTAGAAACGCAATGAATGGATTGACTCACGTGACATAAGCGTCGTCAATTTGATTATGGACAGCCAATTATGATGTCATAGTGAAGCGTATAGTCTTGCTATTCCTGATGTCATAGCGAAGCGCGCGTAACGTTGTAGCGAAGCCCGCGCCATCATATGTTTACGTGATGGAAGGGAAGCGCGCGGAACTTGGCCAATCGAATGTCATAGCCAAGCCGGCCCGCGCAGTTAGATGTTCGAGCGCCATAAGACTAGCCAATTGTAACATCGTAGCGAAGCGCGCGCGACTGGGCCAATCGGATATCATAGCGATGCCCGCGCAATTGTATGTTCGCGTGACACGAGCACTCAATTCGTACAGTAAATGGACAGTTAATTGTGATGTCACAGTGAAGCGCGCGTAATTAGACGTAACTTTCTTCCAATATCGTAATTGTGGTGCAAAAGAATATTTCGTTGTCTACTGTACAATCGTATTACGACTCCGAGCTCGAGCGGACCAGGAAATGTCGTCACCGTCCGGTTTTCTGCCCGCGATACAAGTTGTCAAGAGTTCCCTTCCTGCGGCCATGCGCATTTATGCTGCGATGGACTATTTGGATCAAGCCAGCGCGAGCCGACTGCAGAAGAAGAAGAAGCAGAAAGGAGCACACAAGAGACCACGAACGGCGTCCCCAAAGAAGGACGGGGCAAGCGAGCGAAGTGTGAGGTCTAAAGAATACTCCAAGGAATTGAAAATAAGAAAGGAGAGGGCCAGAGTCGCAAAAGCCAACGATGAAGACAGTCGTAAACACCACGAGGAATTGAAAGTAAAAGGCATGCGGGAGAAGGCGCGGCTTAACCAGTTGTTTGCGATTTACGCCACGCAACAGGACGATTCCTACAGGGTAAGCGCCAGGGTTACGAGACCGAAGTTTCCAAACCTGTTTAAAGCATCCAAGGGAAAGCCAGAATCCACAAGCCCGATGCCCAGCGTGTCGCTTGTAGGAAATAAGTCGGCAGAGAAGCGAAACCTGTAATAGCTTAGTTGTTATATCATCCTCGGGGGTTCCTTCATAAAAGCCAGCTGCACGCGGTGAGGACGGGAACCTGAGCTTTGGTGAGCGGATGTGAGTCGGGTTTGCATGCCCAACCATACTGTTGTGTAAACACGCTTTTTAGTGATGCGCAAGGAATCCTTTATTGTCGTTGGATGTTGAATACACAAAAACTGCCGTATCGTAAGTTATAATGTTGAACACGATAGTTCTGCATTCATGCATGCATGTGCCTTGACATGCAGAATGTTCTGTACAAAATTGAGTTTTGTAATTCTAAACAAGTTAACAACGGCCTGCAATTTCATCAATTTGCTCTTTTCATTCCCTTGCTACTCAGATGTATCACGGAAACCTAACAATTTGTAGTTCGCTCAGATTAAAGTTGATGGAATGATCGAATCTCGCATTGCCATTGGCTGCCCCTACTACAAAAGAGAAATTCTGGTGCCATCTTACTCTGATCTTCCAGTATTAGTGTACTAGTCATTGGGAGCTAGTGCACGTTGTAAGTTCTTAGAGCGTTAGGAGTGTGTATATGCAGTATTTTAAAAATAGAATGCAGTCAACATCAGTTCGTAGTCAAATTGACACAAATATTTTTTTAGAATCGCATACTCACCCTTCGTTTGCACACATGCATGTCACAGTGTCTGTAAGCAGTAGTTATAGCCGCTTTTTCAAAATTAGTTTCTTCAAGAACAACACACTTTTCCTTTTCTGGTCACATACTGTTTGATACCAAAATTTAGCATGTCAGCTTACTGGCTGGGGTAAATTGGACGAGTTGTGAAAAACGATAAGAAAAAAACGAGATAGGAATTTCCCACACCGGGAATCGAACCCGGGCCGCCTGGGTGAAAACCAGGAATCCTAACCACTAGACCATATGGGAATTCACGTCTTAGGATGGTTTTGTCAGAGATCACACACACTTGAGAACGAACTTTGGAAAAATTATACCAAGTGGTTCATAAAAAATGATGTTAACTGAAAAAGTTCACGGATCAAGTAATGCTGGAGATGGAGACTAAAACAAGTCGTCGGGCGGTCATCAGCTTTTTCCGCAAACAAGGTCATTTCGTCGACTCCTGTCAAGGGGTCTCCAAAATGCAATTTTTTCTGTTGTCCTCCTGTGGACGGCGAAAATGGAACTTTTCGAAAACTCTGTCGTCACAATAAGCGCGCGATTTGTATTTTTACAATAACACGTCAGTTTCTCGCTTTGTGATTGGCTAACTTTCATTATCAATAAGAGTACAGACACATAAAATCGAGTGCTGACGACAGTGATTTGGACGAAGAAGGTGAATTCAGCTTCAATTTTACCTCAGTTCTTGCAAAAGCGGCATTCGGCATCGAAGTAGAGAACCAGAAGTGTTCAGAGGCGAATTTCCTTGAGCTTTGTCTTGAAAATGTCGAGAAAACCGCAGCAGAAAAGCGTCTAGTTTCATTTCTTTCCAACTTCTTTGACAAAATTTTATTTTGCACGCGCGAAATGCTCACGTCAAACTGTCACTTTTTGGCAGTTTTCTTGTGTGTTTTCCCCGCGTCGTCGCTTGAGTTTTGTTATTGTAAAAAACAAATTGACGTCAGTTTTTTATGTGTCTGTCCTCTTATTGATCATGAAACGCGTCATAACATTGTCAAAAAGTTGTGGATCCACGAGGCGCTTCGCCGAGCATAAAAATACATAAAAAACTGACGTCAATTTGTTAAATAGCGTTTCCGACTCATTTTTGCGTTTTTAAGGTGAAGTAATACGGGCAACATTTTCTTGCAGCTTGTCGTGCAACAAAGTTGGCCTGTTGTTGCGCGTATTACTACCTACGCACGCAACTTGTTCTGCCACAAAATTTCGTGTTGCGAGTTGCTATGTTGCAAAAAGTAGAAGCCGAGTCTACTTTTTGCAACATGTTGCCGCAACTCGCAATAGGAAATTTTGTTGCGTGCGTAGGTAGCAATACGTGCAACATAGGCCGCAACTTTGTTGCACGACAAGTTGCAAGAAAATGGTGCCCGTATTACTTCACCTTTAATTAGTGTGGACAACAAAAACGAATCGAAAATGTTGTAGTGATAGAGATATTAATCGCTCGCATCCTGAACAATAGGAGTACTGACGAGATAGATTGGAACCCGAGGCCTTGTCCCTGTACTTACCCTATTTTTTGGCAGATTTGTTACGCACGCAAAGTCAGTTGACAGTCACATAGCGGCCGCTCTTCCCAAACAGCGCACCTTTCTTTCTTAACCTAATTTAGGATGTCAACCCAAATCCTGACTGGGGAAAATTTGACGAGTGTGAAAAAAGATAAGGAAAAACCAAAAATAGGAATTTCCCACACCGGGAATCGAACCCGGGCCGCCTGGGTGAAAACCAGGAATCCTAACCACTAGACCATATGGGAATTCACGACTTCGATGGGTTTTGCCAGAGATGACACACACTTGACAACAAACATTGGAAACAACTATACAAACTGGTTTATGTATAGTGATGTTCGAAGGAAATTCACGGGGTATAATCTTGAGATGGAGATTGTCGTCAGATGCATGGTCATCAGTTTTCACTGCAACCAGGGAAATTTCGACTGAAAACGCAATTTCCTTTTGTCGTCACTTTTTGAAAACTCTGACGTCACGACGAGCGCGTGACCTTTTGTCATTAGCGCTTTCGACTCTTTTTATTTATTTATTTATTGCGTTTTAGTGTGGACGACAAAAACGAACTGAAAACTATAAAGTGTGGACGGATAGATTTTCGAAATCGGAAGTATAGTTGCGTTTTCAACGAAAACCGGCTTGTGGGACAGGGCCTCAGATTCCAAGTAAACTATTTTGACAACCATTTTGAAGTCATGCAGCCAAATCTTACTGGCTGAGGAAAATTAGACGAGTGTGTAAAAAGGTATGAAAAAGTCAAAAGTTGGAATTTCCCACACCGGGAATTGAACCCGGGCCGCCTGGGTGAAAACCAGGAATCCTAACCACTAGACCATATGGGAATTCTCGTCTCAAGATGGCCTTGTCAAAGACCAGATACATTTGACAACAAACTCGGGAAAAAGCATGAACTGGTCCAAAGTGGCGTTTGAAAAACTTTCATGGAGTGATGCTTGAGATCGAGACCAAGGTCATCTCGTCCGAAGTTGTGTAAGTTGCCTTGCGCGGATAGCCCTGGGGACGAGCCCCCGGTTGAAGAAGACTGGGCAAAACAAGATGGCCGCCCTGAAGCATGGTTCACGAAAATTTTATGAAATTCCAAGCGAGGAATACTCACAACAGAGGAACACTAACAAGCTGGATACAGATCATCCGGTCGACAGACTGTTTAAGTACATAGATGAAAACTGTATAGGAAAAAATACCACGTTCAGTGGTCCATTCGGCACGAGAAAAGGTAAGTACGTTAGGCAATCTCAATCGTCTAGTTGTAGTGTTTTGATTGAAGTTTGAAGATCTGGAAGCCATTAATGATTATTTTAGTTGCCTAAGCCTCATAACCGTATCAGTGTAGGCGGATTGTGTGTTGTAACACGTTGTCATTTTTATAAGGTAGACATGCGAAATACATCTTGACTTGTACTCAGTCCTATTTAAAATTTCTGGTCAACTTTTCTTTCAGTCGTATACTGTGACTACACAGCCTCAGGGAGGTAAGTTAATATGATTTCTGTCTAGACGCAACCTGCATACGGCCCCTGCCAACTCTAAACTTGAAAGTTTAGTAATTTGTTGCAGCTGTTGTATATAAAATTTGTGCCTTTTTTTATTCTCTCCAGGTCCCTGAATTTTATTGAAGATTACATTAGAGAACAAGTTCTACCTCACTATGGAAACACACACACCACAAGTACAGTGACATCACTTCAAACAACCATGTACCGCCATGAGGCGAGGTGAGGAAATCATTGGCCATCAAAGGCCAGTCATACACTCAGAGTATATTCCACATCCCCAGCTTCCCCACTTCCTACTGTCATCTTTCAACAGCCACCACACAAACATTCCCATGCACACACCCAAGTCACACCCTTGCTTTGAGTACCATCTCTTCCTTGAGTCTTTCTTGAGTATGTTTCTCATGGAACCAGTGGTCACAGATGGTTATGGACACTTTTCATCCATTTTATCTTCCATTCCTCCAGGATATAAACCTCATTTCCAAAAGTGATCAAAGAATTCCATAGAAATGTGAACACAAAATCGAACATGATGCATTGCATAAATCCACAGTACAAAAAAGAAGGAAATAGCTATATTTCTGGCTTCTTAGTAACATGTTTGACTTCTGATCAACTTCATTAGGGACATCATCAGAAATGCTGTAAATGCAGGTGAAGGGGATGCTGTCATATTTACTGGCAGTGGATGCACAGCAGCAGTGCACAAGTTGATTCATGCCCTGGACTTAAAAGAACCACCAGTGAGTACAAGTGCTGGGGCCAGTTGTTCAAAGCACGATTAGGCTAATCCTGGGTTTTGCTTGTTTTTCTGGCTTGAAAATGAGAAGGTTTTGCCCACAAAATGGCTTCCTTGCTATGTTAAGCTAGAATAGACTTTTGGTCTTTGATCAAAATTCTGCAATTTGTTGGCCAAGGCCAAGCCTTGCATGTAAATGAGCTCAGAAAAATAAGAGTGCTCATAGCTTTGTTGTTGTGAGTAATATCAAATTTTGATTGGTGTGTATGTAAGTCATACTACTAATGGTTGGCCTTTGTTGTTCTCCAGTCCTCTAAATTTGTATTGCCATTTCACTGCAGAAGGCATTTTATCCATTTGGAACACTCTGCCCCAGGTTATTCCACCTGTAGTGTTGGCATAAATTGACTAAGTTGTCTTTGTTTTGTCATCAGATTGTTTTTGTTGGCCCTTATGAGCATCACTCAAACCTGTTGCCATGGAGAGAACTGGGAAGCCAGGTTAGCTAACAAAATAATGCAAAGGTCCAAAGGGTAATTGAGAAAGAATAAAATAATCTGTTGGTTTACAAACACTGATGGTACATCACTTTATTTACTGTACACACAGTTTAATTTGAAGCAGGACAACATGCATGCACATGGTGATGCTTCAATGAGGCACCAAATAGCAAGTAGTATAAAATGTCCTGCTGTGTATTTGCAGATGGTCTGGATAGAACAAGACGAGAATGGACTTGTTGATGTACAACACCTGGAAGAAAAGCTGAAGGTACCATAGCTGCTGTGTTATGAGTTTACCCACAGTAAGAACCTCATAGATATATGATTTATTATTATAAAATTATGTTACAATATTATTTGGATTGTAAATATTTACAGGAGCATGCTGTGGCTGGGAAACAGATGATTGGTTGTTTTGCTGCTGCCTCAAATGTAACAGGTATCTTGACAGACACAGATTCCATCACAGCCTCTCTACACAGGCATGGTGCTTTGGCTTTTTGGGACTATGCTACAGCAGGTATGCTTTATTGTGATAAGACTTACTCTGACACTGATCAATCATATACTGTACATTGTACTAAATACAATATTGTACACATGATGTAAATTGCAAAAGAGCTATATTGTATTGTAGGTTCTGATACATGTGTATTGGCAGTTAAGTTATTATTTGAACAACTTTGCCAGTAGCAACCAAATATATTGCAATATGGGAGTGGAGACTATGTATGAATAAGCACGTTTTCCCAAGAAGTGTATTCAACAATATTTGGTGAAGGCTTACTTCTTGCTACACAAATTAGCAAGAACTTAACCCATCAATGCTATTTACTGTAGATGTATGGTTGATTATATTTGTATTATTTAATTCCAGGACCATACCTAGAGATCAACATGAATCCATTGGTCCCAAAGTAAGCCATACTTTTTGTCAAATGTGTTGTTCGTGGATGCCATGTTTGCATTATTCATCATTATTGCCTGACTTCCTTCTTTCATTCAGTGAAGACCAGGCACTAGTGTACAAAGATGCAGTGTTCATGTCTCCTCACAAGTTTATTGGTGGAGTGGGAACTCCAGGTATGTATTATATATAATAATGTATGACAGACAAAGATGATACCACACTCACAAACAGGCCTAGTTATTATTATTTCGTTGTGATGAAAAGGGCCTGTTTGTTTTTATTTTTTTATTTTATTTTTTTTATTGCATTCTATTTTGCATTTTATTTTTTATTTTTTTATTTTTTGCAGGAGTTCTTGTAGCAAAAAAGAAGCTGTTCAGAAACCCTGTACCATCGAACTGTGGGGGTGGCTCTGTGTTTTTTGTGAGTATTATTATGTTTTCTGTAAGTACTTTGTTCTTTGTGAGTTTGGCTCTGTGTTCTTTGTGAACATTTCTCTGATTACATACACTTTATCGTGTGTTACCAAAAATTTTTTCACTACTTTGTGCAGGTTACAAATGACACTCACCGATACCTGAAAGAGACAGAGATGAGAGAAGAAGGCGGTACTCCCTCTATTGTAGAGTCCGTCAGAGCAGGACTTGTCTTTCAGCTTAAACAGGTATATGTAATAAGGTCTGAGTAATTTTATGGCTTGAATCTAATGGTCTTACAATCGCCACAAAAAAGCTAGACCATCAGTACGACTTCTTTTATACCGTGTGGCGGGAAATTTACGCGGGAGTTTAATTTCGCGGATTGCTGATTTTTTGCGTTTCGCGGGAAAAGATTTTCGCGAATTTAGATTTCAGATTTTACTGTTGGGAACAAATTTTCGCGGATTTCAGACAAGTTTCTGTCTGGTATTTCACGTTCGGCACTGGTTCACAGCAACACTATTACAGCTGTTACGCAGAAAATGTTCATTTTGTTTCGATTGCAAAGAAGAAGGCTGTGATTTCGTTTGCAGTCAATGTAATTTAAATTCAGTAATCTAAGTATATAATTGAGTAAATTTTCGCGGATTAGTTTTTTGCGTGATTTAATATTCGCGAATCGTCGGAAAAATCCGCGAAATTCACGAAAATTTCATGCCACACGTTATCTAAAATGATAAAATGACTAAGGTAGGTTGTTATGGTCTTCTGTCCCTAAACATTGCCTTGTGCACGCTCTAACTGAGTTACTTATCTGTTGTTAGGTGGTCGGAACAGACGTTATAATGACAAAGGAAGAGGAATTACACAGGTAGAAAATACACTTTGGTTTGACAGCACAGTACATGTGTTCGCCTACCTACGAAGTCATTGAACAGAACCCATAACTGTACGTTTATGAATGTGGTGTCATCATCAAAAAGCCCAAAGATTTTCAAAGTGCACTTATTTCTTCTTACAAAGAGAGAGAGAGAGAAACTTTGTGAACTTTTAGCTTTCCTTAGCTTCTCAATAAAACTAATGAGTATATGTTTGTTTCCTGAATTCAAGAAAGGCTCTCCTCACTTGGTCCAATCAAGAGACTCTGCTCCTTCTTGGAAACATGCTCGTCCCCAGGCTCCCCATCTTTTCCTTCCTAATAAGGCATCCTGGTAGTGGGCTGTTGTTGCACCATAACTACGTGTGTGCACTGTTAAATGATCTGTTTGGGATTCAGGCTCGCGGAGGCTGTGTATGTGCTGGTCCTTACGCTCAGGTGTGTTTCATAGTTAGTTGAAACGCTATAACGTCTTGTTTTTATACTTTCCGTGAAACTTCATGCACGCAGCATTGTTCCTTTCCCAGGATTTGCTGGGTATTGATGACAGCCTCGCACACCAAATTGAAGCTCTACTGCTTGAAGACAGGTGAGAAGGATGATCATGTGAAAGCTTCTTGTAAGTAATATCATAACTGTTAATAATAGGTTCTGTTTTGCTTCCCGTCGTTTTCTTCAGCCGATTGGACCGGTCTCATCTACGACGCTACAACGAATATTCAGAGCGAGAGGTTTTAAGGTAATGTGCTGTAGCATACCTCAGCCTTGCTCTAGGCTAGGAAGGGAAGGGAGGGAAGAGGAAAAAGAAGAAATGGAAAGGGACAAGTGTCGAGGAAGGAATGACAAATAGGAAAGTTACTTTGAAAACAAGCAGCGTTGACTTCTAAGATCTAAAGTCTTTGTTTCCTCGTGTTGTAGACCGGGCTTTACTCGTCTCAATTTGCCGTATTTCATGTCTGATGAAGAGATCAGCTTTGTTCTGAAGGCGGTGCAGATGGTGGCTGAACACGGCTGGAAACTTCTCCCACAGGTAACAAACAAACAATCATCACAAACGTAATAAGTCCTCCAACTCCTCCCGGGATATCCGAGTTTGAGTGACCAAGCAGATTGCGTGAAATGCACCGGTTATTTGAGAGTTCTCATAACAGAAATGTTGCGTTTTCTCCCAGTATATGTTCAATCCGGAGACAGGAGAGTGGAGGCACAGGCGTCACCAGGTTGGCAACATTCTCTTGTTCTCATTCTTTCTCCTCCCGTCTTCCTTTTGCTGCTGTGTTTTTTAACATCTGAGTCTTTCAAAAGGTGTTCCGTGACCGCAAGTGGCTGGGCTCCATCTCTTACGCTTCCGGTCACATGACGTACCCATCAGCCCCTGCCTTCGCAGGGGAAGCTCCAAACACTCTTCAGGTGCGACTTATTCTCGGCTAAATAGCTTAAAAAGTACTGAATTAGAGCTTCGTTTGGAGTTTGGGATCGTCTTAAACCACTTGTCTTCTTTTTTTAAGGATTGTATTTCAAGAGCAGCAGATGTTTTCAGTCAAGCGTCCAAAACCAACAAGGTATCCAGTACCACTTATTTATTATGTGCAACAGTCTGTTGACTGTTAAGTGTTATCAGGTTGCTGTGAACACCCCACCTACCCCTCCCTGGCAACAAAAAGAAGTTGTGATTTAAGACCAAACGGGCTGTGTTCATATGAGTCCCTTTTCATTCTCCAGCTTCCCAGCTCTGCCGCTGACCAGTCCCTTCTTCTTGGCGACGCCGGAGAAGCTATGCGCTGGTTTCTTCTACCAAATGAGGCCGCTGACCTCCTGTGTGGAAAGACACCGGCTCGCCTTCCCAGGAGGCCGCCTTTCATGCCCCGCGTGTGGAACTCACGTGAAAGGTCCTCATTTGACGTTGAAAAGGACCCTGCTGGAAGAGAACCTGATGAGTTGGTATGTAAAGTCTCGTCCGAAGAGAGAGCTGCGACTACTCAAGAAAGCAAGATACCACACAACGAGGAAGGCTGTTCCCTAAAGACTTCGAGAAATAACGCCGTCAGTGACAAAGCTGACGAAGGTACTACAGAAAGAGAGACTTTAGTTGGTAGGGAATTAAACTATGAGACGCAACAGCGAGAAACGTCGACTTGTGTTCACTCAGGACATGAAGTTAAAGGAAACGACTTCTCTGGCAAACAATGTGCAGTTCCTTCATTGTGTGAAAATTCTGGAGATTTTACTCCAGATAACGAGACTAAAGCTACGTGCAGTAAAGGCGCTCGAAGGGAACCGGACGAGGGCCGTGCGACCTACATGTCGTCAGAAATAAGAGAGACGGCCAACGGAAGCGAACGTAAAAGTCCCTTAGTTACTTTCAAACAGAACGCAAATGACAGAAATTGTGCTCCTTGTCTTAAAACTCAAGAAGCAATGTTAGCGGTCAATTCTGAGGGTGCGCGTCAAATGCTGAGTCAGCAGGAGAAGGATGACATCACGGCAGAAGACGCGTCGCCTGTTGTATGTGTGAGGGAGAGTCAGAAGAAAGTGCAGGAGAAAAGTGGAAAAACCAAGTTTCACAGTCCTCCCAAGAGTATCTTCAAACCCACTGTACAGGTCAGCGCGAGAAGCGGTGTGAGAGTTTGCGCGCAGCCGAACTTGACAGGGCCAAATCTTTCAAAATAATAACTATTTACCGACTTCATGAGCGCTTGTTGTAGGAAACGGCCATGAAGCCCAAGTTAGAACTCTTTATGCATGAAGGTATATACTAGCTGACTTTGAATGGTGCGGCCTGTCAATCACGGATGCGCACGTCCCGCACCCGCAAGAAACTTTTCTGTAGATCATTTCTGATGTAATTTTGCAGGAATGTGGCTTATTGAGAATGGCAACAACTGTGAAATATTTCCAGCTCTTCTAATACTCTAGAGTTGCCCTGAACAAGATGTTTAGAAAAGGATTAATAGTGTGATCAGCTTAAAGGTACTGTCACACAAGGTGACATGTCGCATGAACATCAAATCGGTTTGATTTCGGGCGACACGTCGCGGGGAAAACATGTCCCTGAATCGGCCGTCGTGTGTGACATGCTTGTGCGACATGCACTGCGATAAATCTGTGTATAAACCAATCATGGCCTTCCTCGTGTGATAGGACCTAAAAGCAAACAAGTTTCTTAGTTTGCTCGTTCAAAACCTTAACAGTTTCTTTGCCATGAGGCAAATATCCCTTGATTAAAACATGATTTGTTTCACTGTGCTGTTTACAGGCAATCGAGGACTTCAACATGATCAGGGAGGGTGACCGCGTGCTGGTGTGTCTCTCAGGAGGCAAGGATTCTCTTTCTCTGCTCCACACGTTACGTCAGTACCAGTTTCTCGCCAAGTCTAAGGTAGGTCACGTGTGACTTTGTCTTCAGTCTCTCCGTTCTACTGAAGAGAAGAGCCTGGACACGAAGTTAGATTACTCATATCAAAGACAAGCTGATCCGCATGAACTTCGGCTCAAGCAGTTTCTATAAATAGATTAAATTTGGTCGCACAGGGTCCGCTTCGTCCAAAGCTCGATTAAACTAATGCAGGATTAACTAAATTGTTTTCCTCGTGCTTTTCGCCAACAGACTGCAGTCTTGAAAGTTTGTTCTAGCTCGAAACATAACGAGCAAGTTGAGTTTATGAGCGAAAGCTTCTCGTTTTTTAGGATGAAAATGACCACAAAGCGTAGACACTACCCAGGATCAGCCTAAACCGGGCCCAGATTCACGACTTGTGTCGGCTCCACGTTATTCTCTCGCTGTCCACGCGGTTCCTGTGACATCGCGTAGTTTACTTCACTTTTACCATGTCAGAGGTCACGAGGTCAAATGCTTGCTCTTTGCTGGCACCATTCAGTGTGTGTAACATCATTAGTAGCAGTAGTATTTAATATTCACATTGATCTGTGCACTCGAAGTCTTTCTTAGGGTGTCATTCCCTTTAAACGCGCTTCTCTCTCACTCCCCCAGGGGATTTCTTTCGAGTTCGGCGCCGCTACAGTGGACCCTCAGTCGGCAGCGTATGACCCCAGGCCCCTGGTCCACTATCTGGCTGTACTACAAGTCCCTTACTTTTTCGAAGAACAAGGTACGTATAGCATTTCCGCTGTTTTCGAGAATAACCAAGTCCAGTGTCAAACGCACATCTTTCCTCAACAGAAATCATTCAACAAGCAGCCCAACTTCCTGAATGCGAGTCCATCTGTAGCTTCTGTTCCCGGATGAAGCGAGGGCGGCTGTATGCGTGCGCCAGGCGCGAGGGCTACAACGTGCTGGCCATGGGACAACACTTGGACGATCTGGCCGAGAGGTGAGCGAAAGGTCTGAGGAGCAGTCTGTCTTACGACGTGTATAACTCCCTTGACGATTCACTTTTCGTCAAAAGGACATTGCCGAGCTGTAATATGTATCGCATGTTCATTTTCATGCAAACGGCATCTTTGCACTTGACACTGCTTTAAAACCGAGGCAAAATGCATGTCGGGCGTACACGTAACTCTTAATGTCTTTGGCAAATGGTTCGAACCCAGGAGTGTGAACAGTAGGTTGGTTGTGATCGTTCGGGTTAGAGTAGTCTCCAGGAAGACTGTTGTTGGTGACTGACGTTTCGACTCCCTGAGCGGAAGTCACCTTCAAAGTCAATCACTTGACTTTGAAGATGACTTCCGCTCAGGGAGTCGAAACGCCAGTCACCAACAACAGTCTTCCTGGAGACTACTCTAACCCAGACGATCACAACCAACCTACTCTTAATGTCATGTGCCATCTTAATGTATATGTCGGGTAAAATCGAATGTTGGTTATGACAAAGTCGACTGTCGATGCCATGATATCGTAGTGTAAGATGACAGGACTCTGTTCATCCTTCTTCGAATATCTGTCTTTTCCACGTGGTACTCAGTAACTGGCATGTTTCTCTTAAGTGGCTGCCGTACTCTTCAAGTTTTACGTCTTAATGTGATACGTAACAGTTTTCAACTTTTTCTCTTGACAGCTTTTTAATGTCAGCATTCCACAATGGACTGTTACGCACCATGAAAGCAAACTACACCGTGCAGTGAGTACACAAATCTGGTGATCCCGCGTGTGGCTGTTTCAGTTCTGTTCCTCTCATCCTGTGCTTTATTTCCCTTCCTTCACGTTGCCTCTATAGTTTACAATTTTCTTCTTCTTCTGGCTATTATTTTCTTGCTCCTATCTTTTCTCTTGCTGCAATGTTTGTCAACAAATCTTTTTATCGTTGTTTTTGTTTCCCAGGGAAGGCGACTTGCGTGTTATTCGACCCTTGGTGTATGTTCGTGAAAGAGAGCTGCGGACATTTGCTGAAAAGGTTGAACACTGCATCCAGTACAATACATAAACATACATCTAGGAATTATCCATTCTATTTGCTTCTGGTCCCACCAGCTGCAAGATGAAAATACTTACAGTGCATAATTACCTTACCTTGTTTCAGTGCCGACTTCCGGTCATTGCTGAGAACTGTCCAGCATGCTTTGAGGCCCCAAAGGTTTGTGCTGCAAAATTCCTTTTTTTTTTTTGTTGCACACGAACCCGCTGTTGACACCGCGGAAATATGTTTCTGACGTCACTTTCGCTGGCCAGCGTCTGCAGCCATGGCTATCAAAGTTCTTATAATTCGAGTAAAACTGCACATCGTGTGTAAGCTTCGTTTTTCTTGTGCACAACTTATGCTGTAGAAAAAGCACTGAACTGACGTATGTTTGAGTATCGAGTGGACTATCAAAGTCTTCAGGTTTTACGAGTGTTGCGCTGAACTACAAAGTCTGGGGCCTGATTCACAAAACATGCGTACGAACGAAAATGTTCGTAAGTATAAATTACGCATCGGAACATTGACTTTCGCGTACAAACTTGCGCAAGATAGTATGCGTAAGTCGTACTTACGATGCGTGTCATACTTACGAACATTTTGGTTCTTACACAACTTTTGTGCATCCGGCCCCAGCACCTGAATCCACAGTTTTGTGCAATGACCGCTGACTCAAAAGCAAGGACCACGCTGTTTGAACATCAATCGGCCGTGTCAGGAGCCGTGTTTGTTAGTTTCACGGTGTTTGTCTTCTCGGGATGTCTTTCGTGAACTTGTTTATTATTTTGTTTTATCCACAGGAGCGTCACCGCACAAAGCAGCTGCTGGCCGCCCAAGAAATCTTGTTCCCAGGACTTTTCAACAGTATGCTCACGGCTATGCGGCCACTCATGGCTAGAGACCGCGTAGGATTGGAATCTAGTAAAATGAAGGCGGGAAACTACGAGGATTTTATCTGATGTCTTCTTCAGCATAACAGGTACATATCCATTGTTTGCATGAACCGCACTGCAGTAAACAAACTTGTAAACAAACAAACAAATGCAGGAGTGCAAATACGAGCAAGTGCAATGTGCATGTAGGCAACACTTGGGAAATATGGAACTAATTTTATTTATTTCGATTTGATGGTTAGAAATAACAGTTTACATAATCAGCAAATTACTGATGGCATGGTATCCGTGTCAGTCCGTTCAAGCTTTGAGTTTGAATTAAATGCATTAATGGAATCAATCTTGCAATACGAAAATATCCGAGCCTTGATACAATTTATACATGATAAAGCACATATCAGGGCCTTGTGAATAAGTCGTTTTAAACTCGTTGTGCGCCCCAAACCGGTTGTGACGTCAAGCCTGAGAACTTTAAAACTCCTTCATTGTTTGAAATCCGGAATCAACACTGCATTAGGATCCATGGCCCAGTTCTTCAAAGCACGATTAAACTAATCGTTGATTAAGTCTAAACTTTGTTGTCAGTTTTACGCCGGAAAACGATAGAGGTTTCGCTAACAAAACGACTTTTTTGCTATGTTTTGAGCATGAAAAAGCGTTGTAGTTATCCGTCTGCAGTTTGTCGGCCACGAGGTCGAGAGAAAGAATTCGGTTAATCATTAACTTGGCCCTTGGAGCTTACGAATTCTCTTACATGGTGCTATCACTTTCTCCGGGGGTTATTATATTCATATATTTTTTTTATAAATTGTTTACCTCTATAGAGCATCTAACTACATATTATATAAAAACAGCAGTAAAAAATGTACAGTGCAATACACCAACCACAAATGAAGACCGAGTCTCCTTGAAACCTACTCTTATGAATACTGACAAGTCCTGTGCCATTTAGGTGCAAATACTACAAGTATTTTATAATCATATTAAGCTAAAAAAAAAAATAGAAAAGTACTTAAAGACGTTTAACTCCAGACCAAAAATTGCAGTTATAAATCCCTTCCTGGAGCGCGCGTGGTTACAAGATGACATGCTCACAGCATTCGATGCCAGCACCTGGATTTTTTGTCACATCCAGCTTTAGTTTTCGTTTTGTAGAATGTTCGGCAATACTCAACATATAAACCTGACTGAGTCGCATAGTGTTGCATCTCTTCCTTACTATTTAACATTAGCAGCACGTTACTTATTTCTCCTCAACCCCGGCTGTGTATCAGTACTTCTTTAGCGCCTTGCCGGGGTCCTGGTCGAAGTCGTAGACGTAGGTCCAAGTTTCTTGTCCATGTGGGTTAGTGCCGCTGTTATCTCCGTGGTTTAGCTTGAGTTTCTCTCTCATTGACAGTTGCACCTCCTCCACAGGAGGCTCCGGCCAGCATTCGTCGTAGAACTCAGGGTCAGGCACGGTGCAGCATTTTCTGCATATGGAGCACTCCGAGTCCATCTCTCTTTTCATGTGGTTCTTCACGTGCACGTAATTAGCTGCCAGGACCAATGTCATGATGAACTGAAGGGGAAAGACAAGGGATTATATTGAACTCGGAGTACATTGTCATGATGAACTGAATTAAGAGGAAAGACGAGGATTCTATTGAACTAAGAGTACAGTTTCATGTTAATTATGTACAGTGTCAATGCACGGAGCTTGTGCGACAAAATAACTCATTTGCAAACGTTCGGCTAATGAAAACATCAAATTGAAAATATATCAGGTGTAGTTTAGTACGCAGTGTTTATTTATTTATTTATTTATTTATTTTTGTCGGAATGGCCGCAAAGTCTAAACACAGTGAATAAAAGTCAGGGTTCGGCATAATTCACAGCCAGGCGTGACCATCACGGATAAATTTACTTACCACGCCAACAACGATGAATATTCCGCCAACAAAGCCCGCCACGAAATATGGTGTGGCGCTTGTCATCTGCAACGTACAAAGAAGACAAGTCATTCTTTACCAACGATGAAGGAAAAGACAGGAAAGAGGAAAACAAAGAGATAACACGAGAGAGGAACAAGAACTAGGAAGCTAATGCAGAGGACAACTATAATGAAGGCTAAAGTGTGAGAAACAAAAGCCACTGAGTATAAAATGAGGGCGTAGAGATAACATGCAGTAGCCAACCGAAACTAAAAGACGAAGAAAACAAAGCAACATCCAAACTAAAGAGAAGTGGCAACGTAGCAGAAACAAGAAAGCAAAGTGAAACAAGGCTTCAACTATTACAGGAACATAACTATAGTCACTTTACTCACCGCTGCGCAGAAATCGATCAGTTCAGCTCCGCAAACTCTCTCGGTGTTCACGATATCATCGAGTCCTACAAATTGCGATAAGTTAACAGCATTTGACAGAGAGACGGCAGATTCCACCGCCAATTTTAAAACAATTTGTGTGGCACAGAAATTTAAAATAATTGTGTGGACTCACCATATTCTGCAAACTCTATACAGGTTTTCCCAAGTTGTTTGACGAGTTTAACTTGACACACGGCGAAAAAGATTCCCATGAAAATGACAGGAAAGATCATCAACGGCGCCAGAAACATCCACAAGAACCACAAGAACAGATGCCACAACATGAGCTGAAACGACATTCAAATGCCACATCAGAATAACACCCCCAAGCTTCTCCGACAACTTTGAACTGCACATTCTGTGAAATCCGAGTTTACAGTTAATCGTACTTAAGGATTGAATAGAAACTTTGTTTATCAACACATTTGGACCGTTTAGTATTGTTACGCGGTCCGAAAATGATTCAGCTGCACCTAAAAGAAAACGGCGAGTAGAAATAGGCGGCGGACACGTGCAAAGACTTTTACTGTTTACTCGTTTTCACAAGTTTACTCGCAACAGATAAATGAGCAGGGAGGGAGCCAGACACAAAGACACAACTCACCCAGAAGATGCAACAGCGCCCGGCACACTTTGATTTCCAACCGCTGTACACATTGAACCGCGTCCGACCTGTAGCCGCCACTCCATTAAGAAACGCTAGAAAAGAGACTACTCCGAAGAAGATGCCCATCGCCATGAGCCCCGTCTGGGCAAGGTCCCTTTCAGGTGTACGGAAAGTGTACAGGGTCATAATCATGCTATGTAATCATGTCCCCGAATACTTCTGCTTCTGGAGTGATTGAAATGTATGTGTGTCTAATAGACGATGTCCTGCGCAAACCTCATAATGCTTCATGAGCACTTGGTTGCAAGTGACGCCTTGGCGGCCATGTTGGATGAATTAACAAAAGATTGCTCGCTAATCAGCCTCTATTGTATTCGCAACCATGCCCGCGATGTCTTTTGTATTCTGAATCTCCGAAAATTAATTGTAACCCAAGAATTCTTGGAGGAAAAAGATTGCCGCCATGACGTCACGCGAAACTCAAAAAACTTTGTCGAGATGTTTAGAAACTCCTCGTCATTAATTCCAGCATATATCATGTAATCACATTGTGTGACGGTGTTACATCCAAGGCTACAACGAAATTGGAAGCACAAAGCCCAAATGTTTCAATTATCAATGTGTAACTGTTGGATAATTAAATTTTACTCGGAAGAGTAAACATACGAAATGTTTGTGTGCGTCCTGATAGTACAACAGTAAGTAGCAAATTATGCTGGCTACTCACAGGATCTCCATCTTCAGCCATAGTTTGAGACCTTCTACGCCCTGGTGCATGCCATAAGCAAATCCCGTAAAACCGATTACCAACCAGAATATGGCGATAATAGAACATACGGGAATCCGCGTCAAATACATACAGTAACATCGTTTGCAGGATATACAGCAAGCTGTTGGCGAAGAAAAGGGAGGGGGCAGATGCTTTTAGGGGATTGTACGAGTTTCACTACATTTTTGATATACCATATTCAGTAATTTTCAGTAGAACTGGCAACTTTAATACTGAAATTAGATTCGGCCCAACCACTGCAACAAACATGCAAAGGATAACAAAGCTAAATAGAGCGACATTTTTATTTTTACCATCAATATGTATTCATGAATGTGCGAAGAGAAAGGCTCTCAGAGTAATATGCGGCCTTCACCATATTTCTAAACCGGAAGTGCCGAATGAATGAAACCGGATGTGCTGGTAGCATAGTTTAATTTTGAATGTCAAGCGGCAGGTACTGCCACACCTTGGTCTCTTGGTAATTTGCTGCACAAGCTCGAGGAAGCCGAAGTCCAATCGATTATTTTTATTTTGTGCAATCGACATTCACAAGAAAGACCCGAGCTGTGATGTGATGTGTTACATTGGAGTGGCGTTTCCTTTTCCGCTCAGACTGGCTCTTTTAATTTATTAAAATTCAAATCAAACGCGCTTGTCAAAGGATACCGAATCAGCTGGTAAAGATTTCGGCAAACCATTGCGAATTAAATTCTCAAAAATGTTTTACTTGCTCTAAACGGGTACGTAACTTGAAACCAAGTAATAAATTAACTTACTAAACTTCACTTGACCAATATTATTGAAAACTAGTTTTGATGAGCACGAAAAAGCGTCCTGTTCGATTTGACACTCGCTATTATTGTACCCTTGTTCTCTATGTCTTTCACTCTTGTAAACTGTCTTTTCTTTAGGAATAAGTTGTTTGTATGACTGTCAAATTTATAAACATCGCACTTTTATGCAGGTATTCTACCCTTATTTGTTTTTGCACACATTGCATCACCGGAAAAACGCCGTTTATCGTAACACTGTCTTTAACTATATATAGGGCAGCTCGGCTCGAAGAAGGACCTCGAAGCTATCGAGTTCAATGCACAAGCAGTTTACACATTTTAGTTACGTTCACCGTGCGTGAAATTCATACAGGTGGGACTGAATGAAGTGTAACAACTGTTGCGTATCCAACGACGGATAAATAAAAAGCTAAGTGAAATCGCCAGGGCTAACTATCTCATAATTCAAAGTTCATTTCTATGCTTCGTGCCAGAAGTTTAGTCTGTCGAAGAAATTGTAGTTACTCCATGTCAATTTTCTCTGAGCTTTTCTTTTGACAAACCTGTGCACTGTCTGCATTTCCACCACTGTTCCTGGGTCATTCCAGCTCGCACCAGCCCTTTCACAGCTAGTTTGGAGATGAAAGGCTTCGCCTTCTCTAAGCCGTTGTTGAACACCATGATGGTTTGATTTGGATGCCAAGCTGCTCTTACAGTGCTTCGTTTTCTTGTTCAAGTTGCGTTTTTCATGACTCGCCCATGTTTCTCGTCTAAAAGCACAACATGGACTCGGTTTGGCACCTGTTAGCGTCCATACCACCTGCTACGTCACTTAGCACTAAACAACACATACTGCGCACGCGCCATGTCGGCCTTTCTTGGCAGCATTTGGTCTGTGTCAAATGACTTTGAGAACTGAACAGAATAGCGTTGGGGACTAAATAGCGCCTGAAAAACAAAATGCTCTGAAAAAGCCACTGGCGCATGAAACGTGTTTATATATCGTAGTTTTATACCTCAGTCAATGTCTGTCGATCAATTCCATCGGTTTAGATTCTCGTACGCAAAGTATATGAGGGTATAAAGTTCCGTGATAATTTGAAACAAGAGTAATAATTAGTGTACATCCAATATGACGACTCCAAGGATCGCAGGGCCAAATTGTGTTTAGACATTGACAGAACCCAACGAGAGATAAAATTTAACACCAATCTTAGCCGGAGAAATGTAGAGGAATTATTCATGCATCAAACACTTCTTAATATTGAAATAAATGTGAGAGCTATTACGTGAATTCCCATATGGTCTAGTGGTTAGGATTCCTGGTTTTCACCCAGGCGGCCCGGGTTCGATTCCCGGTGTGGGAAATTCCAAGATTTTTTTAATCTTTGAAGTCCAATTCCTGACCGGTTTCCATTTGATCGCCGCAATCGCTCTGGGCCCGGTTTTTCTAAGCAAAATTAGGCTAATCCTGGATTAGGTCTAAACTTTCTTGTCATTTTTTAGCCAGAAAACGTAAAAGTTTCGTCCACAACGACTTTCTTGATAACGTTTTAAGCTGGAACAAGCTTTCTAATCCATCTTCGAACAAAACCTTGCTGTTTATTGGGAGAGAGGTCGAGAGAAATAATTTCGTTAATCCTGGATTTGCTTAATCGACTTAATCGACTTAATCGAAAAAACCGGGCCCTGAACAAAAAGTTTATCCGTAGACTACCCTGTTCGATAAGTCTTGAGCTTCCTCTCCGCCTCGAACTTTTTAGCAAATTTTGTTGAGCAGTTCATTTTCTTCAACTTGTTTTTTGTACTGTTTCCTGGACTTGTTATACAGACAATCGTAGTTTGGCGTTTGTTCCACGTACAGCACAGTATCTCCACTATAGACCATTTTTGCTACAGGTGAGAAAGTTGCGGTGTATTCTGGGGTATAAAAATCGATCACTCGTAATATTCTGTGCAATAAATTTTGATTGCGACAATTGCCGAGATATATATTTTTTTTATCCCGGTGATCGCTTCGATAGTGTTTCGCAAGTATGACCTTGTTGCAGAGAAAATTTGATTTGACCATCCGACGACTCGACCCCTGTAACATTACTCCGTGAACTTCTTCGAACGTCATTTTTTATAAACCAGTTCCTATAAATTTTCCAAAGTTTGTTGTCATAACTCAAATGCTTGTTATCTCGGACAAGACCATTCGAAGACATGAAATCCCATATGGTCTAGTGGTTAGGATTCCTGGTTTTCACCCAGGCGGCCCGGGTTCGATTCCCGGTGTGGGAAAATCCTATTTTTGGTTTTTCCTTATCGTTTTTAACACTCGTCCAATTTACCGCAGCCAGTAAGATTTGACTAACCTCCTAAAGTAGGGTGTCAATCATATGTACGCAGTTATTTTTATCCCCGAAAAAGGAAGGGGCGGACCAGGGTTCTGTAGCTCTCGGATTTTGTTCTTTGAGCTGAGTTACCACTTTGTAGACAGCGGTTTCGTTGGTTTTGGGTTGATTGTGTTAAAACAAATGTTTGTACAAAAGAAATGTTTGTAAACAGAGATTATCGCTACATGACTAAAACAATACACACATGCTTGTCTCCGCAAAATAATTTAATTTTATAATCGCACTGACATCAGTACAATGGAACTAACATATTGTTAATCTGCAAACCTGTTACAGGTCTAAATTTTAAAGTATACAGAACGAAAACTAAGTGTCTGCTGTAGTAGATTTAAAAAAATAATGCATCAATTCAGTTCTAGAATTCTATGCCTTGTCTAAAATATACCGTACAAAAACATCATTCGGGTTGTTTGTGAATTATGTAGTACCAGGAACTCAAAAATGTTGTTGGAATCCGGAATCTTGTCATTTAATGCATTGAAATGTGGATCTGGACAAGCAAAATTAGGAATCTGGAATACTGGAATTCGGAGGCGTGAACCTTTCTGATTTATCTTGCATAGCCGGCAAGTACTGTGTACTTTATGCGACTCCAGTCCGTTAACCCTTTCACTACCAAGAGTGACCTACTAGAATTTTCTCCTTCAATTTCTCACCAGAGATATATTAAACATCAAGGAGAAGTTGCCTTTTGATACCTTGCTCAGATGAAAGCTGATTAAACTATCAATTCTTACTATATTACTCATACATTTTCTTCTTAGAAGGTTTGGAGAATCTGTATTTTGAGCTTAGGAGTGAAAGGGTTAACATACTTTGAGCTTGTTTCAAGTTTACAGGAGCGGAAATTTAATTACAATTTAGTGATATGGGAATCAAGATTTGTCTGGCAGATTATTCATATAACCGAAACTAAATAATAAGAAAAGCGTCACGTTATTGTATCTATATAGAACCTAAATAACCTTAGAAATGAAAGTTGGAAAATATACAAGCGGATTCATTGAGCCATGCAGAAAGCCTCAGGAGCGCGTTAAAACAAGTTGCATTTAATTCGGGTTTTGTGTAACTTTCTGGTCGGCGCCATTTTGTCGCTTTGATAGTTTCAAGACCATTTATATAAACAATAAACTACTTTTGGCGAGGAAATATGCACGGATAATTGTCCGAGGATATTATCTGTTCCGAGAAGCGATTCGAGGAACAGATAATGTCCAAGGACAATTATCCGTGCATATTTCCGAAGCCAAAAGTAGTTTATTGTCTTTATTATCCTTCAAATATTTCCTCTCGCAGCGCAAATAATGGCGCGGGGACTGTGAAGCTTTTTGGTGCTTTCTGGAACTGCTTTTTCGACCAATAAATTGATGTCCTCCTCGGTAGTCATCTCGTAATGGGTTTTTGTGATTAATATATAAAATTGTGTTCGGATATTGTCAATAAACAGCGTTTGTTCGCCAGGCGGGGGTTATTCGCTGATAACGTCCGCTCGTGAGCGGACGTTATTCGGTCACGTGTCACGATTCCACCAATCACGCGCGGGAGGAAATATTTGATGGGTCATAAATAACTTTAATATTGACAATGGTAAAACAAAAATGCTTTCGCAGATGTGGACTGAAAAACCAAACATTAACAGCAAAAAAAGCCACTGAAAGAAATGTATAAATTTGTCTGGGGAACGTTTTATGCTAGACTCGGGTACAGATTCTTTTAAACGAGCAACAAACGGCATTAAACGGAAATCAAGATTCATTGTAATCTCGAGCTTTAACGTTAGACACCTGACCAACACGATGGCCTACATCCGGTCTACCTTACCACTGCTCGGTTTTAATAGGCTTAAATGCAACTTGTTTTCCTAAATATAATCAAGCATAATACCCAATCTAAGAAAAGAGTGTTTCAATATCGAGAGAAATTGTTTACCAGCCGAGACGCGAAGTGACCAACCGTCCGATGATCTTGAACTTCAATCGGTCTCCTCTCCCTCGTCGCTCGCAGTCTTGATGCTTTCGTATCTCGTGAGCTTGGACGGCTTGAATGGAGTCCTGGGTACGCACTGGAGTGTAAAGGTGACCTTTTGAAACTCCTTGCAGAATGACAGAACGAAGATTCCAAAGCACCAAACGCATAGCCACTCGGCCAGGTTACTCAACACGTGCAGAGAGTACCCGCCGTCTCCCGGGCGCCACTGCGGGACGGGACGCGGGCTGCCACTGCGCACAAACTCGTCGTAGGCAAAAACGGACGTTATCAGGAAGGTCGTAACACCGATAGCGAGCAGGAAACTGCACACCAGGCGCACTATGAAGAGGCACAGAGAGCTGAGCTCGATTCTAAATAAGTGGTACGAAATGGCAGTCTGGACGCAGCAGTATAATGCACCACCGATGAATAGGAGGACGGCACCGATATCGTGAACCACTACCAAGCCGGTTTCTTGGTCCTGTAGGAGATGAGGGAACACATCAGTTGGAGTTCGTTGTTGAATTGCACTCCAAATTAGATTAAGACAATTCTTCTCAGACGTATAAGAAGAACAAGAAATGGGAAAAACAGCATTGATATGCTGACTAACAAGAGCAAGAAACAGGACGAAAACAAGTAAAACAAGAACGTGCCTGATGAGCAGGAACAAGAACAAAACTAACAAAAATAGAACAAGGAACGGGAAAAATAGCAAGGATATGCTGACTAACAAGAGCAGAAAATAAGAAAAACAAGAACTCTGATGAGCAGGAACAAGAACAAAACTAACAAAAAAAACAAGAAACAGGAAAAACAGCAAGGATATGCTGACTAACAAGAGCAGGAAACAAGAAAACAAGAACTTTGATGAGCAGGAACAAGAACAAAACTAATAAAAAAAAACAAGAAGCAGAAAAAACAGCAAGGATATGCTGACTAACAAGAGCAGAAAATAAGAAAAACAAGAACTCTGATGAGCAGGAACAAGAACAAAACTAACAAAAAAACAAGAAACAGGAAAAACAGCAAGGATATGCTGACTAACAAGAGCAGGAAATAAGAAAACAAGAACTTTGATGAGCAGGAACAAGAACAAAACTAACAAAAAAAAACAAGAAGCAGAAAAAACAGCAAGGATATGCTGACTAACAAGAGCAGGATATAAGAAAAACAAGAACACTGAACACTGATGAGCAGGAACAAGAACAAAACTAGCCAAAATTAAGAGCAAGAAACAGGAAAAACAGGAATGAGGACAAGACGAACTCAAATAAAACGAACAAGAATTTCAAGAACGAGAAAAAGCGCGACACTGACAAACAAGGAAGAAAGAACGAGCAAGGAACACGAAAAACAGGAACTACGACAAGACGAACTCGAATAACACGAACAAGGGAAACAACACGTGGGAACAACAGAAGAATAAGAAGACGGGCAGAGTGTACTGAAACAAAAAGAAGACTGAGGCATATAATAAAGGGAAACTAAAAACTGCACGTAATCAGTGCACTTTTTTTTTTTTTTTTATTATTATTATTATTATTATTATTATTTTACCACAAAGGTTACCGCCTTGGTTTCCCGGCAACGCTATAGTGTAAGGTCGAAATGCTAAAATGTGGTCGTTTTTGATTAAGAAAATGGATCGTTGCTGCATGGTTACAAGGGTTACCATTCGCGCTTTCGGATAATAAATAAACTACTTCGACATAATTTAAAGCATATCACAATGGCATATCTTTCATGGCCTTTGTAAGAAAATACTTTTATGGGCAGGCTTTTCAAAGCTGAGTAAATAAACTATTTGTGGTAGTCACATATTTAATTTCCTGATATTGAAATTTTGCTTCAAATTAAGATAGAAAAAAAAAAAGAAATATTAAAAACACCCACATTCAAGCCATATATTGGCTGGCCATTAATTGAATAAGATGGGAAAATTTTCGCCTATCTTTGTCATCTTTTTGCACGTCACCAACTTTTGCAGATGTGTCTTTCTTTCCTCCCACACACACACAGGGACAAAAAAAAAATAAACTAATTGCTAAAAACAGGATGCGAATTTTGGCATCAAGAAAAACCATCAGGCGGCAACAACTCTAAAATGCTAAAATGACGAAGCCTCCCGGAAGTAGCATTTTGGAGAGCCAAATCTCAAACTTTTTCCGGTGCATGGAACAGTGCCCCCAAACCTGCCAAGAAACTCGCACGTTTGCTCTGATATTATTGCAGTGATATTATTTTTAACAAAATATCGAAAACAGAGTTATAGTTATCGTATTATAAGTTGCAGACAAATCTTTTTTGCTATTAAAAGCAGTCGTTGGTAAAAAAATAATTCATAACATAAAAGACATTTTCCCAGATGGTGTTTTCCCTTGCGAGATTGACTTGTAAGATATATTGAAATTGGTTTATTTTCAATGTGTCGCTTCGATTACAATGAAGACTCTTTTGGATATTTACCGCAGCCTAGTCGGTAGTGCCGGCTGAGTAAATGTATTAGGAATCAATCGATAACTCTCGTGCATAAATTCACCATCAGAAAACATAATTTACTTTTGCCAAAGTCATATCATACAGCAACCGTATACAAGTCGACTACCGAGAACATTTCAAAACGTTTTGCCGGAGTGGGCCAAAAAACAAAATTTTAAACGAACTGTAAACCGCAAAAAATAAAAACAGCTTTTAGGATTTATTTAATGCTTTTTGGAGTGATAAACCATATTTATCGCTTTTTCTTCCAACTTGTGGCCGCGCAGTTTCAAGAAAGAGAAGAGAATTAGAATTAGAATTTTGTTTTGTTTTTGTCTTTTTGTTGTTGTTGTTGTTGTTGTTGTTTCTTGCCTATGCTATATACCAAGTGAGAGAATAAAATTTTTATCACATCTCAAATTTTGATTTTATTTCTTCAAAAGAACAAGTTGCGCTGTACAATAGACGCGAAGAATAAGTATTCAGTGAGATCTGATAATGAAAACTGAATCAGCTTCTTTGCTAACAAAGACTCAAGCAAAGAATGAATCGTGCCTGCATGAATACCTATTTATTTTTAGTTAAAGATCAACCTCCAAAAATTACCATCATGTTTCGTGAGTGCCAGTGGCCGGTCGGCGATATATCGCAACCAAGCATATTTTTTCGAACTTTTCGCCACTACGGCACATATATCCATGAAGCAAAGGTTTCATTTGGGGGTATCCAATTAGAAAATTGCGCACATTCACAGACAGGCAATTGAAAGCGCTTCGCCCACCGCAAGAGAGTTCATCCGTGACTTTTTGCGCCTTCTTCGGCAGAAATTTAACATAGTTTATGCGTACTCATTCAGAAACTAAAGACTCGGCTTAACTGACTCACCTGGGAGATGCGAAAGTTTGCGACAATTGCGATTCCCAAAGAACTAGCACAGCCAAACAAAAAGCCGACAAGATTCAGTCGTGAGAGGCTCGGGGCAATGACGTCGAGTTGTGCCGTCCGCTGAAGCATTTGCACTTGTAGAAAGCGAACCGTCATGAGGCTGACTGTCAAGAAAGCGGTGATGTTGAAAAGTACAGCGAAGATAGGACCCTCTGGATCACGTACGGTTGTATCGCTGATGGAGGGTAGCCATGGGTAAACATGTCCTTTTGAAATGGCGATGAAAGAGCTGAGGGTAATGGCTAGAGTCGCGAAGACTGTCCAAGCGACAGTCAGGAAACCAATTCCCGGCTGACAAGATTGCCTCATCTTTAACTCAAAGACATCTTAAGTTAATTCTTACTGATTCTCAGTCACGGCAACACCAGCGCAAACCACACTACTTTGGTTTGGGGATCGCTCGTTCCGAGCCAAGCCGCGATATGCTAATCCGTGTGCGCAATATGCTAAAAGTTGTTCGGGGATTCAGGATGTCAATAGCTGCCAATCAACAACAGTATTAAACAAAAGCATGTTCTGCATCGGTAGACCGTGAAGACTCATTCAATTAACAACACGATATTTATATACAAGG
Organism: Plumapathes pennacea; assembly: GCA_964036295.1. Lineage (NCBI taxonomy): Eukaryota > Metazoa > Cnidaria > Anthozoa > Antipatharia > Myriopathidae > Plumapathes > Plumapathes pennacea. Next base: position 34,463,326 of record OZ038462.1, read on the forward strand.
TTTATAAAGTATGCTCCTGTCTTCAATCTCTCGCGCTGTCAGCCGCAGATTTTGTTGAACTGTTTGGGGAAGAAGACGAAAGTTTAATCTCACGGCCGATTTCCCGTGAACGTACCAGGTGTTTGTGAATGGAGATTGTTATAACAATAAAGAGACGATTTGTAGAATATTGAATACCCCGCAGACTGACAAAATAGAATGACGTCAGTGAAATTTGCATTTACAGTCGGGTTTGGATTTTCTATTTAGATTTACAAAACGTCGCCAAAAGGTTCAAATCAGTAGAATCATTTATTTAGTTCATGCTCGTCTAAAAGCAGGACAATTCAGTTCCAAGGGAACTCGATTTTGACCTCGATAATCAATTAGAATTGAAAACAGATTAAATAAAAGATTCAAATGAAAAGCAAATCCTGTTACCAGCTGCGTAACACAGTTTATCCGCCTCCGCGCATCTCGAATGGTGTGAATCTACCCTCCGGCTTTTCCAGTGTTTATGTTTTCATTGTTTGACGAATCAGTTTTGATTAATGCATTTGTGTTCAAATACGGCCACAAAAACCGAATGAAACTGAAACCGCCATTTTTAAAGGACCAATAATCGAAACCCTTCTATCCGACTGGTTCGAAAGATTTTCACCGCCTATTCTGCATCCCTTCTTGTCTCTTTTATGTGCGTTGAGAACTAAGTCAAATTTTCGATGGCTACGACGACAAAAAAATCGGAATTGGAGCGTATTTTTCGCTATCGCGAAATTGGGCCCACCTCGTTCGTGTTTTTTTTTTTTTTTTTTTTTTTTTTTTTTAAGGTTTTTGATGCTCCCGCGATGATCCCTCTCACGCGGTCATATTTGTTTGGGGGAGGGGTGGTGCATTATGCGTGCGCTTCACACCGAGACGTAGTACATAATCTTAGGCGCTTAAGTGTTACAAAATAGTACTTTTGAAATAGTACTTTTCTCACCCTATGCGACAGGTTGTACTTACACTCTAACTACAATCAAAGATTTGTGTGGTAAGAACTTGCCTTTAATCCAACACCTTCAGCGAAGCAAGTAATATATACAATAGAGAAAGTGAAAAAGAGAAACGGAACAAAGTTTGAAAAGTTATGCCATGAACATGCGATATTGAGTTTCAACTCAATATTCCAAGATTTTAGAAGCCGATACAACTAACAAGAAGCCAGGAGAATCAAGCCAGTCACACATAATAACACGACGGCTCCCAGATCAGCTGCATCTCCACACGTTGTCGGCCTTCTCTTCTACGCCTTACCTTATGTTGCCGTTGTCGTCCTTATAGATTTTGACTCAGAGTTCTCGAGTCCCATAGCAAAAAAAAGGTCAACTCCGGCGCGGATTGATGAATAGGCACATTCAGAGGTCACGTGAATTTTTGCTTAGTTCCAGCCCGTGTAAGTCTTTGACTCCTCGCCTTTCGTAGCGACGAACATTAAGAGAGTTAAAAAATCATACCTTAGTCATCTTTCCACTGCGCTAGAAGATCGTTGCCCATGGAAGGAAGAAATTGTGACTCGAACACTGAATGATTCCTGAGGGTTTAACCACTCAAACAGATGGAAGCTCTCAATGAATCATTGATGAAACTTGTTTTGGGAATTTCCATATTTTGTTTGTACTGTGGAAATATTACGGCAGTGAAAGGGGTAGTCGTTACCGTGAGGTCGAAGTCTTTTTCAGGAGAATTCATTCGTCTCCTGTGTTAGAATCGAGCGAAGTGTAGTCGGAAAATCTTCGATCACGAGCAGCGTTGTCAATCTTCAGGTTGCACTCCACAGACAGCGATATCTTTTGGAACTCATTGAAGAAAGTGATACCAAACAAACCAAAGCAGACAGCAGAGATCCATTCTGAAACGTTGCTAAGGACGTGGAGCCCGTAACCAGGGTCCTCCGGCGACCACATAGCCACCGTGTGCTGAGTCTGGTACCGAAAGTCGTCGAAAGCAAACATTTCCGCCACGAAAAATAGACTCCCAAATACTGTGAGCACACAAGTCAAGAGGAGGCGAAGTACGAAGACCAGGACCGAGTTGAGTCCCAGAAGGCTGGCTTTGTACGTCATTAAAGTTTGAGCCCAGCAGTAAAGCGCCCCACTGCCAAACAGCATTACTGCACCGACGTCGTGGAAGTAGACCATATTGGCTTCCTGAAGAAGAGAAGAGTATTATCGACCGTTTGGTCATTTCCAGTGGCGAGAATTGATCTTAGGTTTTAGCTTAGAAAACGTCCAACTCAGAAATTTAAAGGTGTGATCACTCAAATGAAAGCTTTCGATACATTCTAACAGCAGTGCTCACTTCCAACTCGCTGCAGAACTGTCAAATGAAACCCGAATTTGTGACCACTCAAATGTGACCTCTCAATGAGTGCATACAGTGGAACCTCTATTTTGGGACACCTCCATTAAGGGGACACTTCCTTTAAGGAGACACATCTCCTTGTCCCTAAAAAAGGAAACGCGTATATAATCCTTCTAATGATTACCTCCATTCAAGGGACACCTCCATTCAGGGGACATTTTTCCTTGTTCCGAGGGTGTCCTCTTAACGGAGGTTCCACTGTAGTCTAATAGCAATGAGTTCTTTCCAACTCCTAAACTGTCTCATGAATCCTACAGGCGTCAACTACTCAAATGAAACTTTCAACGAGTACAATTAATCTGACAGCAGCGTTGACGTGGTCAGAAACACGGCAGAAAAAGGTTTCACGAATATGATTGTCGTGACATCATTTAGGGACTACTTCAGACTTTTATTATTTTCTGTTTGTTGATTGGCCGGCTTTTTTTCCTGCTTGAGAAAAACGTAACAATGTTTCCATAAGGGCTTGCAAACAAATATTGTCCACAATCCATCTTTGAAATATATGGTTTATCCCCTCCAGCGCAAGTTGAATACCTAGATTTCCTTTTACTTCGGTTTGTGATCGTTTCGGGAACTATACAATTGACATAGGAACCGTCGCTTCTCATGTATACAGCTGTTTAAGCCTCGATATACATATCAATATACACCCTGTCGATATTGAGTGCATGTGAGAGAACAGTTTCACCAAAAAGATGAACAACTGAAGATTTGTGTGTATAAATATTGTATTTTAGAATCTTCCAACGTTCTACGCACTCTGAAGTGTTTATCAGTATACATTGAAAGCTCAAAGTTGTTCCGAGCAGCTGTACAAAGAAGAACATAGAGAAAACGCCACAGACAGCCAATATACTCAGCAGAAATTGCCTCGAAAATCTTCAGAACCTGAATAACATAACTATATGCAAGCTCCTGAAATTCAAACTAAAACATAACCTGGGTATCAGACTAATTTTTCCCCCGGCTTAACGAGATAAAAGCGTGAAACTCAGAAAGCCGATTAAGCTAATCCAGGCGGATTAATGAAATTATTTCTCTCGACCTCCCTGCCAATAAATTACAGGGTTTTGTTTGAAGATGGATTAAAAAGCTTGTTCCTGCTAAAAAAAACCTTTCAAGAAAGTCGTTGTGGACGAAACCTTGACATCAGTCAGGCTTATAAATGACAAGAGGATTAGCCTGATTGTGCTTTGAAAAACCGGGCCCAAAATGGTAGTCCAGCCATTATTTCTATTTATTTTTTATTTTTTTATTTTTATTTAATTATTTATTTTATTTTTTTATTATTTTATTTTATTTTATTTTTTCATACAATTATACTGGCCCTTAACGCTCAGGAATAAAGTGAATTAATATTTTATTATTTTAGTGAACGGGTCAAGTTGTGCCTGAGAAGACAGACTTAACGCTCTAGTCGAGGTGTATAAATGTCCAAATGTCGCAGCTTAAAAAAATCATTTCCTGTGCAAAATGCAAACTCACAAAGTAAGAATTCCATAAGGCACCCGTTCGCGCTGGACTGACTGGATAATTGTAAATATTGCCGAGTTCCAGAGCAAGACCACGGCGTCTTGAATTTGGTAGCGATATACAAAATATTCATCGGCGACAAGTATTGTTTGTAAATGTCGAAATTAGGCAAGTTTCGTTGTCGAATTTCACTAAGTTGCGCCGCACAAAGCTTAAACTGTATTTTATAACTACCTTTATGTCTTATTCGTCGCACTTCAGAAAAAAGAGTTTGTGGCTTGGGAATTTGAAAACAAACCATCGCTTTTCCTCTTATTAATCTTTCAAATGTATAGCGATCTGTTTGATATGTCGCTTCGCGCTTTGGTAATCATTGGTGCTGGTTTTATCCCTTGGCCATCCGCCTTTTGTTGCTTGAGTATATTTTCAGCTGACTTGTCAGTAATGACCGAGCGACCAATATACCACAGTTTTTAAATAAGAAATTTTCTGTATAATTGCGTATTCAATCAGTTTTTGAATGAATTCAATTTGCCCACTAAGTAAAGAATCTAAATAAACTTATTCCGCGATGAGATCGTGCATCAAATTTGATAGATATGTGAAAGAAAATAATAAAATTGAAGGATACCTGCACTTAATATGTTTTGAACAAATCTGTTTTAAATAGAACCTTTTCTCGTACCTCGGTAGACGGGAAATTCGCAACAATGGTGCCGCCAAGGGCAATTCCGACCCCAAAGACGAACCCCAGCTTGTTGAGACGGGCCAGAAGCAACTCGCTTGAATCCAGTCCTCTGGTGATGGTGTTAAACTGGAGATAGCGGATCCAGACGTTGATGAAAAGGAGCACATTAGAAAGATTAAAGAACTCCGAGAACAGATTCGCTTCTGGAATCTGCGCTCCGGTGTCACTGATAGCCGGTACAAAAGGATAGATGTGCCCGTTGCTGACAGCTACTCCGTAGCAAAGAACAAACGTAAAACAGGTGAAAAACGCCCAGCATATGGGAAGATATCCATAGCCAATCGATAAATCAAGATCCATCATTCTTCTTTTGCGCGTTTCTGATACACCAGGTCCTATTGATATGAGAAACGCTGTGTCTTGATTGATTAGGACAAGCCAAGCGGGTTGGTAGAGGTACTTGAGCGAGACAAGCCGCGGGTCGGCGTTTCCCCAACAATGCTTCTTTGTCAAGTGATGCAAATTTGAAGAAGTTTATGTTCGCTTGGCGCGCAATGAGGAACGTCATTGGTCGAATCAGAAGAGCTTACAGATAAGCATATTCAGTTGCATGACTGGGCATCGATGGTATGAGCTGAAATCCTGAAAAAGTCAACTATCAAGTGATAATATGGTTTAAGATGGAAAATGTCGTCAGTTAAAATATGTCGCTTTGTCTGTCAGATATTTAGGAGAAGTCGCTTCGTATTGTAGCCAACACCTAAAGGCGTCAATAATTTATTCACCGAGCCGAATATCTCAAGCAACCTTGGGAACGAATTAACTGCGTCCGACAGGTGCGGTTGGTATAACCACACTTTCATACTGATCCTTCCTGGTGCATCTACTAGACAAGATGTCGCTGAATTATCTGTCGACGATTTATCAGCGAGTGTTAAGGTTTTTTGTTGTTGTTTTTATTATCAGTCCACGAAATCCTCAACTTCACTCATCAAAGACCAACGACACTTGAAAGTTTATGCGTGGAGTCTGTTTGATCACTCGTCAAAACTAATACACGAAACAAAAGATCGTGTTGACACAGAATTGACGAGTTCTGTATTTAAAATATATATTTGTGTGATTAATCTGTTGCTGGATCTTTTTGCAAAATGAATTATTCTGACAAGTTTCGCGTAAGTTAGAAGTTAGGAAGTTTTTGTAAGAGCTATATTTATGCTTTTTAAGCTTAATTATCTGTTTAAACTCAACCCAGAATTCTCCTGGTCGTGCTCTGAAAAACTGGACCCAGGAAAGTGGGCTCAGACGTGGTGCGCGGTTGGAAACGAGAATGTAGTCGCGCGCGCATAAAGAAGCAAATCGTAAGGGCGCGTTCGATTGGGCCGGCTATTCCGGAAAAGGAATAGAGCAATACTGATTGATAAAATAGTTTGCTTTGGAGCTGAATTACGTCGAAATGTATCAGGAGCTGTTTGAAATGTCAGCATGAAGGTTTTGAAAACAATCCCGAAAAACATTTCTCCCAGAACAAACAAAACTTTGAATCATTTTAGCTATTCCTATTTCGAAATACGGTCAATCGAACGCACCCTAGTCTGGCTGGTGACGCCAAAAGTCTCTGCACGTGTCCATTGATCGATTCACTGCCAACTTTATGATGCAGCTTGTCGAAGAAAAAGTGCAAGTGATGTTGTGAGAATCGATAGAAGGCACTTATGCTAGTAGCCAGGTTCCGGTGATATCGTTAGATTTTTGAACCGGAAGACGGCATTGAAGTGAAATACAAATATCTAGAAAAGGGCTGGGTTTATATTGTCATTCGATGCCAAGGGATTGTAGACATCAAAGCGGGACGGAATTAAGAATGCTATATTCGAAATGCGAAAATCATAGGTATGCACTCCCCGGGCACACGAACATGGAACACGAACATGGAACACGAACACACCCCATGGCACTCGAACACGAACATGGAACACGATACATGCCATGGCACACGGACACTCGCACGAGGCACATGAATATGGAACACGAACACACTCCCATGGCGCTTGAACACGAACATGGATCAGGATGCACGAACACGAATACATGCACAAGACACACGAACACACGCGCATGGCACACGAACACATGATTTCTATTAGTCAATGAAAGAGGCGAGTGCCCATCACGGTACAGATTCACAGAATTTTACATTTGGTATCTTTTTCTTGTAGAGTTCTACCAGAAAGACTTCTGACACGTATATTTTCGGCCTTCGCTGGCACGTTTATGACACGGTTCCTCTCTCTCTACGTTTATCGAGCCATGAAAGTGCGCGATATCCCCCGCCCACTTCATCCGGACCCCTCCCCCACTGGAATGCGCTAAACTGCGTTTCGAAACGCTGAAATGAAAGACACACATTCCTGAACCCCTGTGACGACACAGGCATCCAATCAAAAGCTCTCTGTATGTCGACTACCCGTCGATAAACATTTCACAGATTCTGTGTTGCTCGTATTCAGACTGTAATCCAAATTCGATGTGCGATTCCAAAGGAAACACTTAATAGCCCGTGCTGTGGCCCTGACAGCTGTCCGTGGACGGCTTAGTTCCATCCCAGTGTCCCCAGGGCGTCGAGTTAAAAAGCTCGCAAGACGACCACAATCCAGCAACATCGAGACTTTTATTTTGCCGCAGGTGAGGTTGCCTTTATGTGTCAAGAAACAGTGCTGTCTCCGGACAGTTGATCGGGATACTCTCTTTGGGCCGGCTGTTTATTGCGGTAGGTGTATTGCGGTTTGATCCAATTTATCGTCGGCTAAATCCGCTCGCTATTACCACTATATTTCCTGGTTCGTGGCCCCACTCAACAGCAGTATATTTTTCGATTATTCTTCAAAGCTGACCGTTTGCAAGGGCAGCAAACGTTTCAGAGCAGCATGGTTTATGCCGTTCCATGCAACACTTTGGTATTTTAAAGCTCAATCAGTCTTTGTTTAAACAATAATGTTTGGGCATTAGAGAGGTTAAAATGTCATCTTGATGGTGATTGTTTTAAGTCACTGACAAGCACAGAAGTATAAAAATGTTTTATATATACTTCGACTGTATCGGTGTGTTTTATCTCAGTTGCGTGGTTTTGCAAGTGATGACATGTAGACGTCTCAAATCTCAAGTTGCGATCATCGACACACTGCGTGTATTTTATGCCCGGATTTTATGTTAAAACACCTACCATTTTCCGCCAAAAGAATTGATCATACAGCGGCAAGCATTCGATCCACTTCCGTCAAGAAAAGTTCCAAAAAACCGCCGTGTTTTGCTGTGCAAACTATCCATAAATCAAACTTCATTTATGTTGACAAATGCTTTAGAAATTGAATGCCATTACACCTTCGTGTATGACGTAATACTTGAGAAATCCACATAGTTGAAGTATCATTGCTTGAGAAACGACCACGATCTCGAACAGTTCAACTTTGGACCAACCATACTTTTTCGATTCTTTTATTGTGCCAGCGGTCGAGAAGAGGAAGGCAATTATTCGTTTTTCCGTCTGGATATTTTTTTTGACGGATATAACATCACACAACTAGTGACACATGGAGTCTTTGAAGGTCATCCGGAAAACGGGCCCGGGAAGGGAGGGAGGGAGCGGGGGAAATCCACATAAAAAGAGAGCGGGGATGCCCGTCGGGAATTTTCGTTTTGACTAATAAGAGGTACTAAAATGGGCTTTCCTCGACCTTATTTTGACCCTTAAAAGGTACAAATTGCATGACATAAAATTTCATCCATATAATTATGTTAAAATAACCATGTGCATTGGTAACAGTTTTTTCTAGTGGCGTAAAAGTCCATTTCGACGGACATGCGGTGATGATGATTTTGACGAGTATACCTGCCTGATTTATTTATGTGGGAGTACCACACCCACCGCCCTCCCCCTCGATTGTTTTGTTGACTATCAAGAATACGTACCCGTCCGTACAATGAGAAGGTCAAAGTGACTTGTTTGACCAAACAAACCGTACGAAAATATTTTGCTGATTTTCTTACCGCCGAAATATATTTACACTGAAAAATCGTTCAGATTTTCAACTTAATTAGAGCTTGGTTTCCGAAGGCGGCAAACCAAAACTTCCCGATTTACCGGCAACTACAGTTGCATGATGTTTACGCAAATTTAAAGAGTTGCGGTTTCATTCTTCCAAAGTTTTGAATGGTCGGGCTAATAGCTCCCAAATTGCGCTACGGGATTTCAATTGTGCTTCTGTTAACTCGCAACAAGTGAGCTACTTCGCCGAGAGGTACAGAAAGGTCGGCGATACTTCGAGAACTTTTATCTCTTACACTGTCAACAAGTGCTTTGAGGCCGTTCCAATACTGATCTATCAGTACAGCGGGATACCAGTGTCTACATAGTGTCTACATTCCCTCAGGGACATTCCCTCGGCTAAACTTCAGACGCGGCTAAAATAGTTCAAGTCTCAAATCATCAAATATCTAGTCGACTGTTTGTATAGGGACGTTGATCGAGAAGAACCGTCGACAGAAAGGAAACAACATTGGTGAGTCGACTTTAAAAATTTGAAACTTTTCGATCACTCGACATATAAGTGCTGAGGTTGTACGATAGGTCTAATGATTGATGCTCTATTTTCTGTTAATGAATGTCTAATGCATGGTATTTCGACAATAACCAGTGATCTCTAAACTTCAAGATCGTAAAATTATAGTTTCAGAAGGTTTGGATATTAAGGCCGATGATTTATTGTTTAGGTTTAAGGAGCCCAATGATGCGAGCTCTAAGTCTTTATACAATAACCATTCCCTCGAGCACTGGAATGTTCACCATCAATCAAAGATCAATGCCAAAAGCGAAAGAGAAAACAAAAACAGATCAGAAACAACCGCAGGTACAATTAACATCTAGTATTTTAATTAAACTTATTTTTTAGCTTACTCAATATGGTTTTATTGTTTGAAACATTCATGTCATGACGTTATATTGACCAAGTAAGTCAAAGCTGACACGCGAAGTATTACACGCGAGGTTCTCGTATTCGAGTTTCTGATTTTACCTGGGATAGATGTGAAAGTAACATGTTTCCAAGCCAAGTCTACTGTTGGAGCGCGGATAAAAGTGCAATTCAAAACCCTCTCGATGTGATTTAAACTATGATCTCGGCGAATGAATGCAACTCAAATTGAAACCACATCTTGAAACTGTTTTGAAAGAGCCCACAAGTCTCTTTAGATATTCACTTTAATAGAAGTATAGCAACAACTACGTCGTACACTGCTTTAAATTCAAAGTAACTTCTTGGCGCCACTGATGATATAGCCGACTGGTATCAACAGCTTCTTAGATGAATCACTCACCACACGACTTCATTAGTATTCAGAAGCGCCCGGTTTATAAGCAACCGTGTGCATTACGAAATGGATAAGTCGGATAACTAAAATCGCATTGTTTTTGGCTTTCATATGTTGTTCTAACCACGATCGCTAGGTTTGTTATAAGGCGTGTTAGAAGAAATAAGCTTTGAGACAATCTCCGGCCAGGCATGAACTTTTTCATTCCTGACTTCATAATATACCAAATTCCTCCACCATTCGAGCAAAAAAGATGGCTAGTGAAGTGAGCCAGCTATTAATTACAAAGTTTTCCATACTGTATCAGCATGTGTCAACAATATATCACTGAAAGAGAAAATTAAAGTTGATCGCTCCAGAAGTTCAATACTCCGTATAAAACCCTTTGCCCAACAGATCGCAACAAGTTTCGACTTGCGTATCGTTTGGCCATTATCTCAGCTTTCGTCGCGAGCTCAAATTAGCAAGGTTTTTACCGTTTGGCAACCCATGGCACTATGTTTTTTTTTTTGCGACTTGCGACTTGCGACTTGCGAGTATGGCGATCGCAAGCCGGTAAGCAAATGCAAACTTGAATCGACTCGCGAGCGACGTTTGGCCAAACTGAATACAGCTCTGACCAGGAGAGGTTACCAAGCGTCAACTTTTGGCACACACGTGGCGTGGAGCACGAAGAATTAATGCAGTGACAATTGGGTTTTCTATGTTTCAGGCAGTGAATATCTTCCCGACGTCCCATGCACTGGAACCAATGAGTTATTTGGAGTTGTTAACCGTAAGTATAGGAACGGACACTCGAGTCGTGTTCTATTGGTTCCAACCGTTTCAACGTAAACCGGTTTTGGCTGATGTGTTTGAAATGTACCAATAGAAGTTTTCAAGGAAGGTTTCATTTCAATCTTTTTCGGTTGAAACTATTGAAAATACAGTCGTATACCTGGCACCGTCATTTTTAACTGTTTCTGACCGGGTTCCAAGTGGAGTTGTTCCCTGGTTCCGGAGGTTCCTCGCTTGCCAATGAAGAGCGGCGAAGGCGAATGCAGAGAGCGGCAACTAGGCGAACGGTGGCGAGGGAACCTCTTGGCGCGCGAGGTAGCAACCTCACTTCCATGCCAGTCCTTCTCGCTCGAATCAGCGACGAAGTTTGGCTAAACTCATGGAAGTGAGATTGCTACCTCGCGCGCCCAGAGGTCCTTTCGTTTGCTTGGTCGCCGCCGTTCTCGTCGGAAAACGCTGTAAGGAGTAATGTAAGGACCTCTGTAACCAGGGTAAGTGGGTTGCAAAATCTGATCAACCAAACCAAACGAAAATGGTTGATTCCTAAAAGAACACGTAAAAAGCCCAACCAACCAAAAACGGTTGGTCCTAATGGGACACGACGTTAGTTGCCTTCTGCCTCTGTTTCGTAACGAGGTCTGGTGTGCAAACCCTTCAATTTCTTCTCACACGTTTAAGTCAAGGGTTTTGCTCTGGCCTCGTTCTGAAACAGAACAGCAAAGTTATTGTGAAAATTTCCGCAAAATATTGTGCGAACGAATAAAAAGGCTACTTTGATGGTAAGGTACCGTCGGAGATTTCAAGCGGACACTCTCGTAAGAAGACAGCTCTCCTTATGGACGCCTTTAGGCGGGAAACCCGTTTAAACTCTAGCTTAGTCAAACTCTGTATTTACGCATTCTCGTAAGCGGACAGTTCTAGTTACGGACACTTTCCTGTTTCCCAAGATTTCCGTTAAGCCGCATAAAGTTTGTTTCTCTAAGCTCTTGGCGCCAAAGTGAAAATATGGTGCAAGTAGGTTGTGTACTTCTTTCCTGAATTCGGTCAAATAATAGCGAGATTGCGTCACTGAATCATACTTACAAACATTTTTTCGTTCGTGGGAAAGTCTTGTAACGGCAACTTAACGTCGGGTGACGCCATGAACTAGTCAAAACTTAATGCGTAATAACGTCACTGTTATCCTCAGATTGCAGACAGCAGCAAAGCTGTCGTAAAAATATTGTCTTTTCCTGCCCTCAACGGTGAAAAAATACTTACATAACGCGTCAATCGCCAGTCATGTTTGTCAAATCAGCAAATGCGAAATAGCATTGTTTAATCGATATCAGTGAAAAGTAATATTAAAATAGATATTTTAGACAAACGGCTGACGTGATCTACATACGGCCTTCCGTCTTACGAGTTTCCTATGAAATACTTTTTATTACTCTGAATCAAGTTGCGAGAAAAGCTCAATAATTTTACGCAATGCACCTGAGTTATAAATGTGGTATTTGACATTGAACGAGTCGTGGGTGACGATTATTCGTCAGTTACGATAAACGGCCGGGAGAAAGACAAAGTAAAGGCTAGTAATTTTGTTTGTCGATCGGCGCACACAAAGAAAACAGGCACTTAAAAAAAAAACTCGTTAATTACAATTTAAAGGCAACTTTGCAAAACTTGTAAAAGAACTTGAAAGTTCGTCGATATTACTATATTACTAATCAAAGATAACTAGAAAAAAGGGTAAAAAAGAGAATGTCAGTCCTTTTATCGTCTTCTGATAGCTGCAAGACGTCGACATCGTGTAGTAGAACACGAGTGCTCCGTCTTGCGGGTAAATCAACAATGAAACACTGCCTAATTGTGAAACCATAGCCCAGGGTTCAGAAGACTATATTTCCGTCTTAAGGGATAAAGGAATGGCTTAGTAAACCGTTCGCACGGAGGCAGGTCATTCATAATTGCTAAAACCTAATGGTTGGTCTTAATATCTATAACAACAAATCCCAGCAACAACAATATCCGAGGCATCTAAGAGGTAAAAATAACCTTCACTAAGCAGCTTGTCTCCTTAAGCCACGATCTAAATTGTTTCAGTGATATTGTTTTTGCGATATTGTTTACATATCTTTGGTGTGAATTTTTGTGTGGGCGCTCACCCCACCTCTCTCGCTGCGGACTGGGAACAAATTCGGTTTCCGTTCAGTTGCGCAGCAAACGAGTGTTATTAATGGATGTGTTCTGCACAAGGCGACCAAAGCGAATGGGAGGCATATGGGATTGCTATCCACGCTTGGGAGGAATCTGGGACCGCTACTTTACTGTAAGTCGCGTTTCGATAGATCTCTGATAGGGAATATTTATTGCTCCTTCAGTTGGTTGGTCACAAAGAAAGGGCGTCAGTTCATTGATGCCGCGTATCACGCGATAAATTTCCTTCTCGCAGCAACTCTTTCTTTATCCGCTAAAACTTGAATTGTAATTTCATGAGGTACTACAACAAAGGGGCAGGGAAAAGAACGAGAGAAAGACAAGGAAACGAACTTGCCCTCGATCAGTTTGTTCAGTGAACTAAATCAATCGCCATTGGCAATCATGAAGTATAACAAAGAAGCCTCTTGATATTTCTATCTCTATATTTCATGGTACTGACTTCTGAACCATTGGACTATCAAACTAGAACTACGGAGGCAGTTACATTATCCGATCGGTTCCACTACATGCAACAACATCCCTGTCAGTCGTTTCACTATATTTGACTAACTCAAGTCTTTGTGTCTATTCACAACGATCTCTCGGTTCTTAAGCAAATATACTTTCGCTTCAAGGAGTGCGCGCATTTCAGTACTGAGTGATGAATGGAGTACGGGTAGTTTTAAACGCGAAGTTAGTGATTTCGACCACACCAGGCTGATATCGCTGCCCTAAATTAACAGAATCAACCAGGTGATGACGCAGAAATGCGGGGCTGACAAACTGTTCAAGAGCTAGATGATTGTCAGTGTATGCGAGTTGACTTGAGTCGACTCTGAGCTGGCACTACATACGCGCGACCTTCTGTCTCCGAATTCGTCTTAATATCCCAAGTTGCTTTCTCAATATCTGAAAAACGTCATTGTCGATGGCGCCGATTCACTGTTTTATTTATTTTAATATTCATTTCTTTATTTTTGCTGCTCTTCTTGTTTTTTCTTCATTTTCTTCTTTTTCGTAATCCACGCCTGAATTTAGTTTGCGTTCAGCCCCCATCCAAAATTAAACTACTGGCACGCAGTGATAAATCGAAAACGCAGACAAAACCCGCAGCCACTGTGCACCCCGCGGTGTTAATTCATAAACTACATAAATCGGAAGTTAATAGACCATTTGCTTCAGGTGTTTGCTTCCTTTTCATTCAGACCGCGCGATGGTTGCAAAGAAAACAAGACAGATTTCCTAAGCTCACCGAGTTATTGTTGCCTGTTGCGATCAGCCATTTACGAGTCCAGCAAAATTGGCGAGTCGTAGGCGGCTATTGGTGTTCAAAATGCTTTCTTAATGAGGCAATTAGCACTTGTCATGATGACCGCTTGTTCGCGGTTTCTTAATCTATCCAAGGAATGCAATTAATCAGAAGTCACTCTTGATTGTGGGTCACTTCGTACAGGATGTTTCCTGCACGTTCTCGTAAATTTATCACGTAATGACTACAAAAATCAGTGCAGAGTTCACAAGATTCTGTGATGGTATCATTCAAGAAGGTATAGGGTCTCTTGCGTTTTTGTAAATGGTTCCAGGTTTGGTTACGTTTGAGCACCGACAAGATTACTAAACACTATATTATGTTGGTTGTAATCTTTCATTTAGTTATACGTCTTTTATGACCCATCAAATATTTCCTCCCGCGCGTGATTGGTAGAATCGTAACACGTGACCGAATAATGTCCGCTCGTGAGCGGACGTTATCAGCGAATAACCCCCGCCTGGCAAACTAACGCTGTTTATTGACAATATCCAAACGCAGTTCTATTTGTTTAGTCACAAAAACTAGTCACAAGACGACTACTGAGGAGGACATCAATTTATTGGTCAAAAAGCAGTTCCAGAGAGCACTAAAAAGCTTCACAGTTTCCGCGCCGTTATTTGCGCTGCGAGAGGAAATATTTGAAGGATAATAAAGACAATAAACTACTTTAGGCTTCGGAAATATGCACAGATAATTGTCCTTGGACATTATCTGTTCCTCGAAGCTCACTGTTGCCCTCGAGCTTCGCTCTCGGGCAACTGTTTGCTTCTCGGAACAGATAATATCCTCGGACAATTATCCGTGCATATTTCCTCGCCAAAAGTAGTTTATTGTTTATATACCGCCACCGTTACCGCTACACCAAATCCTATATAGTTCACCGGGACCAGTATATATTCAGTGTAACTGAAACTCATACTTTCCATGTTGTGCTAACTATAATCTGGGAGAGCAGCAAGAATTAATTTATCAGAAAATCCGCGTAATTTGTTTGCACTGAAATTTAATTAACGCAAAGTTAAATGCAAAGCAGCCTATGGTATTGTCAGTGAGATAGATACGTAGGTATGAAGCCGTCATTTCGGTCAGCTGCCCTCAACTGTTTCAGGGTTTGTGTCTTGCAATGATAAACCATAAACTAAAAGCCGGTTCATGTGGGAAAGCTAAACGCCGTTAAAGAACCAACGTTTTGGGCGTTAGTCCTTCGTCTGCGCAATCATATAACATTTAATTGATTTAAGGTGATGTTAATAATACACGAGACGATTTTGAACTATCAATTTTATTAACAATCTTTACACAAAATTTTGCCTTTGGCGAAGGTTTGCCATCTTTTGGATTAGGATCCAAAGCGTTGGCTACAAAGTTGTAGGAGATGCTCGAAAAATTGTCATTAAAAATCGCCTCGTGTAACATCACCTTTACTACAATACGTTTTATCTCCACACCGACGCAGTCTAAAACATTTCTCACAAGTATTATATAGTATGATTCCTTTGTGTCTAGCACATTGATCCACGGAAAGTTTTGGGTAAACAATGTGCCAGTGGCTGGCAGTTCGAGAGTTAGCCCTTTGTCAAACCAAATGATCGAGTTTTCTATCACACAATGAATTCTAGCACATCTTAGAAGCGTCGAGTTAAACTGGACATAGCTTCGTATGTTTGACCTATACCCCAGTGACGTAAGTTGTTTTTTTACTTGTTATTACGTAATATAGACCACTTTCAATAT
The DNA here is from genome assembly GCA_964036295.1 of Plumapathes pennacea. Lineage (NCBI taxonomy): Eukaryota > Metazoa > Cnidaria > Anthozoa > Antipatharia > Myriopathidae > Plumapathes > Plumapathes pennacea. The sequence continues at coordinate 34,479,246 of OZ038462.1, forward strand.
AGGCCTTGCGTCCCGCAACTTTTCCCATACAAACCTTCATAATATTTCTGAAATTCAAAATGCTGCCAAATTCGATCTTATAAATACTATGAGCCTGACATTTTGCAGTTCTCACATATATTTTCATAGTCTTTCTATTTCTGGCACTTAAAAAGCCTTGGGCGATGCATTTTTTCTCATGTGGTGGATTTTGGTCATGTGAGTAGCCTGAGGCGAAGGGCCTATTGTAAAGTTTCGTAATCGACGTGATAACAGTTAAAAATTGTTGTTCCTGCCACAGTTATCAGAAATGCTCCCCCTGCCACAGATGGTATAAAAGTTGTTGAAACAGGCTCGGCCTTCAATTATTTTCATTCTATTTCTGAATCACTGTTCGTTCTGTCTGGCTTGCTCCACATAATAGGTTTGTTATTTAACGTGATTGTCACTGGAAAAGACCGGTTCCTTCATTCTTCTAGCGCCGTTTTATGAATTGATTCTTCGTTCTAGCGCCGTTTTATGAGTGGCTTCTTTGTTTTAGCGCCATTTTATGAGTGGCTTCTTCGTTCTAGCGTCGTTTTATGAATTGCTACTTCGTTCTGGCGCCATTTTATGAATTGGTTCTTCGTTCTAGCTCCGTTTTCATCTTTCTGCCACCGTTTCATGAATCGTTTCTTCGTGTGTTTTTGTAGCAACTTGAAGCATCTTCTTTGGAGGAGGACTTCGCTTCGACAGATTCCCTGGAGGAAAGGTGCATGAGTATGCCAGGTCTGGAGAGGAGCCAGCCGCCTATACGTCGCACAGTGTCTTTGAATTCAGTCAAGCGAGTTGCAGCGGATGAAAATGGCAGTCGGGTAAGGCTCGATGTTTATCGCGTTTACTCTATACCATGAAGGGCAGTCACTGTTGCGAGCTAAGTTCACTCGTGGCTGACCCTGCCTGTTACTTGGTGTGAATATCAGTGAAAGAGGGTGCTCCTCTGACAGCAAGTTCACCACAAAATCCGATTGCGATCTGCTCACGCAAGCAAGCAAATGGTGCGAATGGCGAGCTGATTTTGTTGTTGTTGTTGTTGTTCTTTAAAGTGAAACCAAGCGCAAATTGTTTGGAACCGGTTTATGACAGCCTTCTTGACTGGTGCTGTTCTTACTTGTAGGTCATCCGAAAACCGCTGTAATGGAAATATCTAGTAAATGATTTGAAACTGACTCTCGGGGTCGATAGGTCCGTTACAGAAATAGTATTGTCTGATTTATACAATAAGCGGTGTTAAGGTACCTACCACTCCTTGTCGGGGGTAGGGTCAGGCTAATTTACCACAGAACCCGGTGCCAAATCAGCCCTTAAACCCACTTGATAACCACCCGGCTAAACGTGACAGTACAGCCCACAACAACGCGTTGGCGTACTAACTAAACCTCTAATTGCCTATGATTTGCTTAAACAGTCGCACGCAATTAAAGATTCTGGAAGCTCGATCTGTATCTTGCAAGAAACGTGACGATTGTGACGTTTATAAACAACAACTATTACACGTCAAGAAAACATTTCAGCGAATTATTTCGGTTTACGTGCTGCTGGGACTGCTTTGTGCGCGACGATTGGCCAACCGTACAACTCCCACTCGCCAAGGCGAAGGACACGCAAGGGAGAAAATAACTGAATAGCAATAAAGACCTAATCTCTTTTTATAGGAATTTTTCAAGGATGTTTATCCTGGGTCATTTTCTGTTCCTCGAACATCCGTGCTGCCACTGAACGTCCGATTCTCGGGAAACTATTGGCCGGCTTCCAGAGGCAGATATTGTTAGCCTGGTAATACCTGCCTACATTTCATCGCAGGACTGCAAATCAAATTTCTGATTTGTTGTTTGTGTGATGCCTTCACGAACACATTGCAACGCTCATCAAATTGAGAGGCAGGAAAAATGAGATGACGAGAAATTACGCTCTGAGTCACTAAAGTAAGTAAGCCGATTATTTTGCCGGGGGCTGAAATAGTCTTGGCAATTATAAAACGGGGCTGCTGTGTTTTTCAAGTGGCGCAGTTGCAGCCGGTAACCCCACGGACCCCGTAATAATAAATTCAAAGACTTGACTCGGAACAAACGCAGCGCTTTCTGTGAGACTGATGCCTGCTACTTGGTTCGGAAATCGGTTTGAACGAGGATGCAAATTTAACTAAGCTGGTAATTTTTAGATTCCCGAATATGATATGTTCCTTTGCCATGTTCTCAGATTAACAAATCTAGCAAATGTCATGCGGTTTAACGATTTTTCTCTCTTACTCTGATCTCTGCAGTCTCACTTGGCGGGACTTGACCCCAAAGAGGCCTCGCGGAGAGTAGCAGGTAAGAGCAATGAGTTCGGCACGGCAGTGGCGCGACGTTTGAAACGGGCCTCAGTCATACAAATAAGGGAAGCAAGTCATATCAAAGACGTTGGTCACGCGGGACTCATATTTTGTTGGCATAAGACTCGTTACATCTGCATGAGTAGAAGCTGGCAACGTACTGAAGGGTAACAATTTTGTTAGCCGGATTTGATATCTAGAGTTAGAGCAAAAATACAAAGCTCTGTGTTTTACATTTTTCATGGTTCTCCTAGAGTATTCAACAAAAAGGTAATTTGTGATTTTTCGAATGTTTCACGATTATAATAATCATTTAAGGAACGCGGAAAAACATACTAGAACGCAATTGCCATGATACTTTACTCCTGCGAGAGTGAAGGCTCGAAAGAATGATTTAAACATTAACAAAGTCGAAACCAAGAACCGTTTGTACAGTGAAATCAAAGAACTGTATGTATTACCTGTTTTAAAAGAGGAGTTGGCCCTGGCTATCTTAAGAGGAAGCGGCTTCTGTGAGTGGTTAGTGTACGTGCTAGCTTTGCTGTTTTTACAAACTTGTCTTATTCAGACTTCCGCTGTGTGGTAAGTAATTATCTTGCTTCTTCATGCATGAGAAATGTTTTGCCGAATTCAAAACCAGGCGCATAGGGCTGCAATATAGAAAAAACAAACCCACAGTGTTCGTTCAAAGAGTTGTTAAAATTATCCAGTTCTTCCATTCTTGTTTCTTGAGTTTAATTTTTAATAGACCATACCTGGAGGTCATTCAAACATTTGGCAGATAACTTTGTCAGAGAGATTCATCCCCAAATTGCCACTTCACCCTTACTTTCAAGTGTTTCCATAAACCTTACTTTCAAGTGTTTCCAAGAAAAAATATATATAAAAAGAAAAACAGGAAAACCACTGAAGGCGGCGCAGTTTGTTTTTTAGGCGGTAAAACGACATGTGTTATCGGAATGAATTGTCTGAATTGCCCTTACGCAGGAATGATATATCAAAAAAATTTACCCAGTAGAGGATGTCGCTGGCTTCCTACAACTACTATTCGATAATAAACAGTTTTGATACTTTGCTGATCCGTTCCCTAGTGTACTAGGCTTCACCCACGCGAGAATGCGCTAATGCTAATTCATACCTTAGCACTTCGTCCTTTCGATTACAAAATAAGCTCAGGAGTGGACTAGAAAATACCAGATTCAACCCTGTCACCCGCATTTTCAATGGACCCGACTTCTCCCGAACTGCCCTTAGAAGAATTCATAGTCCGACCAACTTCTCCATATCGCAAACTATACAGAGCTTCCAATGTATTGAAACAGTCTCTAATCACTCTTGGTGCTTGAGTCGATTTTCTCTTCCAGTCTGGCATCATACAGTGTGGAGAACGTGTCATTCGATAGTTGATGATTGAGTTATTAGTTCTCACTACATCACTTGTACATTTTCGTTCTCAATGATTGGTAGAATTACAATCGAGTGAAAGTTAAATTCCCGCGCCAGTCAACCCAAGATCCTTCAACGAAAGCGGTTGTTTGGCTAGGAAACTGTGGAAAAATACCCGTTTCGTTTCGTTTCGTTAGCGAAATACCACAAGCCTTCTTTACTATGATTCTTTGGTCATTTCTCTTTCTGTGTCTTCCGTGTTGTTTGCTCCTGTCACTTGCTTATCGTGCGAAACAATTCGGCAGATCCGGATCCGTTTACTTGTGTATTGTATTATTGTTTTAAGTTGCTTATCAGGTATAAACATCACCCACACGGAATGTGAACAACTTTCAGTTGACAAAAATTCTTGCATTGCTCGATTTAGCGCGTGTAGTTTGTATGGTGGCGTGAAATGCAGTTTGTTTTGCGTATGGTTGTGGTTACGTATAACGTGTGTAAACCTTTATATATACTACTGTACTTTGGCTGATGATGCCCTGTTTTCGTGTCCAAGAGTTCAGTTACAAAATCACGATCACTCGAAGTTCTGTTTGTGGTTTTAGGTATGTTGCCAACCAGACTGGAGATAAGAAAGCTTCACACAAATGCTGTACTAACAAATCCTTGTATTATTGGACGAAAAACACTTGGGTGAATATTTTGCCGCATTCCAACACGGTGTTGTTTTGTGACGCCGTGCATCAAAAGGTCAACCACGAGGTTCAGTTTTTTGCACTGAGTATACCAGTTCCAGTGCGCAGCAATTTAGTAACAGAGGCTTGATGATATAAGGTCTGAATGACTCCTGGAATTTGTTTTCGTCGTGCGTTTCGTGTTTGGGGATAGAAAATTGTGGTTGAATTTCCGCATGTTCAAATGCTGAGATAAAAAGCACAGATAAAGAGCCAGAAATAGTTTCCGTCTCTGGAAGAACAGTTTGTGGTCAAAGTGCCCTTTTCTCATTCCCTCTTCTCGGCTTGGCCATCTGTTGAACTCTGCTTTTTGTTTTTCTGCTCGCGTCGCCCAGCTTCTCCAAAAATAAACCAATAATCCATTAATTCGACGCCTTATCAAATCTTTATATCGCTAACAGATAAACAAGTTTCGACAAAGAAAACATCACCTTGTGTTTATAAACGCTTATCGCATTGCTTTTGTTATTAATCCCGCCGTGTTCCTCGTATCTCTAACTTGCACATCTCCATTAAACCCAAGAAGTCTGTCGCGTTTCACACCGTGTCTATAACACTACTCCATTTGATGTACCGGCACTGAGCCCGCCGGGACAGTTTTCGCGTTAGCATGCCTCAAATCACCTCACGGCGCATTGGCCGAAGGCACAGCACTTGCATCGGACTGGGGATGGTGATTTCCAAAAAGTTGCGCCTGTTTCATCGTTTTGATATCTCAGGTAACTGATAGGTTTAAAACTTGTGAATCTAGTTTGAGTTAAGCCGTACTACAGATCTCTGCCGAGAGATGATTTCGCACAACACGAGCGACACAACAGCTGAAATATTTCAGTCGAGTTTCTCTTTTCAACATCTACACGTGCCATTAAGTATCGCCGGCTCATGTGATTACATTCCTCTTTCATGGTGTACATTCAAGCACATTGATCTGCTATCATGGGGTTTAATTGGAAACAGAAATAAATTTCTTAAAACTATCATTAGTATAGAACCGTCGTGTATTGCAATGTATGTTATAATCATGACTAAAACTTCCACAATGGAAGTGAAATAATTCACACTCAGGCGAACAGAATTATAATCTGAGTCCAGCTCTGTGAACTTTTCAGTGTAATATTAAACTTTTTACAAGTGGTGGCCGGTTACTATAAAAAAAAGGCAGTCAGTGTACCAAAATTGTATGCCGCATTTTACGAGCCATAACCGTATCGTATCATTTCATCTTCTGTTATAAGCGCTTTTGTTAGGAGGAACCGCTCTAATAGTAAAACCTCACTTTTAGAGTCCAATTGTTTTATACCTCGCATGAAAATGTGCACGCGCACGAGTAGCTGCATGTCAAAGAAACAACCAGAAACAACAAAAACCGTCACCATACCAATATTACAATCTACAATCAGAGACGCGTCAGTTTGTCGTGAATCTCAAGTGCGGGAAGAAGGCGCCGAGTCAGCGAGATGGCGGATTAAACCAAAGTATCTCGGACACGAAAAGTAAGTGATATTGAAGCGTTAGTCTGCCAGGTCGTAATGAGTTGGTAAAGGGAGTTGAGTAAATCCTCAGCTGTTCAAGAAGATGAAATACCTTTATTAGTTCTGTCTGCAGAATAACCGCCACCTCACAAGGAATTAGTACTTCATTGTAGTTGTCAGTGATAAACATCGGTACATGGATTGCCATATTGTTCGAAGTATTCCAAGCGTAGAACGACTCGCGCGGTAGGGCACCAGGGCGCAACAACGAAGTGAGAAGCGAAAAGCCAATAATAACGCGACATGTTCATTGCAGTTCGTACGAAGCAACATGCTACATAATGCTACTATACTTTGACTTTAACAGCTTTAAAAGTCTTATCTGCTGTAATTTAATATATACTTGCCTTCAGTGCCGGACATATCCGCAAGTCCGAGTTGTGGTAAGATATATTAGGCCTACAGCTACATTTGTATTCCATATGATCGGTGTATGATATGAGTGATTCGAACGCATCTATACAAGGCATGGAAACGGGGAGGCTTGTCCGCATATTAAACGGTACGGTTTTCCTGTGAATTCGTAGCGGAGAATTCATAGTCGTAGGAACAGTTTGTACGAGTTATTACGACTTTATTGAAATACACCTGCTCACACTGAGCGTGTTCCCGGCGCTTTCAAAACTGAACGACACGAAATCTAGTAACGCGAAAACCGTGGCTTTGTTTCCATATTGAGTCGGGGGTTCAACGAAGGTTTGTTATCTCTCTCACCGGTGGGAAACATACGGGCTTTGCATACTTCATCGTCAATCAATATCAATATAATTATGATCATGTTCATTTGTTTGTTATTGTTATTAGCCATTTTTTTGCTGAAAATGAATAGATATTCTGCATGGGAATATTGAGAGATTTCCTCACTTTTCTCTTGCATCATGGGAATGCAGCTAACCGGCGTAACTTGGAGGACAGATCAATAAATTTAGATGTCCCCTTTAGTTGAAATTGTTTTATCTGTTTTTTAAATATACTATCGCGATAAAACATACTCACTAATGTTAGCCATTTAGGAGTTGTGTAGAAATAATCAAACGTAATCAGCACTTGACTTCGAAGAAAAGATTGAGTCAACATTTCGGTAAAACAATAGGCTACTCTTGTTGGGAGTACCAAAGTAAAAGTCCCATCAATGGCAGAGCGAGGGGGTATCTGCGATTATCGTATTTCTAGTAATAATTTTATTTGCCCTATTGAAGATATTTTCACAATAGTGTTTCTATTATACAGTTGATAAACAAGAGCAGGAGCTCTCAGAAACCCTGTTGGGCTTTTCGAGGAGAGCCCCTGTTTACAGTTGTGATAACATACACCTATTGATTATATATTGTTAGTAATGTACTGGATTTCTAGATGTGATCAATCTATTGTATAAATTAACTATTGATTGACTGGAGGGTCTTTCTGATGAAGAAGATACATTTTGATTTTTGATTTGAAGATATTATATGATTTGGCTTCTTTGAATATTTCGGGAAGATCGTTCCATATTTGATTTCCTCTGTTTTTTATTGAGTATCTATTCTAGTTGGTGCGTATATAGGATTTGTGAATTTTGATGATGATCTTGTATTGTGAGAATGAATTTCTTTGTTCAGTTTAAAATAGTCGTTGAAGATTACCGGGAGCATATTTCTAAAGTATTTAAACATAAACAAAGCTGTCATTTGGGTGTTAATATTATCAAAGGGTAGAATTGACATATTTTTAAATAATTGCATTGTATGATCATTATATTTCGAGAAGGTTATTATTCTGAGAATTTTTTTTTTTTTTTTTTTTTTTTTGTAGCTTTTTAATTGAATCTAATCTGGATGGATATGTGGTGGCCCATATAATATTGCCATATTGTAGATAAGGGTATAGCTAAGGTGTAATAGAGATTTCTTAAAATTGTAGATGAAAGAAAGTGTCTTGCTCTACATAGAATACCACATATTTTTGACATTTTGCTTATTATGTATTTAATGTGTTGTTTCCAAGATAAATTTGAGTCCATGTATATGCCAAGGAATTTTGCTAATTCTACTTGTTTAACATCATTTCCCTCGATTTTTATTTTTATTGCTTGATTATTCTTTTTATTTTTTGCTTTAAAAAGGATAAATTGTGTTTTTTAATATTCAGAGAGAGTTTGTTTGCCTTGAGCCACAAAGAAACTTTGTTTAGTTGTGTTTATGATGTCATTTAGAGTATGAATATTGGCATGGGAGTAAATATATTGGTATCATCTGCAAATAAAATAAAGGATAATAGTTTTGAATTTCTGTGTATATCGTTTATGTAGATTAGGAATAGTAATGGTCCAAGTACTGATCCTTGTGGAACTCCACATACTATTTTATGCTTATTGGATAGTGTGGTATTGAATTTTACAATTTGATTTCTATTTGTCAAGTAATTTTTAAACCACTCAAGAGGAATGCCTCTTACTCCATAATGTTTCAGTTTCTCGATAACGATTGAATGATCTACTGTATCAAACGCTTTAGATAGATCAATAAAAATTCCTGCAGTGTATTCATTTCTATCGATTGCTTCTGATATTTTTGTTGTTAAATTGGTTATAGCCATTTCAGTGGAGTGATTCTTTCTGAAACCAAACTGCTTTTCATATAGTATATTAGTTTCTCTATAAAGGTGATTAATCTTTTATACATTAACTGAATATATAACCCTGTCATAAAAAAGAGCACTTCCAAATTAGTATGCCAAGTTTCAGCAATAGATTTATCAGAAACATGCGAGCTTTTAAAAATCAGAAAAATAAGAGTCAGGGATACCCAATTGACCCTTTCAGTCAGTGTATCACGTGACCTGAAATAGGACAACACCAACTTACATGCATCTCTAAGTAACAGTAAAATATCACGGTGTTACCAGATTTTTACTCTCAATCAGATAATGCGCCCAGAAATACCCGAATTAGGGAACAAAGGTCTGGCAATTAACATTTCAATAGCGCCATTTTAGGTCACGTGACACACTGGAGTATTTACTAAATTTGGATGTGCTCTTTCTTGTGACAGGGATATTTGTTAACTTAATTAATTTTGCGCAACTCCGAAACTATTCAAGTGCTAGCTAAGAAAATGTCGCTCTAAGCTGGCAAAACATATATCCACTCCCTTTCCATATTTTCACTATAAACGGACAATGATAATAGTTAACTATATTATTTGATACATTGTTAAATAATATCAATGTTATCAATTAGTTTAATGCCAATGATCATTATATTAATATCTGAACAAGACTAAGATACATGGCACGGCAATCGTACTGGAAGCAACTTTTTTTCTAAGCAGATTTTCTACAAGACAGCACGCTCGTGTTTTTCCGAACGGGGGCACGGCATATTTACCGGATGTTGTTCTAGTATTTCATTTCAGTCATCAAATTCGATGAGAGACCACACAGAACAAAACGAGTCATTTAGATTTAGAAACGTTTTCAACACTCACTTCAAGAGATCGATGAACCTTTCACGCTCTAAAGGCTCTCAATGAACAAACATGTCGATATTAGCTGCCCAAGCTGCTGTTGAGTTTTTTTGTTTTTGTTTTTAGTTTTAGTTTGGGTAGAATAATGATCCTACACACACCCTGCTGTAAAGAAGAACACGTGACGGCAATAGCTTTATTTCTCGATAACAGGAAGGGATAAAAGGAGTGGCGAAGATTATTCACAAGTATTCACAAGTATTAAATTTGAGTCGTTTTTTCGTTTGTGAGAAAAGGAAAAAAAACATATTCCCAACCTATTTATAGCTTAACAGCTATAAAAAAAGTCATCGTTAGGCAATCGTCATCTCAGTTCGTTTGAGGTGAAGTATTCGCAGCCTTCTCCAGACTGCTACATTATTCTCTTTAGCCGGAGTTTGAAAGGAGAGAATTTTATGTTTGAAAGCACTTTCGGAAGCTTTACAGTAGATCAGCTAGATGTATATATTGTCTACAGTGTACTATGGATTAGTAAAAGCTGATTACTTTGCCTTGCCGACAAACACTAGGAGAGCATGAACACAAGCTACCCGCGGTAATCCCGCAATGGTAAGTTGAGAAATGCTTAGTTTAGTGGCTTTATTACACGACCAATCTTTGCGGTAGCCGTACAAAAGCTGTCTTTTTTTTTCAGAACCTTAATGGAGCATTGTGGTCGTGCCTGCAATCTTTAGTTCATGCACCATATAAATCGACTCTGGGGGCATGCACCATTAGTGGAGTGCGGCCACAAATATGATAAGTGTGGGGTAGTTTTGAATCGTTTTAAGAGGATTTTAATCTGCCAGTAGATATCGAGGTTTCAATGTTTTAGAGGTAGCTCAGGCGACGAGGTTTTCTTAGAGAAGGTCGGCAATCTTTGGACTTGCTCGCAATCTGGATGAAGTTAGTAATCCTACAAGGTTAGAAAGATCTAGTACCGGCTTAAGTCTTAGCCCTTGCTTGTCTATGTAAATCTGTTTAAAATGAGTCATCTTTGTAGCTCAAAAAATTAACCAGAATTGGGATCAGAAAAAAAGAGCGGTAACTTCACCCAACTGAAAGGAAACGTTTAGGGTACCAGTTTAGAATTTTGTAGTGATTGAGATGACTAGACATGCGTCGCCTAGACAAGGAAGCCACAAGAACTGAATAGGCGAGATATCACCACCCTCCTCTCCGAGCGTTCGATTGCATCTAGCAATTAGACTGGTAACTTGTTTTACAGTTATCATTTAACTGCTCTTTTTCCAAAATGTATTCTATTCTTTGGTGGGGTCATGCGTACAGTTCCAAACATGTAACAGAGTCACGCCCTTTCTTTGTTTTTTCCTTTGTTAGCTCGACAAACAGAGGCGGGGAGGGGACTCATCCTCAAAGACAAACACACGATCGCTTTTGTAAGAGTCAGTCGGACATTTGTCGATTTTTGTAACTTATTTATTGCGCCAGTAACGGAATGAGGGTGCACACGTGTCAGAGACAACCTATTTTGTGCCAGAAAGCCTAAAGCTCTTGTAGCTACAGACGCTTCCGTCAAAACCATTTCCGCACTTTAGTGCTAAAATCGTGGAACGCCTCACTCCAACACTTCTTTTTTTCGATCTTGAAATACCCGGTGAAATGGCGTCCCACTTTAGTTGATTCGTGTATGTAACTTTAAACAAGAAAATTACAGCTTAACTAAAAGCACACAGACTTAATTGTCTAAAAGAGCACCGACGTTTTTCAAGTTCATTTAGTTGTTGACGCAGATAATCAACGTATAAATTTCAATGGGGCATTAAGCTACTTTCATCAACCGGAAATAGAAGCGGTAGACGCTGCATCGCACGTCACCGCGTGACACTCGGACTTGTATTTAGTCGGGACAGTTGACGCTCGGTCCTCATTCTTCGGTTGCACGACACTGAGTGATGTTCAGACTTTCGACATGGGTTTAAACAATCATTTTGAGATTCTCGACGTTATCATGGACATGGTGGCTGCACTCGTAAAGTCCCTGGCCAGCGGTATAGTAACTTTTACTCTTTCTATTTGCCAACAGAACTTTCGAGTTGTGACTCACGACTAGAATTAGACGCCTAGATTTAGCCAATCCGTTCACTTTTTCTTCTCGGACGTCCAAGAAGACTTTACAAGTATGGTAGTCATTATATTGCTGTTGTTCGTCAAAAATAGATTATGCGGAAGATTGTGTAGCTCTGGCTATCGCTAACCGAATTTGGTTTTAATTATTTGTGTGGGGGTGTTTGGTCAGCAAGAATTCACTTTGGGCAGCTGATGATCCCTTATGGAAGATTTCTCGTCAACCTGGGCGTCAACCTAAGATTCCGAAGGGAATTTGGAACCGCCAAATTTACTAGTTCTTTTCGGTTGATAGCATTTGCTTTGGTTTACTGTTTCATACATTATGATTATTTTTAGAACTTTCTTTTCAACTACTGGAGCAGATCGATTGATTGCGTTCTCTATACAAACGAGCTTTAATCACAGCGAATTGTAGCGTTCACCCGAAAGATTGTGCCACATTGATCAACAAAAAACAGGTGTTCAGAGCGATAGAATAATCATTTGACTTGAAATCGCGTGAGAGATCAAGCGACTGTTAACATAGCTTGTTTGCGGTGGACGATGCGGTTAAGTGCGCGTGAATTATAAAACACCCTCTCCGGCGGTGCCTTGTGAATTTAATAAAGGCGTTAACTAGAAATTGACAACATGTCAATCATAAATACTGAACGACGTGTGTCCTGGGGTCCAGTTCCTCATCTGCTCGGTTCCTTCGTAAATTTGGAAAATGAACAGACGTCTGGGTGTACTGTACTTCTGTCGACCGGTCGTGGTCGCTACCTTAGCCGTTGATATTTCTCAAGGACATGGCTCCTTCTAATGTGACAAGCAAGCCGAGAGAAAACAGACGCAACATGCTGCGAAAGTTCCTTCCGCACCACAAGAAAAAAGCGCCTGCTACAGGTAAACCGATGATTATCACAAAAAAAGGAGTTGAAATTTATACACCAGGTTTTCGTTTGTTTTAATGTCGAGTGTATGTCGGGAGATGAACTTCAGTAAACAATAGTGTTTATAGATCTTTTAATCCCATAAATATATATATATATATATACATATATATATATATACATAACCATGGAATAATATGTACATTACCGAAACATTTCGAATTCTACACGTTATTAGCACATGTGCCAGACTGCTTCGCCCAGAGACCCACTTCAAGTGACATCCACCTTATGGGAGGCAGTCAGTCAATTTGTCAAAACGCAGGTTGCGGTACCATTTTGTAGGAGTCAACTCGACGAACAGATCCTTCAATTCTTTATCATGGATGCCATTGTTCATGCTGCTAATTACGCGGCTCCAGGGATCTATTTTATAATAAGTTAACTTCGCTACTGAAGTAGTAACGAAGAGGCTATTTTACTCGACGTTATCTCATTTAATTTCATTGTTGTACCCAACTCGGATTTTCTGCTCACGAAAACGTACTTGGCGGAAGGCGCAATCGGATAGCTTTACCGTACCGCAGAGCTGGCGCCGATGCGCGAAACATAAAACAAAACAAACAATTTGAATAGTGAAAATTCTACGGGGTATGCTAGATCTGTCGAAGTAAACGACTCCGTATTGTCAAAAACGCTCCCTAGTTTTACACACGGCATATAAGAACATTTTTTGGCTACACGTTACTTCTAATACGATCATCACAGAGGAAACACGAGGACATTTTGACTCTAAGGCATTATAGCACTGATGCGTGATCAAAAATTGAGTCATTATATATATTTTTTTGTAATAAGAAAATGTAATCGTGAAAAATATAATTATGGCACGCAAGGACAATTTTAGTATCGCTTCGGTTTGCTATATCTGGTAGACATATGGTTATACATGGTAACCCGAAACGCAGTTGAAAGTGAATCTTTATGGAAGAACTAAAAAATGATTTTAACGAACACCAGTATTATGGCCACTTGTCTTGGGGTTAGCGGAAAAGCCATCCACCAAGCCTCGAACAACAGGAAATATTTTCATCCATCAACAAAGTTGAACCAGATAACAAACTCCCCTTGTAACACTATATAAGTCAAGCTTATTTATGCTCTGTGAGCTTACTTTTGTTTGAAACAAATCTGAAGTTTGGGTTTTTTTATTTCGTGTCCTTTCTCTAGTCAGAACGTCCCTCAAATGAAGAACGCTTGACTTAGTATCATAAATATTTCGTGGGCGTTCTGTCAGGATTGATGGTGGTCGCGAAACTAAATCCGATCGGCAGTGAAATCTAAAACCAGACCGAGGAAATGATGAAGCGTGACCCCACATACTGTTTTCAACATTTCATGCTCCTACCAAATACACTTTCTGCTATTTAACCGGATTCGCCGAAAAATTCTGTTGGTGGGCTTGCTGTATTCAACTTTCAACTGCTGGGAATGTCGACACTTTATTACAGCGCCTTGTCTCTAAATGTCCCTTGCTTTCTTTACATGTGTTTCTCGTGTTTACTTTTTAATATGCTTGTTGAGTATTTATATTAAAAGTCAGCACAGCCATCAAGAAAAGACATCGTTGTCATGGCGGCTTTGTTAAGCATTCTCTTGCAAGTGACACAATGCACCACAGTCCGCGAACTCTAAATACTCTCAGTTTGGCGTCCCGTCTCTGAATACCAACGTTATTGTGCCTCGTTTCCTGAAACCGTGGGGCATCGTCAATTTCACGAATTGAAAGTGACCCCTTATAGTCTCGTTTAAGATTGTTAACTGCTTACTGATCAATTCATCAGACGGCTCTCCTGCTCAGCAAGAGAGAGAGAGAGAGAGAGAGAGAGAGATACTCGCAGATGAGCAGAAACGAATCAATGGGGGAGGAAATTGAAGTGTTAGAGATCAGGGCCCGGCTGTGCAAAGAGTGTAAAGCGCTATTCGCCGGATAAATCGCTATCCAGTGGATGGTATTAACCATTAAGCTTAATTCAGTCAACTGGATAAGAATTTATCCTGTGGATAGCGCTATTCACTCTTTGAACAACCGGGCCCAGCAGTTTGAGCGCAAATTGCATAGCCATTGCTGCATCTTTTTTCTAAAGGACGCGTTTTTTAAATCCCCTGTTGCAGAATTGGAATCTCTTGAAGCATGTTATTGGTTAAAAGCCGCTGGGTTTCCACAGTACGCACAAAGTTACGAAGGTTTGTCAAGACTTTACTATCCTTTCTCTTGCATCGTTGTTCTCACAGCTTGATAGTCCTGCATTTTTTATTCAGATGGAGGCTTCCCTATTGACATAGTGTCAGTAATCAAGGAGCATGACTTTCTAGATCAAGATTCCATCCAGTCGTTGCACAGGTAAGATCACGGGAGGTCGCGTTCACTCCAAAAATGTCACGCAAAGAAACAACGAAACTTTTAGCCTCAGAATGTTATTTTACACTTGAAACACCAACAGACAAAAGGCTTTCTGTGGCTAAAGACGTCAACCTCAGTTGCATTAATCTGTAAATTGCTTAACTGAGGGCCACTTTTCTTTGATCTCATGCTGTGTTTAAAACCACAGTCTGTTTGACATTTGTACTTACTGATTAGCTGTGGTGGAATAACTATCTGCACGATTTGATTGTTAATTCTCCCAAACGACACAAAGTAAGTAAGGGTGGAATGCAGGGAGAATTTAAATCCTTAGCCTGAGACGAGGTCAGACAGTTTAAAAACGGGAGTTTGTCGTCGAGGAAATTCACTGCAAGTAAATTCAAATGCGTTTCTCAACTGTAGGCGCCTTCACACTCTCAACAAATGTGCCAAGATGAATCTTCACATTAAGGTAAAGTCAGGAATATAGTTTCTTGTCTCTCTGTACTGAATGTACTTTGAACTGTCAGGTACAAAACTGACATATTGATACATTTTCCCGACTTGATACATTTAACACAAGAGACTTTGTAACGATGTTTTTCATACAACAACATAAAAAATTCATATGGTGTATACATAGCCGTGAGCACAGTGCAGGTATACCGAAGCTAGGAGGACCATTTCCTTCAACAACGGGACCAATTTAAGAATGTTGCATACGGAAATGTTTTTTTTATTCTGTTTTGCTGCTGTCGTTGTCTTAGAACACACAGGAAATAACTAGTTTAGCCCGAGGCAAAGCACTGTAGCACAGGCCGGATCCCGCTGTAGTCTTCCATCTTGATTTAGTTAAGAATATTTCATGGCCATGAGCTCGGAGACTTTGAAATTTAGTCACTAAAGGACATCACATCCTGTGAAGCTTTCACCAATTGAAAGGCAAGTGGGCAGAGGGCTCTGGACACACTTGAACTCATTTTGATGACGATGCACAATATATTTAAGTGTGACCTTTGATTGAGTTACCCGGCGTGTACAGTTTCGATTTGACAGTTTCGCTACAGGATACAGGTATTCTTACTGTTGTGGGTTGCAGATTTGTGAGTGGGTGGTGAACGTGCACACCGGTAAATTACTCCCTTTTTTTACTCAGTTTCGATTCGGTATTGCACACGAAATGCCCTCAAAACTTCCTGTCGGCACTTCCTGTCGACGATTTCTTTGCCCGTCTGTGATGGAAGATTTTAACTCAGTTGGTTACAAATCTCTAAATAGCATTGCAACAGACGAAGGGCATGTTATCGACTAACATACAACATGATTTCAACTTTATTCAGAGTGATGGTTGTGATTCTGATGAAGAGGACCTCATCGCCCTGAGTTCACGCTGGAAACTTCAAAACAAAACGCGGAGATGGTCGCGTAAAAACCGATCGCCCGTCCCGGGGAGCTCTGCGTCCCGTGAAAGTTTCAACAGTTCTCATAATGGACTGAATTCCACACCTGGAAATACAAGAGCACAAACTCTGAGATTTAGGGACAGAAAACTGAGAAATGCGCCGATGACCGCTTTGTCTCATCTGGATCTTTCTTTAGACGCAGCCCGTGAGAGTTACTATGACAACTTGCTACCTGCCCTAAGCGCTAGCACGCCTTCTATATCAAATGTGGGCAAGGAATCTAGCCAACGGAAAAACTTTGAGGCTTCAAACAGAACTCACAAAAGGAACCTTGCTTCTAGTGACGATCTGGACCAGTTAAGTGCGTCGTCAAATGACGAGCTATCTGATTATGAACAAGACGATGATTTGGTTGATTTGCCAAGGGATCTTATGAAATTGCGATCTGTACGACGGGCCGAAGGACAAGACAGAGATAACGGTGAACAGACGAAGAACAACAGAGTTAAGGTCCGCTGGCACAGCTTCGAACGATCATCACGACCTGAAATAAAACTTGCGTAAGTGTGAATAAAACTCTCTTGAACTGACGAACGCTACATGGAGTGAAAGCTTTGACGTGCTCTTTTTTTTTTGTTATTGTGAAATAATTATTGCTGTCGCAAGTATCCTTTAATTTGCAACTGGCTCTTGTATTTTACAAACTTTCTGCTCGTTGCCTATTTTCCTTGCAAGTTGCACACAGCAGGACGTAGCTGTAGCTCAATTTTTGACTGTTTTTGTTCATTTGTGCAAAAAAACACTGCCGCTGCGTGGCTGAAAATTGGTGTCAAAGGAACAAATCAAAACGCAATCCAATGAGTTAAACAGTACGCAAAAATATTTGAAGCGTGATTTTCGCTCTATCAAAATAGTTGTGTTTTATTTATTTATTTATTTATTTATTTATTTATTTATTTATTTATTTATTTATTTATTTATTTATTTATTTGGTCTTATTTTTCGTCTTGTGGCTCCATCCTTCTGTTAAAGTTTTAGTGCTCCGCTGTTTTCATGGCTTGGTGCTCAATATAAAAACTTGCTCTCCACAGCTCAACGAGTATCAGCGCCCTCTCGGCAGGCCAACTTGCTGTTCTCAGGAAATACTCTCTTCTCAAACTAACCGCTTTAATAGAGAGATATACTCACCCGCACAGAGGAATGTGGCACTGGTGAGTCGAGTTGGTCTATTATTACTTCTCTCATCTATGTTTGTGTTTGAATTTATCTCGTGTGGTGTCTTGACAAACAAATTCATAAATTTCTGACTCGTTTGTGCAATTTAATCACACCTTTTTGTGGGCGTAACTGACAGACTTCTTCTTATAAGGTCCTTCCCTCATTTTTTGAAGAAACTCAAGACGCCTGATTATCGAGGTAGGTTTTCCATGTGGGCGTGATGGGGGTGGGGTGACGATGACCGGTTAGACAGAAAGACTTAAGAGATTGACGGACATTTTCATTTCAGAACAAGCCAAACAAAGGGACCGACTTATTGACTAATTTACCAGCACTTTGACTTCTTCTCATGCCTGTCCGACCAAACGGTCTTCTCGAAGGACTTAACAAACGACCAGACAGAAACTAAACGAGTATTGACATATGCGTGACTAATGGCACATCTATCGACGGCTGGACTGGCTGGTCAACGACCGACTTAATGATTGATTGATTGATTGACTGACTGACTGACTGGGTGGCTTATTCAATCGAGTGCTAGTATTTGTGAGAGCTAGTTTTAGACTGCGCCAGGGTTAATACGACATGTATGATAAGGCAGATGTGGGAAATCCATAAACGCCGTTAAAGAGCTTTAAGATCGCATTTTAAGCATTAGCCCATTGTCGGAGCAAACAACTGACTGATCGTCTTACTGACTGACTCACTAACTGACGGAATGAATAAATGAACCAACAAAACATTAGACGCGTGGTTGACCGTAGTTAGCCGATACTGGTTGAACGCCCGGCAGCGGCGAATCGATCGACAGAAGTATATGCTCAAACAAACCAGACACAGGCTGATGGACTGAAGGGCCTGTTCCTTCTTCTGTTTCAGACAAAAATGTTTTCGGAGTTCCGCTTTCCGTCATAGTTCAACGAACAGGACAACCTTTACACAAATCAATCTTGTTTGCCATCAACTACATGCAAAGAACGGGTAAGTTGGACGGCCCAACAAAATGTCTTCAGGAATTTCTTCCGCCTCCCTCTCTACACGCACACGCGCACACGCCTAAATACACGCACACGCACACGCACACACACACTTTTTTTTAGTAATAGGCTTTAGTACCACAGACTAGAGTCAAGGTCATGTATTAAGTTGTTTGCCTTCCCAGGTGCAGACGCTGAGGGGATTTTTCGGAAATCTGGAGGAAAACAGAGAATTTCACACCTTAAAGAAATGATCGAAGCAGATCCAGGTAAAAAAAACACTTTATACGAAAATGAAAATTACGCGTGCACATGCACGTTGGTTGGCGGGCGGCCACATAGCTGAGACTGGCGTGCTTTCACGTACAGACGCGTGTTTCCGGAATTTCTCTGCAAACGGAAATTGGGATACCGTTTGTGGTCTTGTTATACCATCATCACGTTCACGGAAAACTATCAAACTTGCGGTGTGTTTTCCTCGACAGACAACACGAACTTTGAGGGCCTGTCACCTTTTGACATGGCGGACATGCTGAAGCAGTACTTCCGAGAGCTGCCCGAGCCGATCCTAACGTCAAAACTGGCGGAAACACTAATCACAGTGTTCACAAGTAAGAAAACATTGTTCAACTGCGTTCATATTTACGTGGCGATCGATAGCCTTACATATCTCAGTGCGCAAATCCAACAAACTTCGATCCTTTCGCAATAGACCCCTTCACGGTGTTAAATGCATGAGGGTAATCAGGGCAAATAAACTGCATTTACATTCGTTTTTCTGATCGGTGGAACTTCGAAACACTCCAGATTGTCATTTGCAAGCTTTCAGTTGTTCTGACTGTGAGCGATTTTACTATTAAACCAAGACTTCTCGCACGCGTCGTCGCCATGTTTCTGTGTTCTTGCCCTGATTACCCCTCATGCATTCAAAACCGTGAAGGGGTCTGTCATGCGCAGATATTTTGGCGGGCCACCTGATGATAAAACTAGGCGGAAAGAGTGGAAAACCTCTTCTAAGACTGTGTAGCCGGTGGTTTTAGTGGATGCGAGTAAAAAAAAACCCACCCCTCCCCCTCCCCTCATTACTTTGTCGCTCGTCCTCAGTCTCCCTTCTTTCGAAATGCAAAATGGCGTCGTCGCGTATGAATGTGTGTTTCACCCACTGAAACCGCCAGCTACGCAGACTACCTCTTCCTTTTCAGTGTTATATTTATTGACAAGCGTTTATGATCTAATTTAGCCCTCCTTGAGTTATTTTTCCGCGATCAACTAATTACGTAATTTCTTAATTAACCGAGCTTTATATCCTTCTCTTCGTGTCCCTGCCTCTTTTTTTTCTTTCTCTTTCTCTATTATTCTGCTTTCGTCTTCTTGGTTCTCTGATTTATCAGGTATTCCATCGGATTTCCGAGATGAGGCCATACAAGCCGTGATCATTTTAATGCCAGACGAAAACCGGGAAGCTCTGCAAACCCTTCTGCTCTTCCTCAACGAAATCGCATCCAACGCGATTGTGAACAAGGTGAGCAGATCCTTATCTAAATTGTAAACTGTCGCAACTGAATTCTCCGAATCATAAATATGCCGTACCCAGGCCAAAGAGTTTGCCTATTCTCTTGTACGAATGAAGGTGCTTTAATGTCGGACTTTGGTCTCTCTTTGCGGGATAAATCTTCTTAGTATAAGTTCGAGTATTTCATTTTCCTCGTCGGCATCATACTGTAATCTGTAGTCCTATTTCTTAACTTTTGTTGTTGTAAAGCATTCTTTAGTAAAGACTTTTAGACTTTAAGACTTAAGACTTTAGGTATCACAAAAATAGTACAGCATACTAACAAACAAGTGGCCTTTAATCTACAGTACAATATAAAAACTGTTTTCGATCTGTACTCAGGCCAAGTCTTTCCAGACTTTCACCGTGATACAGTTTTGGACATAAATTTCTTATCCCCTTTCCACCCAAATTTCCTCTGAAAAGTTTTTAATAATTAGAATGTTCTGAATATTAGAGCTATAGCGCAAGAATATGTGATTACGACTTAGCCACTCTGTTTGACATTTGTTTGGAGGCTCAGACAAAAAGCAAGTGGTATGCTCTTGTTGAACAAAACCTATAAGAATCAGGAATTGATCTTTACTCGTTTAATCGCCATTTGTTGCTTATCATCAGATGAACGAGAAGAACCTGGGCATGTGCTTTGCGCCGTCACTGTTCCATTTGTTTGGAAGTAAGGACGATCCTTCTGCTCCAAAGCGTCAGAAGAGAACGCAGATGAGCAAGGCGTCTAAAGAGCTCACCGACAACCTGGTACGAGCCAAACTTTAACCCCCTCTGGTTTCATCTTGTGTCCAACTAAAACGCTGCTATTGGAATATACTCATTAAGCTGGGCATGTATAGTCTCTAGGTCTTCATTGTTTTAACTTGATCTGTTTTTCTCGTTTTTCCAGGCAGCCCATGAATGTCTTGGTCAAATGATTGCTCAGGTCGACAAACTTTTCAAAGTAAGTCGATCACCAAACCACTACAACTGCTTTGGATTGCCACGTGCATTCATTCCTGTCCCCATTCACTAACTTCCGTTCTCTCGACAGGTTCCACAGGACACAATGGTACGAAGCCGGTTTTCATACATTCAACAAGGAGATCCTGTGCCTCTCAGTGAATTGGGACGTTCCAAGACCAACCCCAACGATGACTATCATTCCTACATCGACACGTGCATTGCTGGACTTCTCAAGGTACGAACTTGTAAGGACTACTTGTAAAAAGGCGTTATTACTGGCTTAATGATTGAGTTGTAGTCTATTGGCTTTCGAAAGCCAAAAGCAAAGCTCCTGCAATCACAGAGGCCACACTTTCAAGCAACAAGAAACCAAAGCATTTTGCGACTAATTTGATTTGCACTTTCAAGAAGAGACCAATCAGTAGTGCAAGGAACCATTCCACTTACTTGCGTAAGCACATTGCAATCAGGTTTTCCTGGTTGACCACGAAAGTTGCTAAATTTGCTGGTACCAATTCAAAATCGTAGCAAATGCGACACCAAAGCAATCACACGATTACTTTTGACAGTCATCTGAACATTGCTCTGAGGCAAGAAACTATATCCACTGTTTTGTACCAAACGAGGTCTGGTAAGATCGACAATAAAGTCTGACCATTCAAAAAAAAGCTCACAATCAATTCATGCTAACAGTAGTGTTCACTTCTAACTCCTGGGCCCTGTTGCATAAACAACGCCCCGGGCTAGGCGTCAAAACGATAGGAATATCTTAGTTTTCATTGCTATTAACGTCTAGTCCCAAACTTTAGCGTTTAATGCAACCGGGCCCTGGACTGTCCAATGAAACCTAAAGATGTGTTCACTCAAATGAAATTCGCGATGAGCACTTATTATTTACGTTCTCCTTTCAGGAATCAAGAGACAAGTTCAAAGGATGGTCTCCCCGAAATTCCTGTGAAAACGGAGTGGAAATTTCGTACAAGAAGGTTCAGGACGGCTACCCGCTTCGGTTGTGGCGCGCAGTCGTCGAAATTCACGCCAAACCAGAGGACATTCTCAGGAGGATTTTGGACGAGAGGTGAGACGAACATTGGTGTCTCTTGTGAAGTTAAATGAGCGATTTAAGTCTGGAGAGCCAGTATAAGAGACTTTTGTACCGTTTGAGAGGACAAGTCGTTAGGTGCTACGGATAAAGGACCACATTCGAAACTTGGTAGTGAAATGTGTTCCCCTGTCAATTCTCGTTCCTGAAATTCCAATTCTAAATGGTTGCCAAAATCCTCTTTATAATGCGAGCCGAGTAACGTAGCTAAGTTCTTGTATTTCCTTCAGGCACTTATGGGATGAGGATTTAGCGACATGGGACGTCATTGAGAGACTAGATGAGACAACGGATGTGTTTTATTACGAAACGCAGTCCATGATCCTTCAACCCAAGCGCAATCACGTGGTGTTGAGGTGATTGTGCATTTTATGACACTTGCCGTGCGGTAGTAGTGGAATAGAAAAAGTCGAATTATCACCGAATTAGTGGGTCCACCTCTTACACTGTTCAATTTCCCAACAAATTGTCTCGCAACGCCTTTGGGACACAAGTTGCCGAATAATTTCACTGTAGTAACTCTCTGCAACTTATCTCGTAACATTTTTGTTTCATGTTAAGCAAAATTACATGAAATGGTTTGCTTTTTGCAACGATTGCAGCAACTTGCCTTTGTGCGTCGCAAGTTGCTGAGCTTCACAATTATTGCCTTAGCGTTGCGAGAACGTTGCTGATTTATGTGAGCCAACATGCCACTTTCTATTCAAACGAGCCTCGTTTCCCTCCCAATACCTAGCTCGCGAACCAACATTGACATTTCATCCAAACTGTAGAATGTGAAGCTTGTGTCGGTTGCCATTTTTTTCAAGGTTATAACTGAAGAGCTTGTTTGAGCTGTAGATGTGCTTTACAGTATACATAATTCAATGTCTGCAGGTCTTGGCGTTCGAATTTGGAGCGTGGTTGCTCAGCCCTGGTGTGTACGTCAATTAGCCATCCCCAAGCCCCTGTGGGTCAGGGAGTTCGAGCTACGGTACTGGCCTCCAGATACCTCGTGGAGTCTCTTGGGAACGGCAAATCACGTGTTACGCACATAAGTCGGGTTGATCAAAGGTGAGTTTCGTTATCTTCGCTTTAGAAGCCACAGCGAGCAAATAGACTAGAAACAGAACCAAAAACCCCAGTGATAAGGCAAATTCATTCAACCATTCAAGTGAAAGCGATTGAATGCGCAAGCTGCAGAGAAGGGGGTGTCCGTGCCTGCATGCGGACGCGTATCTAGATGGGGTAGAGTTTGCAAGGTCCTCTGTCTTAAACAAGTTACACAGTTTGAAGCCATAGTGTTGCGAGGATATGTGGTTCACGACACGACTTTGTCGATCAATCGAGGGTAACGCGCTTTGCATCATTTTTAGGGGAAGGACGCCAGAATTCTACAGTAAAGCCCTCGGTCCGTTCCTTGCGGCATCTATTGGCAAAGTCCGAGACTCGTTCCAGTGTGGTTCGGACGGACCCGAAACTAAAGTGTAATGAAGGAGCTGCAAGGTTTTCTTCTCTGTGAGAATATTATTTTCCACGAACTTGGCAATGTACAGAAGAGTATTTATGCTGAACATTCGTGCATTCATAGCTTTTGAACGAGACTAATGACACTGTCACTGTCTCCATAGAGAAATGACATTATTAACAGCTCTTTATAGAGAGCAATATTTGCTGGCTAAAATCACAGAATGTATTTAATTATTTGCGGAAAGAAAATACGCTCGGATATTTGTCAATGAGTTTTCTTTGTAATTTAGCTGTGAAAAATATGTTTTGTGATTGTCCTCCACAACTGAATGAGTTGTAATTATTACAACCATGCTGTTAATTTATTATCTTTGTAGAAAGGCTAATAATATATTTTAAGGATGTGTTGAGCAATTAAAGGTCAATTCGTGAGAACAGTAGAATTTGCAGCTCTTTTTGTCCGAGGATTCTTCATAGCGACCTAACAGGGTAGAACTGCACGGATCATGAGTCATTGCTACAAAGAGGAATGCTTTACAGGCGAGAAGGATTTCATCAAGTCACACACACACAAATTGCCGAGTTTTGTTTTTGCTGGTACTTTGAACTTAGAGGATTCTTTTGGGGTAAACGTTGATTTGTTAGCCATGCAGAGAGCAAGTTAGGAGATAGGCCTTTTCCGAGATGCCTGTTGCATTTGTATAAAAACGAGGCCTTGTGTAAGTGCATTAAATGAACATACGAGTAAACTCATTTTCGTAAAAGCCTCGTTTTGAAACAGATGCAACAGACTTCTCGGAAATGGCCCAATGGACAACGAAATTTTCTTTTCGAGGATAATTTCGTGCTTCGTGAAAGAAAATCACCAATGTTATGTCTTTTTGCTATTTCCTTCCTAGCAGACTCTTGGGTGGGTGGTCACGGGGGTCGATGGGGGCACTATTTATTATCTCATCAGCTAGTAATGACAACGTTACTAATTACAACGAAAGAGAAGGACCAGACCGACTACCACTTTCGTACTCCGTTCTCGTAATCAGAACAAAACATATTGTTGTATCGACGCCAGAAATAATTGGCGAACAATAATGTTTAGTAATGGTCCACATTTGTTTAGTTATGAAACAAAGAGTGCGTTTTCATCTCGACTAGCTTTCGTGCTGAGTCGGGGAATGGGGGGAGGGGGTGTGGATGGTGTCTAATGGAAAGTGCTGCTGGCCAGAAAGTGCAGGGTCGCACGTAATTGGTGTCTCCCACATTGCTTCCTTTATCATCTTGTGGTTTCTCGTCAGCACACAAGGTGGCCCACAGCCCAATTCCTGCTTTGACAGTTACACTTCCTTCTCATGACAAATTAGCGGCCAGCACTTGACATGGTCCAACAGAGCGGTATTTTTCATTCCGACACGTGCGCCTAGTTCTGAACCTAATGAGCAAGCTGTGCTAAAAATGGCCACTTCAGGCACTCAGATATTGTTTCAGGTCATCACAAGTTAAGAGGTATAAATTTTGAAAGTGCTATTTACTATACTTTCTGCCGTCGTTTTATCGCGTGCCTAAACTTAAAATTGGTACTTAAGAGCAATATTGCTGTGGTTTTTCTCGTGAGTTTTGCACCGGATTCTTTTAATGTTTAGTGTCCTTTACCTCAGTCGAGTAGGACGTATTTTCCACTTATCGCTTCTATATTACAGTACTGTCTCGACTTCCCCCTTAATGGAATATTAAACACTCGGTATAACTTCACTATTTTGCGCAAACATGCTTCAAATGGTTTACACTGCCTTTACGCACGTTTCCGCAGTTTGTTAAAAACGACGGTATTCTTGACTCGGTGACGTACGCACGCGCTGTCTGAAACCTGTCGGCAAATAGAACATCAAAAGACAGACTTAAAAAGCCCCTGGGTCAACACTCATGCATCACTGATGGCCTTACCTTTGCGTGTGGCAGTGGAGTGAAACACCCTTTGAAATTCAAATGAACTTCCTGACGTTTGCAGAAAGAGGCTGAAGATATCACACTGTGAAGTAGCTGCTTAAAGCAGTGCGGATTGTGTTACACAAACCGTCTGGTCTTTTCTGCATATGTTCTCGTCCCGACCGCAACACGGCGTATTCGCGTTTACGTTACGAATTTTTCCACGTCACTTCTGCTCGTGACACAGTGATCTGTCCTTGTTCGGGTGCAGCCGTCGAATCGAAGTGAAACCCTGGACGGTGTGGGATGATCCCGGAATCAACGCCCAAGTTTGAGAACGTGGCCGATTCTTTAGAAAACAGCGCGAAGGATTCGCAAAGCAGCAATGGAATTCCAAGAACTTTCACGGATCCGGTTGGTAAGTGCTAAGTCATCTATGCTACACTATTTGGGGTAGACCTGTGAAGTAATCTCCTTTCTAAATATCACCATGAATCAGATCCATTCCATCGCGCTCTAATTTATAGCGCACGGATTGCGGGTCGACTTGAAGAGCTGAAAAGCCACAAACTTGTTTATTTTGGCGAGGCCCAAGCTGAAAACGAGCTTCACTTCGAAATATGTGCCAAGACGCGACTGATTTGCCAAACTGAACGATTGAGACGAGGCATTGCTCAAAGCAGAACATACTTCTTTCTTTAAGTGCCATAGCCAATGCGCACTGCCATAACTTATACAAAGCTTGATAGCTTTCGACAATCGCGCGTAAACTAAAAGTATCTTTGTACATGCGACCAGCTTCTAGGCTGTTTTGATAGATCTTGTCCCGGGACTCCACGTGTCGCACACAAAGTGTCAAGTTTCAGAATTCCTGAGTCACATATATCAGCACGATGACCGACCGCACACAACTCTGCCTAAATCCTAATTTACTTATCATATTTGGACGACTATAGAACTCATAGACATAAACAAATTCAAGAATAATCAGAAAGAGTTATACGAGCCTTTGATTAGGAATATCCTCTTATTTTCTGACATGGAGACGAGAAGTATTTTTTTATACCAAGCCTAACTTCGCTCCTGTAGCACTATGTTCTTTGGAAGTATGATCAGTGACTGAGATAAACAGGAAACCAATTCAATGGTCGATTTCTCGAGGAAGGTACTGAAATTGTATTGATTGTACAACTCGTGATGTAAGAAGGTTTGTATTCGAACGTATGTCACGATGGACCGCTGTTGATGCATGATAAGGAAAAAGCTGTTATTGTTTAGCAGGGAAAAGTATCTTTAAATACCGAATTTATCATTGCCATGGGCTTATAATCACATTTACGAAATAGGTGGCAATTGAATTAACAACTCGCATATGAGCGGAAGAGACAAAAATGTGGCTAAACAACTTTGGCAAGCTGTGAAATAGAGTTTTCGGACCATCGCATGAAGGAGTTACTCGCTTAACCCGAAAAGCAATTTCACTATTTTCTCAAACTCAAATGTTTGTAAAACATTTGTGTACTGCTTCTGACATTGTTGACGATTTGTGACGTCACGACATATTGTTTTACAGCCAATCATTGGCCGGCTTTTATTGATTTTAATTAATGAGATCAAAGCTTCGTGTCAATCATCGCATATTAACAACTCGGTCAAAGCCACAACATAATGCATCAAATAATGTGCAAGAGACCAGTTACAAAAGCCTCCTCTACAGAGAACACTCCGCTTAAAACTTTCACTTTGTACAATCACTAAGAAATCTCCGCGCAAAGCATCGAATCGAGTCAGAAATCAAAGCACCTCGTATATGGTTCGTAGCAGGCCCCATGAGTGGAGCGAGGCTGGAAAGAAGTCGGTGGAAGGGGTTTCGCCATTTTGTAGAGAACGCATTTATGTAACCCAATCTAGGACAGCCATGAGCGATGATGCCCATGGCAGCAGCATTAACCATCGCAAATTCCGTAATTTGAATCTGACTTACGAGAGCCGTCCACGACAACAAAATGGTCATCGCGAAGCATTCCCGGCTTCTGTTCAAAATCATGAGTCGATGAGTGCAAAGGAGGAGCTCTCGGAGGACACGTCGAATCAACAATCCGTGACCCTCACTCACCCTACGATGAAAAAGAAAAGCCTTCATAAAATCGCAACCGGCGCGTTAGCCAACATTGGCTTGTTGTTTGCTGGAGTTAACAGCGGCGGGGAAGACGGCGATTTGACGGGAGGGAACATATTGAAGGCAACAGAAACATGCAACGACTCTAATGATCTTAATGTGGGGTTTAATGATTCAGGAATCCAAAGCAAGCTGACTCCGAAAGAGAGGTTTTTCAGCAAGCCGTGGAAAAACCGACAGAAGTCGACCACGAACGCCGGCAGTTCACTGTGGACTCCCGAGGTAAGTTATGCACGTTGAAGTGGTATCGTGTGTACTGATTATTAGAAGCTTAACTTGCAGCTCTGACGGCAACCTGTGTTCGATCCGTCAACTTGTTTCAGTGAATGTTTACCAACATGCAGAAGAGAGCGCTGGAATCGATTATTTCGCTTTCTTTCGTGGCTCTGTGGTCATTCTTTACATTTTTGTCGTAAATGTGTATCGTGTGTCATCACAATTCGAGATTGTCATTATAAATTGAACGCCTATCTTCTCTCAAATTTGGAACAAACATCTTGAGGATTGTTTAAGAACTTCGAAGAATTTCGTGAAAACGAAGATACTGTAAGACGCTCTGCAAATAATCATTTAAACAAGATTTATTAAAAGTTCGAACTCTGTTGCGAGTGCCATTATTATGCTCAATAATGTAAATTGCATTGTAAGTAGTTTGCATTTTCAATTACTTTAAGTGCTTTGCATTATGGTCTTGGACAGGAGCAATAGATTTCATAGTTTGTCAATGTTTCTTCGTCACAGAATGATTGCGAGTGGATATCAGCGAGCGGAACCAAGGTTCAACTAACAGGAGTGAACCTGGATGAGTTGTCGAGAGCAGAATCTTTAGCCCTGCAACATATATCACTGGCAAAACTGCGTAAGTTTCATCTCCGGAGCAATGTTGTCGTGCCCAAAGGTATGTACTTGAGATTCGTTTGTTTTATTTGGAGAGATCGCGTGTGTGTATACGTACAAAAGCTAAATACACCACGCGCCGAATCGTCAGTATACAAAAGTTATCAATAAGTTTTCTTATTAAGATGCACGGTTATGTAACAAAGACTCGGAAACAAAAGCTGAACTACCTCCTCTTTTTCTTCTGATACTGTCAGCTTCCATGTTAGTATTAACTTGGAACCCACGCACGCGATATTTGACACGATATTTGCGGTTCAATACTTGCAAACTCGATCCAATTGAGGTGTCAAATGAACATACGTCATTAGTGCAAACAGTGAAATTTGAAGAGATGATAAGATATAAATCGAATAAATTCCGTGTTCTCGCATTCAGAGAGTCATGCATCCTGTTCCGTGTGACAACTGTTCACGTGACCCTCACTCACGGCACGCGTAAACCTCTCATGCTTTGGCCCTCTCATGAGATCGAATACAAAATACTATTTTCATCCCGGGAACTGTGGAGAGATAAAAGCAGATATTGATCTGTTGTTTTTTCGGCCAAAAGCGATATTATTTATAGTCGCTAACATTATGGTAGCAATTTGCAACTGCACGAAACAGCTCGATTTGTTGTAGTATTATTTAAAATGTTATTTTTTTTCAAGGAATCATGGTTTGATAAAACCTTAAGATACGAACACCTTTCTGCTTTGTCTTTCAAGTGCTGTTTGATACTTTGAGCTGTGAGCGTGCTTTTCAAAACAAAGATATGTCGTACGTACGTAACTTCTCAATTCATAGACGAAAGTTGATCAGTGTGACCATGCAAATATGAAAGGTGGTGATGAATGGCTGCCTTAGTTTGTAGTCCAAGTTCTAACCTGTCACTCAAAAAGGAAAGAAAAATAAACAGACAGGGCACTTGGGAGAAAAACTTGCAGGTGAACATTTTATAGTGGGCCCACTATTTTCTTGCAAGAATAACATTGTGCCTTCTAAGAAACGTAGTTCATCCTTATTAATTCACCTAATCTATGGCTATAACTTGTCTAGCTCACAAGCACATGCGATGCTTTACTGGGTAAAAGGTTGTGAAACTACTCATCAGTGTTTGGTCATCCATTTATTTTCCCAACCTCCCCAGTTACAAGTCCACTCAAAATCATTAACGGTTGCCTGCTATACCCTGGGCAGCCAAAAAATTTGGTTGGGCAGGTAAATTCATGGCCAGACAACCAGAAATTATGAAGTATCCAATTGTTTGAAGTCAATCTACAGTGCAAAGGGCAACCAACCTAAAACCTTAATGTTGAGCACTGGTAATATAAACCTTTTCCCCCCTCCCTACCCTTTTCCAGGACATACAACCCTCAATTAAGCCCTTACAAAGTAGTATAAGCCTACAAGTCCCCACAGCCTCCTTTTCCTGGACATACACCCCCTCAATTAAACCCCTGCAAAGTTGTACAAGCTTACAAGTCCCCACACCCCTTTCCCTTGATGTAAATCTCCTTGTTTAAGCTCTTATAAATTTTGTTTTTGTCCCCCCACCCCCTTCTTCCTAGGACATAAGATCCCTTGATCAAGCCCGTACAATGTAGTGCAAGCCTACAAATCCCCACAACCCTTTTCCTGGACATAAGCCCCTCAATAAAGCCCTTACAAAGTTTTGTATGTCTACAAGTCCCCAAACACCTTTTTCTGGATATAAGCCCCCTCAACTAAGCCCTTACAACTGTACAAGCCTATAAGTCCCCTTGTTTTAGAACCCTTACAAAATATAAGTAGGATTCTGGTGCACAGTGATATCTGTGTTATAGTCAGTGATATTATAGACAGACATGTTGGAAACTTCTGTTGGCGCATCGTTTACAAACTGATTGATACATGACTCAGAAAACCGTACTCGCTACGGGTGGTGTCAGAGAAGTATGTTCCGGTATTTTGTATGCCATCAAATAATTCATACAGCTAGTATCTACATTTTATTATTGTAGACTCTCATACTCCACGGAGGTCCCTCAGAAGAGCTTTTTCGTTGAAGAGCAAGGCATCTGGAATCAGCTTCTTTGAGAAGGACAAAGAAAAAGGTGAAGGGTGCATTATCCATTACTGTTTGATGGCAAATGGTTTGAACCCAGGAGTGTGAACAGTAGGTTGGTTGTGATCGTCCGGGTTAGAGTAGTCTCCAGAAAGACTGTTGTTGGTGACTGACGTTTCGACTACCTGAGCGGAAGTCATCTTCAGAGTCAAGTGAAAAGTATTCGTCAGATGAAGATGACTTCCGCTCAGGTAGTCGAAACGTCAGTCACCAACAACAGTCTTTCTGGAGACTACTCTAACCCGGACGATCACAACCAACCTACCATTACTGTTTGTTATTTAGAACTCAGTGCTACATGTATATACCAACGTGGGCCCGGTTGTTCGAGGGACAATTTGGCTAATCCTGGATTAGCAGCAAGCGTTTTGTCATTTTTAAGTCTGAAAACGGGATAATTCGTTCAGAGTTCAGTGTACTTGATAAGTTTTTAGCTAAAAGAAGCTAGTTGGTCTCTTGCAATTTGTCCGAAAGGACGAAGGGAAAAAATTGGTTAATTTTGGATTAGCTTAATCGGGTTTTGAACAACTGGGCTGGTGACAATCTCTGAATTTCCATATTCTATAGCATATTCACAACAGTTCTGACACTAACAGTGCAGTATGAAGTGGTTCAGAGTGCCTTTAAGCAAGCTTGGTGTGATGGAAACAAAGCCATGATGAGCAAGACACTTCATCTGAATTATTAGCTTAGAAATTTCAGTCATTTTGTTTGTTTGTGTTTGTGGCTCGTAAGCTGAGTCATATGATTGAACTATATGCCAATCAATAAGAATTCCTTTGCGGCTTTTTCAGCCCTGGAGTGTCTCAGCTATTTCCTGATGTTTGTTTCCACTGCCACGCTTCATGTCCTAAAACCTCTCGGTTGGAACATAAACATTCGTAATAAGTCTGTCCATTAAGCCTGGTTTTAATGAGCGACACAAGCATAAGTGCAAAGCACAAGAGTGCTTTTTTCACAGTGAAGAACAGGCTCGACGCAAATGCAAGCACAAATGCAAAATATTATGATCCTTGTGTTTGCGCTTGCTTGGAGCCTGTTTTCACTGTGAAGTATGGACCCTGTGCTTGCACCTGCGCGTGCGGCACCCGTGCAAACACAGACACATCGCGATACTTGAAAATCACTCACTTAAGATGAAAAGCAATTACAAGTTGTGTATTTGTATGTGTGTATGTTTTATGTATGTAATTATAGTCTATCTTTCGTTAATGGAGCAATCAATTTTTGAGTTACTCAAGAATACGTTATGCTTCATAAACACAGCGGCAAACCTTTGAAGCACTGCACTTCCTGCCTGTCTCAAGTGTTGAAACATTTGCAAGGAGACGTCTCAAATTATGTTCCGCAGAGCATCAGTGTACCAGATACAATTGTAGACATCCGCACGAAAACCTCGCCTCGCTGGACGGTCCGTATCAACACTAACTTTGGCCACAATAACTCAAACTAAATTAAAATCGTGCCACTGGCTAATCTTCGCTGCATGTAATTAGGTGGATATTGTGTCAATACACCTGGATCTGGATAGAGAAGCAACTCCTAAACTGGAAAATGGTATCAGCTTATAAACACATTGCATCTTTTATTATATGTGCACCAGGCACTTCTCGAGTTATTGCAAACTGCTTTGGTACAATACCCTTCTTATTTATACCGCATAATAATGTTATTATTGTTTCATTTGAGTGCTTATGCAATCTTAAGTTGTTTTAAGTAACTTCTAATGATCATGGAATTAACATTTATCACGAAATGTAACATGGGTAACTGCATGCAAGTATCACATGTATAAGGCCAACTACGTAATGCCGATAACCAGAACCCGGATAATCTGTGGTGCCTGTCGAAAGTCGGTCCATGATTTTGTATCGGACTCGCAGAAAAGAACTTTTAAGTAATCTCGGACCACCGAAAGCAAAGGGTTTGAGGAAACCAAGAATATGCTGGTTACAAAATTTGATAACCCAAATACGGATGGGAAAGTCTGCTCTGCAAACCAAAAAGTGTTTACGTCTTCGGGTAATTGACGGAATGATGAACCAAAATACGAAAATTATAACAGTCGTCAAATTTTCTGCATCTGAGCACCTGCACCCACATCTGCACCAACCAAAGAAACAAATTACGTTGACCGAAATTCCAGTGCTAAACGCACTTTTTTTTTTTTTGTGGCGTGATGACGCAATTGGATGCTGTCCTTTGTGTCGCCTTGATGTCGCCGTGAAGTTTTCGATGAATGCACGTTCCGCGTTTAGCACTGACGTTTAAGCTTCTTCTAAACTCAAACACTTTGCGTACACACAGCTTCTAAGAAAAGTTTCTTAGAAAGTTCTCTTTGCGTGTAAAGATGCGCAGAAATTCGCGTTAACTCAGAAGTCCTATTTTCCCCCTAATTTGGAACTCCCAAACTTGGACTACAGCTTATACGTGAATGAATAGAGCTTGAAAGGATTGTAATTGTAGTGTTTCTGTTGTTTGTTTGAGAAATCTTGTGTTGTCGTGTGTTGTCATGCCGCAGTGAAAGTACAAGACAGACATAGAAAAAGGCAGACTTTAGACTGTGCTTTTTATTAAACTCTGTCTTAATCGTGCTTGCTTTTCTAGACACTGGTGTATTTGCCATACCTCTCAGCAAAGCCGTAGCCCATGTGGCAGAGAATAACAATGAGGATCAAGAGAAGGGTAACAAATCAAAGTCCAACAAAGCTAAATCTGGTGCTGGCGATGAAGAGAGGGATCCTGTTGAACCACTGCGCATTAGACGTCACTCATCATCTAGCCTCCATCAAAATGTGCATTCGTCAGTCGAATCTGCACAAAAGAAGAGCTCTCCTTCAAGCAAACTCTCCCAGGATTCACCAAAGTGGAAGTCAAGACTCATAGACGCACTGTCTCTTCTTCCTTCCTCCATATCGTCAGCAAGTTTGATGGACAAACAAACTGACGTTGGTCCAATCCCTCCTCAAGTTCCTCTCATTGTTCAAAAAGCAATAGGGCACCTTGAGCGCTATGGTGAGTATAATGCATGTTACTTACTCTTTGAGGCATGCAGTTACTGGAAAGTTAAACAGTAGAAAAAGTCATGTCTCAGTTTTCGCTAAAAGTAGTAATTTAACGCGGGACTTTGGTTAGGTAGTCGCTTAAGAGAGATGGCTGCCCAGGGAAGTTCCACTGTATCACGCTGCATGATCTGTTCAGATGTTTTACAAGGCTAATGTTTTTGGGGTATGAGCATAAGTGATAAACACCTATTACTGTACCGGGCATAGCATTTGTACATACTATCAATACCAAAACTAAACTCAGACATCGAATAACTTTGACCCAAAAATCATCAGAAGCAACTTCTGCTTCCAATACATAGTCAGCTTATGTTCAGTATGGGAGTATATATGGGTTGAAGGATTTCTCGTGCTTGTGTTCAATAGCTGGGCAAAATATTTATTAGGCATTTTCATTCATTTTGTTTAGAGTAGGTTGACGGATTATGTTCCAGACGCTGAGAAATATATTAAAGTCTGACGACTGTGCGATAAAGAAAGTGTTATGTAAATTATGCTTCTGTAGTATCTATTAGACAAGCTATTTCTAATTTGTCTCTACTTGCGTGGATGACACAACTCTTCAGGCCTCCACATCCTGGGAATATTCCGAGTAGGAGGATCGAAAAAAAGAATGAAGCAGGTTAGTGTGAACCACCTGTAAATAACAAATTATCAAAAGCACAGTGTGTGTATAAAAAAAAACTGCTGTTTGTAATGGATTTAGGCCACTTTGCGCAGTGTTTTTTCTTTGGTGATTTTAAAATATTTTTTTTATTCACCACTAGTGACCTATTTCTAAGAAAAATTATTGACTCTGGTCTAATAACATTTTAAAAAAGTGTGAAAAATTTAAAATCATTGTTTCTAACTAGATGCGGGAACAGTTTGACTCTGGTGAGAAGACAGACTTTACAGCGGAAGACAACCCACACGATGTGGCAGCTCTATTCAAGGAATACTTCAGAGATCTTCCAGAACCTTTACTTACAAGAGACCTCTACTCCGTGTTCTTAGAAAGTCAAAGTAAGTAACGTACAATATTGAACGTCGCACCGGTATCACAAGGTCATGGGTTTGAAGCCCAGGTTCAGCTGTTCAAAAATGACTACACTAATCCTGAATTTGAGCCGTTTTCGGGTGGCTGTCGAAAGTAATCGCGTGGTTGCTTTGGTTTTGCGTTTGCTGCGCTTTCGGATTGGTTATGAATTTAGCTAACCAGGGCCGAAAAGAAGCAACACGTGATTGCACTCTTTTTACGCAAGCAAACAAGTGACGATGGCGCTTCCTCGCATTACCCTTCAAAGTAAAACGAATTAAATTGATGGGCTGAACTGTGTTTCCGACAGCCTCTGTAATTGGCAGTGTACTTTAGTTTTCGACAGTCACCCGAAAACCATTGTAATTAGGTGTAAATTTTGTTTTAGTCTGGATAATCCTGGGTACTGACAAAATGTATCTCGTTGTGAAAACCACTTTCATTATATTGAGCCTTATCATGCTTATAAATAATTGTGTTCATTCTTAAGTCAAGTCATGTAACGGATTGAACGATCACAGCTGACCTGTTTTCATAAAGCTTCAGATATATAGCTGGGTGGTGTACAATATGAGGGCTATGAGGCACACAAGTGTAATCGACAAGTCTATATTTTCTGATGTCAGATGAAGAAGACAAGGCGGTGCGGGTGTTTGTTCTGCGCTTGCTTTGCTGTTTACTCCCGATCCCCAACCGAGACACACTCAAGGTCCTGCTGGATTTTCTGGCAAACGTAGCTCACTACTCAGAAGACACACAGGACGAAAAGGGCGTTCAAGTGAGTCAATACTTTAGAACGGAAAAAAAACTAAACGCTTCCTTTTAACAAATACAATGTTTACAGACACTCTTGCCAACAATGAAGATGTGAGATTAGGGGGATTTGGGGAAAAATTGAGAAATTAAAGTATTGCTTTGCATGTGGGGTTAGCCTGAGGTTGAGCGTGGTTTCAACGAGCGACGCAAGAACAAGGATCAAAATGATCCTTTTTCCTTGTGCTTCTTTCGCCCTTTCTCAGTGTACTTGCGCTGTTTTTGAGTCACTCGTGAAAACCAGTATTTAGTCTTCCAAAGGTTGGCATGTATGATATCTCGCGTCTTTTATAGCCACTGCATAGCCAACCTGCCAAGGAACCCTGTGATATTTTTCTTGAAAGTTCATGATGCCGAGTGAGTGCAGAAAACAAAGAATACTGTCTGCCAAGTTTTTTTAACCAGTCCCAGTCTTTCAACGTTCAAAGTGCTCTTTTTCACTAGGTTCCAGGAAATCAAATGACGTCAAGGAATCTTGCCACTCTGATGGGTCCAAACATTTTGCATAAGGTGAGCGACTTCTGAACTCGGTGTGCTCAATGATTTGGCGCACTTAGTTTGTTGCCAATGAGCTCTTTGCACGGGAACTGGCACGAGCTTCAAAACGAGGCTGACCTGGCAAAACTGAGAATGTTACCTTGGAAATTTTTGCATGCAATTCCTCAAAATAAAACATGTGCATATCCTCTGAGGACGCCTTGGTGCTTTAGAGCGATAAGAAACTCTCTTGTGCCATGTCTGGCGATTTTTGTGCCAGGTTAGCCTCACTTTTCAATCCAAGATGGCGGCACCGTGCAAAGAGCCCATGAAACACAGCCAAGAAAGCAACGTTAATACAGTACTGAACTTCCTGAGGGGAGAAAGGTTTGGGTTGAATCGATTAGTTGACATTGCAGAGTCAGGAAAATGAAAAACTGTATGGTTGCGTGGTCGACAGGTCAAAGGCCAGCACCATGATTTCTTAGTTGAAGACTTGGCGCGTGCTGAGGAGCGAGAGGAAGTGATTGACGTGGTTCAAGAAATGATCGAGCATCGCACGGAGTTGTTTAAGGTGGGGAATTGATGAACGTACTGTTGTGTTCTGATGTTGATGAATGAGACAACCATTTTTGCGCGATACATTGTCCATTAAGTTTCCAGCACACTAGCAGTCATGTGGCAGAGACATGTCACAGCGACAAAAACGCCTGCCGTACACACACGGGGGCCAAGGACCTGTCCCCAGGGACCTGTCCCAGTCTGAACTAATCGAGCGCAGCACCGTACAAACACGGGTGGAACTTCATGCGACATGTCGCAGGACGTAATTTCTGCAAATTTCGTGTTGCACTAGTTGAAACATGTTAGTTCAGAAAGTTACATTTAGTTTGTAGCTTTTTTGTTTTTGCTTTTGTTTTGTTGTTTGTTTCTTGTTTTGTTTTCTACGGTGCAAGTTTCTTGGACAAACTTGTTGAAACTCATGTAAATGCGGTCAGTTTGTTGCCGTTCTGAAGTGAAAATAATGGAACTCAAACATTGGTATCTCTCACCAGTCTAGTTCTCTGAGAGAACCTAACTTGTTATCTTTTATCCTGTTCTTAGATTACAGCCGAGAATTACCATGAGGTCCTGGTACACCTGCTGGAAAGTGATTCTGAAATCGTGGACTTAATTTTGAAGCGAAAGACTAGTAAATCGAAAATAGCAAGGTATTTACTTTATTTACTGAACTCATAGTGAGAAAGAGTCATATTTAACGAAATCAGCTACATAGTTACCGGCCAGTTACGTGCGACAGAATTCAAGTATGTTTTTCGTGTAGGAAAATTGGCCCAGCTTGTAATTTAGACAGGACTTGCAACGTACGAGTACCGATGTTGTTTTTCAGATGTACCAAGTAGGGGTAAGTGGTATAGATGCTGCCCCACAACTCAGCCCAAAACATTTCAACTTAGAACTTTTAACAGAATGGAGAAACTCTGAAGGTAGAACAACAATTGAATACCGATTTCTTCGAAAAGGCGCTGTCGTGTTTTAAACGCAGATTTTTGCTTTCCTCGAAGATAACAATAAGAAGGAAAAAAAAAAAACAGAGTGATGAGGAGAAACTGATTGACTCCTTTTATTTTCCAGCTACGAAGTAGATGAGGTATTTCTTCAAATTGGTGACCGCAAGGAGAATGGACGGGATTCTCGTGTTCGCACCGTTGGAGAACCTGAGCGCCCATTGTCACGTGCGGCCAGCGCCCCTACGTCCCGTCCCTCGTCAAATTTAGCGAACTCCGCGCCAAAAGGCGAGAAAAGGAACGCTCGAGGGTCGCACAGTCCCGTACCTCCTGTCAGAAGCCACTCGCTCAGCCAACAGGAGGCGATTTTGTATCGAAACAGAATTTTCAGTAGGATGCATTCCTTCTCGGCCGAAAACAGTGGTGGGAATTTGGGCGGTAGTTTCCACAGCAGCTATCGAGAAAACAGGAGAAGAACGCCGCCCCCAATGAGGGCGGCCCGAGTTTATAGATACGGCGATACATCCCCACAAGCAACCAGCGAGCCTCCATCGCCTGCGCTCTCCTCGACTTCCTGGTCAAATTACTCCACTCCTCCGTCATCGCCCTCGGGTTCAACGCAATACGTGTCAGCGGACTCGTCGTTGTCGCATTCTCCGTTGGAAGGTTCGTATTTCGGCGAAGAGACACCGACGAGGGCCCGACTTACGTGTATCCTAAACGAGGTCGGGGTAGAGGTGTCATGTGACGAAACTAATTACAGCGAAAGCAAGCCACCCACGGACTTCAATCATTTTAGAACACAGGACGTACAACTGGAAAGATGGACTCAGTGGGAATCCATAACCCAGCAGAACAAAACTCAGAGGGAACTTGAGCAAGAGACTCTGGTGTAGGGATGTTATTCCAAGAGCCAAGATGTCGTTGGTCCCAGATTTCTAAATACCTTTCTAGTTCAACTGGACGTCATTTTACACAATGCAACGCAAAAAAATAATAATAAAAGTGAAAAAAATGAAGAGAAACTCCCAAGAATTCCTCGACTTCATATATCAATACGAGTTAATGTGGCATTTAAGGCAAGAGGACCACATTCATTCTTGTTATCTGTTCGTAGAAAATGGTCATGTTTTAGCTTTTCTATCAAGAACTATCTGTTATTTATACTGGGGAATACGACTGCATGCAAGAACTACATATCTGTTCTTCATACCTTCTCGAAAATGGAAGGCTAGATAATCAGCTACACTGTGTGTAGAAAGAGTTTCGCCTGAATGGACGACTTTTTACCGTAATTTTAAGAGATCTGTAGATCATAGCAATAAAATCTCTGTCCGGTAGTTGTATAGGTGAATATTTTTATACTATATTAGAAGCTTGGTGATTTTTGCATGCCAGGTATTTTACTATTTTACATGCCAGGTATTTTAGACAAGTGTAGATATACAAAATCGAAAATAATTGTCAGTGTGTTTTTGAGCGACAGAGCATTAAAGCAGTGTTCTCAGTCCCTGTGTCTTCGTAGTTAATTTAAGCAAATGGTTGCCGGGCAACGTGCGAACTACGACACTAACTGGAATAATCGCACAAAGTCTCAGACTGTTTTACCACAGTAGTCTCGGGAACCTCTTGTGATGAATGGTAAACTCGGTGTACGTCGCGGAAGCCGAATATTTTATGAGGGCTGAGTTTTTTCGGACAAACCAGGAAAAATTGTTAATTTACTGGGTAGCCGCAAGAGACCATATTAAGGTAAAGATCTTATGGTCTCTTGGTAGCTGATATAAGCCAGCTGGGGTCATCAAGAGGTTTGGTCAGCCTGTACTCTTACGATTGTACAAAAAAAAGCTTCCCATGCAATATGGTATACTGGTGTTGACCAATAGTGACTGTGAGTCAATGTGTTCATCTAGAAGTGTAACACTTGACAACAAAGAGTCTGGAAGAAAATCAGTGTATGTCAGGAGCAGCAACTATGTCGCAATAAGCCACTTTCACAGTCATGCGCAGTTCGTGAAGCGCAGATGCTCTCAGCGTAGATAGCCGATTCTTTGGTCATAATGCAATCATGTAGAAACAAGACCAAGCTCTACGAGTAAAAAGTGCTATTTGCTACTGCTCACTCTTTGTCGGTCTGGTACTCTTGGGATCGCAGCCAGGCTGACCCAGAACACACGATTTCGGCCAAATTCCCCGCGAGTACTCTACAAAATCGTCCCGTCTGGCTTGTAGTTCCTCATTCGGCCTAGCCTGCGTAGCAAGCGTTTCCGTAGGTTTCTGAGCGCACACGACGACTTTTTCGATTTCGGCCACGCGAAAAGTCGTCGTATGCGCTCAGAAACTACATTCGGCCCCACTCTCCCTTCGGCCATTTTGCAGGCACGGTCACATTAACTGGGCACGGTTACCAAGCAGAGCACGAGGTGAAGGTTTGTTGTTTGTGCTCGAGATTTCCTCGGCTGAAAATGTCGTTTCGTGGTCGTGGCGGTGGTCGAGGCCGAGGCGGAGGACGTGGATTTGGTAGAGGTGGCGGTCGAGGAGGTGGCCGAGGTGGTGGGGGTTGGGTAGACTATGGTCCACCAGAGCATGTTATGGGTGAGTATGTGTAAACTCGGCGCGAATCGGTCTTTATTGATCTGCATTATCAGGTTCATTTCTGTTTCTGACAGATGTCTATGTCTGATAGTAACAAGGAATAAGATCAGACGATCCGAACACCACTGGCACTGACAACAGAACACTGAAAGCCACGTTTTCGTAACATTGTAGAATCACGGATTTAATCACGGGTAAATTGCATGTTACAGAGACCAGTCCGCCGTCTATCTGAGCCATCAAGTCATCTAAAAGAATGTTCTAAGACATGGCCTTAGTTAGATCATTTTCTAAATTCATCTCCTTGATTGGAATGTTGTTGTGTTGTTATTTTCGCAGAACTTGGTCAGTTTATGCATTCTTGTGAAGGAGATCTGGTTTGCAAATGCACAAATGAGAAGATTCCGTACTTCAACGCTCCAGTTTATCTTGAGAACAAGTCACAGATTGGAAAAGTGGACGACATATTTGGACCTATGTCAGAATTTGTATCCTTTTTCTCTGTTAGATCCTACATTAATGGCTTTGTGCATCAGGTAAATACCAAGTGTAGTAGGTGTCAGCTGTGTCCATCAATGAACTAAGTTTTTAAGATTACACACACACTCCAAACTTGATGGGCCAGTTACCTAAAATATGTGATTATATGTTTGGCAACACAAGTGAAGCTCTGCAGTATACAATAGCTTTGAAGAGCCACTCCAGCCAAGTGTAGTATATAAACGTGTAAGTGCCTTAACCTCGATGCCAAACACAGTCACATAAAAGAAAAGTTGAAATTGACAGTTGCGGCCTGCAGCCGAAAGCTCTCAAAGTGTATATTTACAGATTTGTTCAGATCTATTTATAAAAGTAGTAGACAAGAGAATTTAGCATAAAACTTAGAAAGCTTCCAAAGCTTTACTTGCTCTGACAAAGGGCTAGTGCTCAAAACATCAGCTTTAAATTCTTTTATGCTGTCTAGCTTTCACACATCAACCCTTAGTTGATTCATTTAACGCATAATTATTCTTTATGCCAATGCAGTCAAAATCTAGTCCTCCTTTGTTATAGTTTTCCTTTTGTACATGTAAGCTAGGATTTGTTTGGGCATGTTTCTAATAGTGGCCATGAGCAAACAGTGCAGTGGGTGCTTTTAAAGTTAGACTAGAAAGCCTTATGCCAAACTAAAGCCATCATTGATCATCATTATCAGCACACTAAAAATGTTTCACACCTTCACCCACTGCGTGCAATATGTGAAACTGTGTGTAGGTTTTCACCGCAGAGGCTGCCAGCTTTTCATACCTGGGAGTGGAAATTTTTGCAGCTACACACTGAAAAAGAAGAAAAAGTCAGTTGTAAATTATCTTCTCTTTTTCATGTAACTTATTGTTCCTTAATTAACTGGTGTTAGTTTTTTTCAGTCAAGTTAAGTGCAGATATGAAAGCTTCATCTTTTAATAAAAATCAAAAGGTAAGACTAGCAACCAACCTTTAATTAAATATGTTTTTTGTGTGGTTTACCACACTCATTTATCAAATGCTCTGTCATCTGAGCTACAATATTAATAGCCTGAAAATCATGAGGAATTTACTAATAAGTATAAACATATCATTTTATTTCAGTTTTTTATTGATCCTATGAAGCTATTGCCACTTGCACGGTTTCTTCCAAAACCTCCAGGACAGAAAGGTAATGCATTCCAATGACTTGTGTATTTCTTGTCTCACGATGCAAATTGTCTTACCAGCTGAAAAAACCTGCATGAATGATGTAGTGAGAACTGATCAGCCATTAATGCAAGCTATGAAAAGCCAGGTTTTTCCATACTGACAGATGTCAACAGTAATGATCACCTGGGGTAAACCCTTTCGCTCCCAAGAGTGATTACAGATTGTAATTTCTCACCAATTGTCATATAGTTATCATACAGTTTTGATGCCTTGCTCCAGATCAAATGCCAGTTCTCACTACATTACTCTTATATTTGCTCCTAAAAAAGATGGGAGAATCTCCATTTTGAGCTTAGGAACATCCTTGTTTGCCCTTGCACAATCAAGCAACAAGAAGTGTGCTTTTAAGAAATGCAAAAGCAGTTCCCAGAAAGGGTGGATAACAAAGAAAAGACCAGTAGTGTGCAAGGTTACCTTTCGTGAAATAGTGAATCCAGTATTTGCATACAATACTTTGTTCTGTGCAGTCTGCAGTTTATGACTGTTTCTCTGTTTTGTTGTAGGTCCTCGCGGAGGAGTGGGAAATGGTACAAGTTTCCTTGCTACTTCTTTTGTGTTATTGCAGTTTTCCTATGCAAGTTTTCATCATTTCAACAATATTTGACTGACTGTTTGTTTGTTGACAGCTCGCGGTTTCCGTGGGGGTCGTGGTGGCCGCGGCGGTGGAGGTTTCCGAGGCAGAGGAGGTAGCAGAGGGGGTGGGGGTGGCTTCAGAGGTCGTGGTGGTGGCGGCGGCTTTCGAGGGAGAGGAGGAGGTGGTTTCAGAGGTAAGAAGTAACATTACATGTTTATTCACAATTTTGAGCACAACAACTACAGTGCATAGTTACATTACAACAAGCCTTAGTTTCTCTACTCAATCTGGTCTCGAAGCAAGTCTCAGACGAGCTATTCGGATTTAAAAGACGTTTACACAAGTTTTGATGAATCTGAATCGGAGAAAACGAACCCAGGGACCCTGTATAAACGCACGGATCTAACGTATAATTTGTTTCAAAACAATTCGCTTTAGTGAACAGGATGCAGTGTTTAATGATCCTGTATGTCTCAAAAAAGAAAAATCAATGGAGCAAGTTTTCCTCGTACTGTACCACTGGTTTTTGAAGTTTAGTTTCTGATAACCAGCATTCCGTTTTGATAAAATTGTGAAGTTCGAGACTAGAGCTTCTCAAGTTACTTTTCATGTCATTCCTCTCTTTAGTTGTCGAAAGTTTTCTGACTTTTCAAAAAGATAACTTTTGTTTGTAATTTATCGTGATACAGGTCGCGGACGGTAAATGGAGAAGAAGCTCAAGAATGCGCAGAACAATCGTCTTTTATGTATTTATACACATGATTATTAAATGGAATTTTCCATAAAATCCGGTTCTGTCTTGTCTCTTTTCTTTCCATCTCGCTATTTTTCTCTCTGTTGTATGATAAACCAACAAAAAGGCGATATAGGAAAGTTAAAGGCCATTGAAGAAAATTAAGGCCCCACGAAAGGCGCTTAATTTCCTACACCGATTTTTTAGTTGACTTATCAATATTATTTACCCACCGACGCAGACTAAAACTAGTTTCACAAAAACAAGCATTCTGTTTGTTTGTTTGTTTGTTTGTTTTTTAAGTCATACACGCGTTTTGTCCACACACACTCGTACACAGCACGCACACAAATCGCTGTTCAGTTAGCGCTTGACAATATCCTCGTTTTTGCAAGGCTTGGGTACGAGATTCGCGTCGTGCCTAACGCGATTGTCCAGACCCCGCCATTGGTGCAGTGACTTTTGTTTTGGCGGGATGAGCCCGCGATAGAACGCACTTCCCGTGCTCGTCTGGAAATGCACTGGGTCACGTGACTGTCCTACTCTTGTTCCCGCGCGAGTTCCTGTGCGTGTATCAGTGTGTGTTTCCGCGCGCGTCCCCGACCGCGTCTGGCCCCTGCCATTGAAAATCTCTTCCATTCTAGCTTGGTCTTGTTCGGCCTGCAGTGAGGTATAATATGATGATAGTTATACTGCATTGGACATTGGACTTAAAATACAGACTTTGTTTCAGTCAATGCACACGGTCGCCTTATTGTCCGAGTTTCACTTTGTGTGGCCCAATGCAAGCTCAGTCACCGATATCGGCTTACTTCAGCGGATTGATATAGTAATTAGGTTATACGATCTTTATTATACATCTCCGTTACTGTCTTCTGGGGTCAAGGCAAATATCGATTAATGGAGCATAGTAAACAAACGTTCAAACAAAGGGACGGTTATTATATCAACTAAGCTCAACTCAATCCGTTTCTGGCTAATGTACTTTGCAGCCAAACGATAGAATATTTAGAGACTAAAATCAAATCAACAACCTGAAAACACAACCAGAAAACGTGATGTCGCGTTACGTCACGTGATGCCGCGTTTTGACCGTATCTGCCAGTGTTGTTGAACGCTAAGGTTGTTTTCCTTGGTAGCATGAATGTCAATAACTT
Source organism: Plumapathes pennacea (assembly GCA_964036295.1). NCBI lineage: Eukaryota > Metazoa > Cnidaria > Anthozoa > Antipatharia > Myriopathidae > Plumapathes > Plumapathes pennacea. The sequence continues at coordinate 34,523,474 of OZ038462.1, forward strand.
GTGTAAGGTTTGTCTTCCTTTTGTGGCTGACCTTGCCTCTAAACGTCACCTTCAATTCACATTCTTCATAATGACTTCATAGTTACCTTTTTGGTGGCCAAACGTTCTAAAGCATCATGCTTTCTCTCGATGACCCTTTGGCGTCTTTGAGCTTCTTGATGAAATGCGTGAGGCATTGCTGATCAAATCCGTGCCCAAGTCAGTTGCTAGCGTCACAGTCTTGGGCAATTGAATCTTAGTGACACCATAAGGTCCTTCAAGGGTTTATTGATACAATAGACTTTGAACTTGGATTAGTATGAACAATAAGTGTCCTCAGGGAGATCCTTAACACCACCACTGTTTGTTTGGCATAAATAATTCACTTAGCACTAAATTTTCCTGCTAAAACGTGGTGTTTATTGTTGACAGAGTACTAATGCGTTTTCACACTGGTAACAAAAACTGCGCTTGTAGAGCGATTTGCGAGCACAGTAACTGACCCTAATATAACTGCTGCGAAGCGACGATGTGTATTACAAAAAAAATAATGACAGAATTACCTCCAGCTGATAAAAATGCTTTTGGTTTCGTCTTAATAATGCATGTGCTCGTGTTAAGGAAGATTACTCAAATACCAATAAGCGCCTCGGATTCGTGTATCACAAACAAAGGATGGATTACTCCCGATTATTTGATAGAAAAAAACAAGGGGTGATGAGTGTTCCGTCAGAGACGAAGCGGAGCCTCAAAGCGCGCGTCTTGCAGGTGTTTCAGAGTGAAGTGCACAAACACGAATTAGCCGTTCTTTTGCCTCGCCATGGCTCACGCGTATCATCTGGAGGCCCAGCGGAAACAGAGAATTATCGATCGGAAACACACGGCTTTGGCTCGGATTGCGATAAGAAGGGTAAGCACGCACTGATCGAACGACGGACGCACGATCAGATCAGATTCGAGCAAAATCTAGTGAACTCAGCGTTCCCGGTTAGTGAACTGTTTAAAATATATTTTGCGGATTTAGTTGTGCTATGATATGGACGCATGGGAAAGACAACGCGGTGAATCAGTAGCCTTCAATTGTGACACCGCGGCACTTCAGAGCTCAGTACCGACCGCTAACACAGTGTACTGGAAATTTTTTTGCGAGACAATGCTTTTCATAGATATTTTTTTAATGATTATCTTTCCTCGGTGTTTTTCTCCACTCTTCCATTCCCGCAATTGATTCATTCATTCTTTTATGAAAAGGGGCGAAACTGAAAATGAGGGAACAGTGCCATGATATCGACAAAACGAAATATCTGAAGCATCGTTCCAACAAAAAATAATATAAACTACAAGACGTGTAAACGCCCTACCAAGTTGGAGTATTGACAACTATAAAATTGCATCTACGAACCGCATACCAGTCGTCAAGGAAACCCCTCGCCCAGCATGCCTTGCGGTCGCAATTACTCCATAGAAACAATAATTTATAGCGATCGGAAGTATCTGAGTTGTGTGGTTCATCATGGCCATAGCTTACCACATGGAAGCTTTGCGGCGACAGAGAATTATCGACAGAAAGCATGCAGCCATGGCAAGAATTGCTATTTTCCAGGTACTAGTTTGATATGGCTCGCGATCGTTTCAAAGTCCAGGTTTTGCTCCGGCGTTCGATTTGTGTACCATTTCATGCCTTGCTGAATAGTTATTTTCAAGGGTTATGCTTCATTCAATCTCAAACAATAGCAGATAGATAGAGTAAAGGTTTTGTATATGCAGCTGTATTCTGCTGACAGTTAAGTGTATGCCTTACAATTGCTGAACCAAAATATGAAATTCGGTGCCAGCCATCTTTGTCGCACGTCTTCATTTAACGCAATTGTATGCATCACTTTCAAGTTTGAAGAAGCTCGTATACATTTTGTTTGTCTGAAGTAATGAAGCCTCTTATATTTGTCTTGTTGTAAGTTTAGTTTCTCTCCCACTTCCAGTCGCCACTTTAAAAGTAATAATTATTTATTGATGTTCGATCAGCTTGTCTTCTTGGATACCGATTTTAAAAGTGTAAACAGCTTCACAAATCATAATCTAAGAGAATTTTAACCTTAGCACCGGTTTGCTATATTGCATATTCACTGTGCTGCCTTGACTGCCGACCTTCGAACCCAGATTTTTTTTGGGAGGGGGAGTACTCAACTGAAGTTTGGATAGAGCAGTTTCACTGATGCCTTCAAAACTTGACCCTGCTCAAGACATACAAAATTGGCAAATTTCACACTACAGTGGAACCCCATCAATAGGGCCACCATTGGGACATAAGAATCTGGTTGAGGGTTTTCAGATAAGAAAATGACTGGCTGTTTGTTCCACGGGACAAAACAAAGTGGCCATAATAATGAGGTGGCCGTAATAATGATCACACGATAACGACAACAAAGGATGCATCTATTCATTGAGCAGAGCATTGAATTTCTTTTCTAACTCACCCTGGGAACAGCATGCATGTAACTAAGAAAAGATGACAGTGTTCACAAGACTATAAAATGTAAAATTGTATACCCTGTGGGAGAGAGGACCCTGTTTAGCCCCCCTCACCAATCTTCAACATTGTTTCTACAATAGATGCACTTTGATACTCTCTGGTTCTCCTTTCTAAATTTCTCCACCTTGATTACTTGTAGATACAAAAATGTATTTTAAGCAAAAAAAAAAAAAAAAAAAAAAAAAAAAAAAAACAGATTCTAAAAAGCTATAGAAATAATCAGATGAGAACATAATAAAAACACCAGATTTGATGACCAATGCCATTCCAAAACCTTTTGTTTGGAAAATTACCTGTAACTCAAACAAAGATGCCTGTTTTGAGCTAAAGGCAAATGACTCTTCTGCTGTTATTTCTGGCCATACTGCAGTGTATGCTAGTTGAAATTACTTTCCAGGATTGTGTAAAAAAGTTAATTGCTTTGCTTTAAATTTAATATGAAGAGAGGTCTCATAAAAGTAGGGATTTTGGTTTATCTTCTACCATCAAATTGAGTTTTAAACCAGTAGACATTTATCACAGTCACAGCTAGCTTATATAAAGCTTGGCCAAAGACAAACCAAAATGTCGCAAAGCGCTGTTATTTCGAAATCATAATTTTTACAAGGTTAGGTTTTGTATGGCAGAATTGACTTTATGTGCAACCTTGCCCATCCACTTAACAAAACTTATAAAAAGTACAGTTTTGAAAATAGCGGCACTTTTTTTTTGCAGCATTTTGGTCTGTGCATGACTCTGAAAATGTCTGTATTAACAAATTTTGCTATGCTTTTTCTAGTAGTGTCTTATTTTTGCCTTTGGTCAAGCTGTCATTACTGAAGTTTATTTATTTGTTTTTATGCAGGCAGAAGATGAAAGGTTGAAAACTGAAGCAGAGCAGCAATATAAAATGATTAAACAAGAGCAGGAAGAAACTAAAGCAAAGGAGCGAGAGTCTTACTTGAAGAGTATGGGAAGAACTGGCAAAAGCAAGCAAGGATTGATCAGTGCAAACTACACACAGATGCTGGAGGAACACAAGAAGGACATCTCTCAAAAAGATCTCAGGCACCAAGAGAAAGTGTTGCGTGATAACTGTCTATATATGGGTCATGTCAATGAGTATTTTATGGCTTGAAAATTTCACAGTTTCTCATTTTAAAGTGCAGCCATGTACTTTTTTTACAGTTTTGAAATTATGCATTTTTAAAGAACTGAAGTTCCAGAATTTTTTTTAGAAACATTTATAACTGAAAGCTTGCAACTTTCGTAAGTCTCACCAAAAACTGTCGCAAGTTGTTACTTTTGTACAGTGTTCACTTTGAAGTAATGTATCTGCAAGTCAGTCAAATCGAATCTAAACAACTCAACAGACACTGATCTTTTGTTTATGGATTTTTTTTTTGTGTCAAACATTACTGAACTGTTGATTTTCTGATATTATGCCACTTAAGAGTTCAGACAATCTGTTGCTATTTCATTGGTTGAATGAGTATTGCTACAGAAGATGTATTTCATAATTTATTAAAATGACATTTTATGAAAAGCAACATTTCTCAGATTGGTGCACTGAAAAGCTTAGAGCCGTTTTCAAATGACTAAAAGTATAAAATTGTGTGATTGCTTTTGTTTTGCTCTTGCTATGTCTTTTGGATTGGTACAAATAAGGGCACGTTCTTTTGGCACTATTCCGTCTATTCCTATTCCGGGATAGGAATAGCAGAATACACGGAATACCAGTTCCCAAAAGAAAAGATCTGCGCTATTCCAAAAACAGAATAGCTGACGTGATAGAATACGGCAAAAAATACCAAAAGAACACGATTACTGGCTATTTTGTCTATTCCGTCCAGGTTGAGTATGCTGTAGGTAAATTTAGCTTAGTAACCCACACCCATCCACCCACACTCCCAGAGAGCTCAGCTCCTGCATTCCCCTTGACCGATCGGGGTCCAGGTCCCCCGCCAGATGGGTCCGGCTGCTAATCGCACTCTCACTAGATCCACTACAAGCAGAATTTAGATAGTGATAGAAAGTTGTCTCATTTCTAAACTCTTCGGAAGATTTGAAGTGATTTTGCCAGACTGACGTCATGGTGAGTAGGGAGGGGCATTAACTTCAAGTTCGCGGGACTGGTGCGTACGGACTGATGACACGAAGTTTACGGGACTGGCCCCATGCGAGAGATGGAGTCATGTTCATCTAGGACCGGTGCGGGAGAGGCGAGACGGATGCGGGATAGTGGGGAGAGCTGAGCCACATTTCCAGTGTTTACTTGGAGAAACTTCTAATGCGGCACTTGCACAACTCGCGCGTTGCGACCCGTAAAGGTGAGCCCGCACAAAATTAAACCGATTGCAGTAACGACTATTAATGCCTGATTGAGAAAGTCTGACCTATCCATTTGTCTCTATTTACTATTATCATATAGCACAGATAATGGCGCACGCTCAGATTGGTCAATTTACCGGTACATCGCATAAAGCTGGTGTTAAACTGGTCGATTTGCAACGCCGATTTGCTCCAAATTCGCGCAACGGTGTTGCAAGTTTATGAATCGCTTTCAAAAACTTGCAACGCGTTGCAGCACTGCAAACATCGCGAAAAATCGTTCGCAATGGGGTGTTACACCTGAACAATTTTTAGCGCAACATCGTATCGTTGCAAATCGTCGTTGCAAATCGACCAATGTAACACCACCTTAAAACTTTCAAGAAACGTTCCTGGGACTATAACGATGGTTTTGAAATACAACGACAAAAACCATGGGCTTGATATACCATGTGTGCTATTTTACAACATACATTATACAACGACAAAAACCATGGCAAAACGTTTCCTTATATTCCAAGGAAGCATGTCTGAAAATTACAAGAAATTTAATTTTAGCTCAAAATCGGTCATTTTTGAGAGAAAGTTAAGGCTGTAGCCCAAGCATTTTTGTATAAATGTTCATTTTCGACCAAAGCTCAGAATCAGTTAAAAAAACAATAAAGAAATAAATTCAAAACAAATTCAAAACAAATCGAAAATATCTTATGATTCGCCCAACATTCGCTAAAAAGCGCCCGCATCACACGCAATCGAGAGTGGTTAATCGGGAGTGGTAATCGAGAGTGGGAATTGTGAGTGATCGGCAGTGGTAATCGGGAGTTGGCAATCGGCAGTGGTAATCGGCAGTGTAAATTACCACTCTTGATTACCACCCCCGATTACCACTTCCGAATTCACCCCCGATTACCACTCCCGATTATCACTCACAATATTTGTTACTACTCCCGATTGTAGTGGTAATCGCAGGAAAAAATTATAAACAGATTCAAAACAAATTAACAAATATCTTGTGACTCTCCCAACATTCGCTAAAACGCGCCTGCATCACACGCTCTGAAGTCTGAAGTCCTACCGAGCATAATTCAAGCATAATCATCGTTCCCCGAGCATAATATTGAGCATAATTCACGATTTTTGCGAGCACCGCCGGCAGGTATAATTCGCCAATTTACAAGCATAATTTATCCAAGCCTACACTGAGCCTAGTTTGGCAAACTGATTACATAGCAACCTAGTTCCCAGGGCTTTTCCCTTTTCAAAAAAGGGAAAGCCCTGGGAACGAGGTTGATTACAAAAGTAATACACTTTATTGTCTCTTGGGACAATCAGTTTTCATAAATTGAGTCGATTCATTGTCTTCATGGTATTTTGCAATGCCTGTCGCATGAAAACAAAACGCATTTAACCCTTTATTACCAAGCTCAAGATGTAAAAAGAGAAAATGTATGAATGATGTAGTGAGAACGGATAGTTTAATCAGCTTTCATCGATCTGAACAAGCTATCGAATGCCAAGTTCTCCCGACTCTATGATAAATCTCTAATGAGAGACTGAAAAAGGAAATTGAAGTTAATCACACTTGAGAAAAGGGTTAAGATGTAAATTCACAGCAGCCTCATAAACTAATAAAAATATGGTCACCTTGGCAGAGGTGCATGTATGTTGCATTGGATGTGACAACTGTGAAATTAAAGCAAACTTTACATTATTTAATTAATTGCGAAAAGCTAATGCAGGTCTTTTGTTAACGTAAAATCCAATTACCAGGGTCCTATTGACAAGGGTATTAATGCCAGCTTGTTAAATTCAATCCATCGCCAGCACTCGGCGTTGCACAAGACGTGTAGATCGGCGAGATGACCAGTCAAAGAAATATCGCACAGAAAACGCGTACGAGATCAAACCAAGACGTGAAACAACATGTGGCAGAAACATCAATCAAGATTGCTTACAACGGGCAAGAACATACAGTTGGGTTTCCCTCAAATGCCGACACAATGACAATCTGCAGGGCAATCAAGAAATGCACCGGCGTGAAGGGTGCGTTTTTTGTTCAGTTTGGAGAGCGCTCCAACAACTACATGCATTCTTCAAGTCTTAGTGGATCGAACCTGGCCAGAATTGTCGGGAAACCGTTGGAAATTCGAGGAGGGGGATGTAAGTACATACCATTTATGTATCTGCTTGCGAAGAAAGTTAGTGACTACACAGAGTTACAATACAACCTCGTTATTTCGAACTCCCCGCTATCTCGACCACATTACAATTTCCCTCGAGAATGAGTTTAGTAGAAATTTCCCATGACACGCAAAGCAAATACATCCTTAGATATTGTGCATACGTAATATTTTTTAAGCGTAGCCGGCACGAGTAAGCCTGGGAAGTAGCCTCCACACCTTCTCGTATCTTCTTCAGACTGTTGATGCACGAACAATCAGAATTTCTCACGAAAAATGTTTTATTTAAAAATGCAGGCGTTTTGACTGAATGCAGACTAAATGACAGACTAAATGCAGACGTTTTGCATTAGATTTGTCATATTTTCAGCGGTCGTTCTTGAGATAGGGAAGAAATATAAACCTACTATTATGGGCTCTTTCGTGTGAACATGATGAGATGTGTTTAGTGGTGATGATCTGGCCTTATTTCGCTAGAGCGGTTGCATAATGTATGATCAAAGCTTAATGCTGAAACGGTTGATATGCTCCCAGGAAACCTTCCTGGAGCATATCCGGTATTTGACCAAAAATGACCATTTTCTGAAAAAATTCACATGTTTTATTTTTCTTAAATACGGGCGATTTTGACCAAAGATTAGAATCCCTTGGACTTTTCAGCAAATGTTTCGTTGTACTAGATACATATGTTTTGTAATAGATTTGTCATAACATCAACGGCCGTTGTTCAGATAGGGAAGAAATACGAGCTATTGCTATGGGCTCCTTTGTTTGAAAACGATGTGTTTCGTGATGATCTGTCCATATTTCGCGGCAAAACGATATCATCAAACGTTATCCTAAAACCGGTGAAGTACTCCCAGGAAAGTTTCCTGCAAAAATGCATGGGCAATTTTTATCTAAAAGATTTCCGAGAAACAGGAACCCTTGAAACTTTCAGGTATATACTTTCTGGGACTATAAGGACATTTTCATTGCAATAAAATTGAATTATTTCTCGTCAACCGTGGCCAAATGTTACACAAAAAGCCTCGTCCGAAAAATGAGCATTGTTCTCCTCCAATAACACGTGCTTTCTTCTCAGCTGTTTAGTACTTGAATTATGGAACTTGGAATTGGAGAACCACACGACATCATGCAATGCAAAAAGTTCACAGAAAGCATTGCCGGACGTTTGAAGAGCCAGAACTTGCATGTATCTTATGCGATTGTTTTCTTTCGTGATTTGTAGCTTCAGCTGGAGTGGTGGGGGAACGAATTATTTATGTCCATTCTCTGGGACTGCAAGCGCGGAGAGGCACGTCGTGTCAATACGCTCAACTGTGACTTTAGCCAAGGGTATGTTATAGGTATAGGGAGTTGATTGTAAGGTGAAGACAGGCAAATTGGGCGCACTGACCGAGGGTAGTGATGAACAAAACAAGGAACTCTCCATGGAATCATCTGTAACTCTTTTTATCGGCGAAAGTCTTTACGCTTTCAAAAGGGCCTGTTTACACTTAGCTCGCTATAATTGGGTCGATCTGTGATCGTTGGTGAGATGGTCGCGCGCTCAAGCTGTCGAAAAACCACTCAGGTCCCGCCCACACCAATCTGTTTTCGTTTGAAAACGCATGCCTATTTTATGCGTTTTTGCTATCCGTTTACATTAAAACGATGGTCAACTTTAAAACGGAGCTTTGTGAAAACTTCCGGTTCCCAAAATGGAAACTGTTGCGTTTTCAAATGAAAACAAATTGGTGTGGATGGGCGACTCGAAAACGGACGATTAGTATGGACGGGCGAAAACGGAGCATTTTGAAAACGCATTATGGTGTGGACGTAGCCTTAGACTGTACACATGCACTTGGCTCTCATCTATAGGCCGCTGGATTAATCTAACTTTCCCCAACAGAAGAGAGGAAGACTCGTCATAATGTGCTAAATATCCTGATGCTTAAAATTCGTGCGAAAAGGAATTTCTGCGGAACAAATATGTGGTTTTTGTTTCAGGGATAAATAAAGGGGGTGATTCGATTTGGTACCACAACAGTCAGAAGCTTAAGCCAGACGTAGAAAAGAAACTGCAAGACATGGAGAAGACACTTCGGCGTGCTGATAGTCCTCCTTGATAAGTCTCCAGCGTTCAGCATCCAACCTGAATTTGCTTCGAAATTACTGACAAAAATTATAACCTGGATTATGCCGGCCATGCGAAGTGATAACGCGTTAAAGATGGTTATACTGGGGTAGTTTAAGCCTTTCACTCCCAAGAGTGATCACTATCAATTTTCTCTTTCAATTTCTCACCAGATACATTGTACAGTATGGAAAACTTGGCCTTTGATAGTGCTCATTTGAAAGCCGATCTAACTATCAATTCTCACTACGGCACTCATACATTTTCTTCCTGAAGGGTTGAGAGAATTTGTGTTCTGAGCTTGGGCGTGAAAAGGGTTCGAGCTTTGTTGTGTTTCTTTTATCTCACCCAGTCCGGTGAAAACAGCCCGTGTCATGGTCCAAACGAAAACAGCCCCATGAATTTCTGTTTCTCTTTTATTTGTGAGAATAATTGCGCTATTTCTGATCATTAAATTTATATTTGATGGCCTATTTGATACTGAAAACTGTTTCAACGCTATTCATTTACTTCCTAAATTTAGAATAATATATCTGATAATCCTCAAAAGCTAATTCGAAGGCAAGCTTACATTCAGTGAGGGATTTGATTTAAATACTCTTCGGTGAGGATGGCTAAATCAAATAATGGATACAAATTGAAAACAGGAAACGGAATGAAATTCTTCAACAAAAAATTAAAAACAATTTTTACAAAGCAAATTGACAAAAAAATTAGGAACTCACCTGCACTAAATCAAATCCCCAACTCGCTTGCGTACAACACTTTACCACATGAATAAATGCCACTTCAAATATCTACAGCCCCTTGTATCTACAAGTCTACTCTGCAGTAGGTTTTGGGTTTTGCAATGGCAATTCTTTATATACTTTTTGACCTTTCTTTAACGCCCCTACTCCAGACTCTCTCGACTGAGGAGGGCGTGATTGACAAGTACAGAGGATAAATAAGAACCCTTTTTAGGCCGAGAGTACTGATACACTCAGTAATATGGGTTTTTTTGCTCAAATAGAGAACAGTTTTCAAATACTACTTGTGTAAACAACAAACTAGTACCAAAACGAAAGCAATTTCTTCTTCGATCAATCGGCATCTGCAAAGACACAACTGACTGACTTTGTTTCGTTCCTCATAAAGGAGCTCTACTCTGATCGGCTGAGAAGGCAAAGACGATGCTCTGATTAGCCGAGAGGACAAAGACGATATGTACTCTAATTGGCTGCGAAGACAAACACGATACTCTAATTGGCTGCGAAGACAAACACGATACTCTGATTGGCTGAAAAGACACGGACAATACTCTGATTGGCTGAGAAGACAAAGACGATACTGTGATTGGTCAGTGCGAGTTGAAAACTTTCTTGGATTCATAGTTATCAAGAAAATCGCTCTATTAACAAGTTAAATCTCGAGCCGTTTTGGCCATGCACTTTTATTTCCGTCACGTTTGAGACCATAGTTAAGAGGACATAACAAAGCCTACAGTGCCTCCAAGAAGACGCCTACACAAGTTTTGAATTTCTTTCTTACTACTACGTAAGACCGAATACTCCCTTACAAACTTGACCATATTCGGACATCATACATTGAATTTACTCGTCCGCGGCTGTGGCGCCGTCCATGTTCACGAAAAATCAAACGGTTGCACATTGGAAGAATGCTACAACAAGAACCTAACAAACACCAAGTTTGGAGCCACTTCAGCCTCACAAGTAACAGTTTGTTGTTGTCGTTGTTTTTTTTTTGTCTTACTGAAAGAAAGGAATGGATTATATATGGCAACTTACTGTACACTATACCTACTATTTACAGTCTACTGTCAGTTTGGAAGCATGGACCATGTGACCAGACACTGTTTCCCAAAATCTTTTGCGTGCCTCGTAGACGAACTGCCCCGGCTGGTAATTATCCCGATATCCCGATGAGGTACATACACTTCAAGTTATTACAACGTTCGGCAACCATAGTCTGGGCTTGTCTTCATAGCAAAGCTACAATAAAAATACAGAACTAAACTATTAGATTTTAGCCAGTAATTTGGCTGCGCCCGAGTCCTTCATTTGTCCTCGATTAATTGTGAAACGAGCGCATAAGTTGTGCACCATAGAAACGAGGCTTGCACATGTAAAACTTTCCCTGAACTAGAAGTTAGACAGCCATAGTGACCACCGCTGACCAACGGATGTGACGTCAAGAACGTATTTCCGCGATGTCGATGGTCGCTCGCTTCATGTTCAATCAGAAAGGTAAAAAGAAGGGCTGCTGCAACTTTGGAAGCTATTTTCCAATATTTCCGAATTAGCTAGTGGGCTCCCAGAATCCAAGTGCCCCCCAAATATGTTAAATATGTTAAATATGTTTAAAATAACACTAATAACTTACTTGACTTACCGGATCTTTTCCGCCACACGTGGTTCTCATCCTACAAGACAAACGAACAAGGGCATCAGGCCAGCACAACTCTGGAAAACTCTCAAATTATTAAATTTCCACTGGTTTGCCGTGGTGTGGACTCTTATTTAGCACGATTTACGTCATCACATGGTCAAAATGTTGTGGACTCACGAGGCGCTTCGCCGAGTGAGTCAACAACAAATTTTGACCATGTGATGACGTAAATCGCGGTAAATAAGAGTCCACACCACGGCAAACCAGTGGAAATTTGTTTTTTACCACAATATTTAGAAATATACAGGAAAGTTTCGTTGCATTTCGCTGCAAAGTGTGACATGCTGGCGTCAGCTGGCATCAGCATCGTTGTCTGGACTCTTATTTACCACGATAAATCGACCAATCAGAGAGCGAGAAACTAGTGTGTTGTGGTAAAATCCCATTTTCACCTCAGACTCAAAACACCACGAGCTAATTATAAGCTTCTGTAGTGTTTCATTTTCTGTACCTTGGCTTTCAGATCGTCGGCAAGCTTTTGCCAGTTCCTCTTGTTATCTCGACACCCATCTCTCAGAGGCTGAAGAACTTGATCGAACTGTGCAAACGCCTGCAAGAGTATGTTCCGCACATGTTTATAAAATCCACCCGAGTCCGATGGACAACTAAGTAATTCAGCTTAACCTATTCACCTCCACTTCGGCGAATAATTGTTTTAGTATATACCACACAAGTTTAATAGCCAACTCCCAAATAGCTATTTTATTTCCGACGAAAGTGGGCAAAAATTGGGCTCGCGCGCCATTTTGTTTTACCGGAAGCCGCCGGGAGGTGAATAGTACTTGATATTCCGATCCAAGGAGAATTATCTGTGCATATTTAAGTAGTTTTTCTTTATTATCCTTCAAATATTTCTTCTCGCAGCGCAAATAACGGCGCGGAAACTCTGAAGCTTTTTAGTGCTTTCTGGAACTGCTTTTTCGACCAATAAATTGATGTCCTCCTCAGTAGTCATCTTGTAATGATTTTTGTGACTAAATAAATAGAAGGTTGTTCGGATATTGTCAGTAAACAGCGTTAGTTCGCCAGGCGGGGGTTATTCGCTGATAACGTCCGCTCACGAGCGGACGTTATTCGGTCACGTGTCACGATTCTACCAATCACGCGCGGGAGGAAATATTTGATGGGTCATAACTACTAATATTCTACGGTAGATATTCTATCATGTTCGTTTAATTTTGCGTTTCAGGTTTTCCGCAAAAAATGTCTTGCTCGGCGACGAAAACAAACACACGTTCACAAGAACAACTATTGACTACGCTAACAAGGAACACTTGCGGACGCGTCACCCAAGTACGGCTTACCTTGTAAATGGGCAAACAAACGCCTTCGATGAAACCCACTTGCATTTTGGGAAGTTCGTCCTTCTTCCTTCTGTCCATCATGGCCGCCGGGGTCTCCTTGAGTTCTATCTGCTCCAGGTCTCCCTGCTGGAAGAACTCCTCAGCCACCAGGTGCGCTGTCTGTGGATATTGGGCCGAGATTAGAGTATGACACCCAATCTTTGACTCCCAGATCAAGATGCTGTATCTCCATTCACAATCCGATCTCAGGATTATGTAGTAGGGTAAGGAGAAACTGACATTGGATATTTTCATGCTGTTCGGACAGCCACATTAAATTCTGACGGTTTTGTGAAAGATTTAAGGTCGTTACAGACAACACAAGAGATGGCTGGAAAAGACTACTGACCCTTTTTTGGACGGGCCAGGGTTTGGTGATCGCCGAGACATCGCAGGCAGTCATCAACATTGACCTATAGAAACACAATTGACCCAACTAATTACTTGAGATATTATAGGACACGAAGGCAACTTAAACCGAAGTCTCTTTCAGTCAGTGAAGACTGACATCATGTATAATCGAGCTGTAATTTATATCGGCTGCAATCAGTTCTACAGTTTACATTTTGACGGAATTCTGTGTGATGACAAAAGGGCATCTATTACGTCATGGATTTTAATTTTTTTATTACAAACGCATAAATTCTTAAATTATTCGGATCTAAAGGACTGTCGACCGCCAGGTAGATTTACCTCAAAAGCTCTTTGTTTTCTGTTGCTTTCCAATCTTGTTCTTCGGCTTCCACTTTCTTGAAGAACTCTCCTCTTTTTCTAAAAAAAAAAAAAAATTAGCGCTAACAAACAAAACAAAACACCCTAACTAACTACCAAAAGAAAAGTGTCACTGCGCTCTAGTTGTCCGGTGAAAGTCGAACACCGTTTAGCACGACACACGTGTTAAGGATACAAGGTGGGATGATGAGATTGCCCCTCAGGTACACAGAAAGGAGCAAAAAGCAACTATGTAACATTCCACAGAAAATGACTGTTATGAATATAGAATCTGCTACCAAGTCAGGAATGAACAGCTGGGAAATGAGTGTATCGCTTTGTGACTGCGTGTATGTACAGTATGTGCGTGACCGTGCGTATACGTACGTGACTGAGTATGTATGTGCGTGACTGTGCATATGTATGTACGTCATTGGTACATGTATGTGCGTGACTGTGCGGCGGTATGTGTGCGACTGTGAATATGTACAGTATGTGCGTGACTGTGCCTTGCGTGTCAACAACAATCAACCCATTCCAACAAACCCTGACGTGCGCATTCCAAGAACAATACTCACTGGAAGTAGAGAGCCAAGTCTGTTGCTATGATACTCGACTCCAACAACTTCATGATGCGGTGGTGCTCCTCCGCGGAGAGAGAGTTGAACAATTCATTTCCCTGGCAACATCAAAACACATCATCAGTAACAACTGACAGATTTTCCGACAAGTTTCGCTTTGACTAGTGCAGCCTTTGCTAGAGCGTCTTTGTCCGTCCGTCTCCCCACGTAACTCAGCTGAGATTCGTCCCAAGTCATGTGAACAATCAAATATTTTCTTTCGCGTATGATTGGTGTAATGATGGCACGTGACAATAAAGCCAAGGTCAACCAGACACCATATTTTTATCACTGAAAAATGTCAGTACACACATGCAAGGAACTAAGGATGAAGATTCAAAGTTATCCGAAGGGACTTTCGTTAATCGAGTCAGATAGCACAAGGCACAAAACATAATAGTTTATCACCAGTGTGACGGCGGTTTACTCACTGGACTGTTAAGGATCATGATGCATTGATCGAAGTGGTGGTGCTCCATGGTTGACGTGGAGTAGAGCTGCGCCAGCGGTGAGGCACTCCTGCGGAAAAACAATACAGACATAGTGACGTATATAAATGAATCTTGGTCTGTTACGAGTCCTGTCCCACATAAGCCTGCGTAGCTGGCGGTCTCAGTAATGCGAGTGAACATTGCGACGTAGCGCCATTTTGTGTTGTGCCAGTGAGAAGGGACTGAGGAAGAGTGACGAAGCTACGAAGGGGAGGGGAGAGGGATTTTGCGATGTCACACGAAACGCATCCTGTTACACGAGGCAATTTTACCTGCAACTTGCAACGCAACGTTGACAGCAACAAAGCATTGCAAGTTGCTATGGGCCGTCAGACGTAGTAAAATTATTGCAGTATATATATATATATATATATATATATATATATATATATATATATATATATATATATATATACAATGCAATGTTCTCCTACTTGGTTTGGAACGAGTTGTTCGTTCCTCGGTGATCAAGGTCATGACACAAGCATGCCGCGATCAGTGCAAGTTTCTCCTCCATGTCGAAAAGCTTGCCAATGGTGTCCCTCTGCAGATTGAAAATACAACGTAAGTGATCTAATTAAGTCTCAGTTAATTACTACAGTAGAACCCCGCTATCTCAAACTCTCAAGGGAAGCGAGAGCTAGTTCGAGATAGCGGGGTTCTACCAAGGGAAATTTCTACCATGTTCATTTCCGGGGGAAATCGGATTCTGTTCGAGATGGCAGGAAGTTCGAGATAACGGGGTTCTACTGTACTTGTCAATAAAATGGACTCACACGTCGACGACCCAAATCAAATGATAAACTAGCGTTCAACTTGGGCGGAGTTTGGCTCCACACTTGGGTCGACTTGCGCTGACTTTGGTTGAGGTCAAATTTTCACGAAAAGTGACCGAATCAGTACTGTAATTCAGTTGAAAGCTTGCGTGCGAGTCCGTTAGGCCGCGGGGATTCAGGTATAAAAATCAAGCACAATACTCGTGCGCCCTAACTTTTAGAGAAACAAATCCACGAGAAATAAAGAATTGCAAGAACAAAACACCAGCTGCTTCAAGGGAAAAACGTACTGAGGAAATTCACGCCATTACCTTGAGAATTGCAAACATCATTTGTGCGACGTTGAAAGCGTGTCTCCAGTTGTGATACGTGACGGGTCTGTAGTTCTTCTTCACGGTAAGAACCCATCTGCACAGGACCTGAGAACAACAATCACTTAAAACTTTCAGAGCCGGCGGCGCGCGCTTACCAAATTTAGCTTCGCCAATCTTATCGTGAGGAGGAGGAGAAAAAAGGAGGGTTACTCTAGTTACTCTAAGATTCGAGAAAGTGGACAGAGTTCACGTATACCGCCAGATAAACAGGTTCAAGTTTTAATCCCAAAAGAAACTAATAAAAACCCCGGA
Source organism: Plumapathes pennacea (assembly GCA_964036295.1). Taxonomy (NCBI): domain Eukaryota; kingdom Metazoa; phylum Cnidaria; class Anthozoa; order Antipatharia; family Myriopathidae; genus Plumapathes; species Plumapathes pennacea. Next base: position 34,539,607 of record OZ038462.1, read on the forward strand.
GTAACAACAGAATACCCCCGCATGTTTCAAGACCCCCTTGAAAACGGTGGATACGTGGATGGGCTGCGAAAATTTTGAAGCTATATATAAAGGATTATATGAAGTGGATACACAATGGAGTAAGACCACCCCTCTCTCTACGTTTTTGGAGCGTTATCGTGCGGTGTAAAACGAGAAATAAGTAGAGGAGTGGTATGTTTTCACTGCGCATCCGCGCCCTATTCAATCTCATTGAATGCCCAAGAAACTTAGGGGGAGGGGTGGTATGTTTTCACTGCGTATCCGCGCCCTATTCAATCTCATTGAATGCCCAAGAAACTTAGGGGGAGGGGTGGTATGTTTTCACTGCGTATCCGCGCCCTATTCAATCTCATTGAATGCCCAAGAAACTTAGGGGGAGGGGTGGTATGTTTTCACTGCGTATCCGCGCCCTATTCAATCTCATTAAATACCCAAGAAACTTAGGGGGAGGGGTGGTATGTTTTCACTGCGTATCCGCGCCCTATTCAATCTCATTGAATGTCCAAGAAACTTAGGGGGAGGGGTGGTATGTTTTCACTGCGTATCCGCGCCCTATTCAATCTCATTGAATGCCCAAGAAACTTAGGGGGAGGGGTGGTATGTTTTCACTGCGTATCCGCGCCCTATTCAATCTCATTAAATACCCAAGAAACTTAGGGGAAGGGGTGGTATGTTTTCACTGCCAATCCGCGCCCTATTCAATCTCATTAAATACCCAAGAAACTTAGGGGAGGGGGTGGTATGTTTTCACTGCGTATCCGCGCCCTATTCAATCTCATTAAATACCCAAGAAACTTAGGGGGAGGGGTGGTATGTTTTCACTGCGTATCCGCGCCCTATTCAATCTCATTAAATACCCAAGAAACTTAGGGGAAGGGGTGGTATGTTTTCACTGCGTATCCGCGCCCTATTCAATCTCATTGAATGCCCAAGAAACTTAGGGGGAGGGGTGGTATGTTTTCACTGCGTATCCGCGCCCTATTCAATCTCATTAAATACCCAAGAAACTTAGGGGAAGGGGTGGTATGTTTTCACTGCCAATCCGCGCCCTATTCAATCTCATTAAATACCCAAGAAACTTAGGGGAGGGGGTGGTATGTTTTCACTGCGTATCCGCGCCCTATTCAATCTCATTAAATACCCAAGAAACTTAGGGGAGGGGGTAGTATGTTTTCACTGCGTATCCGCGCCCTATTCAATCTCATTGAATGCCCAAGAAACTTAGGGGGAGGGGTAGTATGAGGCTCACTGCGTATCCGCGTATCCGGATACGCATACATAAATTTCCAGAGTGTTTTTACCTGGTAATCAATATTAAATATCTCGAGGAGGCGTAAGTCCACAAACATGGCCACTGTAGCGATACATGTCTGCAGGTCATCGACAGAGGAATCATCAAATGCGAACTCCAGTAACTTCAGCGACTTCACAGATGGTAGAGGGAGTTTCTGTGGAAATGTAAGATCACACTAACTTCAGTGGATTAATTAGTATCATCGTTGCTTAAAAAACTGGACCCTGGAATTGAAAGGTTTAAAATGTTCGACGGAAAGGCACCAGTTCAGGAATACAGTCAATCAGATCAGAAGTACACAATGAAAAACCAGCTCTAAAGAGAACTAGATCGACTGCGTCGGAGTGGAGAAATACGTACAACTTGGTAAGGTCGGTGTGTGAAAGCAGTGGACGCCGTCAAAAAATTTGAAGCTGACGTTTCGAGCGCTAGCCCTTATCTGAGCAAATAGGGAGTTATGGGTTAGGAGAAGGTTTATAAAGGATGAGGTGCACTGACCTCAAGGGAAACGTGGATTAGTGGCCAAAGGTCAAGAGCTATTATTAGGTGAACGAAAGAAAATGTAAAACTAGGTAAAAATATATCTAAAAATTGATCAGAAGTATAGGTAGTGTCCAAGCCCCGGAATTCACAAGCGAGTCTACAGTAAACTATTTTAAAGGCAATAACATACTACTATTTACCACAATTTTCTGGGCCTCCTCAAGTGATGCGGTTGCGTGATATGATAAAACCTGCGACAGACAACTTCCATCAATATTCACCCCAAACACCGAAACAGGTTCTACAACATTTAATCCATAGCCTATTCACTGCAACAACTACAAACATACATGCACTATGTGTTGTCTATCGTTATTATTGAGTCATTATTCTATAAAAAGAAGCGTGCTACAGTATGTTGACTTTTATACTTGACAAGGTACAGTAGTTGTAATCTGATTGGTAACAGCGCGAGGATTAGAACTCAACATCACTACTGAAATTCGATTTTGTTTTCCTTCTATGTGAATTTTTTGTGCCGTTTCCTTCATCCTATAAGAGAAGTGAAGCACTTGTCAACGTGCTATGTCGAGTCATAGAAGCAAATGAGAAATTGTTAGCACACTCAGGAAGTGCGGAAAAGCACTCTGCGGTGTCATGCCTTTCCACACTTCTTTCGTGTTCTTACGCACTTCTGTCAGCACTGGCGCAATGCTTTAGTTTTTTTTTTTTTTTTTTTTTTTTTTTGCAAGAACCAAAAGCTTTCTATTCCCTAATTTAGACCTCGTTGTATCGTTATGACTCACAATAGACAAACTTACTTCTAATGCCACTTTCTGCTTGGACATGGCCTTGTTCACATTGTCATACATCACTGTGTTGTGGATTGCCATGCCGCAAAATATCGCAAATGCCTGAAAGAAAAAAGAAGCGGCATCACATAGTTTACATGTACGGCTCCCCCATCCCCCTCACACACACACACACACACACACACACCATTAATTTTTTTTTTTTTCAGGGGAGGGGGGAACCAGAAAGGCTGGTTCGGCTGTCTATCTTAATGGTTTTACATAGTGAGTAAACACCAACCTCAAAAAGTGTCTCATCATTTATGTTGAACGGCAAACCATCAAGCTTATTTAAGAGCTGAACAACACCTGTAGAAACAAGATAAGACCATGCTCAGACCTAAGCAAACACAAAATAAATACAAGAAGTTACTAATCAGCTTGAGCAAGAAGAGGAATCCTTTGGGCGATCAAATCGTCTTAACCAGACATTGCACTGCTTGATGTGGATTTGTGCCGGCCCACTCCAAGCGTTCCCCAAAATACGTAAAGAAATGAAAAAATGTGTACAAGAAATATCGTCATATAGAGTCTAGTGAACTGATTTATCTCGTGTGTAATGTTGACCAACGCCTTCAATATTATAGCTGAATAAACAGCGAACATATTCTGTCAGCAGGCGAGGGACGTTTCAAAATTCGTTGAGTGGCCACACCTTTAGGTTTCATTTGACAAACGTATTTGAAGTTTCACGGGTTGAGTCGAATTTTGCCACAAACGTAAAGTTCCTATGAACAAGAATGTGCACAAGGAATTTTAACTATACGCCATAATTTACAGAATGTTGGATGAGCCAGCTTTCAAGCAGGCATTCAAATGTTGTAAGATTGGCTTGAATCTCAATCTACCTACTCTAAGACAGCTAAGAAGTCTTAGTCTAGTAATTAAAGTATCTCACCAATGATCTCTCCAGACCCATTTTTGATTGGCATGCACAAAATGGTTCTGGTACAGAATCCTGAAGCTTGATCAACCTACGAAATAGAGGGCATTCAAAGAAAAACCAACTTAAGCCCAGAGCGCACAGTTAGAACTGCTGTGGAGCTAGCTCATTTCCTTATGTACAGCAGTAAATCATTAAACTGTGTACTCACTGCTGGATCAAATCTGTCATCTGCATATGCATCAGGGATGTTCAAAGTCTGATGAAAAAAAAAGTAAAAAATTCATCAACCATTATTTCAATGGATACTTTGGCAAAAGCAACACAGTTGTAAATGTGATTTTAGAAACATTGTCAAAGACAGGGGAAGAATACTGGTACTAAGTGAATAAAGGTCTCTAATGTCTTGAAGGGGACAATCTACAGTACTGTATGGGGCAAATTGTCACAGAAAATCTCAAATTATCTTGGTATTATGGTAAACACACCTCTCCAGTCGTAGCAACATGACCTGTGATCCCAATGTTCACTGGAAACTTGACTTCCGTGTTGCTACTGGTGAACCAAACACAAATGGTAGTTCAGTACCAGAAGGCACACAAACTTCATGACATGTACAGATTTGAATAAATGGTTCTCATGAGGTGTGAAGCTGTTTAGGTCTTAATACCTTGCACTATAATCTGAAGGAGCTCCTTATTGTACATACTAACCTATCAATACACTAGTTTAATCATTCATTCAACTCTTTTTCTCCAAGAAAGAGAACAAACTTTCTACTACCACAGGCTACACACATACATACTATCATGTACTATGCAAGTTTAATATGAGATGATGGAATGGATTGAGGGGAGATGGAACTTTATAAAGTAGTCTTTTGAAAGACTACATTTATGGGTTAAGGGGACATGTTGTCACATTGTTACTGTTGTATACCCCTAGGAAAATAACTGACTCAGAGCATGCAGACGTCCAGGGCTCACCATGATCTATGTTTGACAACAGTGTTGTCATCATCATTCATGTAATCCCTTGCTTCCAAGTCATATGCTTGGGAGAATAATTTCTAAGCAAGAAAAGAAAATTATCAGATAAAATCAGTACAGTATGTAGGTGTACAGATGGTGTACTGTAAGTGTAATGTAGGTATACTGTAGGTGTACTGTAGGTACACTGTAGGTGTACTATAAGTACTGTAGGTATACTGTACATGTATAGTAGGTATACTGTAGGTGTACTGTAGGTATACTGTAGGTGTACTATAAGTACTGTAGGTATACTGTACATGTATAGTAGGTATACTGCAGGTGTACCGTTGGTATGTTGTAGATGTATTGTAAGTGTACTGTAGGTATACTGTAGGTCTACTGTAGGAATACTGCAGGTGTACTGCAGGTGTACTGCAGGTGTACTGTAGGTATACTGCAGGTGTACTGTAAGTGTACTGCAGGTGTACTGTAGGTTTATTGTGCACTGTAAGTGTGCTATAGGTATGCTGTATGTGTACTGTAAATGTAATCTAGGTGTACTGCTGGTGTGCGGCAGGTGTACTGTAAGTGTCCTCTACAGTAGGTATACTGTATGTGTAGTAAAGGTGTACTGCAGGTATACTGCAGGTATACTTCACATGTATTGCAGGTGTACTGTACATGTACTGTACCTTTGACGTTGGGTCCACTAGCAAAACAGAGCATCTTTCACACTGCAGCAACGACTGAGTGATCATCATAATCTTATGTACAATGTTGTGCAGTGTGCTCTGCTCTTCAAAAATGGTTCTGGCCAGATCAAGGAGAACCTGAAAGAATATACATATTTTGTGCTATGTTCATCTTAAACCTTCGAGAGGGTTTTGAACACACACTGACCAGGGAGGGTACTCCCATAAATTTCCTATATAGGGACGTTCCATCCAATAGGGTATCATTTTCAGGGTCCTCTGTCTTAAACAAGGTATCAAATTTTACATTATCGTGTTTTAAACAAGGTTATTTTTCAAAGATCTCCTCTCCTCCCTTGAACAGATTTCTTGCACTCGTTATTTTTTGAGCAATTTCTTCTTATGCTCCAGTGGAAACGTGTGCAATGCAGGCTAACTTATTCTCTCTGACTGGAATATTTAAAAAATAGACTACGCACAAACAATTTTCAGTGAACGGACTGGTGTTGACATAGCCAAAGATAGTGTCTTGAATAGAGAAATTTTTTGGTCCAGTCTTGAACATAGTATCAAATTAGCTGAGCACTTTGTCTTAGACAGGGTAGCAAAATTTACATTTTGGTGTCTTGAATAGGGTCAGGGTTTTATAGAGTCAGCGGAACCCCCTACCCAAATTCCTATTGAGTACCCTCCCTGGGACACTGTCACCATTTGAATGCAAGCTGCTGAATTGCACCCTGGTTCAAAAGGCTTTATGTATTTAACTATAAATTATGAGTTCAGTTAACTCTCTCAGTGTTCAGTAGCTCCAAACCATTTCATTACCTGATTCCTTCTGATCTCTAATTGTGATGTCTCATACATGTCTGCATTCTTGACACCAATACCACAGAACACCAAATACTTGGCAAAGATCTGGCATGGAAAAAAGTGATACATGTGACATTTGTTTTGTAATCAAAAAAAAAGTACCAATCTAAAATGATGTGTTCCTTACTGCCTCGTCTTCTGAACTAAATGTATGGATTTTTGACCCTCTCTTGTTGATGACTTGAGCAACACCAATCACCTGAAGAAAAAAAGAGAAAACTTTCAAATTTATGTACAGTTTTGGGAATTGGAAAGAAGCAAAGAGATGGGAGTCACAGCAACTGAGATGAATGGTGCCTTAGAGACCATCCTCACAACCACACACTCAGTTTCAGTTAGGAATCCTTTTACATCCAACTCATTTCAGAGGACTGCAGTAGTTTAAAAATTATGTGACTTACCTATTCTGCTTCTGAAGATGGTTAAAAAAAAACTCTTAAAACCTGTCACTTGAGCCTTAAATTTTTGGTCACATACAGTATGCTCTGAGAATGCAGGAAATAGCATCTCAGAAAACCTAGATTTTTTAATTTTGTGCAACTGCTATAGCCTCCTGTAAACCTATTTATTGTTAATTTTTCACATTGAAAACCAAAATCAGCCTTCAATATTGTTTACATATTTCCACAAAAGCTTCAGGTAGGCCAAAAGTGCCCCTCTAAGCAGCGGAGCTTCTGATTGACTCATTCATTACCTACCTCATCATCATGGTCTTTGACTGGCATACAAAGAATGCTTCTTGTTTTATATCCAGTTTGCTTGTCTATTTCTTTATTGAACCTTGAATCCTGCATAGCAAAAAGCACATTAGAAATTTGACATGTCATTTCAACTCAAGTTTTGGTTTAAAATCTGGTATTTATTAACCAACGACTGAACTGTCTACACTCAATGACTGCATCGACTCAGAATGCAATCATCTCTCAATGCAACTCACTCAGAACCTACTGATGCCAGATATATATGCCAGCAATATACCAACATTGAGCTGTGTTTTAATTTTAAAACAATTCAATTCTATATTTTACAACAAAATTCCACTGTCCTTGTTTCTGATTGGTTCCTCAACCGTGATCAATAAGAGTACAGACGCACGGAGCTGACGTGAGCACCGCAGAACACAAAACTTTGCCAAAATTTTCAATGGATTCCGAACCCATTTTCAATGAATGCAACCTACAACTACAGCCACCAGTACGATCCAGTCATCCAGTTCTTTGAACCCTTTGGCATTCAACAGTTATCCCAGCAGCGTTTTCAATGCTTACACAATTGGACATGCCACTGTTTTCGTTCTTCCTGAGAGTGTTCCGACCGCAAAATAAACCACAACTGTAATAATTTGCAACAATGGAATTTTGTTGTAAAAAATAAATCGTGTACGGTTTGCCATTGTCTGTACTCTTATTGATAATGGATATGACATCATAAAATGTTCAAAACTGTACAGTGAAATAACTCGCTATCACTTGTTGTTCCACTTGCAGTTTTGAACATTTTATGACGTCATATCCATTATCAGTAAGAGTACAGACAACAGAAAATAGTTAGCTTTGACTTTAAATTTTTGGTTACCAATATACAATCCGCCCCCCAAGGACCCACACTCCCAGACTGAATCTCACACCTGAACAATATTGTTGAGATTGGTGTGGTACATGTGGTGATAAGTTTGTCAGGCACTTATCATAAAGTACCAGATAATCAGTGAGCCATGACCAATAGATTAGGTTAGTGAGTGGGTGGGTGAATGATAAACTTAATCAGATCACAATAATTACATTAATCTTAATTATATTCATGATATACATGTCTGCACCACATTTCAAAGACAAACGTTCTACTTAATACTTAAAACCTTCCACATGCAATGTTCCATGACTCCATTAAAGATGATTGCCAGAGAAAAAATATCTACCATGAAATTCAAACTCTGTACAGTTCCACAGCAAAATTTCAAACAGAATGAGTTGTCAGGAAAATCTTTTTGCCCAGTGGTGAGCCTGCATCCTGATACATCCATTGTAATCTACTTGAGGCTAAATATTGAGTGTATGTGCCAACTTGAGAAATATTTTGACAATTCCTGCTTAGTATCAATATATTAATTCATGCAAAACTCAAGCACTTTCTAAAGTCAAATCGGAGCAAACATAGAATACCCGTCCACTCATAAATTATAAAAAATATAAATTATTGTAGAACGAGGCAATGATATTCAATAGACTGTATTGTTATGGAAAGCAGTGGCCGGGTATTCTCTACTTTAGGCGTCAAATCAAAGTCAGATTTCTTCATGGATTGCTACTTCACAGACAGTAGCATATAACAATGGCTTGACACAATACTTTCCTTGGCAATAAGATGTGGAGTATAAACAGTCAAACCTGTGCTAATGGAAAAGGCTAAGTTTAGACAATCTATTTTAGGTAAAACATTAACATATACAGTACGTGTGCATGCCAAGTTGAAAGGGCAAAGGAAGTGATGAATGATACTCTGTACTTGATTAGGGTAGATTGTCCCATTAGGCTATATTTAACATTCGATCTATTTTTGAGTTTTATATCAATTACATGTCAGGAAGTACAATCTGACAACTTCCTATGCTGCTCTTTACATATCAGGGACAAATAAAAAAGAATTGACTGAAAATGAAAATAATTAGCAAAGTCAAAACTCTTGAGGTCATACCAGTGTGCTACTCAAAGCTATTTTCACACTTGAAGGAAATTAGCTGTCAAACATGTTCAGGATGTGGTGAACAAGGGAAGACCAAATGAATGTACTGTACAGTCATGTAGCATTTGTGACTGCATGATTTTGATAATGAAATAGTTTTCTTTTGACTGTAACAGAAATAAATTCATAGCCTTCATGGTTAGTTCACCCAAGATTTTTACACTGTTTATAAAGTTGCTGTCATCCATATTCTGACAACACACAGAAAAATGAAAGCAATGGTATTACAGTGTAGCTCAGAACAAGACAAAACAGCTGATGCATGTTTTGCACAAATGCTAGAAAATATGTGTTCAAAAGACACTATCGCATTATATGTAAAAAGAAACAAAACAGCCCATATGGAGCAGGTTAGAATTATCAATCTACTGAAAATAACAAAAGGCTTTGTCACAGAGAGAAAAAATTGGACCAAGTTGTGAGATACCATGTAAAAGTATTTGTAAACACTTACATTCGAAATTGTCAAAATTAGCACATTTTTAGTACAGAGTAAGACCTTGTAATACAAAACGAAATGCCCACCGAAGATTAGAGGTCAAAATGATGTTTAGTATAACCTTACAATGATTTGAATATAGAAGAAAAACTAATTAAATGTACACATGTAGTGCTTAGGTAACATATTTCCTGTGAAACAAAAAACCTTTCAGTATACTGTAGCAAAGGGATCATTAACTAAACACACTAAATTGCTTGTGACAGGAGTAGCTTAATTACTACAACTATTGCATACAAAAAGATTCATTTTGAAATCATAACTATAAAACTGCAGTACCAGCCAGGGGCATAGCTAGCGATTTTGTAACTGTACGCACAAAGGGACTATTTTGATAACCTCTCCTTCACAGTTAAAGATTAACTAGTGTCAGGTGGGGCTGACACCGAGGGAGATACGTGACGCGTTTTTTCGCGTAACGTACACTATAATACAAAAAAATATATGAAATCAATTCAAATCAGCCAATTTAATGATCAAAACATCTTCAAGCAATAGAAAATTATATTTTTGTCAGATTAAAAAAATTCTCAGATTTTAGCTGTACACCCGTGCGTACATGCGTATATGGTAGCTACGCCCCTGCTAGCACAGTATAGCTATACATGTTGGTTGTGATCACTCAGACACTCACAACTGACAAACTGTTTAAAAACCTGGGTTCAAACGAAACCATTTGCCAAGTACAGTACTGTACTTGTACTGTTAACAAGGAGTGATATTCCTTTAGCCTGACACATGTACAGTCAGCTACAGTAGCATATGTGTCAGGCAAAATATGTCACCCCTCATTAGAAAAGAAAAAACTAAGTCTATTCTAAAGAAAACTTGTGAAACCAGAATAAAAATATATTCCCAGCAGCCAGTTATTTAAAATTAACCATATGTGATAATAAATTATATGCTATTAGCTGTTATGTTTATGAAGAACATAATATTATAAAAATGCAGCTTATGATCATAACGAGTTGTTGACTAATACAAAATCACCTAATGCGGCTTTTACTGCTGAACAAAGGATGATGAATTATACTTTTACAGTCCCTATTATCGCTCCGTCAAACAGTCACTTCTGGCATGAAATTGCCCATAATAAAGAGGTAGAGTATGTATGAATTTGCTATCTGCGGTCAAGGTCTGTTGTCTGTTGGCTGTAATATAGAGGATCCATGATAGTGAAAGTGACCCGACCTTCACGATACCAGTGCAACACTCTAACCACTGAGCTATGAAGCTGCATGGGAGCTGGTTGAAGTCCAGATCTTTTTTCTGGGCTTCTTGTAACTGCTTAAGTTGCTTCATAACTGCAATAAAGTAAGTTCTTGGTTCCAGGAAAAACTCTATTTTCTGATAACAATATGATGTCCAGTGTTGCTTGATCTGCCGCTATTCGACAGGCATTTTCACGTGACGTCATCAAGAAGCTATCTCAGAAGTTACGCATCCCACAAGCCTGATACACTGATTAAGCATTGCTGCATAATTCTCTGTCCATACGAAGTCTCTATCGGGAACTATGGACGTTTGAACACCATGACAACAAAGCCGTGTGTCATGCTTGTGGCTGCCTAAAATCGATGCTTGTGGTCTGAATTATCAAGTTTTTCTTCCTGAAACATGTTAAAATATTATTACACTGCTAAAGATTTAGAGTACAACAGAATCAAACTGATCGAGTCACAAACCAGCTTCAATTCATGTTCCTAGTTACTGGCCGCCATGTTGGTGTTCTGACATGGAACACCAACATGGCTGCTGCATACAAAGCTTTATCAAATCTACCAAAAACAAATTGCGACTACTTTGCCAAAAGTAAACCTAGACAACCAAAAATTGGTATCTGCAGGACTAATTTGAATGTGCTCTTTTCATTTCTGGAGTCACTACTTGATGAAACGCTCTATTATAGCACTGGCAAGATGCTTAACCTTAGATACATTTTGCATGGAAAATCATTTCTGCAAGGCTGCAACTTGGTTTTAGATATGCCATTTTGCCATGGCTGTCATGACAACCACTAATGAGTGGTTTCTTGTCCAGGTATAGGATATTGACATCAACTACTACGTTTGACTTTTAACTGTTTGGCCTTGAGACCAGGTGCTTTGTTATTGGTTTAAAACTAAGCTTTGAAGATTTTTCTTTAGTGCATGTATTTGTTGATACACACAGTTGGACATATAAATTTGGTGCCCTTGGGTGTTAAAAAGATGGGTCATTGAATAAATCTGCTGCAGATTGGTTGATCAATTCTCTGTCAAACTAATGGTACAGATTTTGGATTTTGAAAATGTCAGAGTTTTTGAAAACTTTCTGGTCAAAATGAACTTTTTTCCCTTTCTTTGGCAAAACATAGGCACTACATTTTTCAAAGATGATCTTTCAACGATCTTCCTGCATTCATAACATTTTAATTAGCATAACAACGATTAAGTGAAAAAAAAAATTACCTTCAAAACAAAAAGATCGACCAATTTTCGTGTACATGTTTACCTCCGTTCCCAGTTAATAATTTGACAGCTGGTGTACAGCTGAAATTTGTATTTAATAATGTACACACTTGAGTGTCTCAATTTTGCCGTTGTTTTATACTCAAAACGAAACACTTAAAGATTACAGACAAAGTTGGCCAATATCCATCGAATTTAAGTACAACGGGTGTTAAGGGCAGTACGGGATTACACAACGCATCATGCACGATTAAAAAAAAAAAAAAAAAAAAACACTTTTTATCACAAGCCCGAAGGATAGTTATATCTTCAAAGTTTAATAAGGCTCCTCAAATAAAGAACTTGCATGATCACGTACCAAAGCTTCGAGCGAATTTAACGGCAAAAAAATTAACAATTCAAGGCGATCATCAAAACAACACCCTAACTCGCTTTTGTGACTGACATAATAAACAATAATCTTAGCTGTTGAGAAGAAAAGTCTCCATTTTTTAAATACCCATTCAAACAATTGGTACAACTCACATCACTCGTAGCTTGGAGTCACAGGTTATTACTAAAATGGCAACACCGGCTTGTTGCTTGATCACCAAATAACTGAGGATAACATAATATTCATCTCACACGATAAAACCACTAGTTTGTTCGTATTTTATTTCAGACGCGATCGATTGAAATCGAACATATATTTGTACTTCTTAGCACAGAATACAGCATATATAGATACAGCGATGGATTAGTGCACAATTTTCGATAACACAAGCTGGTTATTCGCGTTCATTGTCAGCTTATTATATGAGCCTTTGTCAAAAGCCGCAAAATATAAAATCGTGAGGTATTACAAACTGAAAATCATGCCATTGGTATTTTACATGTACGCACAAAGAATACTCGATTGCCAACTTTTTTCCCTTCCAGGGTAAATTAATGCAAACGATTCCACGGCAACACTTAACAAAGCGAATGCCAAAGGCAACTTAAATTCTGACTTTGTCACTCGCGATACGAAGCAATCATGTTCAAGTCTAAAAATCTCAATAAATTCATGAGTTCCTTGAGGCAAAACCGAACAAATAAACACACCAATCCCTTGAATTTAAATCGTGTCTCTTGAAGTAGATCATAAATATAAGATAAACAGATCTTGCCTGAGACGAATGCGTGTAAACTGATCTGCCAGGGAGTGAGCGCGATTTTGAGATTTTTTAAGCCTGTTTATAGTCTGCACGTTTCTCCCACATGTTACAGGTGACAGCCTTTTATGAACATTGCAAGTAAAATGGACTGTTGTCTTCTGCTGCGCCATTTTGTTTGCAGGACATTCGCAAGAAATGCACAGCGCGTAAACAGATCAACATATCGACCTTACCTCGTATGCATCTGCAATGTTGACGGTCTCCCCCGTTTCTGCACTGTAGCCAACAATTCCTGTGCCCCACGGAATACGAATTTCCGCCAAATCCTTTATGTCGTCGAGTTTGGATTCTGCATTTACGTCGAAAACTTTTGACACGAGATAGCGAGGACCTTCTTTCGGTCCCCGTACGAGGAAAAGCGAGCATCGGTCGCCATTGACGAGCAAACTAACATTTTGTAAAATTTTGTGACATAAACTGGTGAGATCCAAATCATTTGATATATCCTTGACTAGCTCCATAAGTAGTTCTTTCTCGTCGAGTTGCTGAAGTTCCATACGAGACTTGCGGTTCCTGTGTGGTGAACGAACTCGAACTGGTTCAGCGGGTGAGAGGAAACTCAGTTGTCCATCAACAAAGTTTACAAGAGGCTTGAGAATGCCTCTCCCTTCAAACTCCGACGCGGATATCTTCCGAACTGGAGTCGCAGTTCCTGAAGGAGGCGGCGTTCCACTTGCACCTCTCACTGAATGAGATCGAGTGTGTAGCCAAGAGTCAATGACAGAGCGACTTGCTTTACGCGAGAAGTACGACTGCACGAACTCGGGGTGTTCATCCAGCCAACCTTCGATTTCCTGCTCGACATTTCCTCCTTCGAGTGTGATAACCACGTCCTTTTTCTCACTTTTAGTGCAACAATTGGCCATAGTTAAACGACCAGAAGGTCTGCCACCTCCTCAGTAAAAATCCACATGAGAATTCTGCCCTGTGGCAGCAAACACTGGATAGTTTGCATGTTATAATCAAACACTGCCAACCGATTGTCTATTTGATTGACAGTTTATTGTTCAGCGGCTCCATTGATTGGCTACTCTCACATTCTGCGCGGCTTACTGTTCCATGATTAAAATCTCTCATTCTGCTATCTTCTTTCTATTTCCACTTGCACATTTGTCCATCTTGACATTTTGTCCAGCTCTACATATAAAGTAATGACGGTATGCGAAACCGTCACGCACTTTTTCGCTTTCAATTTCGGAAAATTCGCAGTCCCAGCTGCTTCACTTTTAATCATTTTGTAAACAATTTACTTTCGTCACCGAGTTCTCTGCTATTTTTTTTTTCGTATAAATACTAACAAGGTGTCCTAACATTGTTACGATGTTTGCGACCGCCACACATCTGGTCTGGAAGGCAGAACTCACACTCTCCCCTCCCTTCTATTTCACTCCCAAAGAGGGCGCCTGCGAGAAAAAATAGTAAAGGCGGGAAAGCAATTAATTTCTAACAAGTGTAGAGGGTTAATCCTGCCGCACGTGTAAAAACTGAACAGACCGCACATTTTCATCTCATTTATTAATTTTCTTATCACTATGATGATGTGTGATTGTGGGTGGGAATTCTCAGCCCTTAACATTTACTTTCTCGCTTCCGACTTCTCATAAATTTTTCATAGTTAGCTGTTAATTTGTGAGCTAAACGTGCTGTTTTTTCTTCTTTATTTTTTCTTTATTTTTTCTTTATTTTTTTTTTTTTTGCCTCAGGCTATTGGCAAAACCTAAATGACACTCGCGTAGTACGAAAGGGACTACATAATGGCTGCCAAATTTGAAAATAATTCAAATTGAAAAACCCCTCTGCCTTTACCAAGTTATTGGGTTTTTCGGCATAAGCTACAGTTTAAGTGTTCACAGTCACTTCAAAATGATTTAATGCTTCCCAAATACAACTTCACTCAGGTGTAAAAGGTAAATGAAACGTAATTCGAAACAAATCTGCCGCCGCGAAAATATAGGCCGACGCACAAAATATATTACCATACAGCCCACACTCGAATTTACAAACATCACGTCCTGCGGTAAGTCCCTGTCACTCAGACCTGCCACTGCTGCTTCTCTTCATTTGTGAATGAGGCCCTGTCTACACTATATCGTTTTTAGCAGTCCACAATTATTTATCTGGATTTGAGACTACACTAGGTTTTGTGAATCTGGTGTCATTTTAGTAAATCCGGAGAAAAAACGAATTCGGCTGATCGAACTGTCCGTTTCGCCCGTCCACACTACAAAATTGTGTTTCAAAACATTGCGCTTTCAAACAATTCCACTCTGAAGAGCGTTTTTAGAAAGCTGGCATAGAAGGCCAAAACGAAAACAAAACAAAAGTGTTTACAAACGAAAACGGACAAGTGTGGACGGAGGTCTGGGTCACACCAAGTTCGACCAAGAATTAATTATTTTTCAAGATCGAGGCAAGTTCGCCGCTCGCGCTGCCACTGAAATGGTTCAAACTGTCCGCATACGCCGACACTCAACATCAATTTTTTGCATGCAGGAGGCAGAAATACAGATAGGCCCAATTAGAAACCCAATCTTTAGACCTGTTAATGAGGTCCAATGACTCAGATCCTAGCCTGTAGTTTAAACCACGTTAGGAATTCAAGAACGCTAGAGCATGCTTCTTATCACCCCTAAAAAAAGTTCTTCTAAAAACGGGCCTCATCACAGTGGTAGGATGATGACACAGGAACTCAGAGCTCCACTGAAAAGCCAGGAGATGTTGCCTTGGAGATTGTATACCGAAATTGATCGACGCAAAATACCTGGAATGTCCAGGCTTAATCACTGAAAAGGAACTTTTTAAAGTTAAAACTAATTATCTTTCTTTCCCCCAAAACATCCTTTTCTCTTTCGCGATGCTGCACAGACTTGGAAATCGATCCATGACAAGTCGGAAACTTAACCGCCACACTGCGGTGCGATGACCGCCTCTCTCGTTTGAGAAAAGTTCACGTAATTCGTGACGGTTCATGTTTACGTGGTGTCATGTTACACCCTTATCCCCTCCCCAGAGTGGCTGTTGTAGAGAAGGTCAACTGTATTAAATTGTATTTGAAGATGTGACAATGCTTTGCGCTGCATCTGGGGATGACTGTACGACTTGCGCTTTAGTGTCCTCAATGCATGAGGTTTTATTTCGCGTCTCTACGCAGAACCACAAGATGAGAACGAACAACTTATTGCGCCATAATTGTGCTTTTTAAAAAATGGACCTGTACAAATCAAGATTTAGCCAACCAACACCACTTTTCGCAGTTCCAAGGGATACTTTTCTCCAATCTAAGTCCGAGTTTACAGCAGTTGAATTTACTTTACATTGAAACCAGGCGACCAACCTCATGTTGTTGAGCTTTTTTCATTTCGAGTTAAAGTTGCAACCAAATTTAAAAACAATTATTTATTATGTTACTTGAATTTCTTATTCTTTTGTGTCCGTATAACCATTCGCAATGAACTTGTGTGTTTGAAACCCAAAATGGTATAAATAATTATCATCCTTGATCGGATCATTGCCTTTTAGAAAACAATTTTGAGTAAATGAAATATTCTCGAAATGTTTGTCTAGATCGCTTCGGAGAAGCTACAGTAATTGATACTGTTTAAATTTAAGAAAAGTAAAAAACAAAACGAAAATAAAAACTAGCGATTAAAGAGAAAGCAAATTTCCTTTGGAATGCGTTTAGAAACCAGTCCACATTAAACATAATATATAAATTGGTGAATATAGTTACTACATTGTAACAACAAACTAATACAATCATGATCCAATTAACAGTCCCCCAAACACCCCGATTGATTGGACAGCGATTAAAGCTGACAATCAGTACTATTCAGCAACCTTATAAAGTCTCAACTGAAATTGTTTGTAATATTTTTATATGAAATGACAAATTGCCTTCAAAACGACCCTAACAAAGTTATCAAGATATGAAAACGGCCGAATATTTAATGTCCAAGATGTAGTACCAGAAACAGGATCCATTCAACGTGGCGTTATTCCCCATTGTAGCATCCTAACCTACACTATTAAAAAGTAAAAAAAAAATAAAGTAAAGTAAAGTATAGTTTAATTATACACGGTAAGTAGTTCAGCAGAGCTGGTGGGGCCGTGTTTTATAAACTCAACGTAAATTTGTTAGGAATCTCAACTGGTCAGAGGCTAACCAGTTGGCTATTTATCTATCATAACGTGGCCGAGGATTTGAACCCGGGGCTACCGTGTTGCAAATTCAGCTAGTGTTGAGAGCAGGACTTGAACCTGGGACCTCTGGATTTCAAGTCCGGCGCCCTAACCACTCGGCTACGCTGCCTCCCTAACTATTTACACTATTCACATAAAACCAATGGACAAAATTGATGTGGACCGGTTTACAAAGTGATGTTGGCTGTTGCCACCCCCAACGACGTGGACGTACTTGATTACTGGGGGCACGTGACAGTCACTGGTGGATGGCACTAAACTCGACTTGTTTACAGGTCCGAAGTGTCAACAATAATCTTCATAAACATGACGTCATCTCTCACATACGCATGCTTACTCAACACCGACAGTGAACAGAACAGGGGGCAACCGCTGGCCACGTTCATCTCTCTCCGCGGTCTCTGAAAAGATGAACTGTTGGGGTCTGGTCTGAAGGCGTCGATCACGTGCTCCGTGTTGTCCTGATCCAACAGCATGATGGTTACCTTCTGTCTGAATGGCCAACGGAGTAGGGCGTCGTATTGCCCGCGCATGACAACAAAGAACACCGAGATGTGTGTACCTTTGCCCATGCCGTCTCCGTTCAAGTACAACCTTGCGCACATCTTGTAGCCATGGCGACTGGTGTAGAAGCAGGCACTGTAGAACGAAGTCTGCCTTCCTGAAACTGCATCATTCTTCTTGCGTGCATAGTCAGTGATCTTCCACAGTAGAGCGCCGTCATAGCTGGATACTTGCTGTTGTCTGACGAACTCCTCCAGATCTCCTAACGCCACGTTTCGTGTGGCCAGCACGTGGTCTTGCGACTCCACCTTCCTCTCCAGTCGTCTAATGGCGTCTTGTGCGGCTTCTAACTGACGATGCAATCCATGAACTTGCTGCTGGTTGCCATTTATATTTTGACCGCCATCACAAATCAAAACCTGGTGATCGGCGACGCGGTTCTCCAGATTAACCAATCGTCTCGATAACTCGTCTGGCAAAATTCCACTTCTAGCTGGCAACGTCAGAAAGCTAAACATGGCCGACGTTGTGCCACTATCGCTTCCATGGCGAGCAAATTGTGTCTCCAAAGTCGTAATCCTCGTGTTGTGTTCACGCAATTTTTGCCTGGTATCTTTAATGTCGTTAAAGACTCCATCTATTTTCGATATTGCTTGCGTTAACTTTGATTGATAGTCGGGGTTGAAATTTGCAATTCCAGAAAATTCTCCAGGGAGAAAACCAGAAAAGGCATTCTGCACCTTTCTTTCCAGGTCCAATGCAAATTCCAGCAGCATGTTAAGATGGAAGACACTACAAACCTCTTCATGTCTCTTGGCATCTGCGCGCTTCATCGACTGAAAATAACGCACATTCAGACTAAAGTAAAGGGAATACTTGCTCGCAAATAGGATTTTTATGCCTTTAATTAGATCTGTCTCGTTGTAGTAAAGGCCTGTTCAAACGGTACGCAACATCATCCAACATTGTTGCATGCAACATGTTGGACGATGTTGCACGATGTTGCATGAGGTGTTCAAACGGATCCAACATGTTGCACGCAACATTGAATTCCAGAAGACTCTGGGATTGAAAATCCCACAATGCATCGCAAACTGGCCGCCATATTGTTTATACTTTGGTATGGAAGCGTCCTTGAGAGCAGAGAAGCGAAAATGCTTAGCTGCAGCAATAATTCTGGAGTTATTTGAAGGCGAAGAAGGGAAAGGTAGAGGGAAGACCAGGCAATGGATCAAGAGAAGAGAAGAGAGAGGTTACTTCAATAATATCGTGAGGGAACTTACGATTCAAGACACGGTGGCTTATCGTGAGATGATTAGAATGTCTCATGAAGATTTTACTGCAATACTCAGTTACATTGTTCACAGTCCGACATCTTGACAGACTGTTAAACACAACTATCTCCATGGATACTATGCGATCCAACAATGAGTGCGCGTGCGCGAGTGCAACATTGTTGGACAAAGCCGTTCAAACGGATGCAACATGTTGTGACACGGTTTGTTGATCACGAGAACAAAAGAAATGTTGGGCGATGTTGCATTGGAAGTTTGAACCAAATCAAACTTCATGCAACATCATCCAACATCGTGCAACATCGTGCAACAGGGTGTTCAAACGGTACAACATGTTGCATGCAACAATGTTGGATGATGTTGCATGCAACAATGTTGGATGATGTTGCATGCAACATGCTGCACCGTTTGAACAGGCCTTAACGCTAGATTGCACAATGTTTTCCTTTGGGGATTGGCCGATGCGAGGAGACCTGGGGATAGCACGTGGGTCATTACCATCATTCTTTTCAGGGTGTCTTCAAGGTTGGACGCAATCAAGCAATTCTATAAATCCTTAAGCTTTTAAGAAATGGAGCAAATAAACTATTGTTATTAATAAACCATCAACGGAGGATAATTACCTTCTCTGCTTTACACCCCACTACTTCAAATGCACAGTCGATTTGTGTGGCTTCACAGTCCCCCTCAATGGGGTCACGATGCCTCTTGAGCTGTAAAAGTCAAAACAAGTAAGAAAGAACAAAGAACCAATACGTTCTTGCTAGAGGCAAAGTGCATACGCTTGGTGGGGCACGTCCTTCCTCGATTATGCTACCTAGTTAGTTTTCTTTTCAAAAGAAAAAAAAGTGGTGCTTGTAGTGGACGTCTGCATTTATATTTGTCTTCTCTCCTATATTGCATCATTTTCAAGTATTCATGGAGATTAAATCCATCTTCAATATATTAGGCATAAAAAAAGCACAATTCTGAAGCATCTGATAGCTACAACCGTTCTTGCCCGCGGTACACAGGCTAATACAATGTAGAGTTGTGTGTTTTGTGAGTGTGGCATGTTTGTTAACTGTAATGAAATACAGTCGGCGCAAGTCATAGTCCTCACCTCTCCGCGCTTTATCCCTTCCTTGTTACAAGCATAACATCTCACGGGAATACTCTCACAGAATTGCGCGTGATGTTCCTGAAACGAGTGGTAGCATTTTAATTGTGTAATAACGAATCAATCCTAATGTTGGTGTGGATAATACTAAGCACCGTAAAAATTTGTTGGGCTGATGAACATAATGATGATAATGCATGATAATACTGGCTGTGGTCACACTAGAAAGTTAAATCACGATTTAGCAGTGCTTAATCGCGATTTAGCCAAAATCTGTGTGTGACCGTAAAAACTGCCAGTGGAAACCGTACTGATTAATGTTGTAAAGAGATATCGAAAGCGGCTTAGTTGAAAGAAATAGCTCTCGTTCTAAATCATCTCAAAAGTACGATTTAAAAGGTGATTTATCTAACTCTTGTTCCATGAACCAATCGCACGCTTCATCGAATTGCCGACGTCAGCCCCCGTATTGATCGTAATCATGCACCACAACTCACTTTTATCAGTTCCCGCACTTTTTTCGCAACTTCTCTTAAGATGTCCGATCGACCTCCGTTTAACTTTAACGTTCCAGCAGATTCGGAAAGCACTATGATGTGCAAGCCAACAACCAGCCTTCTCCTCCGTTCCCTCTGGAGCATGAACATCCTGATTCTTTTCAGTCGTCTGGATCGGGCTTTCCATATTAATTTTCTTAGCAAAACAAGGCAAAGAGACCGATGATAACGTTTGCAAAGGCCAAAGTTTTTACAACTCCAAAGTTCAGATGCTGCCCTTTCAGAACGTGTTCTATTTCATTTATCTAATCGGATTATGAACCGCCTCTTCTAAATCACGATTTATCTTGCGGTTTCCTTAATCAAGATTTAGGGTGCGAAATCATGATTTAGCTTTCTAGTGTGACCACAGCCAATATATATGTATTTTTTACCGAGATGATATGGGCCTGGTTATTCAAAGCTCAATTAAGGTAAGTAACAAAAGATTAATCAAATCCTTTTAGATCAACCGGCTTGCCAACAAACTGCAGGGTTTTGATCAGCCTAAGTGAAAAGTTTGTTGTAACCCGACATTTACTGGCCCAAGGTAACAAAAGTCTGTTGCTCCGACTTGTAAAATACACTTGCAAAAAGGCTTGATTCAATTAGCTCCAGGGTGCCCGTCAGCTTCTTTAAAATAAATGTTTGGCATAGGAGTGAATTATCAATCAAAGTATTACGTACGTCCATGTCATATCCTACAATCATCTTGTTACAAAAGCTGCAGGGTTTGCGCTTAAAGCTGCATTCTTCCTCCAGATGATGAGGAAGCTCAGATCGTTTGATCTGCACCGTGCATCTGGTGTTAGGACACTGGACAGTTGACATTGGACATTTTGTCAAATGAGACTGCAAGAAACAAGAAGAAAGTTCGCATTTCACTTTTTTTCATGTAACTTGGGATGCCCATAGAATTTATCCTGCCCCCTATTTCTGTCCCATCCTATCTAATGCTGTCCTATTAATTTCATGTCCTCTACCGCTATGTTTACTGCTACCCCTTCCCGCGGTCTGTACTGTGTTTTGCTGTTCGATCTTAGCTGTCCAGTCTTGCCCTATGCGGTACCGTAATTTTCTGTCATTTCCTATCATATAAACTGTATTATATCTTAACCATTGCATTGCGTGTTGTGCTGTGCTATGCTATGCTCGGGCGGTGTTCTACCGTTACTATCCTGTCCTGAGCCGATAATTCTATGTTATATATCACATTACCAGATCCACACATTTCCTTATAACTCACCTCCATATCTCTTATTTGTCCTGACCAACTGCATTCACGTGGGCATTTCAATGTGAGCGACAAAATTTCACGTTTCATAAAATTGTCAGGATACACCTAAAAATAATGAAATAAATACGCGTGTCCTAATTCACGATCGGTATACTATATATCATGAACTCTCGTGTAGTTTCAAGATACCTCATTTGACTTTAGAATTTCCTCGTCCAGACGACAGACAAAGCTTCCATCCCTGCGAGAAACAAGGTGTGGCGATTTCTCTTGAGTTGCCCAAACTGAAACTCGTTCGTGAAAAACGAAGTCAAAGCATGTGTCTGTTAATACCGCTTATCGGGATGTCGTTCTGAATAAGTTATGTAGTGAGACTTCTAGGTATTTTCTGTCTTCATAATCTGCATCTGTAAATGTGTATGTGCTTGAATTTAGTTGCTGCTACTGTTGTTGTTGTTGTTGTTGGTGGTGGTGGTATTTTATTTAGCTATGGTATACTTACGCTTCTTGATAGGAAGTGTAGCACAATCTGCAGTAAAAATGGCCGCAGTTTGTTTGGAGTGGCTCTCTTAGTACGTTTCCGCATAGAGAACAAAAATATTTGCCAGGCAAAGAATCCTTGTCGCTTTTTGCCACACTGTATCCCACCATTGGATGTTTACTAAAAGCCATGCTAATATTGACGGTCTCAAACTGACGAGGACGGTTTCCTTGCTTGTCTTTCAGACGTAAAAGTGTGTTTCACCAACCGCTGAAGAGGCAAGAGACAAAGCCTACAGTGAATAAAAAATACCATGGAAAGGATGAAAGGCATACAAAACAGAAACAATACAGCGATAATAAGAGGGAAAAAAGTCAAAATTAGGAAAAGAAAATGTTAGTTTCGAATAAAAGACGTCTCATTTGTTCACTGAAACGCACATAAAGAACAGAGCATTATCCTACAGAACGTCAGGCCGGGCGACCATCGTCAAAATATCTTTTCTATAATTTCTTCCATACTTAAGACTAACTACTAAGGGCCTCTATTAAGACTGTAAAACGAGTTGCAGAAGAAACTCAAATAATACTTGTATTTTTCGCACCGTTGCAAAGAAAGTTGGGCAGTATCGATATTACCGACAAAGCAGCAAAATCGAGAACGCGATCGTCGAAGTAGATTTTGTGGTGGCATTTTTAAGCGTCCCACCTTACTGCAGTTAAGACTGCGTCAGTCAGTCAGTCAGTCCGTCATGGTGTGTCAACAATTACCTTTGAAATTTGAGCATCAGCGAATACGCATGAAGAAACGAAGAGATGGGAAGACGTTTTCTGGAGTTATTTTGATTGTTATCATTGTATTCCTTAATTGCCAGTAGATCTGTTGCACTTCAGAACCATTATCACACAGGTTTTGGTAAATTCTCGGTTGTTTGACAAGCGTAAGTCAAAGTTGAAATACCCGTGACCACTGACAGCCCTGAGCGACTTCAGCTCGTCGAAATATTTCTATCGTTTGATAGTTGCTTTGCTTCGCATAGTTTTCGCCAGCAATGAAAAATGCTGTAGAGAACTGGAAGAAGAAGAATTCGAAAATGAATTTGACCAAAACCGCAAGTAATGTCAACAAGTTATCAGATTTCACTTAAACTTATTCGACTTGAAACTTAGCCAAAAGAAGAAAGGCGTGTTTTCTTAAGCACGTATTTAGTTTGAATGCAGCCCAGGCTGGAGTATCATGGCCTCTGATGAATATGTAGATGTTGAACATAAGCTGTGCATGACATGAGTAATGAAGTCACGGATAGACTTTTTTCAGTGCGACTCCGGAAGGTCTCCTTCCGGTTCAAAGCCGTTTGGCACTCGGTGAAGGATTTTAAATTCTCCCAATTCGAGCGTCTAAGTTTATAATTTTCACCCTCTGCCGCCTTGTAAATGAGGGTTTTTAAACTAAGACTAAATCGAATACGCGGTTCAGCAAAAGTGGAGGCCCGCGGAAACGGATGCGAACTTCCACATACCTAAAATTGAGCAATTTTTGCGATGTGGCCTTGAGCCAGTCCTATTAAATACTCACTCCCGCAAAAGTACTTTTTACAAATTCGCGAGCTTACAGCTGCCTTGCTGCTTTGATTTTGTGTTGTTTCTAGTACTGTGCTTTCACACTTCCGGCTAAAATAAGAATAGAATGAGGGAATTCCCCGTCGCTGACCAATGAGAGCTGCATTAGTTCAACAAAGACATTCTTTTCGACAACACCGAAGAACGTGCAGGTACGCACGCGACGACTCCACAGATGAAGAACAAGGTAAGATGCCAAACCCATAGCCAAAATGTGCATTGCTGTGAGACGAGGAAACGTTTGCCAAACCGCATTTCTGTAAAATACTTGCACACTGCATTGCCTTAAATTGAGAGCTTGAGTAATCATTGCCTTACATTTCGGAACAGAAGCAGGGGGCTCCCGATGCGCTCGGCGTATCAGAATATTTGGGCAAGACACAAAAATTGTTGCCAATGGTCATAACTGCAGTAAAGTTGCTTGATTCGGTGTGTCGTGGGCTGTTCCCACTGAAATCCTCTATCATGAATACTAAATGATTTTAAATTCTTGTTTTCCGTTTTTCGCCATGTTTTGCATTGGTCTTTATAGGTATCAACCAGCAAATACGGCTTGTGAAACAAAGTTCAAACGAAGCTAACAAAAGCATTAATATGCTGAAACACACGAAGAAGCCAAGAGGCTAAGGGGCTATTGCATTACCAACAAACGTGTCACAATGGTTGGTCATTTGAAACGCATTCCAATTGTGAATCAATACTGACTTCATGCATGTCAAACTAAAAGTAAAGGAATGAAAAGAACAAGCAATATGTCCGAGTGTTTCTTTGCCCTAGTCAATCGGAAATTCTGAAATGTAGGCCAAATATGTCTTAGTTCTTCGTTATAAGCTGTTCATCTCCTAACCTCAATTAACGGAAACTAATCGCTTCCGGTTCGGCACGCGAACAAGTAATGATATGGCATTAAAGTGCACATAAGCCTTCAGAGGATACATTTTTATACGAAATTAGGAAGTAATCTAAGCAACTTATGCCCCAAAGAAAGCCTTTCCGAAGCGTTCTTATATTTTTTTTCACGCGTTTGAAATCCAGGCCGCACAAAGTAGGAGACTGGGACCTGTGACGTCAAAGGAGTGGCGCGTTTCGGCTCGGCACCTCTTCATAGCTCTTATTAATCAGGTTTGTCTACGTTTTTCTCGCTGTTTTCCCGTGTTTTTGGACTTGTACGGCAATGGCGAGCTCTAGAAGCGATGAAGAAAGCGTTATATCTGATATATGAATTATATTACATTGATTCCGCGTGTATACTGTACGATATCCACTATGAAGTCCAACCCGTGCGCTGACAAGAGCTACTTGCTGACCAAGAATGGCATGAAGCGTAACAGAAAGGAAAGGGAGGGAAAAGAACAAGAACCATAACACTGCAAGATCGCTCGGAAGAAAATTTTGGAGCCAGTAGTTGGTAAGCGTAAAATATGTCCGAGTTTTGGATTTGTTGACGTGGTACATCTGTAATTGCTTCTCTGTGTTTTACTCATATTTTAGGTGTCGTGTGGGAATTGCAATGTTGATGTGCTACGGCAGCATCGTCATTCACAAGCATTGAGATTCTGCGGATGTCTCGCGATAACTCGCTCGGGATTTCGACTGAGAGCAGTTGCGTAATTCGTCATGGTCAGTTATATTTGACTTCGAGAAAGCGCGGCTCTTCTGAAAACTCCTGGAATGTACAAAAACAGTCATTCTAAACTTCCCTGTACGGATAGACAATAAAGTATTACACTTTAATTGCGGTTTATGGCGCCCTTCTTCACCGTCTGGAGGATTTTGCTTTCACCGCGGTGGAGCAACAGGCGGGTGTACAACTTCAGACCAACTGTCAGCAGTCAGCACGACTCCTTTCGCAGTTTGCCAAAAATTTCCCACTTCTGCGGCACTACCCGTCGACAAATTGTGGGACCCGACGATTACCCGGTCAATCTTTCTCCTTCTTATCAACTTTGTACTACAAGACCGAGATTGTCCTTTATCAGTATTCGTTTATTGTCAATTCCATGCAGATCCGGGATTGATCGTCAGCTCCCACTTCACACGTTTGGCCTTGACAAACTGGACCATTTTCTTTTTCGCTTCCTTGCTTCACCTCTTTGGTCATTCGGAAACTGAATCATATAAAATGCGAATCCTTGCTTATGATCTGGCTCCCTGGAGTAGCCTCCAACAACACATCTATAAGGCATTTCGGAGTAAAACCGGTGAAAACTCTGTTCGGACGAGTCGAGACGCCACTCCTCTGACGTCACAGCCCAGGCCCTTGATCGATCATCTTACGCGGACAAAATCTAAACCGAAAGTCAAAATGGCGCTTTTTCGCATGTTTACCGGGCGAAAAAAAATATAAGAACGCTTCGGAAGGGCTTTCTTTTGGGCATAAGTTGCTTAGATTACTTCCTAATTTCGTATAAAAATGTATCCTCTGAAGGCTTATGTGCACTTTAAGATTAGCAAATGCAATAGACAGTCGGAAATATTCGGTGTAGGCATTAGAACTTTGCCGTAGCGGGTTCGCACGTGCCCGTTGTCACTACAGATTTAATGTTCAAAAACAATTAAGAGGAACTAAAATCCTGCAATGAAATCAAACTAAGACTTTTGTCTTTCAGGATTGAAGCTTTCGTCGAAGAAATATAACACCAGAGAAACAACAACGACAACAACTGGACAATCAACATCGTAAGTACAAAATATCGATTATGAGTCTTCCCGAGGCACGGGTTTTATAAGTTGAGCAAGAGAAGTTTTAAACTGCAAGAATCTTTGATGCACTAAAGCAACTAGAAAAAGTCCTTTATTTTAACTGCATGTATGCTGTTTTACAATGAATAACGAAGTTACATGTGTCATACATGACTTTATTTGCAGACTGTTGATATTGCAGATGTTAAACCAGTTTTGTTATATTATATTTGGTAATTCCTACAAATAATGTTAGATAGTACAGATGCGTAGTCGCTTTCCGGACTCGAAAACGGTAGCGTGGACGGAAAACTTTCGATGATTTTTCATACGAGACCTCCGTTTTTAAATTTATCCGGATTAGTGTGGACGGGGCCTAAAGTGCTTGCTAAAGGCAAAAAGGAAGTGCGGGTGAAACCGGAAAACTAAAACGAGTCAAACTGGTTTTAACCAGTTAAAATTAAAATTGTCATATACATCCACGAACTGCTCATGCGAACCGGTGATCTAAGTATAGCTGAAGGGAAGTTCCCGGTTTTTCTTTGACCAATGGCGAGTGGCTTGGAACGACGTAAACATGACTCGTGATTTGTGTGTTTTTCATTTTAAAGTAAAGGACCTGTAATAGAGCAGGGATTCACTAAGCATCCTTGCTACGTGTACCCGATGGATGCCAGTGTTCTTAGTCTCCACTGTACTCTTTTCATTTCATTCACATGTCTACTCTCTGCAGTTTTCAGTTTTCTGGCGTTGTGTGTGGCATTTTTCGCTGTCTAATCTGACAATGGCTGCTTCCTGTTTCAAGTTCGGCTAGCGGCACCGGACGTCACTCAACTTTCGGAATCACGAGCCGATCATTTGAATCGACTTCCACAATGGTAAACTCATTTGTGAAACTTTTTTGGATTCCTTACACGAAAATTGGGCTAACTACAGAATACCCCACACTTGAAACTTTATACGTATGCGACAGACACTGACGACGGACAATGAAATGATCTTTGTATCTCACAGATATACAAAGTCTAAGGGGCCAAAATATGCGGATTATCACGTGTTTTTGTCGTGTATTTCAGCTGCTACTCTCAATGTAATATCATACCAAAAAGCAGTCGCAAAACTATTTTTTCCTATTTTTAAATCAAAAGCTCGGGTCGAAGTCACGTCCGCCGTTCCTAAGGTGCATATTGTATGTACATGTTGTAAAAGAGTAATCACAAAGTATGGCTTTTTTAAAAACCATGATAATACACCGTGAACGTTTACTAAGAGTTGGGACGAAATTGTAAAAGTCAATAGAACAAAGTAAAAATAGATAATAGTACTATTAATACGAACTACGAACTGGCGAAAAAAAGATGATAGCAAAATTGATTGAAAGAGATTTTGAGAGTTTTTTTGGCAAACTGGTAAATTCTATTCAAAGTCAACTTACCATAGGCAAGCTTCTATCTTGGAAATGTCGATATCCTTACTCCAATAATAATGACTATACTCATGAGACAGACACATGACTAAGCGCCGTGCGCACTTAGTCACGTGTGTGTCTCATGAGGAAAAACAAAAGCACGATACGTAAAAGGGCCTTTATGACAACGTCCTTTACGTAGAATTTCGTGCATTGCGGACAATAAACCGAATGACAAGGTCAATCATTCATCGACACGTTTGTTATCGCGCGCACGTACTGCAGACATTGCTTCTGAACTAGAATGAGAGCCTATGGGCTGAACAACGGCCACCTCTACACAATGGCCACGAAATTTTGTCCCGGCCACCAGTACATACATTTACCGTTATTAGAACCTTCTCACAACGGCAACCTCTACACAACGGCAACGGCCAGCAGTTCGTTTTCCTAAACCTAAAAATAACTTATAATTAACTTATAAATACTCAATGTTCATAGAGTATAAATGCCTTTCATAACAAAACAAAGCGTCCGATCAGCCTTCTTGTGGGTCATCATGTCTTGTGTCACACGTCAAAGTGTTCTTTCGTCAGTGGTTCATCAGTTCTTTCTGATCAGTTTTAATTAAAATGTGGTAGCCGCACGGTGGCCGTTATGTACAATTGTGTATCTGAAACAAATGTGCTGACGTAGGCACATTTAGTGGGCGCCCTCTTCGCGAGAGTGGCGTGCACTGGCTGCAAAGAGAACAACCCTGAGGAGTTAAGTTTGCCTTTTGTAACGACCTTTTCAGTCCTTTCTTTTTTTTTCCTTTTTGTTTTGCTCGGCTGGCTCTCGTGCTCGAGTCATAAACTATATGTATGTATTCATGGTTAAGGTGAATATAATACTTAAATCCCAAACTGCCAAAGTTGAAGTCTTCGAGATCCTGATAAACGAACAAATTGAACCGATGAAGCTACTCAGGTAGAAGCTCTCAATAGATTAATTCCAAAGTATTGTTTCATGTCGTACACGGGAAAACTGACGTCATGCGAGTCTAATTTCAACTTCATTAATAAACTGAAACTTACATTGCATGGTCAAACACAAAGATTAGTTTGTTCTACTAAAAGCAATTGTCAGTCAGTCAGTCGGCGCAACAATGTGGGCCAGTTGAGTCAGTCATTGGTGTTGACCGTTGGATAAAATAGTTAAAGCATTGTAGAGTTTCCACCGGTTTACATTTCACACAACAAAGATGCTAACCGGCCGATAATCAGCAGTTGCAAAAACTCGAACGAGGGTCTTATTAATTATGCTACATATTAGACCATCATAATCGCATGCGTTTTACTGGCGGACCGGCCAAAGAGTGGATGGTGCTTAATTCGCCAGGTAAATCGCTATCCGGTGGATAAATGCTATACTTATTAACCGGGCCCTGCTTCTAGAAATCCGACGTTCTTGTGGCGATCCAGGGTGATCATTGCACTTTATGCCAAACACAAGAAAAGGTACAGGGCGGCTACAAGTTACATCTTCCAACCTTCATAGAATCGATATCGTTTTGCGTTTTTGCAAACGAAATAGATTGAGCAGAAATAAGAGCTGGCAGACTTCAATTGAAAAAAAAAATCTTCCAGTTGTCTATACAGTTTAAAACGTCTTTTTTTTTTAACTCCTGCAAACAATAATCAATTGCTGAAAGGCTTTTGTTTGTCCAGTCAGAACAACGGTTATACCACTGAGCCATTTTTCCATGCTTAGACTGTTTATTTGCAGAAAGCTTCTGGCGCAGTTTTTAGCTCGCGAATTCCACTTTGTGGGATTTGCGAGGTATAGTAATCACTTTCCCTTCTCTACTTCCCTACTTCCCTATTCCCTCTGTTGTCAACAATGGATTTCCAAATAAAGCAGTTGCGGTTTTCCAAATTTGGGCATGATGAAGGTCGCGCAACAGGGTGTGTCGAACAACGCAGTTTAAAAGCAAGATGTTGTCGCAGTTGTTGCGACCATATTTTTGTTCGGAACGTGTTCTCATTTTGAAGGTTTGTCATGCGTTCGAAGTTTGTTTGGCCATTGATTCTGAGCTTGGTTGTGTTTCACTCTGTTGTGTTTTGTGTTGTTATTGTGACAATTTGGCGCGGTGCCATGAAGGTCAAGCAATCAGTGGCACCGATGGCGTTAATATATCGCAAACAAATCTAAAGCCGTTGGTTTAGTATCCGCCAAAATTTCTGTAGTGACACTAAATGCGGCTTAGAAGATACGAGGCCGAAAAGATATTGAATCTCGGCCAAAAATACCCATTTCCGGTGAATGTTTACAAGTTCATAAGATGCAAATTAGTCAGGTATTTCAATTCTTGGTTTGCATGTGACGTCATAAAAAGCCATCTCAAAAGTAACGTATCCTTTAAGTCCAATACACTGATATGTTCAAGACTGTCATGCCTTAAGAGTGACTTTCTGTAAAAATCGAGAACTCGGTGACAGGACCGAAAAATCCGACCCCCTCATATTTTGTCACAAAGAACCTTGAGGTGAACTGTTACCAAAAACAGCATTTAAACTTCAGCTGGATTTTAATTTTTTTGTTACAGATGAAAAACGGAAAATTGACTCGAAGTCCCTCCTGACCGCTAGAAATTGCTCATTTTCAACGAGCTCGCGAGAAAACAAAAAAAGTGTTTATAGCTAAATATAATTTTGCTAGCAGCTAAGGCATTCTTTCATCTAACATGAAAGGGAAAAAAATCAAGAAAACAATATTTTCCAACTGAGTTGGAGACCTTCGATCATGGTATACTTCGACCATTTTGCCGAAGAGCGAATTTTGGCCATTTTCAGGGGAGTGAAATGGCTCTTGGTACATAAAGTTCTGACCAAAAATTATGTCTCGGAGCAAGTCGAAAACAAGTATTTTAAGTTTCAAAAATAAAATTTAGGGGCCCGCCAAACGCTTTTCAGTTACGTTCTAAAATGTTGGGAGTATTTGCATAAATTAAAGTTAGTAACGCAAATACCAATTAGCAGTTTCAGATGATAACGACACCATAAAAATAAAAGAATAGAGCAAGCAGAACACACAAAATCAATCTACATTTCACTGAATTTTACTTTCGATGGTGCTTTATGTACTGGCTGTAGGATTTACGTTTATGAATTAATGTAATCAAAATGCAAAAAGCGCACCTGAAACCCGAGCAGCTAACCTGCCATTAAAAACCAACTATAAGAGGTATGCCGTTGTTTCAAGCTGCTGACGGGTCTTTGAAATGCTCATTTTAGAACGTAACTGAAAAGCGTTTGGCGGGCCCCTAAGTTTTATTTTTGAAACTTAAAATACTTGTATTCGACTTGCTCCGAGACATAATTTTTGGTCAGAACTTTATGTACCAAGAGCCATTTCACTCCCCTTAAAATGGCCAAAATTCGCTCTTTGGCAAAATGGTCGAAGTATACCATGATTGAAGGTCTCCAATTCAGTTGGAAAATATTGTTTTCTTGATTTTTTTTTCCTGTCATGTTGTCGTCTTTGGTAATAGTTCACCTTAGGTTCTTTGTGACAAAATAGGAGGGAGTCGGATTTTTCGGTCCTGTCACCGAGTTCTCGATTTTTACAGAAAGTCACTCTTAAGGCTTAAAGCAAAATTCTGAGTCGATACAAAATATCTATCGGGAGCTATGGACGTTTGAATACCGTGACAACAAAGCCGTGTACACGCGCGTGGCCGACTAAGAAACATTTTGAAATTCTGCAAAAGATGTGAAGTAGCTGAGTCACAGATCGTGTTCCGAGTTCGACTAACATGGCGGCCGCATACAAACTCTTATCAAATCTCAAGAAAACAAATTGCCCCTGCTTCGCCAAAATGAAACCTAGACAATCCAAAATTGCCATCTGGACTTAAATTCAGGCATGCTTTTTTTAGTTCTGGAGCCAAAAAGGTACAATCTTTTATTTTGGACCGTGCTGCAGTCGCGTGACCCGTGAAAACCACGTCGATAACTCTTTGCTCTCAATTATTATAAAACACTTTTTTAGCCCGCGTTCACCACGAAGTGGTCAATTGAGCCAGTTCTATAAATAGCTACTTCCGCAAAATAAAGTCCTTTTTACAAATTCGCGAGCTTACAGCTGTCTTGCTGCTTTGATTCCAATTGAGACAAGTTCCAAGTCCTTTACGTCACGAAATTGCTTTCTTTGTCTGCCTCTACGCAATAATGTCAGTTTTACTGATATGTTATCTGACTATCGAAACTGAAAGTGCCACGCAACATCTGAAGCAATTAGTAAATTTAAAACGTTGCACTTTTTTGTCATTCAGCGAATATAGTTTGAATAAAAGGTGATAGTAGGCCGTTGAAGCTTGGTTGCATAATATACCAACTGTGTTGCAAGACTAGGGCTAACGCTCAAAACTTGAACCAACAAACGTACGGTGCATTGTATATCCAGATCTAAACCTTATGTTATGCCTTCTACGTATGTTTCGTCGCTACGGGCTGACACACATACCATGCAGTACAAGTCTAGTGGTTGGTAAACAACGATACTAAATTTCTGTCCGTTCTTTCTGCTGACCAGTGCATGGAAGTGCAGCTAAGTTTGCTTCTTTCGGTGCAGTTCAAACTAATATCTTGCACGAGCACTGAATGCGGGGTTACAAGGCAACATGGATTGCACAAGCTATGCAGAACTCTACCTACAAACATCTGCAGTTGATCTGCACAAATAGATTCTACAAACTATACCATGGATTTCAATACTTAAACTAGTTGATATTATATACTGCATGATAACCGTATCCATGTGATTACCTTCTCTGGCTACTGCTCCTTACAAGTAAGGAGATGAGATCAAGAAAGTTACTACAAACGCTTCTGCTCGGTATGGTGAGGCAAACCTCTACAATTTATACGAACGCAAAACACATCAGTATAGGTCAAAGTAAGGCGGTTAAGAAAGCTAAATAGAAAAACTTGCCTAGTTTGCGTCAGTTAGATATGAATTATAACAGAGCATACCATTAATGCATGTTTGTTATATACCTGGTCGTTCGCAAACTCTCGCTATATTTGATATCTCAACAGCCTATATTATAGATTTAGCGATGCACGTGCAAAAGACAAAGTAAAAGTGCCTGCTTAGCATTTCTCAATAGGCTTTACTAGTTAATTTTTCTTTCACTTTCTCTAACTCTCTGGGATACTGTTCGCTGAAGTAGCAGACGTTCCGAAAGAAATTGACTAAGCATTCCGCAGGCTCACCCAAAACGACTGCGAAAGGTTTAAAAAGATTCACTTTTTCCAATATACTCCGACTTTTCAAAATCGAATTTAACACTTTAATTCGAGGTCAATTCAACTAATAAAGAGTCGGCATCTAAGGAAAGTTGCGCCACTTTCCCACCAGGTCAGTGAGTGTCAGTTTCAACATGAATTGTTTTGTCTGATCTGAGATACTGCTTCCGTAAATATGGGTATCATGCACAAGATTCCAACCCTGCCGACTAAAAAAAGGATACTACTTAAGCGAGAATAATTGACTAACTCATTTCTAGCATATTTACCACACAAGCCAGGGTTTTTGCCACTTTGTTACAACATTATGTTGGCTGTGATCACCCGGATGAGCCGTGAGTCTCCAGGAAGACTGCTCTCGCTGACTGACGTTGCGACTACCTGAGCGGCAATGAAGCGGTTTCGTCAGATGATTATGGCTCTATATTAGTGTCGGTGGTGTGACTGGTCTGTTTTGCCGTGATACGGTTGGTCGAGGTGACTAGCTGAGTTTCGTGATTGGACAATTGGTGTTCTTTTGTCCTTTTCGATCCGTATATTGTTCGTTCGGTCGCGTTTGTCTGTAGTCTATCAGTCTTTTAGCTTATTTTCGCGGGGACTTTTATGTACCAACTGAGATCTAATTCATATTTTTCCACAGTGGCGCAAATTTTGCTGTGCTCTTTCACTCTTTCACTGATCGAGCACGCGCAAGGGTTGAATAAACCGTCTTTCTGGTCCTCAGCAGAGCAGATGTACCCACATGCAATGTTTTCCGAGCTTCCAAATATAAAGCTAGTACGATGGTTCGAGAAAGATACATTCTATAGTAACGAGTCGATGTCAATGCGCATAGAATAGTACTTGCGATTTATGAGTGGCAGTCATGAACTGCTATTTTCAAGTATTATTTTATCATTTGTTTTAATTTTTCATGAAATGTTCGACGCCAGGGGAAATTCACATCTGTAGCAGCTTTTCATCGTACTTTATGTTCTTTTTTAATCTCATTTTAGTTTTCTCTGGTCTTTTTGTGTCTTAAATACATTTCAAACTAAGGATAGATTGATCACTATGTTTTTCCGATAAATCGCATATATATTTGTAACCGTTTGGGACTAATGTTTCAGTCTATTTTTTTTTTCCATAATTAAATTCTATGATAATGACAGATATGCAGATTCTTACCGTCGCATGGTTGCTCTTTTTTGTCGATTGCAGTACTTTCAGAAACATGGTTACCACTTGTTCGACAAAGAATTCAGCTACACTTTGAGATATAAATTGTTAAGCATGTGCGCAATTTATCTCAGGTAAAAACATGGGGAATTCCCTTAAAATTTCGGGTTCACTGACTGGTTTAAACTGCATGACGTAATTGGGTCACCTGTCAACCGTCAGTACTGACCAATCAGCGCTATTCTTAGGGCACCAGCTGCAGTAAGAGTTTGATTTTTGCCGCATTAAATGTTTGAAGTCGTTATGTTTCACGCACTGATCGACTGACCGTGAGCAAGAAGTTATCAGGTAGGTGCCTCATGATAAACGCCTTAGGTTTCGAAACTTAGGGTGTGTCAAATGCCCTTCTTGTCCTGGATAACTCTAACTTGCATGCTATACTTCCTACTGTACAATGCCATCTGTGGTTGGAAGATCTTAATTTCCGCATTTTTGAGCTCTTTTCAAGCTGAAAAATTTAAAGGAGATACCGAGATGGTCTTTGCGAGCTCGATTGACTTCAAGCAAAACAATGCATCTGCACATGATCCTCACGGGTCCGCACAAACCATCCTAATTCCTGTAATAATTATGCCTCTTTAATTATAGGAATATCGACTATTGTAGCTTACTTTGCAAGAACCAGGGCTTTCAAGAACTATTAGGTGAAACGTGTCGCTATCTACTTCTGCTTTTTCCTGACCTTACCTGGCTTTTTAAGATTATTTTTAGATAATTTGGATATATAATAGATCGTCTTCATCATTGCACGGCCTTAGTTTACCAGATTAGATTAATTCGATTTTTAGCACTTCTTGATTGAATAAATATATTGTACACATGTGGTTTTAGATGATTATACGAAATGTTGTATTATGTTTAACTAGCCTCAATTAACATTGGTCTTTCAGCAGCGGTCACACTGTGCACTCGAAATTGACTAAATAAATATATGAATAGCACAAACGACTAACGATGTTGTTTCAGGTGTCTCAGTTACATGACGATCTGATATACTCTTGGACACAAAAAGCTGATAAAAGAGGGTGGGAAGGAAATCTAATTGTTTGCGTAATTTTTTTATATTATTAAAAAGACCAATACGTCAACAGACTGCCGATGCTCTGGCCACACATTGCATATAAATCGTTTAGGTAAAGATTTTTTTTTTTCAGAATTTAGAAGGAGTGAATTTCTAAAACTAGAATCATAGATTCAAAACAGATCAAACATTAACAAAATAGGGCCATTGGCCAATTTAGGTCGGGAACCGCGGCTAAAAGTTTACGGGCAAAAATAGTGCTTTGAACTTCTAACGTCAAACGTCAAACGTCAAACGTCAAACGGACAAATAAAGCCCATGTAATGGAAGTCCAAATACCAGAAATTGTTGAAACTTCATCAGTTTTAAAGTTTCAAAAAAAGGTGACGTTAAACGCCAGTGGTCTTCCGAGAAAGTACGGAGTGCATACTGGTTTCAGTCTCAAACAATGACTGTTTTTGTCCAATGATTGGGTACTAGTACCCAGGACAATAGCGTTCTTGGGCACTACCAAAGGCAGGACCTCAACCCGCACATTTTCGCGCAATAGTAAACAGAAACTCGTGTTTATATTTGTATTCGCCCGACCAGTCAGCTGAACTACGAGTGCCCGAGTTCTTGATCTGCACGCAGATAGAGTGTAGCTTTGAAACGGCCGAGACGTCAACCTCCACCTTCCACTGGTCGGTGCGGGGGGTTAAAGTTCACATCCGGACAACACAGGAAGTGGCAGTCGGAAATTAAAATATACATTTACAATGGAGTGGGTTCTTACTTGACCTCGATCCACAAATGTTTGTGGTATCAGATGCCAAAGCAAACAGTATGTAGAAGCGATACCTAAAACCGCAATATAAAACACAAATCTGCAGTGCGTATTTCAGTTGATATCATACTATGAATTAGCCGGAATCAATACGTATCTGCATTCATTTGAGCGGAGAGGTTTGACTTAGTCTGTCTCTTTGGCAATCGGTCAAATAGAGGGATTGGGGACGTTGAGACCGGAACTTCATTCCATGGCATCCCTCGCGAGCAGGCTAGAAAATACGTTGATTCATGCAGGAATTATTGTTCTTTGGTCTGTTCTTGTCGCGAGAACCAGAAAATCCGAAGTCTTACAAACTCTAATCCCCTATGCTTATTATTTTAATCAGTTGCCGTTGTAGTTAACATTGTTTTCCGGAATTGTCTTGCTTCATGTACTATACATTCTTCGCACTGCCTTCTTGTCCTCCAACTGTCTGACTTCTAGTTACTGTAGTTCGTATTGAGTCTTCGCCGCCAAAAAGACCGAATTTGTCTGCCTTTCTTTAATACCACTATTCATCAAACAGTTCTTATGACTCAGAATCGAATCGATCTCTGAATCGATAATCACTTAGAACACAATCACTTACCATGCGCTCATCGGTCATCTCTGAATATAGCTACCTTTTCCCAAAGAACACTGTCCTTCAGCGGCCAGTATCACTTCCGGCGTCTGGGAAAGTCCCTGCAAGGATCAGTCATCGGATCACGTGATTTACTGATCGTGATCTTCTCGATGCATTGATGGGACAATACTTGACAACTGCAGTTTGCACGATTAGCCAATCACGATCGGCGTGACTGAGCCGGACATTGACATCTAACTGGAAACTACGCCACCAAGGTCGCAGTCACACTGTGTCTGTTGCAAGAAACACCAAAGAATTACAACGGGCGGGACCAGCAAAGTGTCGAGGTGAAAATGGCTGTTTACCCCAGTTTATATTTTAGATTTTTAAAATGTACTATTCGAAGTATTTTTCACTTGCGAATACGGCAGTCCCTTGGATGGCCACACCTGATAACTCGCGCATTCCAATTCATCCTTTGTGTAACCTTTTAACTTTTCTTATACTTTTCTCTTGTAAAAGTAACAAGAAAGATCCAATAGAGCCGCCCCCACAGCAAGCCGTTACAGTGAGTAATGATTCTGCCTGATTCTTTAATACTTCCGTACGATTTTTTGTGTCTGAGCATGTGATCAACTCTATGCAGTGTAAAAGGGTTTCATTGTTCTGAGAACCGGCTATTTGTCGATTGATATCAGTTTTAACGGGTTTTAACAGCTCCAAGATTTCCTACAATGAGAAATATTGTATTATTACAAAAAATAATTGTATCTGCGAAAAACAACTGTATCCGACAATTTTTAGCCTGCGTAGCGGCTCTCCGGGGAAAGGGGAGGGAAGGGAGTCCGGTCCAAGCGCGGGACCGGACTCTTTCCCCTCCCCCCCCCCCCCCCCCCCCCCCCCGGGAGAGCCGCTATACGCAGGCTAGACTATTCTTGAAACTGCCAGTCCGCTGTTCACTGCCTGCTTACCACCTTCCCCCACCCCTCCCAGCGTGGAATTGTCGTACTGACTCATACGGGAAGCTAATAGCATTTATTATAGTTGAGCCCACACTTCAGCGGTATCCGCGGGAAAGCACGTGAAAGCGAGGCGTTTGGGTTATCGATTTCGCAGCGCGGCTGAATTTGGAGGTTTTTGACCGATGGTCAGGCATTGCATTGCTTATGGATGTTCGAACAGAAGTAGCAAGGAAGGATGCTGTGAGTTATCGTGGCATTCATTGCCTTTAAGAGACCCGAAACTCCCGAAGACATGGCTGATCAAAATCAAGCGAGAGAAGACTCTTCGCTTCAACATTTTCACTACTCTTCGGGTCGAATGTCCTGAGTGTTATGATTGGTCCATTACGAATCGGTCCGGGTAAAGGTGTCAAACGTCGAACTTCGCAAAAGCCCTGTTTAATATCGTTTGAGCAGTAATTTGCATTGAGTTTTCGATCAACTTATGTGAAGTTTGATGTCATTGTCGACCAGGAGTGAGATGAAGCTATTGATTTTTCCTTTTGAACCTCTTCACTTCAGGTAAATACATTTACACACAAATAAAGATTAGATCTTTTATTTTTTGCGAAAGCAAATACAATATTGACATGAAATATGGGCCGAGTTTTGTTCGCTTGTCGACCTCACGCTTGACTGTTGACGGCCGCTCTGCTGAATTTACTTTACATCAT
Organism: Plumapathes pennacea; assembly: GCA_964036295.1. NCBI lineage: Eukaryota > Metazoa > Cnidaria > Anthozoa > Antipatharia > Myriopathidae > Plumapathes > Plumapathes pennacea. Next base: position 34,578,204 of record OZ038462.1, read on the forward strand.
AAAGCATACACTAAAATGCACGTGGGGTGTGTGACAAAGAGAAATGGGCTGTATGACTCGGAGACGTGGGCTGTGTAACCTGGGACGTGGGCTGTGGGACCGTGGGACCGTGGGCACCGCGACCGCAACCTCCAGTCAGCAAAAACTCCTTCCTGTGCAGCTCACACTTCGAAGCTAACTGCTTCGTAAAGTCTTAAGGACTTGACCCAAACATGACCCAAACGCCTTGCTTCACGTGCTTTCGCGCGGATACCGCTGAAGCGTGGGCTCATACTCCCACGTTTATACAACTCTGGCGTGGACATGTTGTTCTCTGATCATGGGGTGCTTTCCTCCGAATTGACTCGGTTTATAAGTGATGGATTTGCTGAAAGTCTGAATGGCGTGTTTTTTGAAAAGCCAGGAGTCGTCAAAAGTTCTTGGTATTTACAAATATGGCCCAGATTATGGAATGGTGCACGACAAGCAACAAAGTCCTCGTACTGGCTACTATCTTATCACATATGCATGTAGACTGACACCAATGGAAGCAGGAAGGTACCTGAACTAACCTGAATGAAGCACTTTCATCTGAAGTCTGTGTGCTGCTCAGCGCCCAGTTTTTCAAAGCACGATTAGGCTAATTCTGGATTAGGTCTAAACTTTCTTGTCATTTAGAAGCCTGAAAATGTGGTTTTTAAGCTGGAACAAGCTTTTTAACCCACCTTCGAACAATACACTGCAGTTTATTGGCAGAAAGGTCGAGAGAAAGAATTTTGTTAATCCTGAATTAGCTTAATCGGCTTTCGAAAAACCGGGCCTAGGTGATCCCGATTGCCATCGTTTCTCAACCTCATGAATGGGAATTTTTTGGTCAGCGGGTAACGGATCTCATCCACGGATGGCCCTGGGACGAATTGTTTTGACGGTGTGAATGAACTTGTAAATGTCCAAGTAATACTATAATTGTACATTTATGTAGATGGTCGAGTAAGCAGTAGAACATTATTTTAAGTACGTTCATCATTCTGCTAGAGCTGGACATCGGTTACCTCAGGTAAACTCAGTATACGTCGACGATTTAAAGTTCGACGTCGAAGGATCATGACTTGTACAAATAGAAGTTTGCGTTGCGATCACTCGTGGACGATCAAGAATGGTTTTAGCCGGCTTCGAGGGGTAAATTTTTGCGGAAGGGGGGCAAAAGTCTTAAGCACTTACAGTTGGAGTTTTAATATTTACTTTCTGCAGCTCATGCTAACTTTAGATCCGCACGTATTTAGTGTTTAATTTATACACATATGCATTTTAACACACAACGCTGATCAAAATTGTATGTGCTTGATCCTGCAAAGCGGTCAATAATGGTTTTTCATTTTTCATTTTACCTTTTAGGTTGAGAAGATGCCTGGATTCTTCCTTGTCGAATCAGATGAGATTAGTCTCGATGGCAAATACATCTGCAATTTCTGTAAGCAGTTACTGAAGGATGCAATGCAGACGAGTTGTGGACACTTCTACTGCTCTTCCTGTCTCGATGAACTGATGGCGTAAGTGCATATTAATTGTAATATTATGAGATTTGTTTGCTTGTTTGTTTTGTTTTTGCGTTAATTTATAGTTTTATGCACCCAGCCCCAAGTTGTACTTTTTAGTCTGTCTCAATTTTGCATTTAATTCCATAAAATATTGCTTGATAAAGGTGAGGTAATTAATGTGGGCAACATGTTTGGTACAACTTGTCATACAACAATGTTGCGATGCAAGTTGCAAGTTGCACCATAATATTGCATGCATTACCACCATGTTGCAAGTTGTAGCAACATATGTTACACGAATTAGGACCCACCTCTACTTCATGCAACATGTTGCTGCAACTTGCAACATGGTGGTGATCGCATGTTATTGTATATATAATATATATAATACAGTAGACTGCCATTAGATAGATTAACACAGACATATTTATTCAATTGCTACATTGAGAAAGTGATATGTCCCAGTTAATGATTATTTATAACTCTGGTGCTGATCATTGTGTTTTTACTGTTTAAACTATTGTTGTGCAGTTAATTATGCTGCCTAGAATTATTATTACATGTGTATATACTTTTATGTATTTTGTTGTGTTGCAGATTACAACACGGTGCACATATGGGTAGTATCGCATCTGTAATAACATGCCTAGTGGATGAAACTGTTCTAAATCTCTCAGAGGTTTGTACAGGTTACTATATGTACAATAACAACAAATATTTAATGTCACTGTTCCCTATGATATCAAGATGAGACACATATTGGCGTAAGGGGATGCACTGACCTGCAGTATATCTAGCTAGGCGACTTCCGGTTGCATGACCTTTTGAAACCTCACTTACTACCCCATTAGCTTGAGGATAGGACAAGCATATTCAGGTAGGTTTTGATTTTATAACAGAGCCTCACTTATCTCCCCGGCACTACGAGCTGAGACCATAAGGTCAGCATGTGCTGTATCGGACAAGAGTATTGGCAGGTATGCGTAAAATAATGCCCAAAAACTTGGGGGAAGTCGCTGCGCAGACGTAACCACAAACAAAGGGAAGTGACCCAGTTTTTTGAGAATCAAACAAAGCAAGGCACCACTCCAAAGGGAGGGAGGGTGGGGAATTCGCAAAACATTGCAATTACAAGCGTACCAAGTAAGGCTGCTATGAAATGTACTGTGACGATTGTTCAGCTGCTTTTATAGTTAGACAAGTATCAGACAACAGTGGGTCTTGAGCCTGACATGTCTTGCCATTATGTGGTGAGTTTTAACTAACATGAATAGAACATACATAAGTTGAGCCAATCTCTATACAGTTAAAAACCACCACTAGACAAGGTTTTGTCATCCCGGTAAAATCCTAAGGCATGGTATTGTTTCACTAGAGGACATGAATGAACAATGGTGAATGGACAGTAACCGCCAAAGTCGTGACTGCCCTCAACTGACCTTGCTCGTCATATTCCATTAACTGCATTTTACACGGGATGCTGTAAATGCTTTATTATCATAATGTTATATCCATGTTGTCTTTAATCTTCAGGGCGTGTAGATATAAAGAATTTTATCTTTGAATGAGAGATATTATCAACACGAATAATAACAGTGTCAATAATGTCAATAACATCAATAATAATGTTGGCGTGAAAGCAAGCAATATGTTAATATCACAGTCACAAAAGTCACAGGCCTGTATGCATCAAAAAAGAAAAAAAAAAAAAAAAAGACCTGACCTGCAGTCTGCTCATCTTGCAGTATTTTATTCCCCACAGGTTTTTCCAGACAACTTTATGAGAAGAGAGATTATGCAGTTGGTTGTACAGTGCAAATATATTGATTTGGGCTGTAGTTGGAAGGGCAACGTGAGCCACTTTGAGGTAAAGCATATTGTATAAATTTTAGATTGTGCCAGTCCCTCAGATTGTTATGCATGAGTGAAAAATAAACATATGAAACTCCATAGAGGCAGAATGAAGTCTGGATGCAAGGCAAGAGGCTGAGAAAAGGAGGGACTGTAATTTTAAACTCCTGTTTTTCCGGAAATGGGAATTTTCCATTGGTTGAAACAAACTGCAGACCTGTCAACAAAGTTGTCAGTAATAGGCAATGTACTCAAAAGCGTTTTTAGAGAGCTTTCCAAACTTTTATCTTTTCTCAGCCTCTGGCCTCACCTCCAGACCTCGATCATTCAGCCCCTCAGGTCCCATGGCAGCTGCCCCAGATTTTCAAACATGTCCATTTTTTACACCATGCATTTGGCCAGAAAAGTAAAGACTGACACAGTATAATGTATAGATTTATAAATATTACTTTTATTCAATTTAGTTATTGTAACTTTAAATAGTTTTTGGTTCTTCTGTTCCTCTCTCTTGGCCATCCTTTTTTATTGGTTAAGAGGCCACACACAAACGATCACACATTTCGGAGACATGTAATTACCATGCAGTCAATAAAGTCAATATTCAATTGTTGTAACAGATGCACACCAGCAACTGTGAGTTCCAGCAAGTACCCAGTGTCTACTGCTCATGTGGCATGTTGGTGAAGGAATCTGCTTCAAAGGAGCATTTGGAAAAAGAATGTAAATTCAGAATGCAAAAGTGTGACTACTGCAAGAAGGATGTGAAACTGAACCTGATGCAGGTAATTGTGCTAAAATTACCGTGTTTCCTCAAATAGGCACCCACTCAATTAAACACTGGCCACCCTTGAACATGGACTTTGAAATAAGTGCCCCCCTCCTACATTTTTACAGAATACAACAACTACTGTTATGCAGACACAGACAGTAGGTATATATGCTATATATAAATAAGTAGAGAAAAATAAATGTTTCTGTCATGCAAACTTGTATTTTGAAGTGCCCATTGCTCAAGAAAGTGCTTTCCCTGAATTAAACACCACACCCACCCCCAAAGCAATATTTGGAATAAGTGGCGCTTGCATTTAGTTTGCATCAGGGCCACAAACATAACAAAATTATAGGTAAAATTTATCGAGAGCCTAGACTGTTGTATCCTATTTCTGCATCAATATGCTCCTTAATATTATAATGAACTGGATTGAGTAAATATATACACCATGGAGGCCTGTTAAGCTTCAGCATCTTCTAATATTTAAGTAGAGAATACCCTGTTGTTTTACTACAAAAATTAAGGTACAATAAATAGTAAATTAACCTTTTACTGTACATCCCTTAGATTCACCACAGCAAAGACTGTACAGCATATCAAAAGTGCAGCAAGGATGCAGTTCCACAAGCAAAGGTGGTGTGCAGTATTGCAAACCGACCCCCCCCCCTCCCCTCCCCTCCCACAAAAACAAAGACAATCAAACAGAAGAGCGCCAATATAAAAGCAACTACTGGTACTACCAGTATGTCAAGCATCAGCTAAGACTGGTTCATTTATCGTAATATTTTCCATTCCGTTACGGCTGCTCTCAAACATCTCTGCAGCTGAGGCCTTTGAATGCACTCATGAAGGCAGTAGGCAAATGTTGTTGTATTGTGTCTCTTGGAATGGTTGGATGCAATTTTTGTTTTTTGAACAACTCAGATGGAAGAACGTCAGGACCCTCATGGTGATTGTGACGGCATTCAAGAGCCGTGTTCGACTACTGAATCGGGATTCTCTGAAGTAGAGGTGTGTACGGTGAATTTAACATGAAATTAGGTCCGACAGAAATCTATCGTTCCTTGTTCAGGACACTAAGACTAATTGACAGTTGTTAACAGTACATGCTGTACCTGCCCAATCTCAGCAACAATAATTGTTACATTACATGTAGTTACAAGTTAAAGTCCTTGAGCAAGTCCATTTGTTTACTTTTGTTTACTCGACGTATTTCTCTTGTTGTTGGTTCAGGTCATGTCTTCGCCACTTCTTTATTTTACTTAATAGCTAATATTTTTTCTTGTTCTTTAATATTCTTTACTTGAGTGCAGGGTGTTGTCGGAGATCCGCAGAGGGAGTTGAGAGAAATAGTCCAAAAGCAAAGCGAGCGGATAACTATTCTAGAGCAGGCCGCGGCCACGATGAGGATATCGGTTGGAACTGTGTCACCGATTTCAGATGAATCAGGTGTACCCGGCCTACCGGCCGCAAATGAAGTGACCCGCAGAATGACTAACCTGGAAAACAGGACGGCGGATCACGAATTTCATTTGGTGGAGCACAACCGAAATGTTGATGACCTCAGGCAGCAGGTAAACAGCTTAAAAAGGCAGCTTGAAGCAGCTCAGGAAACCATCAGGCGACTGGAGAGGAAGGTGGAGTCTCACGAGCACGTGTTGGCCACACGAAACGTGGCGTTAGCAGATCTGGAAGAGTTCGTCAGACAACAGCAAGTATCCAGCTATGATGGCTCTCTACTGTGGAAGATCCCTGACTATGCTCGCAAGAAGAATGATGCAGTTTCAGGAAGGCAGACGTCGATCCACAGTCCCTGCTTTTACACCAGTCAACATGGCTACAAGATGTGCGCGCGCATCCACTTAAACGGCGATGGTTCGGGCAAAGGTACACACATCTCAGTGTTCTTTGTTGTCATGCGCGGGCAGTACGACGCGCTACTCCGTTGGCCATTCAGACAGAAGGTAACCATCATGCTGTTGGATCAGGACAACGTGGAGCACGTGATCGAAGCCTTCAGACCAGACCCCAACAGTTCATCTTTCCGGAGACCGCGGAGAGAGATGAACGTGGCCAGCGGGTATCCCCAGTTCTGTTCCCTGTCAAAGTTTAGTACGCACGCATATGTGGTAGATGACGTCATGTTTATGAAGATTATCGTCGATACCTCTGACCTGTGAGCAAGTCAGGTTTAATGCCATGCGGCAACTTCGACTATATATTAGGACATGCTTTACTATCTCAGTAATATCTAGTATGTCCAAGTCGTTGGGGTGGCAACGACCAGCATCACTTTGTAAACCGTTCCACATCATATAGTTTATTGCTCGTTGGCTTTACTGACAATAGGGACTTTAGGCACCAGGACGGAAACGGCAACGGCAACGTCGGTGAAACAATAGAAATAATTGCAGAAGACAAAAGGCGCACGTGAATATGTGAAATTGATCTGATCTTGGGGTCGTCGTGCGACTTCAAATGCTTCATTTTTACGTTGCTGTCAGGACGTGGACAGCATTTCGAACAAGACTGGAGTTGCCAGTGAGCCCGTGGCGTGGGTGGGATCGAGACCACAAGAAACTAAAATGGAAAGTAGGGACTCCCAAAAGACTCGCAGTTTCTCATCAGAAAAATATCATACCGCATAGAACATAGAAAACTTGACTTTTGACACCTTGCTCAAATGCAACCTCCTTCCCAGGCTCTTTCATCTCCCGGGCCCCGCCCTCGAAGAAAGACCCTGGTTCAGGCTGGTCACGTGTCGGCCAGAATCTGGCCGGTTGCAAAAAAGGAAACCAAGGGAGGGGCCGTTAAGTCGGAAATTTGCTTTACTTTGTCTACTGGGGAAAGAAAAATTTGGATATAAAAATTTAACACCTCCCATGTAGTTTACGCTGCGTCTGAACAACAAGTCAAGTTGTTGCAGGCCTTGTAGTTCTGTGGGAGACCAAAACAACTCACATTTTTCTTTACGCTTCCTGAATATTTTCTGCATTCTGGAAACATGTGTGACCGTAAACTTAAAGCTTCGAATGACAAATTTTACATTCCCCTGCGCTGAAAATATTGTCATCTACAAAATGACAAACAACAACAGGAAAGTTTGAGCAGAAAATCTTGAGTAATGCTGGGAAAGCTTCCGCTGTTTACCATATAGTTTCCAGATCGCGGGTTACTTTGGCCTGTCCAAAGAGGCCTGTGGTGGTCAAATCTTCAAACCGCGTGACGAGAATTTGTACTGAACAGAAAAAAATCTTTGATGACCCCCTCCCCTCCCCACGGAGAAGGGAAAAATTTTGATGATCCCCTCACAAGAGCACTTTAAACTTTTTGTGCCCTTCCCCCACCATAAATAGTGACCATTCCCAAACGTTAATAAAAGCTTCGTCGACTTGAATTCGATAAAATCTGACCATTGCAGCAGCATAACCGTTCCTATGAAGTTTCTTTCTTATTGTACACAGTTCTCCTAAATTTGATGTGACTCCAGTGCGATGCGGAATCATTGTCAAATTTTTGATGCACAGCCTTTTGTTTGTTAAAAAAGATATTCACCACAATGCACTAAACTAAAAGTTCCTCGTGACGCAGAAGACAGTGTCGACAGAGAAGTTCTACAACGTTTCTTCGATGATCATCCACGTAATAATATATACTGTAGAATATTAACTGCATCGTCATTGTGTAGGTAGATATTTAAAAACCGACAGCATGGGCTTCATGTGGATGTGGCGCCCGAAGTGACGCACTTTTATTATACGCTTGGCCCTGTTTCGTTTGTCATATAACAAACAATTTATTGCACGAAAAGTCGTACAATACGGCTGTATTTTTACTTTCTAATTTTTTTCTCGCCTAAAAATGCTCCACAAAGATCTCGCAACGATGATGGACATTTTTTATTTTTTTATGTAGGTTTATTCTTCAAAATACAGCTGAATGAATTACAATGTCACTAACAAGCTTATGAGAAACAAAGGGCTCTGATAACAATCTATATGATAATACTTGCAAAACAAGGAATTTACACAAAACAATTCACATGATGGGCATATGCTAAACCAGGCCACAGTGAATACGTTTTGCCCCAGCTATACCACAAAAGTGGTCTATGTCTTTGAGCGTGAAATATATGGCATTGTAGGGCATCTCGAGCTGTGTCGGTGTTAAACTGTCCGCGGAGTTCATGGCCATATAATAATAACAATCAATTCTTAATTTGCAAAAATAATTCAAAATAAGTGTTGTATGCCTGGTAAGGATGTTCGTAGCCATTCCTGTTAAAGGCCAGCCGAAACTGTTGATTGGTGTACTAAAAGTGACTCATCCTAAGCTGTCAAACCGAAACAATGTGAACACTCGAAGTGAAAACTTTCAACGAGTAAATTACAATAGCAGTGGAATTAATAATTTTCATGCATATCATTGACCACTTCACAAGATGGCAAAGGCAAATTCGACTAATTTAACAATTATTCGCCGATGTCAGAAGGTGAAAAGGACTTACTATTCAGAGATTGAGTAGCAAATTGGAGCGAACGGAAAACATTATATTCACTTATGTTGTACACTGTACCCCCTGCACTGATATTGCTACAGGCTACAGAGTTAATTAACATTTGCTTATATGTTTAGTTTATCTAACACTTTCAAAGTCATTCCTATAAACACCTGTAGTACAAGTAGACTTGACTACTGCAAAAGCAAACGTAAAACCTGAAGCTCGAGGATCATGGAATTTCGGTGGATACCTTTGCTCGAGTTTCTTATTTCGTGTAGTCTGTCATCAGGAGAGCAAGGTAGGATACTGTTTTATCCTGATTTTTTCCCCTGGATCTTTGTCTCGCCTGTCTTTCACTTTCGTTTTCCGTCACTAACAATCATATATTTAGGAGTTTAAAACTGAAAACTCAAATCATCTTTCTGGCTCAACTATATGCATCAAATTTGGTCACAAGTTTGCTAACCGTGATAAAAAAAACTCTATGTGGGATCGCGTGGGATACTTTCTAAGTAAAAATGTTATCCACTATTGGTTTCCACTGTTTTTAAAGAGCAACGCAAGCACCGAGAACGTCAGTGAATTACAAGCGACGTAAGAAGAACAGCTTCGGCACAAGCGCCGGAGGAACATTAAGGGAAAACATCGACTACTTTTTGCTACGAAAACAAAATCTCTCAGTTTCGCTTGCACCACTATTAAACCTCCAAGTCGAGTTTAGAATGAAGATGGGAAGAAAATAATAAAAAAAAAGAATTGCTCATGTTCAGGACTTACTCGAATGATAATTGGTCATAAGTTTCTCAAATGTGGAGAATATAGAAGAGAAGCAAAATCAAACAGCTATATATTGCACAACAGCCTTATACAAATGAATGCAGCTTACAATTAATCCGGCCATCTCTTAGTCAAACCGAACCTCTGTCATTTTAGGGTTTCGTTCCTTCGGTTCAGGGTCCATAGCTATAAATATTTTATTTAAAAGATGGAGACTGCTGAAATACTTTGCCAATTTTGCGACCTTGGCTAAGGGCGTTGAGCGGGTGATAGAGTTTCTAACTCTGAAGACAGTTTGCTATAATTTAGTTCATATTCAATATTGAACATGAAGCGGTAAATTAGAAATTTCGGTAAGCCTGGAGGAAGAAGCGTGCTCCGTTCAGAAATAAAGCACGCAAAAAAGCGACGTGAGCACGAAAAGAAGTGTAGGGAGAACTTCTCCAGTTTTACAAACAACTGCCCGGCTTTATTTATCGAAATACTGGAATGCTACAGTGATCAAAAACAGATTTTTTCAAATTACTCCAAACTAATACGCCACTTCGCTCTGACGAAGGGCTAACGCTCGAAACGTCAGCTATTGTTACTCTTACGGCGTTCCAGTGCCTATATCAACCTTTTGTTGATACACAACGTTATCACCACGCCGACGCAGTTAATCTAGTTCACTGTTACGCCACTACAGGCATATGGCGCGTTATCGGTGTCAAAATTAAACTTGCCGGCATGACATTAAGTTTTCATAATGTCATTTTTAATATTCGTGAGTTCAATTTCACCATTACAAAATACGTCTCAACATTAAGCTGTTCGTCTCGACATTATGATGTTCGTCTCGACATTATGATGTTCGTCTCTACAATATGATGCTCGTTTTAACATTATGATGTTCGTCTCGACATTATGATGTTCGTCTCAACATTATGATGTTCGCGCCATACAGGCAGCAATTGTCGTGAGAATTGTAATTTGAGTTAAATTTCTAAAAAAAGAAAAGAAAAAAAAAAAAGAAAGCTGGGCACTTCAGAGTCCATTTTGGATTCCTTTCACAAGATGACGTGAGCGTGCATTAAATTGTATGGAAAAGCATGGAGTAGCGTGGTTCATAGCTCTTATACTCTGAAGGACCACGCTTTTCAACCAACCATATAGCCTGGCTTATATCATGACTGTGTTATAAAAAAAAACTTTGTAAGAAGGAACGGGGAGATCATGTTTAGTTGATGAAAACCATAATAATCAATAATGATAATAATCAATAATGATAATAATCAATAATGATAATAATGTGGGCGAGCAGATGGTGAACACAACCCTGTAAAGCTAGTATCGTATCCTAAATCGATCTGAATCCTATATAAAGTAAAACCATAAACACATACTTTAGCTATCAATCCTGTATTAATCATCTTGCCACACAGATCCTAAATCCCATAAAAAAAACTTTCAAAGTGATCTAATATTCTGTCACTGATCGTTAAACAGTTAAAACATGCATGACTGTTAGTAATGATATGTATATACATATATTTGTAAAACTGGTGACAACCATGTTTATAGCAACGCAAACACACTCACTCCTCATTAGTTTTTCTCATTTGAGATTGCGATTGTGCTGTCCTAGTTCACACGAATAGTTTTTCTTCGTCTTAGAAATACTAGCGCTTATAGTTGTGCCGGCTTGTGTCAAGTATTTGTGAGTGTGTCCGGCGTAGTTTACGCGACATGGACTTTTTGCTGAGTTCACGAGAAAACTGCACCCCTATAATGTTAATTTCCCATAAGAGAAGAACCGGCATGCTATAGTGAACTTTCCGCTTCAGTAAAATAAAATAAGCGAACCTCAGTCGGTATTAATTTGCTTGTTTGATCCGGCAGGTTCTTGTCCGCGACACATTCAATTATAATTGCAAAACATGCAAGGCAAGCGCCTAACTAAACATGTTATTCGCTCCGTTGGCGTTGAATCCGCTTCCAGTTGTGAAATCGAGTGTTTCCTAGAAGAATTCTGTGTGTCCTACAACCTGGGACCATTTCAACATGGTAGACACGTGTGTGAGCTGAGTAACTCTGACGCCATCCGACATCCAGTGGACCTGGTACCTGACCCTGCATACAACTACAGGGAATCTGTCGTGAGTACTTTGCAACTCATGCCAGTCGAAAATGAACGCAAAAGCACTTATGTTTCAGTTGAAATATCACACTGTGAAGACAGTAATGTCCCACAGTTTATTTCTGCAGTTTATTTCAGTAGTATATTTCTTCTAATGGCAGTTTCCCATATCTTACTTATTTCCAAGCTAATCTATGAATATATACATAGAAATACAGCTTCGATACTATAACTTCGTTCTTTAATCTCTTCTGACTAACAACCACGAGTTTTTTTCATAAAGCAGATCCAGTTACTGTAAGTTTAATATAACATATAAAAAGATACAAAGCAACGGCCACTTGCGGTATTTCTCTCTAGAAATTAAGAAAGGACATTCCATTTAAGTCACCTGTCTTTTCGACTCTGATATTTCTTCTATACCACTTGTGTTTTGGTTTTCACATATGAACTTCAGAACGCCTGCACCAGTAGTCCCTGTTCAAGCAAAGCCAACTGCAGTTCGTTATCGGAAACAGATTACAGATGCGTCTGTCCTGTCGGCTACACCGGAATAGACTGTGAGACAGGTCAGTAGACAGTGAGTATACTGTGCCGATTGTGTGGGGTACGTCAGTATATCTAACGAATTCAATGGGCCCTTTGTCAACCTTGCTTCTTCCATTTTTCCCCTTCGTATTTCTTTTTTACTATCTCTGCTCTCTGTTTTCAGACATCGATGAATGTGATAGTCACCCATGTGACTTGTCTGCTAACTGCATAAACAATCCGGGTTCTTATGAATGCACCTGTCAGCCGGGGTTCACTGGAGACGGATTCAACTGCACAGGTAATTAAAAATGATCGATTTGCGGTCTCTTCTTACCAATGATTTAACAAGCAATCAGAGGTATAATCTGACCATTTGGCCGTAATGCGTGCCAACTATATAGTGAAAATTGAATTAAATAATTCGCCGATCCACTAAGGAAGTCCTTAGTTTGATTCGGTGCCCAGAGGGTAAGTGAAAAAGAAAAGTAAGCCTCCTTTTTATCAGAAATATCACTACCTACTCAGTCCGTGAGTCTGTTATGTGTCGTGCGTACCATAATATGCGACCCCGAAGTTTTCTGAGGCCTGTTTTGAGCAATCAGTCGTGCTATAGCAGCCACGATTCATGTTGTGTAAGTGCCTCTCTTGGCGAAGTCGAATGTTTTGAAGATGACGGCGGCTTTACTGGGGAATAAATTTTGATCACTCGATCCTAATTCCGTAAACTGCAAGTTGTGGTATACCAGTCCACTCCTAGCACATGTTTTTGGCATTGGAACAAAATAAAATTATAGAACTTGTTGATTGAGCATGTTTGCTTGTTTAGCTACTAGTAATGTATGCGGGAAAACACTTTCAACCTTGCTTTAGAGAGATGTTTACATTTAAATAAAGTGAGAAAGATTGGCAATCAAGTAAGCCGTGCGCGTAAAACTGCTTCGGACCATCTTGCAGTAACTTATCACATACAATCCCGGAAAAATGTGTTGACACATGCTTTAAATGTCGTACTTTTGTCAAAACTACCATGCTGTGAGTCACCAGTTCCAAAGAAAACTGCTTTTAATCAATGTCCGAACACAGTTTTATTTATTTAGTCACAAAAACATTACGAGATGACTACCAAGGAGGACATCAATTCATTGATCGAAAAAGCAGTTCCAGAAAGCACCAAAAGGTTTTACAGTCCCGGGGGGAAATACACGGATAATATTGTCCTTGGACATTACCTGTGCTCCTCGAAGCTCACAGTTTCGCAACTGTTCGCTTCTCTCGGAACAGATAATATCCTGGACAATTATCCGTGCATCATAGTTTCTCGCCAAAAGTAGTATTTGTTATTTTCTGCTGAATTTTACTGTGAATCCTTTTCACCACCGTTGGAAGAGCAAGAGAAACCGGTTTGTATGGCTGGAGCGTGTTACGTTAATACGAAACTATTAGAACGAGTCAAAATCTAATTATATAATAAACTGTCATGTTTGTGCATTTGTGTTTGGTCATGCATAGTACGTAGCTGGCATAGTGTAAACCCCGATGAAACGGTGATAATATTATGATGGATCGAACTCTCACGCCCGTTTTAACACGAACTATCATGCACTATCATAGCCTGATTTTCAGACGTTAGGCTAGCACCAGGCTAGCACTATGTCATAGCACTATCGTCAACTAGCCAATAGTTTCACGTACGCTTTGCGGACCTATGTTTGTAATAGAAAACCAATCGCGTACGGTTTGCCGTATCACGGATATGACGTCATAAAATGTTCAAAACTGCCCACGTTCAAAGAAAACTGCGAAGACAATAAACACTGCCCCAAAAACATCGCATCGTCAGAACGAGGACTCAATTTTATGCTTATATTTATACTAGAAATACGATATTCGCAGATATCCTATGAAATTGGTAGTTGTGACACAGTGTTTACTACTAGCATAATCTGGCTGTTTAACGATGAGTTTATTCTCAACTGGTACTTTTCCCGTTTTCTTTGACTTTATTTCTTGGACCATCACAGTCGGGAATATTGCTCTGAACAAACCCTCGAGCCAATCCAGTGACTATAGTCCGGGATCTCCAGCTAAGTTAGCAGTGGATGGAAATTTGGATACGGCCTGGTCAGGGAAGAGTTGTACGCACACTAAACACGACCTAACACCATGGTGGATGGTTGACTTGGGAATCCCTTCGCTTGTGAAAAAGGTGTATATTGTGAACAGGGGAGACTGCTGTGGAGAAAGACTCAGTGGATTTGAGATTCGTGTTGGTGAGTATCACAGGTTATTTTGTAATGTATTTATCGATATGACCGAATTGAGAAAAATCTTCCTGACCATGACGGCTTTGCGCGTTCGTTCTGTTGAGATAATTATTTTGAAGGCATTTCAACTCCAGCAGATAGCCTGTGTTGTAAATTTTACAACATGGGACCATTTTAAGGGTTTGAAGCTACGTGCAAACGCGCCCAACATTCAACATTATTGCTTCCAACATGTTGGGGTGTTTAACATGTTCGGGGCGTTTGAACACCCTATTGGGTGTTGCTGGGCGAAGTTTGAAATGCTTCAAATTTTGAGCCAGCAAGTCCCAACAGGGTCGATTGACATCATTCAAAGTTTTGTTCAGAGGTTGAATACCAAAAATAATCATTTCTAAGCCGCGTGAAGCGTGATTGAGTTTCTGTTTATGAATTAATTTTCTGGGTGTGTTTGCAGGAGACAATCCTGCGGATGGTGGATCCGCTAATGCACTTTGCGTAAGTGGACTCAGCGTACCACAAGGTCAAGGAAAGAACTTTTACTGTAAGGGTCCCCTTAAAGGCAGATATGTGTCTGTACGGATCCCGGGCAAAAAGCAACACCTCACCCTGTGCGAAGTGGAGGTCTACTCTACCGGTAGGTTGAATAATGAATGTATCCATTCATGGTGTCTAGGCTATTACCTTAAATTCAGTTGGGAGTACTCATGAGGTGTGATGCGTTTTATTCAGAGCGTTCTGCTCAGACATCGACAGATGACGTATCCAAGTAACAAAGGCAATAATCATGCAAAGTGTGCAATAGCTTAATCAAGATGGAAAGCCCCAGGAGGTGGGGGAAGGGACACTTAGGGTGTATTCTTTGGAAATATTCCGTCTATTCCTATTCCGGAATAGGAATAACAGAATACACATTATACTAGATCTCAGAAGAACAGACTTTGTGCTATTTCGAAAACAGAATTGCTGACGTGACAGAATACGGCAAAAAATACCAAAAGAACACGATTACCGGCTATTCTGTCCATTCCAAATAAACCGCTAGTCCGTCTTTTCTGTTATCGGGAGCAGAATGAACGAATTACTATTCCGTTAATTCCGGAATCAGAATAGGTCCCAAAAGAACACGATTACCGTCTATTCAGTCCTCCGTCCTACTTTGTGTAGGAGAGCGTTCGTGGCTAAGTATTTGTTTAGGGTTTTATACTGAAATTCGCGTGATCTGCTGAGTCCATCGCAACTTGAAACGGTAGCAGATAAATGTTTTTCCAATTTAGATCGTGGTTTTCATGTTGCGTTGTATACCTCAGTCTGGCTGTTGGTGGAGTTTCTACTTTTGATTGAATTTCAGCACAAATGTTTCTGCATCAGCTTTGGGGAATGTAACTTGCTTTCCGTTCAGATACAATTTTAGCCTTTCTTGCAACTCAAATATCTTGCTATTTTTATGCCCGTGTAGAATGTTGAATTTAACTGATCAATACAAAAGCTAACTAATGATTTATTCATTTTGTTTTTGTTTTCGTCTTGTTTTGTTTTGTTTTCGTTTGTTTTGTTTTGTCCTTTTCTTTCTTTCTATCTTTCTTTGCAGAGTGAGTCCTGGGTGCACTCGGAGATCGCAAGAAAGTTAGTACCAACAATTTATCAGTGATAATATTTTCATTAATTTGTAAAGATTATTCTTGTAAAGCAAAACCTAGATGAATTTCGTTCAGCAAGTCAAAGCGCATTCAACCAATTATAAACAAATGTATTGTTAAGACTTGTGTTGACACTCCCCGAAATCAAATATACAGTGGTTTGCTTTTGTTTGATGCCTGATTCATCAACAAGATTACAGCCCACTTTGGTTGTTTAGAGAGAACTGTGTAATCACGATAAGAAGACAGCAAACCGACTAGCCGCTGCACAGCAGGCGCTTTTCTTTACGGGTTTAAACAAGCTGCGCGGACAAATACAGGGGCCTGTTGCGCAGGCTACAAACGCACTAACTACAGTGGAAAAACCTCCCGTAAGCGACCACCCTTCGTTCGTCTTTAAGTGGTCGCTTAAAAGGTGGTCGCTTACGGGATTTCTCACCATAGGAGGCCTAACTGAGATTCAGTTTTGAGCCACAACAAGTGTCAAATAATGCAGTTTTAGTAAGTGAAAAACAACTTGTGCTTTAAGAAATCGACCTTGTGTCTTGTTGCACGATACAATAGTCATATATTAGTGTTTTGTCCGATCCGATTTCTGCAAGGAAGTTAGTGCTTGCTCAGAAATTTGCCCTTTGAGAGCATAGAGTGGTCGTTTACCGGAGGTAAAAAACAATAGAAAAACTCAAACGGTGAGCATCAAAGGTGGTCGCGGTCGCTTACGAGAGGTTTCATTAATAGAAATTTGACCGAGTGACCAATTGGTAATTTGGTAAGTGGCCACTTAAGAGAGGCGGTCGCTTACGGGAAGTGGTCGCTCAGGGAGGTTCCACCGTATGAGTGCCAACGATTACACCACAAGTGATGCTTGAAAATTGTACCAGGCGGGTGCAATTGTACAATCTTTAAACATTACGAGTGGTTTAAATCATTAATTGCACGAGCAACTCATGTGATTACTTGTCACTATGACGATAAAAAGTTCGTTGGAATTAAAAATTCAAACAAATTTTCCCATTTTGTGTGCGGGCACTAACTATCATGGTTGACAACTAACTCTCGTCGGATAAGACGTGGAAAAGTATGAAAGTACAGAAAACGCACAAATTATTGGTTGATATTCAGTCAAACTTAATTGCACTCAGTGCAAATTAACGATTAACTTGCTTGCTCTCAACATCCGATTGCATAAATTTCCATAGTCATGATAAAAGCAGCTTGGTAAATAGCCACCGCTATTCCGAGATTGCTTAGCCAATCAGAGCGCGCGGAAAGCACTATTCTCTTGTGGGAGAGTTGTATGTACTAACAACAGTTATTGAGTTTCGGTCCTTTAAATGTTTTGCGATGTAAACCATAAACCGCTTTTTTTCTTTTTTACTTTCTTTACATATTTCATTTACTTCCGCAGGTAGAGGGGATACAAAGAAGGCGAAGGGGCTGTTTAGATGACACGTGCTTGCTGTCGTGTGCCACACCAACAAAATAGCAGTCGATTTACTGGTTACTATAGGTGCAACCTAAGAAATAGTGGGAGCTTGGTGTGGGTCTATAAAGATTGTCATTGCTTTAAAGTATTCCTTAAGTACTATTTACACTATGACTGACGATGTTGTATCTGATTTACAATCTTGAGCGGCAAGCTTGATTCTGAACAGCAACATGATGAAGGCATTTACTGTGAGGGTATGCAACACATTATTAACGAGCAAGCTATTGTTTTCAAACAATTGTATTTTCTGGGCCAAAAAATCTGGCAAACCATTGCAACATTCACTCAAGGTCAACTGGTGAGAATGGCGCGCCTGACCTGTCGCAATCGGCCGTGTTGCACAAATTCTTTTTAGTGAACCAACAGCTTTTATTTATTTTTTTAGTTTTTTTTTTTTTAGTTTTTTTTTTTTTTTTTTTTTTTAGTGGACCAACAGCTTGTAAAAATGCTATCGTTTCTCGAAATAGAAAACTCAGCTAAACCGCCCAAATGTTGAATCGTGTTTTGAAAGCGCGTTGAAACACATGCATGCTTGGCTTTTTCTCTGTTCCATTTGTTAACTCGTTGAAAGAGTGTTTTCATATGACGAAATATACCCGGATAAAAGCAGCACTGACAGGAACTGCAAAAAAAAAAAAAAAACAAACAAACAAACAAAACAACTCGGAGATTCGCTGCGGTGAGGATGTAAATTTCGAGTAAGCCTCTACCACTGACGTCACGCTCTGAAACCCCCCTTTCCGGTGGAAGCACAAAAATTTGCAAAGCTAGCTAGCTGTACAAAGAGGCAGTTTTCTTATCTGTCACCTTAAAGGAAAACACGTTTTAGCTCCTAAAACTGACTGAGACTGAGTCTGAGTCACTAAAACTCATGGGAAAAAGAGGGGATGACGGTACGTTTTTGTTTTTTGTTCCTGTACAAATACTCGATAAGCGTGCACTGTGATGGAATTTTAGTATAGGATCAATATATGATGACTAGGAAAACACATCATGTTTGTCTTCATTTTCGTATTATCAATGGACCGCACGATGACTGAACAAGGATCGACTTTTTGCACTTCTTAGTTTGCACATCATGACGACTAGTTATAGAAAAAGAAAAAAAAGTGATGTGACAGTGAGACCAAAAAATTTAGATACAGAGACACGAAAAATACCCCAGGACGGGAGAAGAATTGACGGAATAATATTCTATTTATTCCAGAACTATCATTCTGAGAACAGGTCAGAGAAGAACATTCGCGTACTAGTGTCTTGCAGTAGATTAGTGGGTCTCACGGTCGTAGTAGTTTGACCCAGGGGTCTGTGCATGTGCATGCCAAAATGTAACATAAATAAATACTTATTAAAGATTGTAGTTATAATGAGTTGTTCTTTATATGAGTTCTCATGGTAAAATATCCTCACTCTGTGATGGCCAAGTGTCCAGCAGCTTGCTGTACCGACTGAACCGGAAGCACAGGTAGCCCAAAAAAGTCGTAGGGTCTGGGGCTAGTGTTTAATGTTATAAGAGTTAGAGTGGGGATGTTAAAAACACAAATAATGCATCAAATACTAAACAAAAGTAAATGAAACTTACCTGGTGTGTTCATCTGTTCTTCGACTGTCTGTGTTCGCAATTTTAGCCGATTTTGGCGATTTGGCCCCTCCCACCCACAAATAATGACCTTTCCCAAACATTAATAAAAGCTGAAACGCTTCGTCGACTTGAATTCGAAAATATCCGACCAGTGCAACTACATAACCGTTCTTATGAAGGTCTTATTGTGCACAATTCTCCTAAATTCGATGTGACTCGAGTGCGATGCGGAATCATTGCCAAATTTTTGATGCACAGGCTGTTTGCCAAACGTTCAACACGAGTTCGTTCGCCTTTTTGGCGGTCTATCGTTGCCAGCTTTTGCCTGACCATGTCCGTCCTATTTCTGAATACAAGTTTCCAGTTCGAAGCGAGCGCGCAAGCAAATTACCTAAAACTCCACTGTTTATTATTATTATTATTATTATTATTATTATTATTATTATTATTATTATTATTATTATTATCAATTATTATTATTATTATTATTATTATTATTATTATTATTATTATTATTATTATTATTATTATTATTATTCTTTGTCCTTTGCAAAACAAACACATGCTGGCACGAAGCAGATTTAGGCGCTCGTATCAAAGCGCGTCATTACTCAACCTTAATTTTTTTTTGAAAAGATATTCACCACAATGCACTTAACTAAAAGTTCCTCATGCAGCAGAAGACGTCGCCTGGAGCAGGCTCGAAATAAAATCGACTCGTAAAAATGATCTTCAAAGATCTCGCAATGATGATGGACAATTTTTTATATAAAATATATTTAGGTTTATTCTTCAAAGTACAGCTGAGGGGCTTACAGTGTCTCCTAACAAGCTTCTGATGGACATATGCCAAACGAGGGATCAGTGAACAACCCGTTTTGCCCCAGCTATACCACAAAAGTGGTCTACGTCTCTGAGTATGAAAAATGTGACATTATAGAGCATCTCGAGCTGTGTCGGTGTTAAACTGTACGCGGAGATCATGCCCACATAATAATAACCAATTCTGTATTTGCAAAACTAATTCAAAATAAGTGTTATATGTCTGGTAAAGATGTTCGTAACCATTCTTGTTGATGGCTAGCCGAAGTTCTTTATTGGTGTTAGCTGTGACAAACACGACACGCGGCTCAAAATATTTACGAAGTGACTTTAATCCAGGTTAGCTCATCCAGGTTTATTAATATCGAAGACTGGTCAAGGAAAAATAAACTAGAAGTGATTCATCCTAAGCTGTCAAACGGAAATAATGTTAACACTCAAAGTGAAAACTTTCAACGGGTAAATTCCATTAGCAGTGGATTTAATAGTTTGTATGCATATCATTAACCACTCCACAAGACGGCAAAGGCAAATTCAACTAATTAACAATTATTCGCCGAAGTCAGCAGGTGAGTAGTACTTGCTATTGAGAGATTGAATAGCCAATCGGAGCGAGCGGAAAACACTATTCACTTGTGTCGTACACGCAAACATGGCAAGCATATTATATTTATAAATAACTGTACCCACTGATATTGGAACAGTAATTAACATTTGCTAATATGTTTAGTTCATCTAACACTTTCAAAGTCATTCCTAAACACCTGCAGTACAAGTAGACTGGACTACTGCAGAAGCAAACTTAAAGCCTGAATCTTGAGAATCATGGAATTTCGGTGGATACCTTTACTCGAGTTTTTTATTTCGTGTGGTCTGTCGTCAGGAGAGCAAGGTAGGAATACCGTTTCATCCCGATTTTTTCCTCTGATCTTTGTCTCGTCTTTCACTGTCGCTTTTCGTCACTATAACAATCATATATTTAGGAGTCTAAAACTGAAAACTCAAGATCATCTTTCTGGCACAACTATATGCATCAACCGTAATACAAAACTGTATGTGGGTGCGTCGGATACTTTCTAATTAAAAATGTTATCCACTATTGGTTTCCACTGTTTTTCACGAGCAACGCAAGCATCGAGAACGTCCGTGAATTACAAGCGACGTAAGAACAGCTTTGGCACAAGCGTGTTACGGAAGAGATCTCCTACTATTTTATTATAACTTTTATAATTTTGGTATCTATTAGCTACTCACTCGATTAGATTAGCAGCACAATGTAACTTTAATATTTTTTACCTTCGTTTACACTTTAGTATTAGTGATCTTTTGGCCAATTACAACTGGCCGGAACCTTTTACTGTGTTCGTTACTTAGATTAATTTAACTAAGTTTAGCGTATAACTTGCATTTCTGGAATTAACTTTATTGTTTAGCTTGTAGTTTACGACCAAGTTCTGGCTCTCCTTAGAGCCGACCTGGAACGGCGTCGTTGCGTAATGTTGATTTTCTAATATTCGTTGTTAAGTACTTTTACTAGGTTTTATTAACTTTTACACTGAACAGTAGCCCGTAATTTACTTGACCACTATTCCTATGTTTAGGTTATTCCGTATACGATAAATAGGTTTAAAAGGCTAAAATTAAGGTTTTTCTTAGTGCGTAATGTTATTGAACATCTGCTACTCCGTAGTTAAGTTGTGACGTTATCTAGTGTTTCATTGGCCTAAAATAATGAGACTTACGTAATCGTCAATATTTAAGACGACGCACACCCTTTTCGTTAAGATTTGAATTTATCTCTAGAGTCAAAAGTTTCTAACTCTAGGTTTCGAGTGAATAAAATGGTCCTGGGAAAAAGAAGGAGGCCTCCGTTCTTCTGGTTACCTCTCTAAGCTGCCACAGCCACAAATACCTTGCGTATCAAGCGCCGGAGGAAAATTAAGGGAAAACATCGACTGCTTTAATTTGCTGTAAAAACAAAATCTCTCCGTTTCGCTTGCACCGCTATTAAACCGCCAAAGTCGAGTTTAGAATGAAAATAGGAAGAAAATAAAAAATATGCTCATGTCAGCAGTTTGTCGTTGTTAATCGACTTACTGTTTCCTCTCGTGTCAATGGCAGCGATTGTCGTAAGAATTACCTGAGGCTTCTTCAAATTCGTAAAAACGAAAAAAAAAAGTCCGTTTTAGATTCCTTTCACAAGATGAGCGTGAGCGTGTATTAAATTGTATGGAAAAGCCTGGTGTAACGTGCTTTATAGCTTTTATACTCTGAGCACGCTTTTCAACCAATCATAGCGTGGCTTATATCGTGACTATGTTATAAAAAATCTTTGTAAGAAGGAACGGGGTGATCATAAGATGATGGAAACCATAATAATAATAATAATAATAATAATAATAATAATAATAATAATAATAATAATAATAATAATAACAATAATAATAATAATAATATGGGTGAGCTGATGATGAGCACAACCCTCTGTGTGGGGCTAGAGCTAAATACTAGCGCTTATGGTTATGCCCAGCCTGTCACGCATTTGTAAATGTGCCCGACATCGTTTACGCGATGTAGATTGTTTTCTGAGTTCACGAGAAAACTGCACCTCTAATGTTAATTTTCTAATCTTAATTTCCCACATAGGAGAAGAACCCTTATGCAATACTGAACTTTCCGCTTTAATTAATGGCTGAACCTCAGTCGATATATAGTTGCTTGTTTGATCTGCAGGTTTTTGTCCGCGACAGATTCAATTATACTTGCAAAACATCCAAGGCAAGCGTCTAACTAAACATGTTATTCGTTCCGTTGGCGTTCAATCCGCTTCCAGTTGTGAAATCGAGTGTTTCCTAGAAGAATTCTGTGTGTCCTACAACCTGGGACCATTTCAACATGGTAGACACGTGTGTGAGCTGAGTAACTCTGACGCCATCCGACATCCAGTGGACCTGGTACCTGACCCTGCATACAACTACAGGGAATCTGTCGTGAGTACTTTTGCAACTCATACCAGCCGGGTTTAGAATGAAAAAGCACTTACGTTTCAGTTTATTTATCACACTGTTAAGACAGTAATGTCCCACAATTTCTTTCTGCGGTTTATTTCTGTCAGTAGTTTATTTCTTCTTAATATATATGCAGTTTCTCAATTTATCTTACTCACTCCAAACAAATCTATAACTATATACAGAGAAATACCACGGAGCCGTGGAAGGGCCATGCTCACTACAAATTATACTGCCAGTTATAATGATTGCCAGTTATACTGCCAGTTATAATGACTGCCAGTTATACTGCCAGTTATAATGACTGCCAGTTACACTGCCATTTGGACTTCCAGTTACACTACCAGTTGCACTGCCAGTTATGAATAATTGATAAACGTGTGCTCGTCTTGAGTGAACATGACATTGCAGGCTGCAACCTTCGTTTGTTTAGTTTGTAGTGCATCAGCCGTACTACCTCCATATAATCCGGCTTTACACGATAACTTGTTTGGACGAGACGATTTGATCGAGAGTTATTTTCGTCTGGGCTTAACTGCGACTGAAATTCTCATGTTCCTGTTGATGGTGCACGGTATGAATCTCAGCCGACGATAACTTAAACGAATCTTACGTATGAGAGGTCTGAGGAAAAGGGATACAAGTAATGAAGATGAAGTTTTTGATGCTCTTGGTGAAGAATTGAATGGCAGTGGTCGTCTTATTGGTTATCGCGCGATGCATCAGCGACTAACAGTCTAGCGTGGTTTATCAATCGGTCAAGATGTCGTACGCCGCGCTCTGCGAATTGTTGACCCTGAGGGTGTGGAGAGGCGATTACGAGGGAGATTGATGAGAAGAAAGTACAAAACAAAAGGCCCCAACTATTTATGGTACGTAGATGGATACGACAAACTAAAACCTTTTGGCTTCTGCATACATGGCGCTATAGACGGATACAGTCGGCGTATCCTGTGGCTTGAAGTTGGCCCATCAAATAATGATCCTACCATTGTTTGTCACTACTATATGGACCGCTGCGTAAAACAACTAGGGGGCACTGCAAGAATCATCAGAGGAGACCGAGGGACTGAAAATGGACATATTGCTGCAGTGCAGCAATTCTTTAGAAGTGATGCCGTAGACGATTTCCGGGGAAAATAGCTTCATGTTTGGTGCATCGACATCAAATCAACGCATCGAAGCGTGGTGGGGAATTCTCCGAAAACAATGTTCCGACTGGTGGATAAATTACTTTAAAGATCTCAGGGACGTTGGCCTGTACATTACTTATATCCCGTCTCCTCAGACCTCTCATACGTAAGATTTGTTTAAGTTGTCGTCGGCTGAGATCCATACCGTGCACCATCAACAGAAACATGAGAATTTCAGTCGCAGTTAAGCCCAGACGAAAATAGCTCACCTGTCTTTTCGACTCTGATATTTCTTCTATACCAGTTGTGTTTTGGTTTTCATATATGAACTTCAGAACGCCTGCACCAGTAGTCCCTGTCCAAGCAAAGCCAACTGCAGTTCGTTATCGGAAACAGACTACAGATGTGTCTGTCCTGTCGGCTACACCGGAATGGAATGTGAGACAGGTCAGTAGACAGTGAGTATACTATGCCGATTGTGTCGATTGTGTGGGGTACGTCAGTATATCTATCGAATTCAATGGGCCCTTTGTCAACCTTGCTTATTCCATTTTTCCCGGCGGAGAGATGAACGTGGCCAGCGGGTATCCCCAGTTCTGTTCCCTGTCAAAGTTTAGTACGCACGCATATGTGGTAGATGACGTCATGTTTATGAAGATTATCTGACCTGTGAGCAAGTCAGTTTTAATGCCATGCGGCAACTTCGACTATACTATGCTTTACTATCTCAGTAATATCTAGTAGGTCCAAGTCGTTGGGGTGGCAACGACCAGCATCACTTTGTAAACTGGTCCACATCATATAGTTTATTGCTCATTGGCTTTACTGACAATAGGGACTTTAGGCACCAGGACGGAAACGGCAACGGCAACGTCGGTGAAACAATAGAAATAATTGCAGAAGACAAAAGGCGCACGTGAATATGTGAAATTGATCTGATCTTGGGGTCGTCGTGCGACTTCAAATGCTTCATTTTTACGTTGCTGTCAGGACGTGGACAGCATTTCGAACAAGACTGGTTTGCCGGTGAGCCCGTGGCGTGGGTGGGATCGAGACCACAAGAAACTAAAATGGAAAGTAGGGACTCGCAAAAGACTTGCAGTTTCTCATCAGATCAAATGAAACTACTATAAAGTGTCATTACAACACCCATACACTTGCTTCTTTGAGGTTGAGCGACTATGCATTTTGAGTGAAATTAGGAGTGAAAAGTCAACCAGCCAGAAAAGAGTAATGCGTGACTTATCTTTTCATGCACAGTCGATTCTTCGAACACTTTCTTTAATCAGAAGCCACGATAATCTAGCCTTCGCTTCAATACTTATGCACATTTTTTTTTTACTGAATGCGTTTCTTCTATTAGGCTTTTGAGTATTCCCGCTCCATAACAAATATGAAATTGAAAGCGAGGGTTTCCGCTGTCAACCCGAGTAATGACCACCACGGTAAAATGAAACAATTCTTGTACAAACACAATTTATTTGTGATTTGTTTCGCCACTTCCTTGAACATCTTGATGCCAGGCATCTTTCATTGTAACACCGAAAGATAATTCACAGAACTCTCCAAGAAACAGGAGGACGAATATTCTTATTAAACTCTTATTTTGCAATGATAATGCACGTATTATTGCGCATTTTGAGCTAGGAAGGCAAACAAAACAACTTACATTTTCCTTTACGCTTCCTGAATATTTTCTGCATTCAGGGAACATGTGTGACCGAAAACTTAAAGATTCGAATGACAAATTTTATATTCCCCTGCGCTGAAAATATTGGCATCTACAAAATGATAAACAACAACAGGAAAGTTTGAGCATAAAATCTTGAGTAAAGCTTCCGCTGTTTACCATATAGTTTCCAGATCTCTCGCGGGTTACTTTGGCCTGTCCAAAGAGGCCTGTGGTGGGACAGAGCTGACAAATGCATTGCGCATGTTGGTGACTTCATCAGTCCGTCCGCTTGTTTATCTTGTTCAGAGTCACTGAGGTCAATATTTTAATTCACCAACCTCCGAAAGTTTACTTTTTGCTCGCGGGGGCCTGGGGCCCACGAGAGCTTAAAAATGGGAATTTTTTTTTTTTTTTTTTTCCTTTTGTGGGTCGAGAATCAGCACACGGTGATTGGTTCATATTATCACGTGCTGGGCGATGACGTAATCGACTTCGCTAAACAACTCGAGATGTGGCCAGTGAATTGCTCGTTACTTGTGTGTAAAAGTTAACTGCATCCCATCCAAACTCAACACCATTTGGCTCTGTGGAATATGCACGGATAAACTGGATTTTCGGGAACGATTTTGGCTCGCGTTCACCGCGGAAGCTTTGAGAATAGCCGTAAACAAATATTTGATGGTACCGCTGTCGCCGATAAATATTTAGTCCCGACGAAACTTTCTGTGGCGACACGAAATACTTTTGGGAAGATAACAGGGCGAAAGCAGAAACCAAAGCTACGGTGAGCTTTAGCCGTAAAACAATGACGCTTTATGCTTTACTCTGTACATGACATCTGTTGCCTCATAAAATTCTTCTGCGTATCGTACATTGCCTGTTGAAGTGTTTCTTTCGATCATGTAGCCTTTGTTTCGCAATATGGTCAGTGAATACCAGAAATGAAAAATACACCGAAATAATTATGAGGATTGAGTTTGCAGTCACAAATGGACTGAACACACTGTGAACAAAAGCGCAATAATATTGTAAACATCTCTCGTGTGACATTCCTCGCTTTCAATTTTATATTTGTTACAGAGCACGAATACTCGAAAGCCTGATAGAAAGAAACGTATTGAGTTAATAAAAGAAAACACATAAGTAGTGAAGCGAAAAAGTAAACTGCATCCCATTCAAATTCAACGCCATTTGGCTCTGTGGAATGAGCACGGATAAACTGGA
Organism: Plumapathes pennacea; assembly: GCA_964036295.1. Taxonomy (NCBI): domain Eukaryota; kingdom Metazoa; phylum Cnidaria; class Anthozoa; order Antipatharia; family Myriopathidae; genus Plumapathes; species Plumapathes pennacea. The sequence goes on from OZ038462.1 coordinate 34,605,103, forward strand.
TTTTAGGAAAAGATTTTGGCTCGCGTTCACTGCACAAGCTAGCCGTAAACAAATGTTTGATGGTACTTCTGGGGTATTGCAAATATCTCTGTCGCCGATAAGTATTTAGTCCCGACGAAACTTTCTGTGGCGACACGAAATACTTTTGGGAAGATAACAGGGCGAAAACAGAAACCAAAGCTACGGTGAGCTTTAGCCGTAAAACAATGACGCTTTATGCTTTACTCTGTACATGACATCTGTTGCCTCATAAAATTCTTCTGCGTATCGTACATTGCCTGTTGAAGTGTTTCTTTCATTCGATCGTGTAGTCTTTGTTTCGCAATGTTCATTAAATACCAGAAATGAAAAATACACCGAAATAATTCTGAGGATTGAGTTTGCAGTCACAAATGGACTGAACACACTGTGAACAAAAGCGCAATAATATTGTAAACATCTCTCGTGTGACATTCCTCGGAAGGCTGGATTAATCGTGGCCTCTGATTAGAAATATGAGTCAAGGTCAAACTGTCATAATCGATTGTGCATAAAAAGATATGTCACGCATTCTCAAGATGCAGGGTCGCTCAACCTTTAAAGTCCATGTAAACCCATTGACACCACTTTGCCTCATAATATGGGAAACTTGGTTCTGAACACGGCTGCAAAGTTTATTTTGGCCTATTAGATCACTATGACCGTCAAAATGTGAAATTTAGAGGCAGAAACTTCACTTCCGGTCAAAACGCTCATTAATCCATGTGACGTCACAAGGGGCATTTCAAAACAACATGGCAGAAAGTGGGGCAAGCAGCAGAAGAAGCAGCTCACGTTCGGTTTTAATAGTTTCAGAAATCAGCAGCGGCGAATATAACCTATTTGATAGTGACAGCGATATAATTCCAGTTGACGACGAAGACGAAGGGCTGAGGCCTTGCAGATTCGAGCCGTGCAGAAATAGAAGAAATGACCAGGCCGAGCTAGCGAGCGACAAAAGTTCGGACAGTGAAATCGAGGGCGTTGGAAATACAGACTGTTAGTTTTACCTCCAGTGTTATTGTAAATTTTGCGTTGGCAATTAAAATAAGTAAAGTGATGACGTCATAAAAAATATTTTTTCGGAAATAATGGACTTTGCGCAATTCTTCGGAATGGCCTATCTAAAAAAAAGTTCAAACAGAATAATTGGCTCTTTAGTGCATTAAACAGCTGAGATATAGGCTTTTGAAGTTCAAATTGCTTCATACTAAACCCTCTTATTTGGTGTTGGTTCCTTTGTTAAACTTCTCTATCTTCGCTTTCAGTAGGGCTAGCGATTTGAAATTTTGCACACGTTCTTTCAGCAGCTGTGTATATCGCATGATGTGGTTTTGAGGTTTAAATGGAAAAGTTTGCAAAATGATTACGTCACACTTTACCACTTTATAGGAGGGTTTGAGCTCCGAGTTCTTGTTGTTGTTTTAAGCCGTTTGAATAAGAGCCATGTATTCCTTTATATATACATGTGGAGGTGTCAGTGTGGATTAGGTGTTGTAGGAAAATTGATGAAACAAATGTGGAGAAAGGTAAAAGATCAGCGGCCAGAACACGACTTTGCATGCATCGCGGGCATTATTATACCAATGATGTCGCGGAACCGAAATTTCTAACACCGGCTGAAATTGCGAACACAGACAGTTAAAAAGCAGATAAACACACCAGAAAAGTTTCATAGTCATAAGCATTCTCATTCTATCTCTTATGACATCAATTACTCGCCCCAGACCCCCACCGCTTGGAGTTTATCACAAAGAAATACGGTCCGTACCCACACTCCTGAATTTAGGTTTCAGCTGACATTGAGTGACTTTTTCTTATTGAGTAATGATCTCGTACTCCGGAGTGACTGCTGATGCGTCCGTGTTCGACTCTTCTGCTTGCTGGTGATCTTTCATTAGAAAGCTTCAGTCAAAGCAAGAACTAATCATGTTTACGCCTTATTATATCGAAGTGTAAATACAACAGCGGTTCATATCAGTCCACTTTCTCTATTGACCTGCAGTTGGTGAACAGCTTTGCTTGTTCGCGGGTTTTCCTTCGATGATGAAGATGCCGTCTCTTCCTCACGCTTACTGTTCTCTTACGAGCGTCTGAGTTTTGTGGCGGCTCTGGTTGGATCGTTGGAACAGCTCCGGGTATCAGCAAATGATGTTTTCGCAATCTCATCTCGTTCATGATAGTCTGCTGGAAACTATCAGGCAAAAAAATGACTGCCAGTGACGGAGTTTTCCGTAGGCTCAATAAAGATTGCCCTTTGAGTTTGTACAAATCTGATCCATTGCCGGCGCAAATTGAAATCTTTTAGAAATGCACGAACGCTGTGAACTTATTTTCTAGAGTTTCCACAGAACTGAACGACACAACGTTTTACCATCCTTACAAAATACGAGAAGGGAATCAGTGCGAAAACAGACTTCCGGTACTCCCGTCTGACCTTTGTGACGTCACATCCTGAAATGGCGCGTTTTTTCTGAAGTGCTTGTTTATGGCATTTTCAACGAGCTGTTTCTCGGCGAAACGCGCACGTCATGAAATTCCATTAACAGAATTACTCTATCCTTGGTAGCAGCTTTACGTTGAATGAACGAAAAAAGGGGTCGATTTTGGGTTTACATGGACTTTAAGAAGCAAGTGTATGAGTGTTGTAATAATAATTTTTAGTTTAATCAAGGTGTCAAAAGAGCAAGGTGTCAAGAGCCAAGTTCTCTATACTGTGTGATATTTTTATGGTGAGAAATTGGAAGTCTCTCTTGGGAGTTCCGCTCTTGTCCCCTACTTTCCCTTTTATATTCTGGTCTCGACCCAACTCACGCCGCGAGCTCACTGGCAAGGCCAGTCTAGTTGGATTAAAGCCTGAGAGTTTGGCTCACCTGGTGAGTTGCTCGGAGAGCAGGAGATCTGTACAGTGGCGGTGGGTTTTATCAACATTATCAGAAGAGGCTTTGTAGCTACGGCACTAACGAGTCCCAGATCGGTAGAATGGCAAGGACGCTCCAATGCAGTCAAATACGGAATGAAATCTTCCTGGGATTGGCTTCTGGTGTAATGCTTTTTAAGTTCCTCTCTGGGACAAGAGCAACGAGTATTCCTCCGTCGTAATTCGTCCCAGTGGTGACGGCAAACTGGATCACGATTTTCTCGGAGCCCAGAACCTTTGGCCAGTCCTTCTGACAAGGAGTAGAACTTTTCATTGCTCTGCTTGACCAGTCCTTTCACCTTGAGTATATTGTCCTTTTATACCATCTACGACTTTCAGGGTACGCAGCAGTACCACGGCCGCTATGGCGATGAAAACACTCCGACAAGAACGAATTCATTTGCAATTTTCACCACGGGTGCAAGGAGGAAAGTGGTAGGTGCAAAAGCTCAGGAAGAGAAAAACTATTGAACTGCGAACTCTAAAATTTGGAGCTTAACTTTTGCTTCTGCGTCTCAACTTTTATAAAAAAAAAAACCGCCGGAAGTTGTGTTTCGTACATAATTAAAAAATACAAAGGGATTCAGTGGAGCGGACACCCGCGCCAGTTTCCGCGGGAAACAGTTTGGCTGCGCGGCTGCGCATGCACAGTGCGTTTATCAGCTCTGTCCTGTGGTGGTCAAATCTTCAAACCGCGTGACGAGAATTTGCACTGAACAGAAAAAAATCTTTGATGACCCCTCCCCCCCCCCCTCCGCACGGAGAAGGGAAAAATTTTGATGATCCCCCTCACAAGAGCACTTTAAACTTCTTGTGCCCTTCCCCCACCATAAATAATGACCATTCCCAAACGTTAATAAAAGCTTCATTGACTTGAATTCGATAAAATCTGACCATTGCAGACTCCAGTGCGATGCGGAATCATTGTCAAATTTTTGATGCACAGCCTTTTGTTTGTTAAAAAAGATATTCACCACAATGCACTAAACTAAAAGTTCCTCGTGACGCAGAAGACAGTGTCGACAGAGAAGTTTCTACAACGTTTCTTCGATGGTCATCCACGTAGTAATACATACTGTAGAATATTAACTGCATCGTCATTGTGTAGGTAGATATTTAAAAACCGACAGCATGGGCTTCATGTGGATGTGGCGCCCGAAGTGACGCATTTTTATTACACGCTTGGCCCTGTTTCGTTTATCATATAACAAACAATTTATTACACGAAAAGTCGTACAATACGGCTGTATTTTTATTTTCTAATTTTTTTCTCGCCTAAAAATGCTCCACGAAGATCTCGCAACGATGATGGACATTTTTATTTTTTTATGTAGGTTTATTCTTCAAAATACAGCTGAATGAATTACAATGTCACTAACAAGCTTATGAGAACAAAGAGCTCTGATAACAATCTATATGATAATACTTGCAAAACAAGGAATTTACACAAAACAATTCACATGATGGACATATGCTAAACCAGGCCACAGTGAATACGTTTTGCCCCAGCTATACCACAAAAGTGGTCTATGTCTTTGAGCGTGAAAGATATGGCATTGTAGGGCATCTCGAGCTGTGTCGGTGTTAAACTGTCCGCGGAGTTCATGGCCATATAATAATAACAATCAATTCTTAATTTGCAAAAATAATTCAAAATAAGTGTTGTATGCCTGGTAAGGATGTTCGTAGCCATTCCTAGGCCAGCCGAAACTGTTTATTGGTGTTAGCTGTGACAAACACAACACGCGGCTCAAAATATTTACAATTTGACCTTAATCCAGGTTAGCTCATCCAGGTTTGTAAATATCGAAGACTGGTCAAGGAAAAATAAACTAAAAGTGACTCATCCCAAGCTGTCAAACGGAAACAATGTGAACACTCGAAGTGAAAACTTTCAACGAGTAAATTACAATAGCAGTGGAGTTAATTTCATGCATATCATTGTACACTGTGCCCCTGCATTGATATTGTTAATTAACATTCGCTAATATGTTTAGTTTATCTAACACTTTCAAAGTCATTCCCAAACACCTGCAGTACAAGTAGACTGGACTACTGCAGAAGCAAACATAAAACCTGAAGCTCGAGGATCATGGAATTTCGGTGGATACCTTTACTCGAGTTTCTTATTTCGTGTGGTCTATCATCAGGAGAGCAAGGTAGGATACCGTTTTATCCCGATTTTTTCCCCTGGATCTTTGTCTCGCCTGTCTTTCACTTTCGCTTTCCGTCACTAACAATCATATATTTAGGAGTTTAAAACTGAAAACTCAAATCATCTTTCTGGCTCAACTATATGCATCAGATTTGGTCACAAGTTTGCTAACCGTAATAAAAAACTTTATGTGGGATCGCGTGGGATACTTTCTAAGTAAAAATGTTATCCACTATGGGTTTCCAATGTTTTTAAAGAGCAACGCAAGCACCGAGAACGTCAGTGAATTACAAGCGACGTAAGAAGAACAGCTTCGGCACAAGCGCCGGAGGAACATTAAGGGAAAACATCGACTGCTTTTTGCTGTGAAAACAAAATCTCTCAGTTTCGCTTGCGCCACTATTAAACCTCCAAGTCGAGTTTAGAATGAGGATGGGAAGAAAATAAAAAAAATTTGCTCATGTTCAGGATTTACTCGAATGATAATTGGTCATAAGTTTCTCAAATGTGGAGAATATAGAAGAGAAGCAAAATCAAACAGGCTATATATTGCACAACAGCCTTATACAATGCAACCAATTAATCCGGCCATCTCTTAATAGTCAAACCAAACCTCTGTCATTTTAGGGTTTCGTTCCTTCGGTTCAGGGTCCATAGCTATAAATATTTTATTTAAAAGATGGAGACTGCTGAAATACTTTGCCAATTTTGCGACCTTGGCTGAGGGCGTTGAGCGGGTGATAGAGTTTCTAAACTCTGAAGACAGTTTGCTATAATTTAGTTCATATTCAATATTGAACATGAAGCGATAAATTAGAAATTTCGGTAAGCCTCGAGGAAGAAGCGTGCTCCGTTCAGAAATAAAGCACGCAAAAAGCGACGTGAGCACGAAAGAAGTGTAGGGAGAACTTCTCCAGTTTTACAAACAACTGCCCGGCTTTATTTATCGAAATACTGGAATGCTACAGTGATCAAAAACAGACTTTTTTCAAATTACGCCAAACTAATACGCCACTTCGCTCTGACGAAGGGCTAACGCTCGAAACGTCAGCTATTGTTACTCTTACGGCGCTCCAGTGCCTATATCAACCTTTTGTTGATACACAACGATATCACCACACCGACGCAGTTAATCTAGTTCACTGTTACGCCACTACAGGCATATGGCGCGTTATCGGTGTCAAAATTAAACTTGGCATGACAAGTTTTCTGTCATCAGATCGTTTGTTATGATATTTAATATTCGTGAGTTCAATTTCACAATTACATTACAAAATACGTCTCAACGTTAAGCTGTTCGTCTCGATATTATGATGTTCGTCTTGACATTATAATGTTCGTCTCGACGTTATGATGTTCGTCTCTACAATATAGTGTTCGTTTTGACAATATGATGTTCGTTTTGACATTATGATGTTCGTCTCGACATTATGATGTTCGTCTCGACATTATGATGTTCGCGCCATACAGGCAGCAATTGTCGTGAGAATTGTAATTTGAGTCAAATTTGTAAGAAAAGAAAAGAAAAGAAAAAAAAAGAAGAAAGCTGGGCACTTCAGAGTCCATTTTGGATTCCTTTCACAAGATGACGTGAGCCGCGTGCATTAAATTGTATGGAAAAGCATGGAGTAGCGTGGTTCATAGCTCTTATACTCTGAAGGACCACGCTTTTCAACCAACCATATAGCCTGGCTTACATCATGACTGTGTTATAAAAAAAAACTTTGTAAGAAGGAACGGGGAGATCATGTTTAGTTGATGAAAACCATAATAATCAATAATGATAATAATCAATAATGATAATAATCAATAATGATAATAATCAATAATGATAATAATGTGGGCGAACAGATGGTGAACACAACCCTGTAAAGCTAGTATCGTATCCTAAATCGATCTGAATCCTATATAGCGAAAAACCATAAACACATACTTTAGCTACCAATCCTGTATTAATCATCTTGCCACACAGATCCTAAATCCCCTAAATAACTTTCAAAGCAATCTATAATATTCTACTGTCACTGATCGTTAAACAGTTATCAACATGCATGACTGTTAGTAATGATATGTATATACATATATTTGTAAAACTGGTGACAACCATGTTTATAGCAACGCAAACACACGCACTCCTCATTAGTTTTTCTCATTTGAGCTTGCGCTTGTGCTGTCCTAGTTCACACGAATAGTTTTTCTTCGTCTTAGAAATACTAGCGCTTATTGTTATGCCGGTGTAAGAGTCTTTTTTGCCCCCCTGGCAAAAATGCCTCTCCGGGCATTTTTGCCCAGGCAAAAAGGCCCTCTCTGGAGAAAAATGCCCCCCCCCCCCCCCCCCCCCCCCCCTTTGCAAAATCATCGATTTCGAGTTGCAGGTAATTCTGATCAACAAATCCGTGTGCAGCTCGTCCGTGCGTAAACTTTCGATACTAAAATGGTCAAATTCAGAACAGTGAACTCTAGCCAGACATCTGGATGTAATCAGTTCATATTGTCAAGTGCTGCGTGACCTGCGGTCTCTTTGATGAACTGTTTCGGAGGGGTGAGGTGGGCGGACGGACGGACGGAAGGATAAACGGAAAGAAAGGGGATGGTAGTTGGGGGTGGGGGTGGGGAATTCCACTCACTCCCCTCGTTTTATTCGTGTACCCCGCCCCACCTTATTCGTCACAATCCGCGTGGGACTAGAAAATAAAATAGTTTCTTTCCAGAGAATATCCCCATTTGCCAAACTTCAACTAGCTAGACCCTGTTTAGTTATTTCCCAACCACTCTGTAGCCTCGAGAGAAATAGGATCATGGCAGAGCAGAACTAAAGTAAATTAGGTCGTGAATAAAACTGTGGAAATCTAACGTGGTGAATACACTGGAGGCAATAAAAAACTTTGCCGCCCTTAGTCTAACTTCCCTCTTCTGTGCTTTAGTAAAGGCATCGTTGTAATCTCCCTTCTCCAAATAACGGCGAATGTCTGAATGGTCTCTCTCGGAAGACATTTCAGTTCAGCGATCTGGGAACTTTTCAACTAATACTGTATCAAATAATAGCTTACCCACGTTGTGCCTCTAATAGTACACTTTTACCTTTTCAATTGGGTTTAGTAACTTGACAGCCGGATACACTAATTCTTCAGTGGTGGACGAGAAACAGGTACTCCAAACGTCAATATTTCACTTTCAAACTTTACCCTGTACAGAATGTCATTGAAGTCGTTTGTTTCTAAATACAACGGCAAATATCTATTTGGTCTTTGTTGAAATATATTTCCAGTTAAGTGGGAAAAGCACAAGTTGCGACCCTTAATATGATTATTGTACTTTGATTGGCAATTGTAACTTGACATATTCGGATACAATTGACTTATCATAGGCGAAAGCCAGATTCTCCAAAACGGCACACATTTGTAACGCATGCCGAGGGCACGGAGTAGAACGAACTCACAGGTCACTAACATAACACTTTAATTACAAACGGTCTGAACGCAACTCAGCAATCTCCTTCACAAGTCTAAAGTACACGTACAGTCATACAGTAGAACAAAGGCTATACAAAAAAGCGAAACAATAAAGAAAGGCTAGTTCACAGTAATAATCAAGTATTGTACTAAACGGATATTCCAAACAGATATCTGAGTTGTGACTCAATAGACTCAGACACGTACTCTACTGTAATCACTAACTAAACGCAACACAGTAATCAGTGTTGGTTACAATATGATTAACCAAAATAAAAGAACGAACTTTTTAAATAATAGCTTGCCCCAAAAGACTATCAAAACAGCAATTTGAAATTTGCTGTGGAAGATGACAAAGGTTTTGCCCTCGGAAATCAAGACAATCAATGACAGAGAAATCGCAGGCAGCCCACCCTGTAACAATTTATTTTAGAAAAGTTTCAAAGCGAATCACAAACTCTGAATTTCAAAGTTCTCGAAATGGAAGGGAAAGAATATAAAAAAGCGAGGAGGGTAGTACCCTCCTTCCCCCTCTCCCCTGAGCTCTATTTTATTTCATTTTATTTTATTTTTTATTTTTTTGCGTGTTTTCTTTTCTCTCCATTGGCCCTCCCCTTCCGCTTGAGGATGGTGCACGCTGCCTGTGGAGTAAGATAAGAAAGTCCGGAATCGGTGTCACATTTTGGCGCAACTGAATAATTCTCTTTTATGACGCCTTAGAAGAGTCCTGGTATTGTGCTAACCTTTTTGAATATGCCTTTGTTTGTATTTAAGTATCCTTGTTTGGCTAGAGTTATTTGTAACTATTGAAACGACCTTTCTGAACATCGGGCATTTTAACCCAAGGGGGGGGGGGGGGGGGGGGGGGGGGGGGGGGACTTTAGCTAGGGCATTTTTGCCTGGGCGGAAATGCCCGGAGGGCATTATCGCCTGGGATGAAATGCCCGGGGAGACAAAATATTGGGGCTAACCGGCTTGTGTCACGTATTTGTAAATCTGTCCGGCGTAGTTTACGCGACATAGACTTTTTGCTGAGTTCACGAGAAAACTGCACCCCTATAATGTTAATTTCCCATAGGAGAAGAACCAGCATGCAGTAGTGAACTTTCCGCTTCAATTAAATTAAGTAAGCGAACCTCAGTCGGTATTAAGTTGCTTGTTTGATCCGGCAGGTTCTTGTCCGCGACACATTCAATTATACTTGCAAAACATCCAAGGCAAGCGTCTAACTAAACATGTTATTCGTTCCGTTGGCGTTGAATCCGCTTCCAGTTGTGAAATCGAGTGTTTCCTAGAAGAATTCTGTGTGTCCTACAACCTGGGACCATTTCAACATGGGAGACACGTGTGTGAGCTGAGTAACTCTGACGCCATCCGACATCCAGTGGACCTGGTACCTGACCCTGCATACAACTACAGGGAAACTGTCGTGAGTACTTTGCAACTCATGCCAGTCAAAAATGAACGCAAAAGCACTTTCGTTTCAGTTGAATTATCACACTGTGAAGACAAAATACTGCCCCACAGTTTATTTCAGTATTATATTTCTTCTAATGGCAGTTTCCCATACCTTAGTTATTTCCAAGCTAATCTATAAATATATACATAGAAATACAGCTTCGATACTATAACTTCGTTCTTTAATCTCTTCTGACTAACAACCACGAGGTTTTTCATAAAGCAGATCCAGTTAAGTTTAATATAACATATAAAAAGATACAAAGCAACGGCTACTTGCGGTATTTCTTTCTGTTAGAAATTAAGAAAGAACATGACATTAAAGTCACCTGTCTTTTCGACTCTGATATTTCTTCTATACCAGTTGTGTTTTGGTTTTCATATATGAACTTCAGAACGCCTGCACCAGTAGTCCCTGTCCAAGCAAAGCCAACTGCAGTTCGTTATCGGAAACAGATTACAGATGTGTCTGTCCTGTCGGCTACACCGGAATAGACTGTGAGACAGGTCAGTAGACAGTGAGTATACTGTGCCGATTGTGTGGGGTACGTCAGTATATCTAACGAATTCAATGGGCCCTTTGTCAACCTTGCTTATTCCATTTTTCCCCTTCGTATTTATTTTTTACTATCTCTGCTCTCTGTTTTCAGACATCGATGAATGTGATAGTCACCCATGTGACTCGTCTACTAACTGCATAAACACCCCGGGTTCTTATAAATGCACCTGTCAGACGGGGTTCACGGTAGTTAAAAACGCTTGATTTGCGGTCTCTTCTTACCAATGATTTAACAAGCAATCAGAGGTATAATCTGATCATTTGGCCGTAATGCGTGCCAACTATATAGTGAAAATTGAATTAAACAATTCGCCGATTCACTAAGGAAGTCCATAGTTTGATTCGGTGCCCAGAGGGTAAGTGAAAAAGAAAAGGTAAGCCTCCTTTTTATCAGAAATATCACTGCCTACTCAGTCCGTGAGTTTGTGATGTGTCGTGCGTACCATAATATGCGACCCCGAAGTTTTCTGAGGCCTGTTTTGAGCAATCAGTCGTGCTATAGCAGCCACGATTCATGTTGTGTAAGCGCCGCTCTTGGCGAAGTCGAGTGTTTTAAAGATGACGGCGGCTTTACTGGGGAATAAATTTTGATCACTCGATCCTAATTCCGTAAACTGCAAGTTGTGGTATACCAGTCCACTCCTAGCACATGTTTTTGGCATTGGAACAAAATAAAATTATAGAACTTGTTGATTGAGCATGTTTGCTTGTTTAGCTACTAGTAATGAATGCGGGAAAACACTTTCAACCTTGCTTTAGAGAGATGTTTACATTTAAATAAAGTGACAAAGATTGGCAATCAAGTAAGCCGTGCGCGTAAAACTGCTTCGGACCATCTTGCAGTAACTTATCACATACAATCCCGGAAAAAATGTGTTGACACATGCTTTAAATGTCGTACTTTTGTCACCAGTTCCAAAGAAAACTGCTTTTAATCACCCTCCCCCCTCCCCGTATCAATGTTGTAGCTTGAATTTGGAAGAGTTCCGGTAAGACTTTGACGGAAAATCGTTGCTAAATAATTAATTTATCAACATTGAATGGGGGGAGGGGAGAATGTGTCAACACTTTTGTCCAGGATTGTAGCCTCGCCTGACTCAAAGATCGTATATTAGGACACATCGTAAAACTGGCTTTATATTTCGAGATTTTAAAATACCCCTGCAAAAATGCTGACATAACTAATATCCTACAAAGGATGAAAGCCATGGTTTTGTTTTATTGCCCCTTATAATTAACCCATCAAATATTTCCTCTCGCGTGTAATTGGTATAATCGTGCCATTATAGCCGGGGCCCCGACTGGCGAAGAGCTTGGGCTGGCGAACTGTCGCTAGTTATATTTTTATGGACAATATCCGAGCACAGTTTTATTTATTTAGTCACAAAAACATTACGAGATGACTACGAAGGAGGACATCAATTCATTGGTCGAAAAAGCAGTTCCAGAAAGCACCAAAAGGTTTTACAGTCCCGGGGGGAAATACACGGATAATATTGTCCTTGGACATTACCTGTGCTCCTCGAAGCTCACAGTTTCGCAACTGTTCGCTTCTCTCGGAACAGATAATATCCTGGACAATTATCCGTGCATCACAGTTTCTCGCCAAAAGTAGTATTTGTTATTTTCTGCTGAATTTTACTGTGAATCTTTTTCACCACCGTTGGAAGAGCAAGAGAAACCGGTTTGTATGGCTGGAGCGTGTTACGTTAATACGAAACTACTAGAACGAGTCAAAATCTAATTATATAATAAACTGTCATGTTTGTGCATTTGTGTTTGGTCATGCATAGTACGTAGCTGGCATAGTGTAAACCCCGATGAAACGGTGATAATATTATGATGGATCGAACTCTCATGCCCGTTTTAACACGAACTATCATGCACTATCATAGCCTGATTTTCAGACGTTAGGCTAGCACCAGGCTAGCACTATGTCATAGCACTATCGTCAACTAGCAAATAGTTTCACGTACGCTTTGCGGACCTATGTTTATAATAGAAAACCAATCGCGTACGGTTTGCCGTATCATGGATATGACGTCATAAAATGTTCAAAACTGCCCACGTTCAAAGAAAACTGCGAAGACAATAAACACTGCCCCAAAAACATCGCATCGTCAGAACGAGGACTCAATTTTATGCTTATATTTATACTAGAAATACGATATTCGCAGATATCCTATGAAATTGGTAGTTGTGACACACCCTTGCGAAATGAAGCTGGATGATTCTAGAATTTTCTAGAATATTTCTGGAATTTTTCCAGCTTTAATTCTAGAAATTCCTTGAATTATTCCAGCTTTAAGACTAGAAATTTTTAGAAATTTCCAGGATGTTAAATGAAACAAAATTCAAAATTAAAGCTATAAATATTTTCTGGAAATTTCTAGCCTGGAAATTTCTAGCATTAACCAGAATAATGAAGCTGTATTATTCAAGAAATTTCTAGAATTTAAGTCCAGCTCTAAATCTAGAAATTTCTGGAAATTACCAGGATGTTAAATATGAAACACCAAAACTAGCAATTTCTGGAAATTTATAATCTGGAAATTTCTAGCATTAACCAGAATAATAAAGCTGGATTATTCTAGGATTTTCCAGCACTAATTCAAGAAATTTCTAGAATTATTTTAGTTCTAGAATTCACCAAAATGATAATAATGGAGATCTAGAATTATTCCAACTTGTTGCAGAGAAATTTCTGGGAATTTCTAGAATTATTCTAGGTTATGCTAGGAATTTCTAGAATTTTTAATATGCTTTGAAATTATAATCCCTAGAAATGCAAGAACTAGCTTTAGAACAGCTTTAAAATAGTGAAAACTACAGATAAAATAGGGACAAAACAGGCATAAAATCAGTTTGTGGGAAGTTATCGTAACGCATTTCTGTTCATTTGCGTCGGCTGGCCGTCAAAACATTGCGTAACGTCGGCTATTAAGAGTTTTCTCTTAGTAAATGAAGGTTGGAAAATTGTTCGAGAAACTGTAATTTGAGATAAATCGGGAAAAATGGGGATAGCGAACAGAACATGATTATTTCACAGATCTCCACACAAAAGAAGTATGCAGAGGCACGGCCGTGAGCGCTTGAAAGACAAGAAACAACAGTCGGAAAACTATAGGTTCCCGAAGATGAAAGTGTCTGAAGATTCAGTATAAAACGATGCATAGAAGTACGACTATCTAATTTTGTAAACAATTTGCCTTCCAGCGTACACATGAAATAAGAACTCGATGCCGCCGGCGCTCCGTTAAAATTCATGAAACTTGCCAATTTTAAGAATTGCAAGCCAACTGCCTTAAAGAAGTGCTGACTACGTTCCGCCACCATGGACACGCAAGTGACAAACATTCACGAATTTTCAAAGGTACGTTTGGGAAAAAAAAAAAAAAACAGAAAGATTTACGGTACTGTGCGAGTCGCAATTTGAATCACTTTGACGGCCAGAGGTGGACTTCAAAGAAGATTTACTAGAGATTTGATAATGCATTTGAAACACCCGTGCTATTTATACGGATAAAGCTTATACACAACTGACCTTAATTATCTTCGGTTCTTCTGTCGACTCAGCTTGCCAAGGTTTCAGCGCAAAACTTCAGTTTTTCTGCCCAGTTGCTTCATTTTGAGTTGATTTGTGAATTGTTTTCCATGGTTAAACATTTGGGAAAAGCTTCATTCCTTACTGCTTTTCCATTGCCACAGACTAGAAATTTCTCTCACAAATGAAAGAAACCCTCCTCGCTTGAGTTATCAACAGCGTCGCGTCCGCGCTTACATTTTGGCGCTCAAAAGAGAGCGCTTCTGATTGGTTAATGTGACTCGCTCCCAGTGCCAACGTGGGGCAACGAGAAGCCATTTTACACGTGAGGAAATATAGTTTGCGAACGTCAAGTCAATTTAAAGGCGGTTAACTAAAATTATGAATATGGCTACCTGGTTGGAGCAATCTTCAGTAAAAAGAGATGGACCTGTGCAATTTTGGAAAAGCTGTTGCTACAATGTACGCCGTATGTTATGCGAATCATTTTCGTGGTTGAAATTAACTGCGGGAACAAATCTCCATCGAACACGAACTCAAAATAGACTATAAATTGTTGGAGCTAAACCAGGACACACCACAAAAACATGATAAGAGAATTCTGGTGGAGGTGAGTTTGTTTTTTATTCTGATTCTAATATATTCCTGGAACTGCAGTACTTCCTGTACGACTTCTGTTATCTTGTGATCATCTGGTAATGATCTGTATTTCAAATGAATTGTTGCATATCCCGGTGTACTTGTTTCACAAAAGCAATCTAAGTTTTCCCATATAGTATTTTATTATTTTAGAGTGTAATAATATCATCTGCAAGTTTTTATGGTCTTAAAGCATGGTGATTATATGCATTTCAGTTTTGTCAATGAGTTTTCTTGACTTTCATGGAACTTGGTTGTGAGATTTTGGGTTTCTTGTTATGGCTGGAGATTGAATTGTCTGCTATAATTCTGTTAGTTTCCTTTTCAAGATCCTGCTACAGTGTGATTCATTTCAGACAATATTGTGTGAATCAAAATACAGTAGTAATTATTTTCCTTTGTGAGGCAGCTATTTAGGACTGGCCTACTAGATTTCAAAGAGAGAAAAGTATACAATCATCTGCTTTATGTACACACACCCTGGTTCAATTTTTCCTTTTGTCTGATAATAAATTTGTAGTACATGAAGCAACTTCTCAGCATGATTGTATCATTCAGTTGTGCCCAGAGAAAAGGTTTGTAAATTTAACAGTTCATGCAGATCATCAGAATGAAATTGAACTTCTATTCCAGCTGCAGTTTTCAAATTATATAGGACATATTTTCTTTGATCCAGTTTGAATTACATGGTTTTTTCACAGGTTACTTGAGAAAAATTTAAGGCATGGTGTTTCACAGAGTTTTCACATGCCCACTTTAAATAGTTTTTCAATCATTTTTCTATCACAGGTTTAGCATGTGATTTGAAACAGACCATATTATTTCTATCTTCAGTAAAACATTAATTTTTAAAATAAAACCTCTAGGCCCCTTATGTTCCTCAATCATTCATAAATGACATGCATGCCTATCCACAAAGACTTTCAATTAGCCCTCTTTACTGATGATTTAAAGTTATAGCCTTTTGCACAAGGATTGTTTAGCTGCTCTACACTGTCTAGCCTAGATGGGGCTATGCCTTCAACATAACTAAATGCAAAATTATACACATCCAGAAAGCAGGATCATGAAAATAATGACAGTTTTTATCTGACATCTTGCTAGACAATTTTTGAATGTGGCCAAACCATCACTGACCTGATATCACAGTGATCAATAACCTGTAGCAACCTGTGGTCTCTGTATACCAAAATGACAGTCTGACAGTCTAAACTGATGGCAACCAGCACCAAGCAACCTTTCTACTGAATTACATTCTTGGGGGATGGGGGATGAAAAATGTTTTAAAATGAGCCAACAGCTGTCAGTCTTTAATCAATTGTCCCAAACTCAGTACAAATCATCAAAAAGCCATGTGTTCCATCCAGCCAATGAGTAACTTTTTGTTATTATTTCATATTAATTTTCTATTGAAGTTAATGTACAGTGTTCTGTGATGGCATATAGTAAACAGTTGGGGGACAGAGGCCTTATAACTGGGATGTTTTTTGTGTTAACAAGTAGATGGGCTTATACCCTGGATTCTGTGGTAACTATTTTACCTTAAAATATGATTATGATAGCCTAATTTAAGAATATATTACAAAGGAACTGGCCTTTACCTGAACTGCCTGGGGAAATATGGAGTAAAACAGTATATTTTATCATCATTTTTAGAAGAATAATATCTTTTGTATTTAAATTGCCTATTTTGCATGCTATTTTTTCAGCATGTCTTTGAGAAATAGAAATAAAATATACTACTTGAGTCTATCATGCTATAAAATAGAATTCAAATAGACTATTTTGCATGACTATTTAAGCTTGCTTTGAGAAAATAACACTACTTGGATGAAATTAAAACAAATAAGATAGATACCCTATTTTCCTTGTAATATTTTAAATTAGTAATAGAATAGGACTTGGCACCAATAAAATAAGATAAAATTGTGCTACCATTAAGATAGCCATAAAATAAGATTAAAATTAGATTGATTTGTAAGGGATCAGCTAAAACCTCATTTTTATTTTTCAGAAATTCTAGCTTCTGAAAGAAATTTATGACCTAGAAAAAACTTGAATTTTCTTAAGCAGACAAAATTCTAGAAAATTATGGCTTTCTGAAAGAATTTGAAAGCTAGAAAAAAACTGGAATTTTTGGGGCTACAAAACAATTTTTGAAATTTCTAGCTTCTGAAAGATTTGAAAGCTCGAAACAACTGGAATTTTCTTGAACTAGAAAAAACTGGAATAGCTATCCAAAAAAAGCTGGATAGGGACTAGAAATTTCCAGAAACTTCTAGAATGTTCTAGATAGCTCGAAAATCATTTCGCAAGGGGTGTTTACTACTAGCACAATCTGGCTGTTTAACGATGAGTTTATTCTGAACTGGTACTTTTCCCGTATTCTTTGACTTTATTTCTTGGGCCATCACAGTCGGGAATATTGCTCTGAACAAACCCTCGAGCCAATCCAGTAACTATAGTCCGGGATCTCCAGCTAAGTTAGCAGTGGATGGAAATTTGGATACGGCCTGGTCAGGGAAGAGTTGTACGCACACTAAACACGACCTAACACCATGGTGGATGGTTGACTTGGGAATCCCTTCGCTTGTGAAAAAGGTGTATATTGTGAACAGGGGAGACTGCTGTGGAGAAAGACTCAGTGGATTTGAGATTCGTGTTGGTGAGTATCACAGGTTATTTTGTAATGTATTTATCGATATGACCGAATTGAGAAAAATCTTCCTGACCATGGCGGCTTTGCGCGTTCGTTCTGTTGAGATAATTATTTTGAAGGCATTTCAACTCCAGCAGATAGCCTGTGTTGTAAATTTTACAACATGGGACCATTTTAAGGGTTTGAAACTACGTGCAAACGCGCCCAACATTCAACATTATTGCTTCCAACATGTTGGGGTGTTTAACATGTTCGGGGCGTTTGAACACCCTATTGGGTGTTGCTGGGCGAAGTTTGAAATGCTTCAAATTATGAGCCAGCAAGCCCCAACAGGGTCGATTGACATCATTCAAAGTTTTGTTCAGAGGTTGAATACCAAAAATAATCATTTCTAAGCCGCGTGAAGCGTGATTGCGTTTCTGTTCATGAATTAATTTTCTGGGTGTGTTTGCAGGAGACAATCCTGCGGATGGTGGATCCGCTAATGCACTTTGCGTAAGTGGACTCAGCGTACCACAAGGTCAAGGAAAGAACTTTTACTGTAAGGGTCCCCTTAAAGGCAGATATGTGTCTGTACGGATCCCGGGCAAAAAGCAACACCTCACCCTGTGCGAAGTGGAGGTCTACTCTACCGGTAGGTTGAATAATGAATGTATCCATTCATGGTGTCTAGGCTATTACCTTAAATTCAGTTGGGAGTACTCATGAGGTGTGATGCGTTTTATTCAGAGCGTTCTGCTCAGACATCGACAGATGACGTATCCAAGTAGCAAAGGCAATAATCATGCAAAGTGTGCAATAGCTTAATGAAGATGGAAAGCCCCAGGAAGTGGGGGAAGGGACACTTAGGGTGTATTCTTTGGAAATATTCCGTCTATTCCTATTCCGGACTAGGAATAAGAATACACATTATACCAGATCTCAAAAGAACAGACTTTGTGCTATTCCGAAAACAGAATAGCTGACGTGACAGAATACGGCAGAAAAATACCAAAAGAACACGATTACCGGCTATTCTGTCCATTCCAAATAAACCGCTAGTCCGTCTTTTCTGTTATCGGGAGCAGAATGAACGAATTACTATTCCGTTAATTCCGGAATCAGAATAGGTCCCCAAAGAACACGATTACCGTCTATTCAGTCCTCCGTCCTACTTTGTGTATGAGAGCGTTCGTGGCTAAGTATTTGTTTAGGGTTTTATACTGAAATTCGCGTGATCTGGAGTCCATCGCAACTTGAAACGGTAGCAGATAAATGTTTTTCCAATTTAGATCGTGGTTTTCATGTTGCGTTGTATACCTCAGTCTGGCTGTTGGTGGAGTTTCTACTTTTGATTGAATTTCAGCACAAATGTTTCTGCATCAGCTTTGGGGAATGTAACTTGCTTTCCGTTCAGATACAATTTTAGTCTTTCTTGCAACTCAAATATCTTGCTATTTTTATGCCCGTGTAGAATGTTGAATTTAACTGATCAATACAAAAGCTAACTAATGATTTATTCATTTTGTTTTTGTTTTCGTCTTGTTTTGTTTTGTTTTGTTTTCGTTTGTTTTGTTTTGTCCTTTTCTTTCTTTCTATCTTTCTTTGCAGAGTGAGTCCTGGGTGCACTCGGAGATCGCAAGAAAGTTAGTACCAACAATTTATCAGTGATAATAGTTTTATTAATTTGTAAAGATTATTCTTGTAAAGCAAAACCTAGATGAATTTCGTTCAGCAAGTCAAAGCGCATTCAACCAATTATAAACAAATGTATTGTTAAGACTCGTGTTGACACTCCCCGAAATCAAATATACAGTGGTTTGCTTTTGTTTGATGCCTGATTCATCAACAAGATTACAGCCCACTTTGGTTGTTTAGAGAGAACTGTGTAATCACGATAAGAAGACAGCAAACGGACTAGCCGCTGCACAGCAGGCGCTTTTCTTTACGGGTTTAAACAAGCTGCGCGGACAAATACAGGGGCCTGTTGCGCAGGCTACAAACGCACTAACTACAGTGGAAAAACCTCCCGTAAGCGACCACCCTTCATTCGTCTTTAAGTGGTCGCTTACGGGAGGTGGTCGCTTACAGGATTTCTCACCATAGGAGGCCTAACTGAGATTCACCTTTGAGCCACAACAAGTGTCAAATAATGCAGTTTTAGTAAGTGAAAAACAACTTGTGCTTTAAGAAATCGACCTTGTGTCTTGTTGCACGATACAATAGTCGTATGTTAGTGTTTTGTCCGGTCCGATTTCTGCAAGGAAGTTAGTGCTTGCTCAGAAATTTGCCCTTTGAGAGCATAGAGTGGTCGTTTACCGGAGGTAAAAAAACAATAGAAAAACTCAAACGGCGAGCATCAAAGGTGGTCGCGGTCGCTTACGAGAGGTTTCATTAATAGAAATTTGACCGAGTGACCAATCGGTAATTTGGTAAGTGGCCACTTAAGAGAGGCGGTCGCTTACGGGAAGTGGTCGCTCAGGGAGGTTCCACCGTATGAGTGCCAATGATTACACCACAAGTGATGCTTGAAAATTGTACCAGGCGGGTGCAATTGTACAATCTTTAAACATTACGAGTGGTTTAAATCATTAATTGCACGAGCAACTCATATGATTACTTGTCACTATGACGATAAAAAGTTCGTTGGAATTAAAAATTCAAACAAATTTTCTCATTTTGTGTGCGGGCACTAACTATCATGGTTGACAACTAACTCTCGTCGGATAAGACGTGGAAAAGTATGAAAGTACAGAAAACGCACAAATTATTGGTTGATATTCAGTCAAACTTAATTGCACTCAGTGCAAATTAACGATTAACTTGCTTGCTCTCAACATCCGATTGCATAAATTTCCATAGTCATATGATAAAAGCAGCTTGGTAAATAGCCACCGCTATTCTGAGATTGCTTAGCCAATCAGAGCGCGCGGAAAGCACTATTCTCTTGTGGGAGAGTTGTATATACTAACAACAGTAATTCAGTTTCGGTCCTTTAAATGTTTTGCGATGTAAACCATAAACTTTTTTTTTTTACTTTCTTTGCATATTTCATTTACTTCCGCAGGTAGAGGGGATACAAAGAAGGCGAATGGGGCTGTTTAGATGACACGTGCTTGCTGTCGTGTGCCACACCAACAAAATAGCAGTCGATTTACTGGTTACTATAGGTGCAACCTAAGAAATAGTGGGAGCTTGGTGTGGGTCTATAAAGATTGTCATTGCTTTAAAGTATTCCTTAAGTACTATTTACACTATGACTGACGATGTTGTATCTGATTTACAATCTTGAGCGGCAAGCTTGATTCTGAACAGCAACATGATGAAGGCATTTACTGTGAGGGTATGCAACACATTATTAACGAGCAAGCTATTGTTTTCAAACAATTGTATTTTCTGGGCCAAAAAATCTGGCAAACCATTTCAACATTCACTCAAGGTCAACTGGTGAGAATGGCGCACCTGACCTGTCGCAATCAACCGTGTTGCACAAATTCTTTTTAGTGAACCAACAGCTTTTATTTATTTATTTATTTTTTTAGTTTTTTAGTTTTTTTTTTTTTTTTTAGTGGACCAACAGCTTGTAAAAATGCTATCGTTTCTCGAAATAGAAAACTCAGCTAAACCGCCCAAATGTTGAATCGTGTTTTGAAAGCGCGTTGAAACACATGCATGCTTGGCTTTTTCTCTGTTCCATTTGTTAACTCGTTGAAAAAGTGTTTTCATATGACGAAATATACCCGGATAAAAGCAGCACTGACAGGAACTGCAAAAAGAAAAAACCAAACAAACAAAACAACTCGGAGATTCGCTGCGGTGAGGATGTAATTTCGAGTAAGCCTCTACCACTGACGTCACACTCTGAAACCCCCCTTTCCGGTGGAAGCACAAAAATTTGCAAAGCTAGCTAGCCGTACAAAGAGGCAGTTTTTCTTATCTGTCACCTTAAAGGAAAACAGGTTTTAGCTCCTAAAACTGACTGAGACTGAGTCTGAGTCACTAAAACTCATGGGTAAAAGAGGGGATGACGGTACGTTTTTGTTTTGTTTTGTTCCTGTACAAATACTCGATAAGCGTGCACTGTGATGGAATTTTAGTACAGGATCAATATATGATGACTAGGAAAACACATCATGTTTGTCTTCATTTTCGTATTATCAATGGACCGCACGATGACTGAACAAGGATCGACTTTTTGCACTTCTTAGTTTGCACATCATGACGACTAGTTATAGAAAAAGAAAAAAAAGTGATGTGACAGTGAAACCAAAAAATTTAGATACAGAGACGCGAAAAATGCCCGAGGACAGGAGAAGAATTGACGGAATAATATTCTATTTATTCCAGAACTATCATTCTGAGAATAGGTCAGAGAAGAACATTCGCGTACTAGTGTCTTGCAGTAGATTAGTGGGTCTCACGGTCGTAGTAGTTTGACCCAGGGGTCTGTGCATGTGCATGCCAAAATGTAACATAAATAAATACTTATTAAAGATTGTAGTTATAATGAGTTGTTCTTTACATGAGTTCTCATGGTAAAATATCCTCACTCTGTGATGGCCAAGTGTCCAGCAGCTTGCTGTACCGACTGAACCGGAAGCACAGGTAGCCCAAAAAAGTCGTAGGGTCTGGGGCTAGTGTTTAATGTTATAAGAGTTAGAGTGGGGATGTTAAAAACACAAATAATGCATCAAATACTAAACAAAAGTAAATGAAACTTACCTGGTGTGTTCATCGGTTCTTCGACTGTCTGTGTTCGCAATTTTAGCCGATTTTGGCGATTTGGCCCTTCCCACCCACAAATAATGACCTTTCCCAAACATTAATAAAAGCTGAAACGCTTCGTCGACTTGAATTCGAAAATATCCGACCAGTGCAACTACATAGACGTTCTCATGAAGTTACTTCTTATTGTGCACAATTCTCCTAAATTCGATGTGACTCGAGTACGATGCGGAATCATTGCCAAATTTTTTATGCACAGGCTGTTTGCCAAACGTTCAACACGAGTTCGTTCGCCTTTTTGGCGGTCTATCGTTGCAAGCTTTTGCATGACCATGTCCGTCCTATTTCTGAATACAAGTTTCCAGTTCGAAGCGAGCGCGCAAGCAAATTACCTAAAACTCCACTGTTTATTATTATTATTATTATTATTATTATTATTATTATTATTATTATTATTATTATTATTTTTATCAATTATTATTATTATTATTATTATCATTATCAATTATTATTATTGTTATTATTATTATCATCATTATTATTATTATTATTATTCTTTGTCCGTTGCAAAACAAACACATGCTGGCACGAAGCAAATTTAGGCGCTCGTATCAAAGCGCGTCATTACTCAACCTTTATTCTTTTTTTTGAAAAGATATTCACCACAATGCACTTAACTAAAAGTTCCTCATGCAGCAGAAGACGTCGCCTGGAGCAGGCTCGAAATAAAATCGACTCGTAAAAATGATCTTGAAAAATCTCGCAACGATGGTGGACAATTTTTTATATAAATATATTTAGGTTTATTCTTCAAAGTACAGCTGAGGGGCTTACAGTGTCTCCTAACAAGCTTCTGATGGACATATGCCAAACGAGGGATCAGTGAACAACCCGTTTTGCCCCAGCTATACCACAAAGTGGTCTACGTCTTTGAGTATGAAAAATGTGACATTATAGAGCATCTCGAACTGTGTCGGTGTTAAATTGTACGCGGAGATCATGCCCACATAATAATAACCAATTCTGTATTTGCAAAAATAATTCAAAATAAGTGTTATATGTCTGGTAAAGATGTTCGTAACCATTCTTGTTGATGGTTAGCCGAAGTTGTTTATTGGTGTTAGCTGTGACAAACACAACACGCGGCTCAAAATATTTACGAAGTGACTTTAATCCAGGTTAGCTCATCCAGGTTTGTAAATATCGAAGACTGGTCAAGGAAAAATAAACTAGAAGTGATTCATCCTAAGCTGTCAAACGGAAATAATGTTAACACTCAAAATGAAAACTTTCAACGGGTAAATTCCATTAGCAGTGGATTTAATAGTTTGTATGCATATCATTAACCACTCCACAAGACGGCAAAGGCAAATTCAACTAATTAGCAATTATTCGCCGAAGTAAGCAGGTGAGTAGTACTTGCTATTGAGAGATTGAATAGCCAATCGGAGCGAGCGGAAAACACTATTCACTTGTGTCGTACACGCAAACATGGCAAGCATATTATATTTATAAATAACTGTACCCACTGATATTGGAACAGTAATTAACATTTGCTAATATGTTTAGTTCATCTAACACTTTCAAAGTCATTCCTAAACACCTGCAGTACAAGTAGACTGGACTACTGCAGAAGCAAACTTAAAGACTGAATCTTGAGAATCATGGAATTTCGGTGGATACCTTTACTCGAGTTTTTTATTTCGTGTGGTCTGTCGTCAGGAGAGCAAGGTAGGAATACCGTTTCATCCCGATTTTTTCCTCTGATCTTTGTCTCGTCTTTCACTGTCGGTTTTCGTCACTATAACAATCATATATTTAGGAGTCTAAAACTGAAAACTCAAGATCATCTTTCTGGCACAACTATATGCATCAACCGTAATACAAAACTGTATGTGGGTGCGTCGGATACTTTCTAATTAAAAATGTTATCCAGCATTGCTTTCCATTGTTTTTCACGAGGAACGCAAGCATCGAGAACGTCCGTGAATTACAAGCGACGTAAGAACAGCTTCGGCACAAGCGTGTTACGGAAGAGATCTCTACTATTTTATTATAACTTTTATAATTTTGGTATCTATTAGCTACTCACTCGATTAGATTAGCAGCACAATGTAACTTTAATATTTTTTACCTTCGTTTACACTTTAGTATTAGTGATCTTTTGGCCAATTACAGCTGGCCGGAACCTTTTACTGTGTTCGTTACTTAGATTAATTTAACTAAGTTTAGCGTATAACTTGCATTTCTGGAATTAACTTTATTGTTTAGCTTGTATTTGTCCTCGAAAGTGTGAAAATCCCATTAAGTTGTTTACGACCAAGTTCTGGCTCTCCTTAGAGCCGGCCTGGAACGGCGTCGTTGCGTAATGTTGATTAATTTCTAATATTCGTTGTTAAGTACTTTTACTAGGTTTTATTAACTTTTACACTGAACAGTAGCCCGTAATTTACTTGACCACTATTCCTATGTTTAGGTTATTCCGTATACGATAAATAGGTTTAATAGGCTAAAATTAAGGTTTTTCTTAGTGCGTAATGTTATTGAACATCTGCTACTTCGTAGTTAAGTTGTGACGTTATCTAGTGTTTCATTGGCCTAAAATAATGAGACTTACGTAATCGTCAATATTTAAGACGACGCACACCCTTTTCGTTAAGATTTTAATTTATCTCTAGAGTCGAAAGTTTATAACTCTAGGTTTCGAGTGAATAAAATGGTCCTGGGAAAAAGAAGGAGGCCTCCGTTCCTCTGGTTGCCTCTCTAAGCAGCCACAGCCACAAATACCTTGCGTATCAAGCGCCGGAGGAAAATTAAGGGAAAACATCGACTGCTTTAATTTGCTGTGAAAACAAAATCTCTCAGTTTCGTTTGCACCGCTATTAAACCGCCAAGTCGAGTTTAGAATGAAAATGGGAAGAAAATAAAAAATATGCTCATGTTCAGGATTTACTCGAACGATGATTGGTCATAAATTTGTCAAATTTGGAGAATATAGAAGAGAGACTACAAAATCAAACAACCTATATATTGCAATTTACTTGCAATGCAGCTTACAATTAATCCGGCCATCTCTTAGTCAAACCGAACCTCAGTCATTTTAGGGTTTCGTTCCTTTGGTTTAGGGCCCATAGCTATAAATATTTATTTGAAAGATGGAGACTGCTGAAATACTTTGCCAACTTTGAAACCTTGGCCAAGGGCGTTTTGCGGGGGAGAGTTTCTAAATCCGAATTTATCGAAATACTGGAATGCTAACAGTGATCATAAAACAGATTTTCTCACATTTCACCAAACTTTCGCCACTAGTTTGCCGTGGTGTGCACTCTATTTTACAACATTTTACTTCATCACATGGTCAAAATGTTGTGGACGCACGAGGCAGTTTGCCGAGAAAATGAATTATTTGCGTTAAATTAAGATGTACTTGTTGGTGAGCGCTGCATGTGGGAAGATTCGCCATCGTTTACACCAGATGACAGGTAACTTCTTTCAAATGTTTCCAGTGATTCCCCAGCTAGCTCGACATCGGTTTTTAATGTTTTGTTAAATTCCGTCAGCAGTTTATCGTTGTTAATCGACTTACTGTTTCCTCTCGTGTCAATGGCAGCGATTGTCGTAAGAATTACCTGAGGCTTCTTCAAATTCGTAAAAAACGAAAAAAAAAAAAAAAAAAAAAAACACAGCACTTTGAGTCCGTTTTAGATTCCTTTCACAAGATGAGCGTGAGCGTGTATTAAATTGTATGGAAAAGCATGGAGTAACGTGCTTTATAGCTTTTATACTCTGAGCACGCTTTTCAACCAATCATAGCGTGGCTTATATCGTGACTATGTTATAAAAAAACTTTGTAAGAAGGAACGGGGTGATCATAAGATGATGGAAACCATAATAATCCATAATAATAATAATAATAATAATAATAATAATAATAATAATAATAATAATAATAATAATAATAATAATAATATGGGTGAGCTGATGATGAGCACAACCCTGTGTGTGGGGCTAGCGCTTATGGTTATGCCCGGCCTGTCACGCATTTGTAAATGCGCCCGGCATAGTTTACGCGACGTAGATTGTTTTCTGGGTTCACGAGAAAACTGCACCTCTAATGTTAATTTTCTAATGTTAATTTCCCACATAGGAGAAGAACCCTTATGCAATACTGAACTTTCCGCTTTAAATGGCTGAACCTCAGTCGATATAAAGTTGCTTGTTTGATCTGCAGGTTCTTGTCCGCGACACATTCAATTATACTTGCAAAACATGCAAGGCAAGCGTCTAACTAAACATGTTATTCGCTCCGTTGGCGTTCAATCCGCTTCCAGTTGTGAAATCAAGTGTTTCCTGGAAGAATTCTGTGTGTCCTACAACCTGGGACCATTTCAACATGGTAGACACGTGTGTGAGCTGAGTAACTCTGACGCCATCAGACATCCAGTGGACCTGGTACCTGACCCTGCATATAACTACAGGGAAACTGTCGTGAGTATTTTTGCAGCTCATACCAGCCAAAAATGAACGCAAAAGCACTTACGTTTCAGTTTATTTATCACACTGTTAAGACAGTAATGCCCCACAATTTATTTCTGCGGTTTATTTCTGTCAGTAGTTTATTTCTTCTTAATATATATGCAGCTTCCCAATTTATCTTACTCAGACACTCCAAGCAAATCTATAACTATATACAAAGAAATACTACGGAGCCGTGGAAGGGCCATGCTCACTACAAATTATACTGCCAGTTATAATGACTACCAGTTACACTGCCATTTACACTGCCAGTTACAGTACCAGTTGCACTGCCAGTTATGAATAATTGATAAACGTGTTCTCGTCTTGAGTGAACATGACATTGCAGGCTGCAACCTTCGTTTGTTTAGTTTGTAGTGCATCAGCGTACTACCTCCACATAATCCGGCTTTACAGGATAACTTGGTTGGACGAGACGATTTGATCGAGAGTTATTTTCGTCTGGGCTTAACTGCGACTGAAATTCTCATGTTCCTGTTGATGGTGCACGGTATGAATCTCAGCCGACGACAACTTAAACGAATCTTACGTATGAGAGGTCTGAGGAGAAGGGATACAAGTAATGTAGATGAAGTTTTCGATGCTCTTGGTGAAGAACTGAATGGCAGTGGTCGTCTTATTGGTTATCACGCGATGCATCAGCGACTAACAGTCGAGCGTGGTTTATCAATCGGTCAAGATGTCGTACGCCGCGCTCTGCGAATTGTTGACCCTGAGGGTGTGGAGAGGCGATTACGAGGAAGATTGATGAGAAGAAAGTACAAAACAAAAGGCCCCAACTATTTATGGCACATAGATGGATACGACAAACTAAAACCTTTTGGCTTCTGCATACATGGCGCTATAGACGGATACAGTCGGCGTATCCTGTGGCTTGAAGTTGCGGCCCATCAAATAATGATCCTACCATTGTTTGTCACTACTATATGGACCGCTGCGTAAAACAACTAGGGGGCACTGCAAGAATCATCAGAGGAGACCAAGGGACTGAAAATGGACATATTGCTGCAGTGCAGCGATTCTTTAGAAGTGATGCCGTAGACAATTTTTCCGGGGAAAATAGCTTCATGTTTGGTGCATCGACATCAAATCAACGCATCGAAGCGTGGTGGGGAATTCTCCGAAAACAATGTTCCGACTGGTGGATAAATTACTTTAAAGATCTCAGGGACGTTGGCCTGTACATTACTTATATCCCTTCTCCTCAGACCTCTCATACGTAAGATTTGTTTAAGTTGTCGTCGGCTGAGATCCATACCGGGCACCATCAACAGGAACATGACTAGAATTTCAGTCGCAGTTAAGCCCAGACGAAAATAACTCTCGATCAAATCGTCTCGTCCAACCAAGTTATCCTGTAAAGCCGGATTAAATGGAGGTAGTACGGCTGATGCACTACAAACTAAACAAACAAAGGTTGCAGCCTGCAATGTCATGTTCACTCAAGACGAGCACACGTTTATCAATTATTCATAACTGGCAGTGCAACTGGTACTGTAACTGGCAGTATAATTTGTAGTGAGCATATTTCTGTCAGTAGTTTATTTCTTCTTAATATATGCAGTTTCCCAATTTATCTTACTCACTCCAAGCAAATCTATAACTATATACAGAGAAATACAGCTTCGATACTATAACTTCCTTCTTTAATCTCTTCTGATTAACAACCACGAGGTTTTTCATAAAGCAGATCCAGCTAAGTTTAATATAACATATAAAAAATATACAAAGCAACGGCCACTTGCGGTATTTCTCTCTGTTAGAAATTAAGAAAGGACATTCCATTTAAGTCACCTGTCTTTTCAACTCTGATATTTCTTCTATACCAGTTGTGTTTTGGTTTTCACATATAAACTTCAGAATGCCTGTACCAGTAGTCCCTGTCCAAGCAAAGCCAACTGCAGTTCGTTATCGGAAACAGATTACAGATGTGTCTGTCCTGTCGGCTACACCGGAATAGACTGTGAGACAGGTCAGTAGACAGTGAGTATACTGTGCCGATTGTGTGGGGTACGTCAGTTTATTATATACATACTGAGACATACTCACGAAAAAGCCATATCGTAAAATTTCGTACGCAAATGAGTTCTAGCCAATGAGAGGCCGCGAACGACGCTTTTCACACGTGAAAAAAATCGTTCGTCCAATCACAAGCTGCGAACGACGATTTTTCACTACTTTTAAAGGGTTTCCCGGTCCCATCATAAATGTCTCAGTTGTATATAATAAACAGAAAACATCATGGAAAGTGCTTTGTACAGTTTTTATTCACTCGTTGTTTCGTATCATAAAACTCACTCGCTCGCAAAGCCTCGCTCGTTCGTTTTATGATACTTCACAACTCGTGAATAAAAACCGTACGCGCGCACTTTCCATGAAGTAATCTCTATATATCTAATGAATTCAATGGGCCCTTTGTGAACCTTGTTTCTTCCCTTTTTCCCTTTGTATTTCTTTTTTATTATCTTTGCTCTCTGTTTTCAGACATCGATGAATGTGACGGTAACCCATGCGACTTGTCTGCAAACTGCATAAACAATCCGGGTTCTTACGAATGCACCTGTCAGACGGGGTTCGCTGGAGACGGATTCAAGTGCGCAGGTAGTTAAAAACGATCGATTTACTGTTTCTTTCCTATCAATGATTAAGTTGAAATCTTCATTTATGCACTTCTCCCAAAAAATATAAACAAAACTTGACCAATATTAATAAGTTCTAGCAATTATAATTATAATTAAAATTTAACATTTTTTGTTGTTTTTGTGATTTCAGATATCGATGAATGTGCAAGTAATCCTTGTGACTCGTCTGCTAACTGCACAAACAACCCGGGTTCTTTTGAATGCACCTGTCAACATGGATTCACTGGAGACGGGCTCACGTGGTGCTTAGGTAAATACAATACATCCAAGTGAGCTACGATTCACCTTACATGACGTATCCACTGCATTCCTATCTATGGTTTGCTCAATTTGTTTTTAAACTTAGATGTTATTTACAAAACGAAATTAAAACTTTCAATCCCTTGAAAGCCAAATAAAGCACGTTCTAAATGAGTTTTCACGTGTAATCTGGGTTGATAAAAGGCTAGCCAGCAGGCCTAGTATAGTGTATAGCGAGGTTAAAATACACTGCAAGATGGCCATCCGTCACGTTTTGTTATGGCTTATTCTGAAATAATAGCAGCTTAGTGCTGCGATATTTTACTTGCCTCTTTCTTCCTGGCGTCGAAAGCGTGATAAAATTATGGCGATCGTGACTTGTGACTGCGGTTTGCGGCAATCTTAACAGTGGATAACTATGGCCTGGCTAAACTGTTTTTCGTTGAATGCTTTTTAACGCCAGGTTGCAATGCTATCAAGAAAAGGAACCCTAACTCTCCGGACGGCCTGTATGAATTGTATGATTCAAGTAACCCTGGCAACAGAAGTCTTGCTTACTGCGACATGACGTCATTCGGCGGAGGGTGGATAATGTGTTATACAACGAACAATCTTGCCGACCCTAAAGATGAAACCACGTATGACAAAAGTCTGCCTTACGGAACAAACGGCTACAGAACCAACTGCAATAACATCAAGGTTGGTATTTTTGATGAACCTTTACATTTCACACAAAGACGGGTGTTGTTAAAATTGCTGACTTAAGGTCATGAACACCGAGCTCGACAATAACTTGAACACTTAGTAGCAGGCACTTGGAGCATTCGTTTTAGTGGCCACACCTAGTTTATCTTTAGCTAAAGTTCAGTAGTTGAACGTTAGTAGTTAAAGGGTTCGAGCTGCATAGGTCTGAATGTGACGTGTCTTCTCTTAATTCTTCAGTTTTCAGAAATTATTTTCATTGATGAGGAGACAAAACAAATGGAATATTTTTCCAGGAAGTCTGGCCAGAAGATTAAGCCGATTGACAGTTACAATGCTGCACTACAAGGATTGTGGGATTCCCACGGACTCGCGGACGCGTCGTACTCGTACCAAGTGATGATCTGTGACAACTCTTTCTATTCTGGATTCCATGTCTCTGGCTACACCAACAATTGCTTCAAGCAGTGTCACTCATGGTGCGGAGATAAAGTATCTCCATACTTTCGCACGGCTTCTACAAATAGCCGTTACAATGGAGTAGCTTTTAACACAAACGGCCATCACCCAAACCACGTCCCAAACAAACTCGCGAGTGTTGGTCTGCGTTAATGAGTTGCCATGACAGGAGCACCCCGTTCATTGTTATCAGGCGAGTGATGTTGTCAATTGAATGTGTTGCCTGAAGGTTTGATCCCTAGAGTACGTCAACAATCAATAACAAGTATTACACTGACCTGTCAGCCGAGTTGCACAGATTTCTTTTTAGTGAACAGTTTGACCAACAGCTTGTAAAAATGCTATCGTTTTTCGAAATGGAAAACTGAGCTAAACCGCCCAAATCTTGTGTTTTTAAAGCGCGTTAAAATACATGCATGCTTTGCTTTTTCTCTGTTCCATTTTTTAACTCGTTGAAAGAGTGTTTTCATATGACGAAACATACCCTGATAAAAGCAGCACTGACAGCAACTGCAAAAAAAAAAAAAAGAAAAAAAGAAAAAAAAAAAAAAAAAAAAAAGGAACTCGGAGATCCGCTGCGGTAGGGATGTAAATTTCGAGTATTTGCCTGTTTACCACTGACGTCACACTTCGAAACCCCTTCCCGGTGGAAGCACAAAAATTTAACGAATACTAGCTGTACATAGAGGCAGTCTTTCTTATCTGTCACCTTTAATGGAGAATACGTTTTAGCTCCTAAAAGTGACTGAAACTTTATGCACTTCTCAGTTTGCACATCATCACGACTAGTTACAGAAAAATAAGAAAAATAAGATAAAATATAACATAAGGCAAAATATCTATAAAATCAGAGTATAGGCAAAGACTTGCAAGCTGTTTGAAGATATGTAGCTCTTAGTTATTTATATTGTAATCACCCGGTTGTAAAGCATTCTCTCGCCCTCTTCTGATTTATATTTGCGGGACACTTCACTATGGCGTTTGTTCCTATTGCGAATAAAGCAACTATAAAGCAACAATTAAGTGATGTGACAGTGAGACCAAAGAATTTATACACAGACACGCGAAAATTACCCTAGGACGAGAGTAGAATTGACAGAAAAATATTCTATTTATTCCAGAACTATATCATTCTGACAATAGGTCACAGAAGAACATTTGCGTACTAGTGTCTTGCAGTAGATTAGGAGGTCTCACGGTCGTAGTACTTTGACCCGGGGTCTGTGTGTGCATGTGCATGCCAAATTGTAAAATAAATAATTAATTAATTAATTAAACATTGTAGTTATAATGAGTTTTTCTTCATAATGAGTTCTCATGGTAAAATATCCTCACTCTGTGATGGCCAAGTGTCCAGCAGCTTGCTGTACCGACTGAACCGGCCTGAAGCACAGGTTAGCCCAAGCGGCGAGTGTTTGATGTCATAAGAATTAGAGTGAGGATATGACACGAATAATGCATCAAATACTGAAATAAACTTACCTGGTGTGTTTATCTATTCTTCGGGGAGCAATTGCCCCCGTATCTCCCTCGCGGCTCGCGCTTAGCAGCACTCGAACTTTTCAAGTGTTGCGTGTTCGATGCGGCGCCGAACTTACCGGCAGTACCTGAAAGATAAATTTCCTTTCAAAAGCTCAATATTTGTGATCTATTCAATCCGTTTGTTGCACCTGCTTAATGGTCTAATAAAGCAGGAAATCACTGTTTTATAATATATTTCAAATTTTCCCCTCTTTCTCAATTTCCTGGATCCGCTCCTGAGTGGAGTTAATAATTTTTATGCATATTATTGACCACTTCACAAGATTGCAAAGGCAAATTCGACTAATTAACAATTAATCACCAAAGTCAGGAGGTGAATAGTACTTGCTATTCAGAGATTGAGTAGCCAACGGGAGCGAGCATGGCACGCATATTATATTTATTAAAGACTGTACCCACTAATATTGGGCCCGGTCACACTAGGAAGTTTAGTCGATAAAATCTCAGCATCGAGAGCAATACGACGGCTTCTTCAATGTTTGGTAGCAAACTTGCTGACATATGTTTCTGGTGACAAGCGCTGTTTGCACTTCAAATGATGCAAATGTTGACATTAATGTCGTTAAAGTTTCGAGTGCGACCGGAACCATTACTACAGGCTACAGAGTTAATTAACATTCGCTTATATGTTTAGTCTATCTAACACTTTCAAAATCATTCCTACACTGTAAATTCAAAAGGTCTATTTTGACCCCAAAAATGGGGGCCAAGACGGTGACCCCAAAATAGAACCTATTTTTGGGTCTATTTTGGCCCACTTGGCTGGGGCTGTCCCAACCCCTAATTTTAGGGTCATTTTGGCCCTGTCAGGTGTTCTAAAAGAGCTCCTTGTGGGTGCCATTTTGGAAAATGGGGGGGGTCAAAATGGATTTTTGGGCGTCTGAAATGATTTGGAACAGGGCTGAAATGGCCCCGCAAACTAGAGCTATTATGGCTCCATGTTTGTTGAAACAGCCCCAGCAGGAATGTTTTGGCTATAAACCAGGGCCAAAATGATGAGGAAAATAAAGCACCAGTTTTGGGGGCTGCTTCAACCTTCCTCGTGAATGAGAGCCACTTCACTTTCGAGGCGATTTGGCGCCGATTTAGCAATTTTATTTTATTTTATTTTTTTTGTGTGGTGATTGTGTATGTACTAAAAATTTGGGATGCTTCCCAAATTTTTAGTACATACACATGCAATCACCACAAAAATAAAATCGCTAAATCGGCGCCAAATCGCCTCGAAAGTCACCTTAAACGGTAAATAAGGACTCGTAATGTTATCTGACGAATTTTAGGAGAAAGATTGTTTTATTTTCACGCATAAAATGTGATTTGAAAATCTCCCCATACAAATCCTTATTAAACGATCGGCCGTGACGTCATCAGACCTTTACCGATCAGGCGTGACTTAGTAACACCTTGTGGGCTGCCTGTGGTTTATCCTCCGAAGTTGGGGCTGCAGAACGCTGACGTTGTATTTGACGGCACACTGACCTGACCGTAACTCCAACAGCCATCGAACAACGAGTTCGATGTATATCAACACAGCCGCATCCCTATTCTTGCTCAAAAAATGAACGTTCAACCGTTTCACAACACTGCGCCACGCCACAGAATCAAAGCAGCAAGGCAGCTGTGAGCTCGCAAATTTGTAAAAAGTACTTCTGCAGGAGTGGGTATTTAAAATTTGCTCAGTTTTAGGTATGTGGAAGTTTGCATCCGTTTCCGCGGGCCTCCACTTTTGCTGAACCGTGTGTTCGATTTAGTCTCAGTTTTGAAAACCCTCATTTACGAGGCGGCAGAGGGTGAAAATTATAAAACTTAGACGCTCGAAATGGGAAAATTTTAAATTCTTTACCGAGTCCAAATCTTTGAACCGGAAGGAGACCTTCCGGAGTCGCAAAGAAAAGAGTCTATCCGTAACTTCATTACTCGTGTCATGCACAGCTTATGTTCAACATCTACATATTCATCAGAGGCCATGATACTCCAGCCTGGGCTGCATTCAAACTAAATATGTAACGTACTTAAAGAAAATACGCCTTTCTTCTTTTGGCTGAGTTTCAAGTCGAATAAGTTTAAATGAAATCTGATAACTTGTTGACATTACTTGCGGTTTTGGCCAATTCATTTTCGAATTCTTCTTCTCTCAGTTCTCTACAGCATTTTTCATTGGTGGCGAAAACTATGCGAAGCAAAGCAAATATAATCAAACGATAGAAATATTTTGACAAGCTGAAGTCGCTCGATCGCGATCAGGGCTGTCAGTGGTCACGGGTCTTTCAACTTTAACTTACGCTTGTCAAACCGAGAATTTTACCAAAACCTCTGTGGTAATGATTCTGAAGTGCAACAGATCTACTAGAAATTCAGGAATACAATGATAACAATCAAAATAACTCCAGAAAACGTCTTCCCATCTCTTCGTTTCTTCATGCGTATTCGCTGATGCTCAAATTTCAAAGGCAATTGTTGACACAGCATGACGGACTGACTGACCGACTCAGTCTTAACTGCAATAAGGTGGGATGCTTAAAAATGTCACCGCAAAAACTACTTCGACGACCGCGTTCTCGATTTTGTTGCTTTGTCGGTAATATCGATACTGCCCAAATTGGGAAAAGAACGACTTCCATATTTGGACTCCATTGTTGACAGCACCGGGACACATTCCAATTGACTGGATCGTATAAAGCTTCGCTTTTCAGCACTTCGTGCTGAACGCGAGCTTAAAAAACCGTTTGAACTGAATGGCGCCCGAGCTACTACGCATGCCCATTACGCTGAACCGCACACCGACAGTCGTCGCAGACTCGTTCCCAGGGCCCTCAGCGTGAGGAAACTCTCAAACGACAAAAACGAAGCCTCCCTTTTCAGATTTCTCTGGGTCATTCAAGTTTTGCTTTTTGATGTAGTAGTGGATTGCGGAATTCAAAAAGCTGTTTTCAAAAATTTTGATCTGTAACTCAAAGAGGTGATTCCCAGCCCAAGCGGTGGGGCCTGGGCGAGTGTTTAATGTTATAAGAGTTAGGTCAACAACAAGGTTTGCTCCGCTTTCCTAGATGAAATAAAACGCAAGCATAAATATTTCGATTTCGGACACGAGAAGGACGACGTTTTTGCTGAAACAGCCGATTAATCGTGGCCTCTGATTAAAAAATAAGTGTTTGAAGTCAAACTGTCAAAATCAACTGTGTATAAAAAGATATGTCACGTATTGCTCAGCTTTTCTTGCTGGCTAACGCTTTCGCTCCTAAGTCAAAATGCAGGCCCTCAACCTTTAAGAAGCAAATGCATGAGTGTTGTAATAATAATTTATAGTTCAATCAGGTTTCATTTGAGCAAGGAGTCCTGGCTACCAAACCTGAGTGCTCCAGGAGACATGAGTTGAATATTTGCTTGTTTCTGTGGATTTCGATCATTGTAAACACGGACTTTGTTTCTACTTTGTTCTAATGTAGTACTGTGTAAATGCTAAATTTGCACGTTTTGCATTGGATATACAGTATGTTTGATTTCGTCTCAGCATCTGACATTCAACCAGGACAATGACTAACCACAAAATTCATTGTGGTTTTTGGTACAAGAGCAACCGCATATTTTCAGTTGTTTGTTTCAGTTTTCGTTGTTTGTGTATTGGTGCCCACGCATCACATTAGCAGCATAATAATGTAGTTCACAAAATCTTAGGACTTTCCGCCTTTAATTTTGATTGCGAAATTTTGATTTGGTTGCGAAAATTGATCACGTAAGTTAATAAACCAGTTGATCTGGTTCCTGACGAGTGCAATACGCTCCCATATTTGCACTCGTTTTGGCCCGTATTTGCACTCGAAAATGTGAAGTCGTGTAATAAACTATGGTAATCAGCGGCGCCTTGACTCGCAAGGAATAATACTGCAATAAAATATGTTGTTACAGAGTCTATGGGCTCCTTTGATATATTTCAATCCAAATCTCCTGAATACTGTATGCCCGGCTACGGCCAAGCGACGGGTAGCTTAAAGGGGCTCGGTCATGAGTTACGCATGCGTCTTTTTTAGTAAAATAGCACGGCGCGCAAAAGTGAACGCGCTCAAATATCGGACCCTGCTGAAAATTTTGGCACCTTCAATGTTGGTACAGCAGGAGGGCGAAAGAGTGAAGCTCGTCATGACACCCAATGGGGCCGAAATAGCACTCATACCAAGGCTGTTTTGAAACACCCTTATCAATGGTACTGATACAGCCCCATGGGCCAAATCAGTCCAACATGGGGTCAATTCGTATTTTGATGGGGCTATTTTGGATTTTACAAGGGCCAATTTGGATTTTAGTGGGGCCATTTTGACCACAAATTTCAAATTGGCCCTTCGTGGCTCAAAATAGCCCCTTAATAAAGTGGGGCTATTTGCATTTTGGGGCTAAAACACCTCTTTCAAATTTACAATGTAAACACCTGTAGTACAAGTGGACTTGACTACTGCAGCAACTTGCTGACATATATTTCTGGTGACAAGCGCTGTTTGCACTTCAAATATGCAAATGTTGACATTAATGTCGTTAAAGTTTCGAGTGCGACCGGAGCCATTGCTACAGGCTACAGAGTTAATTAACATTTGTTTATATGTTTAGTTTATCTAACACTTTCAAAATCATTCCACCTGTAGTACAAGTAGACTGGACTACTGCAGAAGCAAACATAAAACCTGAAGCTTGAGAATCATGGAATTTTGGTGGATACCTTTACTCGAGTTTCTTATTTCGTGTGGTCTGTCATCAGGAGAGCAAGGTAGGATACCGTTTTATCCCGATTTTTTCCTCTGATCTTAATTGTTTCGCCTGTCTTTCACTGTCGCTTTTCGTCACAAACAATCATATATTTAGGAGTTTAAAACTGAAAACTCAAATCATCTTTCTAGCACAATTATATGCATCACATGATTGCAAAAAGTGAAAACTTGGCTAAGATGTTTACTGACACTGAGTAATACAAAACCGTATGTGGGATCGCGCCGGATACTTTTCTAAGTAAAACAAGTTCTCCACTATTGGTTTCCAATGTTTTTCACGAGCAACGCATAGCACAAGAACCTCCGTGAGCTACGAGCGACGCAAGCACAGCTTCGGCACAAGCGCCGGTGGAAAATTAAGGGAAAACATCGACTGCTTTCGCTTTGAAAACAAAAACTCTCAGTTTCGCTTGCGCCGTTATTAAAAACCATGTCGAGTTTAGAATGAAGATGGGAAGAAAATAAAAAATATGCTTATGTTCAGGACTTACTTGAATGATAATTGGTCATAAGTTTGTCAAATGTGGAGAATACAGAAGAGAGACTACAAAATCAAACAGAATATATAATATTACAATTTAGTTACAATGCAACTTACAATAATCCGGCCATCTCTTCAAACCGAACCTCTGTCATTTTAGGGTTTCGTTCCTTCGGTTCAGGGTCCATAACTATAAATATTTTATTTGAAGGGTGGGGACTGCTGAAATACTCTGCCAATTTTGCTTGAAGCTGTTCTACTTGTTTTATAACATAGAACTCCTCCAGTTTTACAAAAAAAATGCCTATATTTATCGAAATACTGGAACGCCAACAGTGACTTCTTTCAAACTCCTGACACTGGTGGGTATGTCACACGTCGGGACGCCATATTTTGTATTTTCTTTTCTGTGCTTGGCTGCAGACTTTGACACTATGTGGATGAAAAGTTGACGGCGAACCTGCTTTTTTCTTCTTTTTTCTCCTTTTTTCTCCTTTTTTTTTTTTTTTTTTTTTTTCCAGCTAGCTCGACTTCGTTGTTGATGTTTCATTATTCCGCCGGCAGTTTGTCGTTGTTAATCGACTTACTGTTTCCTCCCATGTCAATGGCAGCAATTGTCGTAAGAATTACCTGAGGCTTCCTCAAACTCGTAAAAAACCATAATAATCAATATTAATAATATGGGCGAGCAGATGGTCAGCACAACCTGTAAAGCTAGTCCCCCCAGTCATCATATCCTAAATCGATCTGGATCCTCTATAGCGTAAAACCACAAACACATACTTCAGCTACCAATCCCGTATTTATCATCTTGCCACACAGACCCTAAATCCTAAATGACTTTCAAAGCGATCTAATATTATGCCACTGATCGTTAA
Source organism: Plumapathes pennacea (assembly GCA_964036295.1). Taxonomy (NCBI): domain Eukaryota; kingdom Metazoa; phylum Cnidaria; class Anthozoa; order Antipatharia; family Myriopathidae; genus Plumapathes; species Plumapathes pennacea. The sequence goes on from OZ038462.1 coordinate 34,643,448, forward strand.
ATAGTTATTAACATGCATAGCTCTTAGTAATGATATATGCATCTATTTTCTTAAATTGGTGGCAACCATGTTTATAGCAACGCAAACACACGCACTCCTTTTTTCTTGAGCCGTGCGCTTGCGCTGTCCTACTTCACACGTATAATTTTTCTTCGTCTTAGAAATATTAGCGCTTATGGTTATGCCCGGCTTGTTTCTTGTAAATCTGCCCGGCGTAGTTTACGCGCGCGACTCAGATTTTTCGCTGTATGTGGGGCTAGAGCTAAATACTAGCGCTTATGGTTATGCCCGGCCTGTCACGCATTTGTAAATGTGCCTGGCATAGTTTACGCGACGTAGATTGTTTTCTGAGTTCACGAGAAAACTGCAAATCTAATGTTAATATTCCACATAGGAGAAGAACACCCTCATGCAGTAGTGAATTTTCCGCTTCAATTAATGGCTGAACCTCAGTCGATATAAAGTTGCTTGTTTGATCCGGCAGGTTCTTGTCCGCGACACATTCAATTATACTTGCAAAACATCCAAGGCAAGCGTCTAACTAAACATGTTATTCGCTCCGTTGGCGTTCAATCCGCTTCCAGTTGTGAAATCGAGTGTTTCCTGGACGAATTCTGTGTGTCCTACAACCTGGGACCATTTCAACATGGGAGACACGTGTGTGAACTGAGTAACTCTGACGCCATCCGACATCCACTGGACCTAGTACCTGACCCTGCATACAACTACAGGGAAACTGTCGTGAGTACTTTTGCAACTCATGCCACTCAAAATAGAACGCGAAAGCACTTTCGTTTCAGCTGACGTATCACACTGTCCCACAGGTTATTTCTGCTGGTCAGGACAGTTTCCATACCTTACTTATTTCCAAGTTAATCTACAATATACAGAGAAATAGAACTTCAATACTATAACTTCGTTCTTTAATCTCTTCTGACTAAAAGTCATGAGTTTTTTTCATACAGCAAATCCAGTTGGGTTTGATATAACATATAAAAAATATACAAAGCAACGGCCACTTGCGGTATTTCTCTCTGTTAGAAATTAAGAAAGGACATGACACTAAAGTCACCTGTCTTTTCGACTCTGATATTTCTTCTATACCAGTTGTGTTTTGGTTTTTTTATACGAACTTCAGAACGCCTGTACCAGTAGTCCCTGTCCAAGCAAAGCCAACTGCAGTTCTTTATCGGAAACAGATTACAGATGTGTCTGTCCTGTCGGCTACACCGGAATAGACTGTGAGACAGGTCAGTAGACAGTGAGTATACTGTGCCGATTGTGTGGGGTACGTCAGTATATCTAACGAATTCAATGGGTCCTTTGTCAACCTTGCTTCTTACCTTTTTCCCCTTTGTATTTCTTTTTTACTATCTCTGCTCTCTGTTTTCAGACATCGATGAATGTGACGGTAACCCATGTGAGTTGTCTGCTAACTGCATAAACAACCCGGGTTCTTATGAATGCACCTGTCAGCCGGGGTTCGCTGGAGACGGATTCAAGTGCACAGGTAATTAAAAACGATCGATTTACTGTTTCTTTCCTATCAATGATTAGTTGAAATCTTTATTTATGCACTTTTCTCAAGAAATAAAAATGAAACTTGATCAATTAATTGTTTTAAAAATTAATTACAATTTAACATTTTTTGTTGTTTTTGATTTCAGATATCGATGAATGTGCAAGTAATCCTTGTGACTCGTCTGCTAACTGCACAAACAACCCGGGTTCTTATGAATGTACATGCCAACAGGGGTTTTCTGGAGACGGGTTCACGTGGTGCTTAGTAAAGACAATACATCCAAGTGAGCTACGACTCACCTTACATGACGTAACCACTGTAATCCTATCGCTGCTTTGCTCAGTTTGTTTTTAAACTTAGATGTTATTTACAAAACGAAATTAAAACTTTCAATCCCTTGAAAGCCAAATAAAACACATTCTAAGCGAGTTTTCACATGTAATCTGGGTTGGATAAAAGGCTAGCCAGCAGGCCTAGTGTAGTGTATAGCGAGGTTAAAATACACTGCAAGACGCCGCCCGCCACGATTTGTTATGGCTTATTCTGAAATAATAGCAGCTTAGTGCTGCGATATTTTACTTGCCTCTTTCTTCCTGGCGTCGAAAGCATGATAAAATTATGGCGACCGTGACTTGTGACTGCGGTTTGCGGCAATCTTAATAGTGGATAACTATGGCCTGGCTAAACTGTTTTTCGTTGAATGTTTTTTAACGCCAGGTTGCGATGCTATCAAGAAAAGCAGCCCTAACTCTCCGGACGGCCTGCATGAATTGTATGATTCAAGTAACCCTGGCAACAGAAGTCTTGCTTACTGCGACATGACGTCATTCGGCGGAGGGTGGACCATGTGTTATACAACGAACAATCTTGCCGACCCTAAAGATGAAACCACGTATGACAAAAGTCTGCCTTACGGAACAAACGGCTACAGAACCAACTGCAATAACATCGAGGTTGGTATTATTTATGAACCTTTACATTTCACACAAAGACGGGTGTTGTTAAAATTGCTGACTTAAGGTCATGAACACCGAGCTCGACAATAACTTGAACACTTAGTAGCAGGCACTTGGAGCATTCGTTTTAGTGGCCACACCTAGTTTATCTTTAGCTAAAGTTCAGTAGTTGAACGTTAGTAGTTAAAGGGTTCGAGCTGCATAGGTCTGAATGTGACGTGTCTTCTCTTAATTCTTCAGTTTTCAGAAATTATTTTCATTGATGAGGAGACAAAACAAATGGAATATTTTTCCAGGAAGTCTGGCCAGAAGATTAAGCCGATTGACAGTTACAATGCTGCACTACAAGGATTGTGGGATTCCCACGGACTCGCGGACGCGTCGTACTCGTACCAAGTGATAATCTGTGACAACTCTTTCTATTCTGGATTCCATGTCTCTGGCTACACCAACAATTGCTTCAAGCAGTGTCACTCATGGTGCGGAGATAAAGTATCTCCATACTTTCGCACGGCTAGTTCTACAAATAGCCTTTACAATGGAGTAGCTTTTAACACAAACGGCCATCCCCCAAACCACGTCCCAAACAAACTCGTGAGTGTTGGTCTGCGTTAATGAGTCGCCATGACAGGAACACCCGTTCATTTTTATCAGGCGAGTGATGTTGTCAATTGAATGTGTTGCCTGAAGGTTTGATCCCTAGAGTACGTCAACCATCAATAACAAGTATTACACTGACCTGTCAGCCGAGTTGCACAGATTTCTTTTTAGTGAACAGTTTGACCAACAGCTTGTAAAAATGCTATCGTTTCTCGAAATGGAAAACTGAGCTAAACCGCCAAAATCTTGTGTTTAAAGCGCGTTAAAATACATGCATGCTTTGCTTTTTCTCTGTTCCATTTGTTAACTCGTTGAAAGAGTGTTTTCATATGACGAAACATACCCTGATAAAAGCAGCACTGACAGCAACTGCAAAAAAAAAAAAAAAAAAAAAAAAAAAAGAAAAAAGTAACTCGGAGATCCGCTGCGGTAGGGATGTAAATTTCGAGTAAGCCTCTACCACTGACGTCACACTTCGAAACCCCTTCCCGGTGGAAGCACAAAAATTTAACAAATACTAGCTGTAGATAGAGGCAGTCTTTCTTATCTGTCACCTTTAATGGAAAATACGTTTTAGCTCCTAAAAGTGACTGAGACTTTACACACTTCTCAGTTTGTACATCATGACGACTAGTTACAGAAAAAGAAGAAAAATAAGACAAATATAACATAAGGCAAAATATCTATAAAATCAGAGTATAGGCAAAGACTTGCAAGCTGTTTGAAGATATGTAGCTCTTAGTTATTTATATTGTAATCACCCGGTTGTAAAGCATTCTCTCACCTTGTTCTGATTTATATTCGCGGGACACTTCACTATGGCGTTTGTTCCTATTGCGAATAAAGCAACTATAAAGCAACAATTAAGTGATGTGGCAGTGAGACCAAAGAATTTATACACAGACACGCGAAAATTACCCTAGGACGAGAGCAGAATTGACGGAATAATATTCTATTTATTCCAGAACTATCATTCTGAGAATAGGTCACAGAAGAACATTCGCGTAGTAGCGTTTGCAATAGATTATTGGGTCTCACGGTCGTAGTTTGAACCGGGGTCTGTGCATGTGCATGCTAAAATGTAAAATAAGTAATCAGTAATAATTAAAGATTGTAGTTATAATGAGTTGTTCTTCATAATGAGTTCTCATGGTAAAATATCCTCACTCTGTGATGGCCAAGTGTCCAACAGCTTGCTGTCCCAACTGAACCGGCCTGAAGCACAGCGGTGGGGTCTGGGGCGAGTGTTTGATGTTATAAGAGTTAGAGTGGGGATGTTTGTGACACGATTAATGCATCAAATACTGAAATAAAGTGAACGAAACTTACCTGGTGTGTTTATCTGCATTTGGACTGCCTATCTATTCTTCGGGGAGCATGCCCCCGTACCTCCCTTGCGGTTCGCGCCTAGCTCAAACGTTACGTGTTCGATGCGGCGCCGAACTTTACCGGCAGTACCTGAAAGATAAGTTTCCTTTCAAAAGCTCAATAACTGTGATCTATTCAATCCGCTTGTTGCACCTGCAGAAAGTCGCTGTTTTAGGAGGTCTATATTTCAAAATCCCCCCCCCCCCCCCCCCCCCCCTCCCTTTTTCAATGTCCTGGATCCGCTCCTGAGTGGAGCTAATAATTTTTATGCATATTATTGACCACTTCACAAGATGAAGTTTCAATAAAAAGGCAAACTCGACTAATTAACAATTAATCACCGAAGTCAGGAGGTGAATAGTACTTGCTATTCAGAGACTGAGTAGCCAATCGGAACGAGCGAGTGTTCTACACGCAAACATGGCAGAGTTGATTAACATTTGCTAATATGTTTAGTTTATCTAACACTTTCAAAGTCACTCCACCTGTAGTACAAGTAGACTACTGCAGAAGCAAACATAAAACCTGAAGCTCGAGGATCATGGAATTTCGGTGGATACCTTTACTCGAGTTTTTTATTTCGTGTGGTCTGTCATCAGGAGAGCAAGGTAGGATACCGTTTTATCCCGATTTTTTCCTCTGATCTTAATTGTTTCGCCTGTCTTTCACTGTCGCTTTTCGTCACAAACAATCATATATTTAGGAGATTAAAACTGAAAACTCAAATTATCTTTCTGGTACAACTATATGCATCAATTGAGATCTGGTCATAAGTTTGCTGACCGTATTTATTTAATGCAAACAGTGAAAATTTGGCTCCGGTGTTTACTGACAGTAATACAAAACTGTATGTGGGATCGCGTCGAATACTTTCTAAGTAAAAAAGTTCTCCACTATTGGTTTCCAATGTTTTTCACGAGCAACGCAAGCACCGAGAACGTCCGTGAATTACAAGCGACGTAAGAAGAACAGCTTCGGCACAAGAGCTGGAGGAAAACTAAGGAAAAAAATTGACTGCTTTTGCTGTGAAAACAAAAGCTCTCAGTTTCGCATGCGCCACTATTAAAAACAAGATCGAGTTGAGAGTAAAGATGGGAAGAAAATTAAAAACACGCTCATGTTACTCGAACGATGATTGATCATAAGTTTGTTAAATTTGGAGAATCTTAGAAGAGAGAATACAAACTCAAACAGACTATAATATTGCAATAGTGCAATAGCCTTATAGTTGCAATGCAACTTACAATTAATCCGGCCATCTCTTGGTCAAACCGAACCTCAGTCATTTTAGGGTTTCGTTCCTTCGGTTCAGGGCCATAGCTATAAATATTTTATTTGAAAGATGGAGACTGATGAAATACTTTGCCAATTTTGCAACCAAATTTTGCGTGTGATAGAGTTTCAAACTCTGAAGACAGTTGCTATAATTCACGGCTTTATATTCAATACTGCAATATGAAGTGAAATCGTAACTTCAATACACCTGAAGGTAGAAAAGGTTTTATTTGATTAACAAATAGAACAGCTTCAAGCGTGCTCCCTTCAGAAATAAAGCACGCAGCAAGTGACGAGAGCACGTATTAGAAGTGTAGGGAGAACTGTTCACGTTTCTCCCTTCTTCTGAGTGCTTTCGTCACTGTTGCTGCGTGCTTTATTTCTGAACGGAAAACGCTAGAAGGTGTTGTACTTGTTTTATTCTTCTCCAGTTTCGCAAAAAAATAAAGTCAAACAAACAAACTGCCTTAATTTCTAAAGGCACTTCGCCGAGAAAATGAATTATTCGCGTTAAATTAAGATGTACGTGTTGGTGAGCGCTGCATGTGGGAATATCCGCCATCGTTTGTATCGGCTGGCAGGTGACTTCATTCAAATTTCTGGCACTGCTGAGTCTGTCTGAGCAAGCACACGACGGGACGCCATATTTTGTGTTTTCTTTTGGGCACTTGGCTGCAGACTTTGACACTATGTGGATGAAAAGCAGACGGCAAAACTGTTTTTTTTTTTTTTTTTTTTTTTTCCAGTGATTCCCCAGCTAGCTCGACATCGGTTTTAATGTTTTATTAATTTCCGTCGTCCATAAATCCATAAATGCAAAAAAAAAAAAAAAAAAAAAAAAAAAAAAAAAGAAAGAAAGAAAAAAGAAAAAAGAGGAAGAGCTGGGCACTTCAGAGTCCATTCTGGATTCCTTTCACAAGATGACGGGAGCGTGCTTTAAATTATATGGAAAAGCATGGAGTAGCGTGCTTTATAGTTTTGATACTCTAAGCCTTAGTTAATAGTTTTGATACTCCCGGCGGGACCACGCTTTTCAACCAATCATAGCGTGGCTTAAATCGTGCAGACTATGTTATAAAAAAACTGTGTAAGAAGGAACGGGGCGATCATAAGTTGATGGAAATCATACTAATCAATAGTAATAATATGGGCGAGTAGATGGTGAACACAACCTCTTAATGTTAACATTCCACATAGGAGAAGAACCCTCATGCAGTAGTGAATTTTCCGCTTCAATTAATGGCTGAACTTCAGTCGATATAAAGTTGCTTGTTTGATCCGGCAGGCTCTTGTTCGCGACAGATTCAATACTTGCCAGACATGCAAGGCAAGCGTCTAACTAAACATGTTATTCGCTCTTTTGGCGTTGAATCCGCCTCCGGTTGTGAAATCGAGTGTTTCCTGGAAGAATTCTGTGTGTCCTACAACCTGGGACCGTTTCAACATGGGAGACACGTGTGTGAGCTGAGTAACTCTGACGCCATCCGACATCCACTGGACCTGGTACCTGACCCTGCATATAACTACAGGGAAACTGTCGTGAGTACTTTTGCAACTCATGCCAGTCAAAAAAGAACGCGAAAGCACTTTCGTTTCAGCTGATTTATCGCACTGTGAAGACAACACTGTCCCACAGGTTATTTCTGCTGGTCAGGACAGTTTCCATACCTTACAGTTATTTCCAAGTTAATCTACAATATACAGAGAAATAGATTTTCAATACTACAACTTCGTTCTTTAATCTCTTCTGACTAAAAATCATGAGTTTTTTTCATATAGCAAATCCAGTTGGGTTTGATATAACATATGGAAAAATAACAATGCAACGGCCACTTAATTGCGGTATTCTCTCTGTTAGAAATTAAGAAAGGACATTCCATTTAAGTCACCTGTCTTTTCAGCTCTGATATTTCTTCTATACTAGTTGTGTTTTGGTTTTCATATATGAACTTCAGAACGCCTGCACCAGTAGTCCCTGTCCAAGCAAAGCCAACTGCAGTTCTTTATCGGAAACAGATTACAGATGCGTCTGTCCTGTTGGCTACACCGGAATAGACTGTGAGACAGGTCAGTAGACAGTGAGTATACTGTGCCGATTGTGTGGGGTACGTCAGTATATCTAATAAATTCAATGGGCCCTTTGTCAACCTTGCTTCTTACCTTTTTCCCCTTTGTATTTCTTTTTTACTATCTTTGCTCTCTGTTTTCAGACATCGATGAATGTGATAGTCACCCATGTGACTCGTCTGCTAACTGCATAAACAACCCGGGTTCTTATGAATGCACCTGTCAGCCGGGGTTCGCTGGAGACGGATTCAAGTGCACAGGTTATTATAAAAACGATCGATTTACTGTTTCTTTCCTATCAATGATTAGTTGAAATCTTTATTTATGCACTTTTCTCAAGAAATAAAAATGAAACTTGATCAATTAATTGTTTTAAAAATTAATTACAATTTAACATTTTTTGTTGTTTTTGATTTCAGATATCGATGAATGTGCAAGTAATCCTTGTGACTCGTCTGCTAACTGCACAAACAACCCGGGTTCTTATGAATGTACATGCCAACAGGGGTTTTCTGGAGACGGGTTCACGTGGTGCTTAGGTAAATACAATACATCCAAGTGAGCTACGACTCACCTTACATGACGTAACCACTGCATTCCTATCGCTGCTTTGCTCAGTTTGTTTTTAAACTTAGATGTTATTTACAAAACGAAATTAAAACTTTTAATCCCTTGAAAGCCAAAAAAAAAAAAAACACATTCTAAGCGAGTTTTCACGTGTAATCTGGGTTGATAAAAGGCTAGCCAGCAGGCCTAGTTTAGTGTAAAGCGAGGTTAAAATACACTGCAAGACGCCGCCCGTCACGATTTGATATGGCTTAATCTGAAATAATGGCAGCTTAGTGCTGCGATATTTTACTTACCTCTTTCTTCCTGGCGTCGAAAGCATGATAAAATTATGGCGACCGTGACTTGTGACTGCGGTTTGCGGCAATCTTAACAGTGGATAACTATGGCCTGGCTAAATCCTTTTTCGTTGAATGTCTTTTAGCGCCAGGTTGCGATGCTATCAAGAAAAGCAACCCTAACTCTCTGGACGGCCTGTATGAATTGTATGATTCAAGTAACCCTGGCAACAGAAGTCTTGCTTACTGCGACATGACATCATTCGGCGGAGGTTGGACCATGTGTTATACAACAAACAATCTTGCCGACCCTAAAGACGAAACCACGTATGACAACAGTCTGCCTTACGGAACAAACGGCTACAGAACCAACTGTAATAACATCGAGGTTGGTACCTATTTTTCTTGTGGCCATATCATAAACAGGCGTACTATATACATTGATTCCTTATTTGGCAATGTATTCATGCAGTGCTACAATTTTCATCGCGTATAGATAATTGCTGTTATCATTATTATTAATTTAGTTACATCCTTACAATATTAATGTGTTATTATTTGCGGCACTAACGAGAGTCTACGTACATGAGAGCTTTCGTTTGAGTAGTTTCACTACCAGTTCGGGATTTGGACGTTTTTAAGATGAAATACATAGCAAAAACGCACCTTTTCTCTTGTTCTCAGTTTTCAGAAATAATTTTCATCGACGAGGATTTACATCAGAAGGAATACTTTTCCAGGAAGTCTGGCCAGAAAATACAACTGATTGACAGTTATAGCAACAAAGCTGAACCACAAGGATTGTGGGATTCCCACGGACTCGCGGACGCGTCGTACTCGTACCAAGTGATGATCTGTAACAACCCTTTCTATTCTGGATTCCATGTCTCTGGTTACACCAACAATTGCTTCAAGAAATGTGAGTATTGGTGCTATGATGATGCTTCTCCATACTTTCGCACGGCTTCTACAAATAGCCTTTACAATGGAGTAGCTTTTAACACAAACGGCCATGACCCAAACCACGTCCCAAACAAACTCGTGAGTGTTGGTCTGCGTTAATGAGTCGCCATGACAGGAGCACCCCGTTCATTGTTATCAGGCGAGTGATGTTGTCAGTTGAATGTGTTGCCTGAAGATTTGACCCCTAGAGTACGTCAACAATCAATAACACCAAGTCTTTGCGGCGCCTGTATGTCCACAGCAACTTTGGTCGCCTACTTTATAACTCACAGCGCTCTGCCGTTTTCATTAGGTACGTGCAGGTTCCTTTGACATGAAAACGATATTAATTGGAAATGAACTCTTTGCCAGCAGGCAAGTGAAAATGGAGGTCAGTTATTTAGCGGTGCACTTCACTGATTAACAAATTAATAAGGGTTGTACAATATTCGAGAACATGTATTACACTGACCTGTCAGCCGTGTAGCACAGATTTCTTTTTAGTCGGAACAGTTTGACCAACAGCTTGTAAAAATGCTATCGTTTCTCGAAATGGAAAACTGAGCTAAACCGCCCAAAAGTGTGCATTGTGATGGAACTTTATTATGGGATCAAAATTTGACGACTAGGATAACAAATAATGTTTGCCCTCATTTTCGTATTATCAGTGGGCCCACAATGACTGAACAAGGATCGGCTTTTTATGCACTTCTTAGCTTGCGCATCATGACGACTAGTTATAGAGAAAAAGAAAGAAGACAAAATATTAAATCAGAGTATAGGCAAAGACTTGCAAGTTGTTTGAAGATATAAAGTTCAGACTGAGTTAGTTATTTATAATGTAATCACCCGGTTGTAAAATATAAGCATTCTCTCCCCTTGTTCTGATTTATATTCGCGGGACATTTCATGGGAACTGGTCCTATTCCGTATAAAGCAACAGTTAACTGAATGTGACAGTGAGACCAAGGAATTTATATAGACAAGCGAAAATTAACCAACTGGACTGGAGCAGAATTGACGGAACAATATTCTATCATTCTGAGAATAGGTCACAGAAGAACATTCGCGTAGTAGCGTTTGCAATAGATTACTGGGTCTCACGGTCGTAGTTTGACCCGGGGTCTGTGCATGTGCATGCTAAAATGTAAAATAAATAATCAGTAATAATTAAAGATTGTAATTATAATGATTTGTTCTTCATATGAGTTCTCATGTTACAATATCACATTCAGTAATGCCCACGTACATTAAAGGATTTAAAACTTCCCTAAAATGTTCATTGCATTCTTGTTACAAAGTAACCTTGGCCTATTTGTTTTCTGTTATAATTCGCCACTAACGGGTATATAAAGTTTTTTTTGTAACTGTATTTTTTTCATCAGTTTTACCAACTGGTTGAACAATTATGAGAAATTAAAGTTGCGATGGCCCAAGATGTTTCTGGTGTCTTCAGAAAGTGCTGACCTTTGGAAGAGCTGAAAATTAAGGTAGCCCATAATTCCCTTCGGTAATGTATCAAGGCTACCACCCCCTCTCAATCTTTCGACCACCTCGACCCAAGCCCCACGAGGATACACACGAACCGATTTTTTTTTCGGGATACGAGAGGCGGTCAGGGAGCTTCCACTTAACCTTAAATAAGAACAGTTTCCGATCATTTTATATTTGACTGATGATTTAACTGAGATTTACTTTAATCTTGAATACGTAGAAACAAGACAGTGAAAACTAAAGTAAAAGCAGTTTTCTGTTTACCGGTGTGCTTGCAAGAACTCGATCAAAACTATCAATTCCCACTACAACCACATAATATCCCCTTTAAATAGCTGGGATAATCTGCATCAGTCATGAAAGAGTTAAGTTTCACACGACGTTCATGCAGTTGGACGCAAATATAAACATGAATTGAACATTTCAACATTGCTGAATGCCATTGCCAGCCTTCGGTGCAACTCAGCACAAGCAATCTACCTTAGACTACTAGTCCGGACTCGTTTACAAGTAGAGCAGCTAATTCACAGCGCTGCTGTTGTCCTTGGTCATCTTGACCTGGTGAAAGCATTTCCGCTTGTTTGCTTAAAATTTTGGGTTCTTAATTTTTCTCCATTTTTAGTGTGTTCATCATCGAACAAACGTCCGATTTGTTCCAGCCGCACACTCGACACGCCGTAAAACGGCGCAATTCTGTTCTTTCCTTCTCTCCCATGCAACAGCGAGAACCAAGAACAACGAGAACATTTCTGAAGGTCAAACAAACTTTTCCGATTCTGGAAACAAGATTGATGATACCACCAAAAAACCCAGCCAGTCAACAAGTCTAAACACATCCAAGACTGGCTACACAGCTAACTTTTCACAGTCAGCCGAGGAACAGATGACTTTAGGAACAAAGAAACATGCATGTGATGGGATTGAAGGAAAGAATACGGTTACTCCTTGAGAGTTGGGTGCACTGTGTGAGTTTATGCTGAAGTCAGACTGCGAGCAATTCCCCCTGCTCCCTCTTAGACAATTCGAAAGACTATTAGCACGATGCTATATTTCTCCTCTTGCTGCGTTACTTTACGGGCGCGTTTTCAGTTCGATTTTGAAGCGCAAGACGCTGACAAAAGTGGATCGTTTTCTAAACGTTCCGGTTTCCGTTTAAACAGCGAGAACGGGGACCAATCAGACGCCACTTGCTTGCTTGCGTGAGAATATCGTAATCAGCTATTGCTCTTGATTGGCAAAGAACGCTTCTTTAAACTTGTTTGGACCAATCCGAAAGCGCAGCAAACACAAAACCAAAGCAAGCACGCGATTACTTTCAACAGTCACCCGAAAACGGTTCGAAACTAACAAGGAAAAGAAGGGATTTGCACGCAGTCTCCGTAATCACATTACTGTCGAGTCACTCAAGGTCTCCTCGCCTCTGGGAAACCTCCTCTCTCTGAACTCAAAGCTCTCAGGCTCCAGCGGTCGGTCCATGGCGGGGAGCCTGGCCGCGGGTGTCATCGCATTGCGCAGCAGGGCACTGGCGCGCCCGCGACCAGGAAGGGCAGCAGCCGCTTCTATGAGAGGTGAGAGCACATGGTGTGCACGCGACGAATCTGACTGGCGAGTGTCCCTTGTACGAAGAAAAGGCTGCGTCAAAGGCGAGCCAACGCTCTCCGAATCTGAGCTGCTCAAGGGCGGAAAGTCACTACTGGTAAAAATTGGAAGCGAACTGGCTTGCACAGGATGGGAAGATGCGGAGTTGGGACTTGCTGGCGCTGTTGTGTTTGGGCTTCGTTGTTGAGCGCCGTAGGGATTCGGTTCCGTTCGAACAGAAAGTCGTTCAAACTCAGATAAAGAAGGTTCATGAGGTGCATTATTTAATCCACCCGAAAGTATGCCTTCTCTTCGCTCTGCGAAGTCTGTGCTATCGGCATTTTCGAACTGATACTGCTCATTCTTATGTTCCTGCAGGAGATCCACCAGCTCTCCTTCGCCTTTCCGCGCTCTCGTCTGCGGCTCATTCGCGTCCAGTTCTTCTGTCAACTGTTTTCCTTCTAACCAAGCCGCATGGCTCCACTTCGCGTCTTCGGGGATTCGTTTCTCAAAGTTGTCGTTAAACTCGTCGTCGTAACGCCGGCTGCGGTGACGGTAGCGGAACCTGTCCAGCTGCTTAAACTGCGGGGGCAGCTGCGCACTCGTGGTCTAAAACAAGAGAGGGATAAATCATACAATAGAAATTACTCAACCAACATGAGAAATAAGAGTGGTGAGCAGAGAAGTGAAATATAATTAGAGAAGAGGTGAAAAAGTAAATAGAACATGTAAGGAGAGAGGAGAAGAAACAAAAGGGCCCGACGGAGGAGGAGAGAAGTGAAGATATTAATTATTATTATTAAGGTTGCGCGCGTATCTAAGCTTGACGGGCCAAAAACGCAAGGGAAAATGGAGGAGAGATGAGGGGAGGGGAGAGGGGGAGAAAACACAAGAAACGAGACGAAAACGAGAAGACAAAAGAAACCAACAAAGACAACCAGCGAACTCTCAGCAGCAATATCTCACCACTGGGTCTCGAGGAAACTTGGCATCTCTCACCACACCCAGATAGATGTCGACCCCGTAAATAAATTCAGCCATCAGACGTTCCATCTGCGCATGACGAAGCTCACGAAGATACATCACGCGCTAAACGAAGAAAATAGAGCAAAAATACATCGCGTGTTGAACGAAGAAACTAGAGCGATTCAACCCTTCGAGTTTTGGTCAGCAGTAGGCGGTAACCATGATACTGCTTCTAGAAACAAGGAACGCTCGTGGGAAGAGAAGGGGGTTGAAAAAAGAATGGGAGCAAGTATCATCTTTTGCCGTAACAACGTGCATTGATATTTTTGAAGAAGCAAACTTTAGTTTACGAAACTGTTCAAGAGCGCTTTCCAAAACCACCCAATGGCTGTACAAGACAACACTTCCAACCAAACCAGAAGCCAAAAGTAAATTTGTCATTGGTTTTACTTTGTTACAGTGCGATTTTAAGTAAAAGCCTTAAAACGGCCCTAACAGGTCCGTAAGTGTCAACCAAGCTACGTCACCGCACCTTGCCTATGGAGTCCAGCAGAGCGTCTGACAAAGGTCTGTCGGCCCAAACTGACGGGTTTTTCTGCAAAAGAAGATATAAAAACCGCACAGTAGTCCGCAAACTTATGGAACACTGCATTTCTCGAGAATCAAGCAAGCCTTTTTTACACAATTAATCTTTTCTTCCATCTAGCATCTCTTGTTTCTTAGAAACTAATTGCCCTCTGATCTTCCCTCATTGACCCCTTACGTCATTCATGCAGTCGTTCGTTCATTCCTTTTTCGTGTGTGCGTTCATTCTTTGTTCGTCAGTCTGGCCGTGTCCGCGCGTCTGATTCGTTATAAATTGAGTGAATTCTCACCTGCATGTGTTTTTTTCGTACTTTCTGAAAGTGCAGCAGCTCCGGAGACAGGTTGAGATACTCATACATGCACGCCACCAAACCATTAACATGTCTGCGGGAAGACGAAACGAAAAGAAACGCATTCTAGACACGTAAGAAAGCAAGCAAATAAGCAAGCAGGCCACCAAACCATTAATATGTCTGCAGGAAAACGAAACGAAAAGAAACGCGTTCAACGCACGACAGAAATCTAGCAAGCAGACACAAACAAACAAACAAACAATGCTGAGGGTTTATGCACTGACGTAGAAACAACTGAAAAAGTGTGCTACATCAACTTATGTGGTCTTCCTCAACCTAACGTTGATATGGATAAACACGAGAAGTTTAAAGCAAGCAAGCAAACAACTAACCAACCAGCTGGTACAAAACGCAGGTCACAGGTCACAGGTCACAGGTCACAGGGTCTCCTAACCCCAAAACTAACCCTAACCCTGTGACCTGGACCTGTGACTTGCGTTTTGTACCAGCCGCTAACCAACCCAACAAACAAACAAACAAACAAACAAACAAGCCGTAAATTCGACAACATGTACCTTGGTAGCTCTCCTCCTTTCTCATTCCTGAATATTATGACATCAGCAACCTGGAGATTGATTTCAAACTTTAATCCCCAAGTATGTACAGCTTTAAATTCGTCCAATCTTCTCTGAGCAGGTGTTATGAGAGTTATTGCTACTGTAGTGCAAGAAATCACCTGCCATCAAAGTGAAGTAGGCAGAAGTCCTGAAGCTTATGATCCTACCAACGTCTCAAAATGTAATTCTGGCAGCAATAGCATGCAGCCACTGCTAAATCCTTCAGCATGACAACAATCTAAAAATTAGCACGCAGACTGACTGTTGCCCGTTTATTGCCCGTTAGTCAGCTGACTGTTGCCCGTTTGTCAACCAACAGTCACCTATTTGTTGGCTGACAGGTATCATAAAGTGTAGGCTATGCAAGGGAATTCTTACTGTACCTGTGTGTCAAAGACATTAATGAGTTTCACTTCATACTGATGGAACAGCACATCGCTCACTTGACGGCAGTCATGAATGACCTGTAAAAGTTTCAAACGAAATATTAGAGTACTCCAGCTGAGGGATGCCTCACAAGGATTTTAAATATTGTTTGTGTGATGTTGTTAGTTTCACTTGGCACTATTTAGCTTTGACTTTTACATCATTGGGCTGTTTCTGGTCACCATTTGTAAACTAGAACCAAAGAATTTATCTGCTATCTGTTAAGCTCTATTTCATGTAAAATATGTAGAGGGGCATCACCATTCAAGCAGTAAAGCCATGTATACATTAATAAGATCAACATGTATCTTGATAGGACTGAAGAATGTGATGTAGGAGGACCAAACCTTTAAAATATCTCCACTCTCGAGAACATCTTGTAATCCCTCCTCAAAGCATGATGCACCAAGAGCCAAGACATCAAACAGATAAACAAATCTTCTGCAGCCAATCTGGATAAACAAACATTTTGACACATATGTACCAGGCCAATCAGCTCACAGATGCATGCTACTTACTATCTTTATTTATATTTTGAAATATTGGGACAATACTCAGTGCCTTGTTATTTACAGATTGAAAATGGATGACAACCTGCACATTGTAGTGAACCAGCAATGATAACTAAGTACATTAGCCTCTGATTGACACAGTGAAGGCATATAACAACAACAACAACAACAACAATAATAATAATAATTTATAATTTATAATAATTAGTATGAGTAACAGTAACAACTATAACTTAATAATAATAATGGAATACTAAATTATGTAAAAAAATTACCACAAGCCAGCAGAGCCTGCCATGTCTGCCGAGGTTGACTCCTTCGCAGGAGATGCCAATCACCCGTTGTGTCTTGATGAACTTCACCTTCATAAAACAAACATTCAAACTCTGAGATGCACATTTGCCACCAATATTATTGAACCTCTATATCTATCTCCTGATGGTTGTATTGATTTCCTGACCATTTACAAAAAAGGATGAATGAATGACAAGTGAGAACTGTTTGTTCCATTAGTTTTTATACAAAACTACAGCCAAATTCTCTGGGTTAATAATGAAAGAGGCTGATTACTCCCAGCAGTTATCCAAGAATCTTCATGACACATATCGACTTCTGGTCAAAGTTACAATGTGATGAAGACAATAAAGAGCCATATAAAGACCCACATTTCTGGTCACTTTCCATGAGCATGGTCTTAGGACTTACTGCATTTTCAAATGTTTCACCAAACTCAGAAACCAGGGCAAGTTCTGGAGGATCCCAAGGTTCAGTCAGTTCATCACCATCACTAACATCATCAGACAAATCTGCCGAAATTAGAAACATATGCCATTTTTTGAGATTCTCTTTAATGTCGTACTAAACTATACAGGTTAAGAAAGCACAAAATCTGAAAGATGAGACTG
This sequence comes from Plumapathes pennacea, assembly GCA_964036295.1. Classification (NCBI taxonomy): domain Eukaryota; kingdom Metazoa; phylum Cnidaria; class Anthozoa; order Antipatharia; family Myriopathidae; genus Plumapathes; species Plumapathes pennacea. The sequence goes on from OZ038462.1 coordinate 34,660,399, forward strand.
GACAGGAAAAGGCTGGAGCAGAAGACACAGTAGAGAAAAAAAACCTCTATTCTGCTTACATCTGTCTGCCACTAGAGGAGATCTCTGGAGCAAACTGTGCCCTCCGTCACTCACATCCCTGAACACAGGTTTGTTCTGAGACCTGTCCTGCCTGACTGGTACAGGTGCAACTTTCATTCCAGCATCTCTGAATGCCTTCCCTAGTATACCCCGTCCCCTCCCAAAACCAGGTGACGAGGAGCGCTCTTGACATGGCAAAGGCTGACTCTGTTGTTGTGCTTGACCTGGTTTGGGCACTTCACTTCTTGAAGTCTTTTGGATACTCTCCTTTCCCTTCTCACTAAAATAATACATACATGGGCATGCGGAGATATGAAATTTATCTTTGAGCGTTCATCTGATAAATTTCATATCCCCATTATTATTCTGTTTATTTCATAAACTCTGGTGTGATACAGAGATTTCCGCCACTAAGAAATGTGAAAACATGCAGTATCACTGCTTGGCTGTATATCAATACATGTAAAAATATCATGTGTTCAGATACAACATTTCTAAGTGGTGGAAATCTCTGTATCACACCAGAGGTTATGTGATACAGGGTTTTAAATACAACTTATATATAATCGATGTCTTGTTACTAATCATTACTGAAATCTTGTTAACTCTTTGGGTCCTGCAAGAGTGCTTTCTAAAACAGCATCAACTAAATTACACAAGTTTACATAAGTTTGAAGAAAGGTACTTTGCAATAAGTGTTCAGTGAGAGGGAAGTTAAGAAATCTTTGGCCAAATATAGCAACACATAATGCAAAGCAATCACACAAGTTGTGAGAGAACACTTGGTGTTTTGAAATGCATTGCCAGACATTGTTATCACTAGTGGTAAATTCAAAGACAGACTAAATCTTCATGCACTATTAGGTACTGTATAATAAATGTAGTCGATTGAAGCTTTGCTACTTTAGAGCTGATACAATAACATCAAATTTTGTATGTCAGTAAACAACATTTTACTCAACTGAAAATGGCCATAATATTATTTAGTAATCACCAGTGTTGCATAGGTTGAAATACTAAAACACAAACCTGTTAGTTGCATTTTCTTCTTGTGTCTCCAGTAACTCTACTGCAATATAAGGGTATAAAATCAACATGCAACCCAAACTGCTGTCAGGCCCTCCTCCCCTCCCCTCTCAAAAACAGGGGTAAGTAAGAACGGGAAGGATAATTTAAATTGACAATTAGATGATTTATTTGTGTTGCCATATTTCACAACAAGACATTTATACCAAACTTGCCAACTCTTCCAGACTCACATCAATCTCAGCCAATATACCGACTGATAAACAAATCTGCGAAATGTCAATGCCCCCCTTCCCAAGAAATAATTAGTGTATAGACTGTGAACAGTCCCTCTTTTTTCTCCAAAGATCGTAAATAAACACGCAATTTGGAGCCGAGCGACACAAGCAGCAGAGCAAGGCTGAAGGCTGAGTGGAGTCTGGATGCTAGGCAGGCTTTTCTTCTCCCCTGCATAGCGTCCAGACTTGCTCGTGTCACTTGGCTCCAAATCCCAGGAGGGGAGGGGGGGGGGGGGGGGGGGGGGGGGATGGGGTACTCCTCGAAATTTTGGGTGAGGGGTGTGCCACCCGGGACTGAAAACCCTTACCCTATTTCAGACCAAAATTTGCGACTTTCGACCCTATTTCAGACCAAAATTTGCAATTTTCGGCCCTATTTCAGACCAAAATGCGCAATTTTCGACCCTATTTCAGACCAAATATCAAAATCTCCGACCCTATTTCAGACTAAAATGCTAAAATCGATACCCTATTTCAGACTAAAATGCTGAAAATGATACCCTTTGGGGCGGCACATACCTATATGGCTCATATATGGGAGTAACCTCCCCCCCCAGGCTCCAAATTGCATGTTTATTTACAGTCTGTGGAGAGAAAAGGAGGGACTGTTCACAGTCTATTAATGTCAATTCTCTTGCTACATGTAGATGTTCAGGAGTGAGAGTAAGACAGATATTAAATCACTTACAGTTGTCCAGCTCATGACCATAAAAATGGTGAAAGCCATGTAACTTCCGACCTGTGCCACAAGCAACAACTACAAACAAAAAGCAGTACATTTGTGCACCTTAATATCAAACAGTCAGCTCCCTCACCTATCTAAGACAGACACCTGATAAGAACGGTCCCTTTAATCAAATACTGTACTCTAAACTGAACTCTTTTCAAGACAGCTGACGCCTTTCTAAAATGGACAGTTGAAAACCAGCCTTACAGTACTTTGCAAAGGTGGTGAGCACATATTTTCTCCTCTTAGATTGAGAATATGTTTATCATATAGCTTGATTTTAAAAACAAAATACAAATGTAACACAACAGAATACTCTACAATCATGCAGTGCCCGGTTTTTCGAAAGTCGATTAAGCTAATCCAGGATTTAATGAAATTATTTCTCGCGACCCTTCTGCCAATATACTGCAGGGTTTTGTTCGAAGATGGCTGAGAAAGCTTGTTCCAGCTTAAAACGTTATCAAGGAAGTCGTTGTGGACAAAACTTTCACGTTTTCAAGCTTATAAATGACAAGAAATTTTAGACCTGTGCTTTGAAAAACCGGGCCCAGATCTCTATCTGTACTACGGGGAGTGGTATCTGTGAAGGAAGCCCAATTTATATTTCCCGTCCCATCAGAAATGAAACACTCACACTTCCTATGATCTTGGGAGGAAACATGCTCAATGACTTATTATCAGCGAAGTTTTGGTAAGAACCATATTATGTATATAAGAGCTATAAACTACAGACAGCCTTTGTTTACAACACGTAAATTGCTAGCTCAGCAGTAAAACATAAAATAAAAACTATGTAGTCCATTGGAACACTAACCATTAGCGAGTGTTAACTTTCTTTTCTTAGTGTCGATTCGGTGGACAGTGCCGATGTAACTCCCATCTGAAGTCGTGATTCTCAGCTTTGCTCCAACGAATCCATCCGCCATGTTTACCCGGTGACCTTTGCGCGCAAGGCTACCCATCCGTGCGCTATGCATCTTGGGGAAGGGGAACGTTGATATCAGATTTTTAAAGAATTTTACTTTTAATGTGACCTCGCCCCAAACGGCAAATGATTGGGGGGGGGGGGGCAGGCACTACTTACCAGCATTAAATTTAGTAAAGAAAAGAATAAGGGGGAATCTTTTATTGTTTTATTTTATCAGCAAATTAGGTTTGATTATTAGTATCTAAAGAACATTATTATTATCAATATCATTATTGTTATTATTATTATTATTATTATTGGAGATACTAACGTTACTTATTTTAATGCATTTTAATCCAGAAAATTTACTCGCACGACCACACAAGCTGTAGCTTTAAACTTTTATCGTGTATAAATAAAGGTTGATTGATTGATTGATTGATTGATACGTTTTTCTCGCGTTCAGCAAATATGGAAGTCGTTCTGTTCCCAATTTGGGCAGTATCGATATTACCGACAACGCAACAAAATCGAGAACGCGATCGTTGAAGTAGTTTTTGTGGTGGCATTTTTAAGCGTCCTACCTTATTGCAGTTAAGACTGCGTCATTCAGTCAGTCCGTCATGCTGTGTCAACAATTGCCTTTGAAATTTGAGCATCAGCGAATACGCATGAAGAAACGAAGAGATGGGAAGACGTTTCTGGAGCTATTTTGATTGTTATCATTGTATTCCTTAATTGCGAGTAGATCTGTTGCACTTCAGAACCATTATCACACAGGTTTTGGTAAATTCTCGGTTGTTTGACAAGCGTAAGTCAAAGTTGAAATACCCGTGACCACTGACAGCCCTGAGCGACTTCAGCTTGTCGAAATATTTCTATCGTTTGATTAAATACCCACTCCCGCAAAAGTACTTTTTACAAACTTGCGAGCTTACAGCTGCCTTGCTGCTTTGATTCTGGTGACTAGGCCAGCTTTATCATTTACACAAAAAAATCCAAAAACTTTGCTTCAAGACCAATAGATCAGATCAGAGTTCTCTTTTGTCCGGTTGGAACGGACCACCTAAATTTTCCGCCATTTGAACGTTTCTTCGTTTCCAGTCTCCCTTTAAACTGGTAATGGAGTTTCAAATGGAAAGCACTGTCTCTCCCGGTTGGTTGATCAATTTGGAACACCGCTTATCATTATCATTTACAGGTAAATCCGGCGGGTGTGTGTGTGTGTGTGTGTGTGTGTGTGTGTGCGAGGTTTTTTAATGTATAACTTATTGACCAAAAACATACTAAATTACAGCGATATTCAGTAGTTCTTTAAAAACTTGCATATCAACAGAGCCAGACAGTCTAGAAACCTTCAAATAGGCCATTTGCAACAAAATATCAACGCCTGTGAGAAGACTTGGCACCAAGAGATGTCACAAGGCGTGTACAGACAAAAGTGTAACAGTTCTACCGTACCGTTTTTCGCCAAAGCCTTTTTGAAATACCATCGTAAAACAAGGGACCAACTTGTTTGAAGTGCACAACAAGCTACTTTTGAATCAGATAACTATATTATTTATTGACAAATAAAACCTGCCACGTCAAGATCTCGGAGCTACTTCGAATGAATAAATATACTACAGACAGGAAAGCACTCAAATAAGGGTAACAATGCATACATCTCTGTAGTCCACAAACAGTCCCTCCTATCTGGTCAAGATCGTGTGCGCAAATGAAAAATGAACGCGATTTGAAACCAAATGGCGGAGCGAGGTCTGCCTCGGATTTAAATCGCGTTCATTATTCACTCGCGCATACGACTCTTTGGCCAGAAAGAGAGACTGTTTACAGCCTAACATCTTTGCATCAGAAACTGAGAAACATGAAATAAAAATATGAACTAACTAAAACTAAAAACTAAACTCAAAGCGACCATCATTTAACGCTTAAAATGTCATGGTGCGAAAACGTCCACAGCCGAAGAAAATGAACGAACACATCACATATTGTTTAAACGTTCTTGGCCACCAAAGGGAGGAATGTTGCACGTAGCAACCTCAGTCGCAAACAAACTACTAAATTACAATGCTTTTTTTTACAAGGAACCCTTCAACTGGGGTCCCGACAGAACGCTGCGTAACACAGTACCTGGGCGTTCTTACGTGAGATGACACTGGCGTGACATAACAGTATATTATGGATGGCATGACAGGTCGCTAAGGTGTACTTTAGCGTGACAGTTAAAAAACGTGGCAGGGTCGCGTCAAAACGTTGTGATGATACAATACATTGAATGCTGATAAAATCTGTGAATGGGAGCATTAAACTTTAAGAAATTGATCTACAGCCGCGACATAAAGTGCGGTAATAGTAAATATAAGGTTTCATCTTATCTTCGTCTCTTGTCACGTCTCTTCACCTATAAATGAACAAAAAACCCCAAATAGATCACATCAATAAACATGATATATATTGTACAACAGCAGTAAAAAGTGGAGACACGGCCAAAACATTTGCACCATGAAGGATACAGCAATGACAACAAAACAAGAACACACACGAGCAACGACAACGATAAACTAAGAAAAGACGGCAAGACAAAAGCCTGGTTTTCACGCGCGCAAGCAAAAGGGAAAGATTCGGTCCTTGTGTCTACACTTTGAAACTTAGGGAGCAGCAACAACATGACAAGAAAAACAAAGCGAGAAAACAAAAACGCACACATCTGGCTCGCCTTGCCCTCCTACTTTTCGAAAAGTTAGCAGACTTAACATCAGTCATCAATAACTGCGTTTCTTAATGCCGTGCTAACACGAGAGACAAGTTTCGCGGAAAATTTGCATTTACCATGCCCTGCAAGACGGTAAATTGGCATTTACTAGCCAAGGTTTCGTAAATTGTCTACACGCGTGGTACGTTTACTGCAGTAAAATAAATGCAGCTTTCACCGAGGTAAATGTATTTCGTGTAAACACGGCATAAGTCGTTGCTATTTTGCCGTAGTTGTCTTTATAAAACCCCTGATTAACCCTTTTACTCCCAAGAGTGATCAACTTCAATTTTCTCCTTTAGTTTCTCATCAGAAATATATATATTACAGTAACGAGAACTTGGCTTTTGATAGCTTGCTCAGGTGGTAGCTGATCAAACTATGAATTCTCACTACATTACTCATACATTTTGCTCTGAAGAGGTTGTGAGAATCTGCATTTTGAACTTGGGAGTGAAAGGGTTAATCCTCCACTTACATTTAGCACGGGTTGTTTTGGCTCTACTTCCGTCGCCCTCTTTTTCTTTGTCGGGCTGCCTGCAGAGCTTGAGCCATTATTCTATAAACCAAACACGAGGAGTAAAACCAGTTTCACCTATTAAAAGGTAAAACAGCAGGAACACAACCAACGAAAAGACATGTGGAAAAAAAAAAAAAAAAAAAAAAAAAAAAAAAAAAAAAAAAAGACTATCGGGGTAGCATGGCTTCGGTGAACTTACCTTTCGTTTAGCGTTAGCATTCTTTTTGTTGCTTCCCTAGGGAACAGGTGGAGTAGAAAATGAACCATACAGAAATAAAACTCGATGTGTGAAAACTGGACGCCGTTAAGATGTTTGAGCAGATTGTTCTTGAAAAGTGTGTGGAGGAAGGAACCAGGGGAGGGGGAGCTAGTTGCAGCATGCCACAAGAAAACAAGCCAAATTTAATCCGTTCGCGGCCAACCCATACCTCGTCACTGGACTGCGACACACCGTTCATGTTCATTTTCCTCCTGCAGCAACAAACATCACACTTTGACTTGTATCACATATCTTATCACAATAACTACAAAAACAAATTTCACAGAGGGTTCTGCAATACCGTGAAAATTAGTATGACTGCAACGAGTCACGACAGGGAGGGAGCAAATGCGTTTTGTAAAGAGGACAAGCACGAGTGTGCACAACCTACTAGGAGGATACTGGTTTCTTGGAAATCACAAAACAACTTTCTTCCAGGATATTGGTTTCTTAGAGATGTTAACAACTTTCTTAGAGGATACGGGTTCCTTGGAAATGTTGTAACAACTTTCTAAGAGGATACGGGTTTCTTGGAAATGCCATAAAAACTTACTTATAGGTTACTTGTTTTCTAGAAATGCTATAAGAACTTACCAGAAAGTACTAGTTATATTCGAAATGTCATAAGAACATATTTAGAGGATACTGGTTTCTTGGAAATGATAAAACAGCTTACTTAGAGGATACTGGTTTTTGGAATGTTATAAAAACGTATTAGAGGATCCTGGTTTCTTAGAAATGACATAACAACTTTCTCAGAGGATAAGGGTTTCTTGAAAATGTCATAACAACTTATTTAGAGGATACTGGGTTCTTAAAAATGTTGTAACAATATATTGGAGAATACTGGTTTCTTGGAAATGACATATCAACTTACTTAGAGGATACTGGTTTCTTAGAAACGTCATGACCCACAGGCCCGGAGGCGTCGGACATGTCATCTGGAATGTCCTCAGGCATTGAGTCCAGCTCCGACGCTAATCTGCGAGCGGCCCTGCCACGTTTCGGACTCGGTCTAAAACGATAATAATAAAAAATAAGTAAATAAATAAAATAATAATAATAATAATAATAATAATAATAATAATAATAATAATAATAATAATAATAATAATAATAATAATAATAATAAAAGAAAAACGGCTGTTATTGCTTTCAAGAAAACTTCACGTAAATTCGCAGGACAGACAAGCTATGTTTGCTGTTAAACTGTCGAAACCGACTTTACATACGTTTAAGAGATCTTCTCAGTTAGCAAGCAATTTAAGCCGTTGCAAAGACTGCCCTGTAAAACAATTTTGGGCTTCCACGACCTCTTTGACAATTGTGCATATGGGGCAGCTAAGGGCAAGTAAATTAACTCTTCGCATTTATGAAGCAACGAAGATGGCCCTAACACGCATGTCACCAGACTCTGTTCATCTTACGCTTACTTGGGCTTTTTTGTGATTAATTCTTCGGGGGAAGCGAAAGGAGATCTCTTTGGCGGACTTCTGAGTGGCGATTTGGCAGTTTTTGTGGGAGTCTTTTTTCCTTTTGACTCGGCCTTCGCCTTCCCGGGCTTGCTCTTGTTCCGCGATGAACGGTCATCAATGACTTCCAAATTTCTGGACGATTCTCCCTTTTCGGAAGACCCTCTCTTCCTGTTCCTGGTAACAGAAAGGCAAACACCAGTCTGATGAATATCAGGTGAGCTATGGACGTAAATATTAAATCCGGTAGATGTGGGCCTACTTCAAGACTAACACCGTTCAAACAAGCTCCCCTCTTTAGTTTGAAAAAAAAAAAAAAAAAAGTGAACCGACAAAACGAAGGTTGCAAAAGCCGGCCTTTTAGATTGGTCCAACAACGGGATGCAGCACACGAAGGGGAAAGGGACTCTCCAAAATAAGGCCCACAGACCTACCTGAGGGTATACAGAATAAGGGCCTACCTGGGAGAGTCCTGATGAATGTCTTCGCCCTCTGAGGAGTCGTCAGACGGAGAATCTAGTTCGTTTGCCATTTCCTTAAAGCTTTTCTTAGTTCTGTAATATAGAGATAAAAATTCAGCTAAGCAAGCTATCAAATTTGTATAATATATCCGGTCAGAAACTGAAGGAGAAAATTGACCTCTCCAGGCCTAGTTCAATGTGGAGTTTAAATCTTGCTGTCACTAATTATATCGGCGCGTGTGATCGGTCTCTAGAAAGACCATTTAAAGGGTCATATCACCTGTTCGTACGAGTTGTCTTTCTCTTCTCTTTCTTGTCCGCTGAGGTTTTCGTCTTGCTGGCTGATTCAGAAGGCTTTGTTGACGAGGATTTGGACACTTTTGATGGAGTCGAGCGCCCCTCCGTGAAAGTCGCTTTTTTCTTAAAAAGAAAATTTAAAATAACTAAGAAAATCTTACAACTTTCCCAATTGTGCGGTGACCACGGCATTGTATCAAAGATACTTTGCGCGTCTTCGCCCTATCTAATTCTTAAATGCACATTCTCCATACGGTTCATAAAGAGCCACTATGGGTGACGTAGAGAGAATTTACAGTTTAATCGGGACCCTCTACCAATCAGCTTGTTATATTCTCCCTGGCGTGCTGCATACCCCAGCTGAAGGTCGTAAGGAGAAAACTTCTTTTGAGCGTTGCTATGACGCTAACACTGTTTTGTAACCACTATCGAAGCGGGAAGTTTTTGTTGCTGAAAATTGGTTCTTCTCGCAAAAATAGTGCTGCAAGTTGTGCATCCTTTATAGCTTTCAAGACAAAGTTTATCTGACAAAAATAAACATCAACTTACCTTTGTGAATAAAAAACCCTTTGGGAGATAGCTTTTGGTGTTCGGAGATTCCTACAAAAATAACACAATTACTTTTAAAGTTCCTGGTCTCTCAAATTCTATCCGCCAGTCATGAAGAGACAGTATGGGCAGAACAAGAAGAATGCACAGTCCGATGAGCGGCCCACTAGTTTCTCACCAGTTTCGCCGGAAGGAACATCTTGGGTAGCACCGGGTTACCAGGAAAATCTTTCAACACAAATGTTTGGACCTGAGGAAGAACACCATGCATCAGCAGAGCAGCAGAAATGAAACACGTAAAATTAATTGCCCGGAACGACCAGCATGGGGGACTCATACCTTGTTTGAAAGAAGTCCAAGAGCTAAGTCACACACGGAGTAGAGAGCCTGTAAAACAAAAGATGACATCAGGCACACATTCCGACCCGCACCACCTCAGCCTTCGCTGTAGTCAGGGCTGGAAAAAACCGCTGGTCAGACGCCCGAGGCTCGCAAGAAATTTTCATTCTGTGCCCGAATGGCTGGTGGACTGTTTTGGTTTTGTTTGGTTTTTGTTGTTTTCAGACAAGTCACACGATACGCGTGAAAGAAAAAACGGCATCTGCAGTTGAGAAGAGTTTTACGTTCAGATCTAGAGTTCCCCGAGTCCGGGCTATCACAATTGTGCCAGCCCATGGTCAGTGGCACACAAGGACACTTTTTTCAAGTTATCTGCTACCTACCACACCTCACCCAACACCCTACGAACAATATTTGTCACCAAAAACACTATCATTACGTACCATATGATAACTAGTCTGTACTACAGCACCTGGATGTAGCTCAACAGCCGTATAAAGTACCAACAAGTCTTCACAATACCACTTAAACTAAACGAAAACATTAGGCTCCTACACGCTGCACCAAAATAATCAACAAACAAAAGGCGTTTGTTACATGATTCGCTTCTTCGTTATCTGGATCCTGAGCATCTTTTGCTTGTTTGATAGTTTCGACCAGTTTCTTCATGAAGCTGTAGTTATCCGCTTTGACCATGATAGGCTCCATGAAAAACCACAAGCAGCTGAAAGTACACAACACAAAAGCAACGTGCATGTCAACAACAACAATAAACATTTGTAACACTTGATAAGTTGATTTCATTATGCTTTTACAGGATTACAGAGCTAAACAATGCAACAAACCCAATGCAAAGTCAATGGAAAACTAATACTAAAGAGACCTAGACTATGATTGCGTTTGACTATGATTAACATTTGGTGTGGGGTTCAGGTGTTCGCTACGGACACTGTAGCACAAGGAAAACAAAAAGAAAAAAATGGAGCCCCACGCACAAGGATATCTAATCTTTCCACGAATGCAGACACCTTCCAAGAATACGTTTCTTAGAATTCGACAAAATCTTGGTTTTCGTCATAACAATTCTACAAATTTGAACAGCTGGATTTAAACAATGCGAGGCATTCCAACTTACTCTTTAAATACATTCAGCGTGTCCGCGTCCTGTCGATTGAAGTCCGGGTGATGAGCGAGGAGATGAATAACACAAGGCAGTGCATACTCTGGCAGAATCTGGTGTGCGTGAACTGCACGGAAAAGAAACAGAAACTCGAAATCCCTCATACACTTGGCACAGCAGTTGTGGCAGAGGGCAGTATTCTCCTAAAATATTCTCTCAACATTTCCTGGAAATGTCAAATAAACACTTCCTAGGAACGGCCAAATCAATATTTTCTGGGAACATCCAATCCAATAGTGACCCAATTTCTTGGAATGCCAACCAATCCTGTACTTGCCGACATTCTGGTATTTTAACACCAGAATGCAAGTAAATTGCTTATAAACTAGCTTATACAATTATATATGAACTGACCTTGAGCAAACGAGTGTTGCTTTATGTATTCTCGCTTATTCGCAACATTCTTGGCAATCATTTGTTTCACCTGAGATACAAATTAATACAGTAAATAACATACAATAGAAAATCGTTTGAACTTCTTTGCACGTATAGACAGTTAAATGCTAGCTATTTTTACCGGCTTAGCTTTGTTAACTACTGATAAACTTGACTGTTTCAATCAGCACCTGGCAACGTTTTCTCAGCAGAACAATAGTTAACCAAGTTCTTGGCCCAGTTGTTAAAAGAGCGCATAACTTTATACGCCGGGTAGCGACTGGATAGCGCTATCCAACCTTCGAACAACCTAACTTCCTTGTGCATCGGATAAATTTTTTTCTCCGTTGGATAAGTCATCCTGTTTATATTTTGTATTCTGTATACCAATATGTGAAAACAAAAAACAACTAAGTAATTAACACATCAATAAAACTGGAGTCAGAAACACGGCATGAACGGAAAAAACACTGACCCAGCGACAAATGTCAAGTCAACGCACAGTCATGCAAAAGAGACCTTACATGTGATGCTGTCCATTTTTATGCAAAACAAAAACAAAAACAACAAAAAACGAAACAAAAAACAAAAACAAAAACAAAAACAAACAAACAAACAAACAAACAAACAAAAAACAAAACAAATAAATAAATAAAATAAACGAGAAGTGGTTAGTATATTGCACCTGGGTTTTTCTCTCTTTACTTGGGTCCGTGGAAGCGAGGGCAAAAATCCCAAAATAGTTCAGTGGAAGCGTGCTTTGATCCAACGCTCTGTGCAGTTTCTTGGTGAACTTATCACGAACTTCATAGCACGAGTCCTACGATGAAAAACACAAAAACATAAATATAACACATAAACAAAAACAAAAACAAAACAGAAATTGTAGTAAATACAGTAGAACCCCGCTAACTCGAACTCAAACCCATTTCCCTTGGATTTCCTTTTCAGTCATTTACTATCGGTTAACTTGAACTCCCGCTAACTCGAACTATTTCTCGTTTCCCTTGGGAGTTCGAGTTAACGGGGTTCTACTGTATACTGAGATAAAATGGGACTCCACTGCAGTCCTGGGCCTGGTTGCTCAAGTCACGACTTATCTAATCCTGGATTAGTTTATAGATACCTTCGCCATCTTAAGGATTCTCTCACAATGCGACTTCCTCGATAAATTTTGAGCTAAACAAGCTTTGGTTGGTTTTCAATTAGAACCCTGCAGCCAAGGGGTGAAATAATTGAAAGAAAAAATTGGTTAATACTGGATTAGCTTAATCAAGCTTTGAACAACCGGGTTTAAGCTGCTTTGTTGGCTAACCGAATAAGAGAAGATTGCCTTTAAACATCCAGGCTCTGATTAAAATGTCTCTGAGCTCTTTCGTATTTACATCTGTTGATACGTAACGGCGAATCTTACAATCGTACCTGCATTATAAGAGCAACTTCTTGGAAGGCGCGTAGACTAATAGCGTCACGGTAGCGACTCTCCTCTGCTATCTTTAGCACGCCACAAGCTGCGGCCAGTCTCAAACGAGAACGGTCCGTGACACTAAAACAAGCAACACAACCAATAGATGAGAAACATCAGTGGCACTAAAACGAACCACAACCAATAGAAAGATGGGAACGATCCGTGACACTGGACACAGAGGCAAAGAGAGAGAAATGGGGGAAAGGGAAGGAGACAGCCGGACAGTAAGAACGCAGACAAAGATGGAAATATGAAGAACCGAATGAATATATCAGACATTAATCTGCTCGCCAACAATGCAGCAGATCGCCAGACATGAAAGTGTCATAAATAAAGTGTTCAAATTACTGTTCAATGCACTTCCTTCAGTATTCCCAACATGAGAGGTTCTGCTAGCAGGTATGCACTTACGGCAGACATTTATCTCCTCCGTGCTCCAGTAATTTTTGCAAGAGTCGTACGACGGCTTCCGCCGCGGACTTGCGGTTTTTCTCTAAACCTTTCAGCCACTTCACCAAAAGTTTGATTCCCTTCACCTTTAAACAGCCAAAAGACAGGTGTCAAAATGACGGATACAGGTGGATCCACTACACAGATACCGTAATGATTATAATAACTGCTTATTAAATTTTGGGACATCGAAGAAGAGCGGGTGTACTGGTACTGTAAACTAACAACGATAATAACTTTAACCCTTTCACTCCTGAGAGTGATCAACTTCAATTTTCTCCTTCAGTCTCTCACCAGAGATGTATCATACAGTATAGAGAATTTGCTACTTGATAGTTTGCTTAGATAAAAGTTGATTGGCCTATCAATTCTCAGTACATTGCTCATACATTTTCTTCTTGAATGGTTGGGAGAATTTGTATTATGAGCTCAGGAGTGAAAGGGTTAACAATAAACTGCTGAATAGTTAACTCGTCATCAACGAGTTCATTCCAGCGCGGCTAGCAATTTGGAATAGCGATATTGAATTTGCGCGCTTGGGGAGTGCTTAAGTACAAAAGACACTCAACCCGGGGTGCTTATTGAAATCACTACGGTAATGTAATCTCAGAAATGACGAACAACTCATTTTTGAAAGCTGCATAAGGCGCTTTACCTTGGCTTGAGCTTCTCTGCTGACGTCACAATCATCGCACCATTCGTTTTTCCCAGATCTCCCCTTTCCTATCCGTTCATCTGAGTTCTGCAAATAATACAGTAGAAGTGCATCGTTGTACTCAATTAAAACGAAGCTGCCCTGAGAAGTTCTAAACTTTACGGAACATTTGTCAAAACATTTGAAATGGTGGCCACACGACAATACATACTGTCTGCACATGATGACAAAGTCTTTCTACGGCGTTTCTTTCCGGGTGGGAAGGATGAAAACTGTTTTGTTGCTCGGGAGGCTAAACGAGGAAACGTTGCTTCGTTGTCGCAGCGCTGGGAACTAGTAAACATTGCTTCCTGTGGCTAAACGAGGAAACATATGTTTCGGAAACAAAACTTGAATTTTTCTGAAACGTTTCGGAAACCCGAGAAGCAAGATTTGCTTCCGAAACATGTTTCCCGCACGGCTAAATGGACAAACATTAGCTTATGCAGCAACGTTTCCGCAACAATGCCAGGCTTTTAGGCGGACTAAAAGCGACGCCAATCGATTGAACACTCGCCGGTTCACGGAGCGAGAAACCTTACCCTATCTTTCAAGAGAAGTTCCTCCTTGACAAATGTGCACACAGTGTCTCCGGCTTTGTCGTTGAACAACGAAGGCGCAAGGACTGCAATCTCACCAAGAGATGTGAGCTCCGTCAGAAGCAACGGCGAATCAAAACTCAACGTGGTAACCAAATTCTACAGAAAGAGTAATCATTTAAATGGGATTCTGGGTGCAGTGTTATGCTTCTATGTCCAATACATAAGTTTTGAGCTCTCTTAACCATTCAAGAAGAAACTGAACAAATGACGGTGTGAGAATTGATAGTTCAATTGGCTTTCATCTCAACAAAGTATTAAACACCAAGTTCTCCACCCACTATAATATATATATATATATAAAGATGTCGGGCTTTCACTCGATGTGGCAGCCATCTTGGATTTCTTTATGATTAGGAGGCCTGGGAAAGAGCGGTACACAGACGGACGGACGGGCTTAGCGTATTATCTAACCCAAAATGTACAGATTAGGTGTAAACTTGGGCTGACAAACCTACAGTGTATCCATAACAAACGCAGGAGGTGTGAGGAACAACAAGTTGATCCAATGCATACAAATACAGAAATCACTTACCGAGATAACACGTTCGAGTACAGCGGTTGTATTGAAGATTTTAGCGATCGATCGAATTGCATGCTTCGCTTGGCGAGGATTTCCTCGCGTTGCAAGCTTTGACACAACGGGTTGGTAGCACCTACAATAACAACAACAACAAATATGAAAATACGTCAATTTTCTCATGTCTTTACAAACACCGTCTGTAATTCTGTGACCTGAAAGCGTGTGATAGTTCTTACTTACGGAAGTAACGAGCTGCTGCATTTTTCGAGTCCACCGCCCACGTGGGCAAGGATTTGAAGAGCGTATTCGACTGAAACCGAAAGAGAACATTCGCAAGAGCTTTACAGAACAAACAAATAAAAAACAAGACGCTATATCCCTCCCCTAGCCTTAGCTTTCATCGATGGGCTGTTGAAGCTCCCTAGTAATAAACAAATGGAAATGCAGATGTCATGTTGTGCACTCACCTATTTTTGGATCTGTGTTCCTTAGGAAGACCAGAATTTGCTCAAAGCACTTGTTATTTTGAAATTGCGAGGGAAATACACTAGCTAGGCCCTAACAAAAAAAAAAAAAAAAAGAACAAAGAAAAGAAATTCACCAGGATTTACAGAACTTCACAAGTACGGCGCTGACAAGTACGACTTCAAATGCTTCTTTTTTGTCGTTGTCAGGACATGGACGACATTTCGAGAAATCACGACAGTCGTTCTTCTTAGTAGGAGACTATAAAAGCAATAGAACCTCGGCAAAAAAACGGAACAAATTGAGCAACCGAAGAATAGACAGAGTTACAAAGACACATGGAATACAGAGACACATTTTTTGGTCCCTCGCGTTGCCGCTGCCGTTCTAGTGATAATGGTGTTTTACCCCACTGCTGATTGACCTCTTCTTCACAGCAATCCCAATCGCAAATTAACCAAAAGGTTTTACAAAAGTCATCCGCAAACCGTTCTCTTTTATGATTCGAGTGAATTCTTACCACCAGGAGGAACATTCCTCTCGCTCCGTCCGTGTTATCGTCTGATTCTTCTGGCTTCTCAAACAGGTCATCTTCGTCTCCATCTTCGATGCCCTCCAGGTCTTTTTGCACAAGCTGGGTCAGTATCTTGGCACACGCTTCATCCACCAACGACGGCGAGGCTCGGTCCAGGAACAACGATACCGTCTCACAGATAGGGTTCTTACTGCCTAACTTTGCCAATACTTCATTCTGAAGAAAAAAACAAAAATAAATAATTTTTACCACAACACACTAGTTTCTCGCTCTCTGATTGGTCGATTTACCATGGTAAATAAGAGTCCAGACAACGATGCTGACGCCAGCATATCACGTTTTGCAGCGAAATACAACGAAAGTTTCCTGTATATTTCTAAATGTTGTGGTAAAAAACAAATTTCCACTGGTTTGCCGTGGTGTGGACTCTTATTTACCACGATTTACGTCATCACATGGTCAAAATTAGTTGCGGACTCACTCGGCGAAGCGCCTCGTGAGTCCACAACATTTTGACCATGTGATGACGTAAATCGTGGTAAATAAGAGTCCACACCACGGCAAACCAGTGGAAATTTATTAAATTTACAGCCTCAATAAGCCACTTTCACAGTCATGCGCAGTTCGCGAATCGCAAATTTTCTGGCGGGCCAACTGACAATAAAACTTGGCGGGCAGGTGTATAATTTATTATATGGTGATAACTCGATTATGTAGACACAAAACCAGCCAGTTTTACTTTACAGAAACTCGCTTACATGGGGAGTAAAAATGCTATTTACTACTGCGAATGATTGTGAAAGTGGCTTATGGGTGACGCATATAGCTCGCAAAACGTGTTTCAATCCTGAGATAGGAAAATTCTAAGGAAGCCCAACGTCACAACTGCTGATCGTTTGCAAAACGAGATAATTCTAAGAGCACAATGCTAATCAATCGAGAGTATTCCGAGAAAACAATTCCAGGAAATCGAGATAATTATAAGAAAATAATTCTAAGAAACCGAGGCAATTCTAAGATAATAATTCTAAGAAATCGGCGATATTATCTTCTTCAGCTATACACTGTTGCTCCGAGTTTAAATAGAGTTTACGTACGTAACTAAAGTAAGGCAATTCTAAGAAGCACAAAATGTTCATGCTATTCAACAGATTCGAGAACAACACCACAGGCAATGTTTAGTCACAAACCTGAGCCTTGCACACGGCGGCACAACCCACATTAGGGTTTAGGCTCGTTTTGACAGCTTCTTTCATTCTGGGCTCTTGAAGCAACTGTCGTAGTTTCTTCAAATGCTCCTGGGCTCTATAATGATCTGGAACGGTCCCTATCGCATGAAATCAAAAGGAAGAACAATACACTGATGCACCCGGGGATGAGGGTGGGGGAAACTCCTTATGATCGGTTATGCAAGGAGGCTCCAACCGAAAGAGGTCCCTTTTCGTATTTCTGAAAGAATGGCTCGCGAAAAAAGCAAATGGGACTCACTTGCAAGCTTTACGATGGTGCTGAAAATCTCCTTCTCATTGGCTTCGGACTGCAAAGGGAAATAACGCAGTTGTAAGAGCGACGACCATCAAAATATTAATTAGTATACATTCGCATCCCGATAACTCGAACTTCCAAGGGAAACGAAACTTAGCTCGAGTTTTCGGGGGTAAAATTGCAGTGTTAGCAAATCATGGAGAAACAACTTTTGGTTCGAGTTATCTAGCCTACGAATACAGCCATCTCCTGTTGGGCAGTTTTCGAGTTACCCCGACGGCTGTAATCGGCTACGAGTTACCCGGAGATTCGAGTTATTAACAATAAAACCAGCAAGACATCTCCACAATAGAAACAGAACAGAACATGGCACACGTTATATGGATGTTTTTGAATCCTCCAGTGACTCACTTACCGTCTCTTTGTCCGTTAGCTCCACCAGTTTAGCAAGGTCTGTCCTCACACTGTGTAAGAAACACACTCATATGTATGTAGTGGTATAGTGCAATGTACTAGAGTTGATAGTGTAGTGGTGCAGCATAGTATAGTGTAGTTCTGTAGTGTAGTAGCGTAGCTGTGTATTGCAGAGCAGTTGTGTAGTAGTATAGTTTGGTGTAGTGTAGTGTAGTTCTGCAGTGTAGTGAAGTTGTGCAGTGGTGTAGTGTAGTATAGTGTAGCGTAGTGCAATGCAATGCAGTGCAGTTGTGTAGTGTGGTTTGGTGAGTGTAGTTTGGTGTAGCGTTGTGTTGTAGTGCAATGTGGTGTAGTGTTGGATACTATTGCATAATTACCGTGTACTGTAACTAAATAGTGCGTGTAATATTGTATCAATTACCTTAATTGTCGCTTCAAAATATAATGCACCGCCCTGAATTGAGACAAGAACAAATAACAGGCAGATACTTTGATAAATGCTGGGACTAAAAACACAGTTTTGGTGACAGTACAGTAGAAATTGCTGCTGGAAAATCCAGGTGGTGTGGTTTAGTACAGTGAAGTGTGTGCAGTGTAGAGTAGTGTTGTGTGGTGTAGTTTATGTTTGCCCTTGTGAAATGTAACCAAGTACAAACAGCACTTTTTCTTTGATTAAGTTGCAAATCACTGCCAGACTTCAAAGAAGCTGTTGTCTTGCCTGTCGTCCAGTCTAGTGTAAACGCACCTTTGGTACAGTATGCAGTGTACAAATATCACACTGAACAGATTACATAAAAGTTGCAAAGTCGTTGTGAAATGTGCAGTGATACACAGTCTGTTCATTATGGAAACATACTCTGCAGTTTTCTCCTCCAAACTTGAAAACATGGACAGCAGTCTCCGCATTTTCAGTTTGGCCTCAAGCGTGACGGGAACCAGACAACTGAGAAGAATTCTTTCAACAGAAATCCTGCAAACCAGATAAGATGAATCGTCAAAATCAACAACAACCAAGGCACTGGGCAAACAAAATAACTGCATGTAGGCATGGCTCGGTCGGTTAGTGTGCGACCTTCCGAACAAGAGGTTCACGGTTCGATCCTCGGTGACCTTCAACGTCTGTTTCGACTCCTCTCTGTTCTGTGTAGCTTGAGCTTTGAATCAGCAAGATCTTCGAAGTGTAAATGGTCGATTTCCCAAGTTCAGGCGGGATTTTTTTAAAAGTCGAAGAGCGCAAATAAAATAACTCTACCTTTACGTTATAGTCATCCTTTTCATTCTTCCTCACTCACATACTGTTTAAATTTCTGTTTTTCCTAATTTACCAGAAGCAAATTACCCAAGGAACTTATTTTACCTGTCTTCGAAATCACTGCGGTAGTAGCAACGGATGACTTTGTTTGGAATCCAACAAAGCTTCTTGGCAGCTTTGACATTAAGTGTTGCCCTGAAAAGAACAAAAATTTGAGCACCTCAAAAAGTAAACTCTACAAATATTACTTAATTTGTGTGCATAACGTTCAGCATAAGGATACCAGCGTTAGACAAGAATGCTGGATTTACTCATCACTACCCATACTCACCCTGTGGTAACTTTTTTGTACAGTTTTCCAAGGCTTTTGAGTGCCTCTATTCTGACAGAAACCTGCAAAAAGAAAAAGTAAAATAAAACTAAATAAAACAAAAAAGCCTAACTGGACTAACATGTGACACTGTTAATTTCCAGGCTTTGGTGCTCTATGGTAGAGTATAGGTATTTCATGAATTTTATTGGTACTTGGATCTGCGTTTTAGATCACCAAAGCAACAAAGAGAAATATCGTCTGGACGTTACTTTCTCACTAAAACTAATGTCTCCATTATCTAGCCAGCTTTATAGTAAAGGAACAACTGAGCAAACTGTACCTTTTTGTCCCACAGCCTTTCACAAACATCTTCAAACAGCTGAGGAATGAAAACAGTATTACCACTGTTTGTTTGTACTTGCACAGTGTAAGATGGGTGACGAAAGTGCACAATACAGTAAATTGCATACAAGGCACTTTATTCCCATAAAGACTCTAAGCTACAATGTGTTCTTGAAGTCATATTTTACACATAAATATAATAAAACTTTATACTCTCAAAGTCGGTCTGACGACAAAAAGAGTCCTTACTTGCTGTTATGATGACTTTTGAGGTGATTTGATGTGATTAAGCAAGATTCTTTCCAATGATTGTTTGTGTACCAGTAGATTTCTATATACATTTATATGGACCAAGCATATTTCACTCACCTTATCTGAGACACAAGTGATGTTCTCTGCAGCTGCCTCACATATTGTGATCACCAGCTCTTGCCGTACTCTGTCTTCAGGGTCCCTATTCCTCTCATCAAGTTTGGCTACAAACAGAAAAGGGCAATATTTAAGAAGAGACCAAAGTTATCAACTGAAGATACAGCTTCAGTCTGTGACATAATTACAAAGTAGGCTAGTACTTAGAAAACTAGTTTTTGACTGCATTGACAAGGAGAAATAAGGGTCGAAGTACAGTGTATGAAAACTGACGTTGAGCGTTTGAAAGCTGACGTTTGAGCACTAGTCCTTCATCGATGAAGGCTCATAACTATGGTCAGCATGGCAAATGGTTTTAACCCAGGAATGTGAACAGTAACACTGGTTGTGACTGTCCGAGTTAGAGTACATGTATTCTCCAGGAAGGCTGTTGTCATAGACTGTCGTTTTTGTTGTTGTTAACTGAACTCGTCTTCAAAGTCACATGAAGATTTTGTCAGATGGTGGTATTTATGTATCTGGTCATTGATTTGATTGGTCTGTTTATGTTTAGGAAGTGGTCCAATCTCAGAGTCATATAAACCAAAGAATTATGAAGTGATATTCCTTAAAAAATTGTATTGTAAGTGCATGTTATTACAGCACACCCAAACACACACACACACCCAGCCCTATATAAATATTTGAATTACTGTATTTACTTTACCTGACACATCTGGTACTAAAGCTGGGTGACTGACTAACAACTGCTTGGCTTGTCTCACACATTCAAGACGCACATCAACATTAACATCAACAAACCTGAAAACCCCAAAAATAGCAAACAATGTTTTAAAAAATACCTTTTAGAAGTAAGCATCTTACAGTACAGTAATATATCAAGTAAACAAAGCACACAATACCAAAATTGAGGGCTCCTGCACAAAACATAATGACCAAACTCATGGCTCAGTGCGATGAAAATCTAGCCCATCAGGGCAAGTTGTGGGCACGACTCACCAGCTCATCACAACGAAGTTTACCTGCCAAGATAACTGTTCCAGAGTGATCTGTTTTCAGTAGCAATATTCGACTCTTCATCAGAAAAAAGCTCTGACAGCATTTTAATCACAGACAAGCGCTCTTCGACATCTGTGCTCTGACAAGAGACAAAGTGTTGTTTCACTGGAATGAAACTACAATCTTGGACAAAATGTGATGAGACACTGCAACCTTGCTTGTAAGGAACGACATATGTTGACCACTGCGGACATCTGGTCAACACTGAAGAAGAGGGGGTGGGGAGGGTGGTTGGCATGATTTTTAGAGATTAAGGAAACAATATTTATCTGTTGCTTTGGAAGAGCAGACCCACCATGTTTTGTCCAAGATTGTAGAGGCAATTAATAGTTTACTTATCTTCAGCTGAGAGGAGTGAAGCATAATGAAAGAGATGAAAAATAGTTTCTCAAATTCCCAAGCATAGGATAGAATGCGAACTAGTGCATGGTGAATTGTAAATACATTTATTATATACATACTGAGACATACTCATGAAAAAGCCATATCGTAAAATTTCGTACGCAAATGAGTTCTAGCCAATGAGAGGCCGCGAACGACGCTTTTCACACGTGAAAAAAATCGTTCGTCCAATCACAAGCTGCGAACGACGATTTTTCACTACTTTTAAAGGGTTTCCCGGTCCCATCATAAATGTCTCAGTATGTATATAATAAACAGAAAACATCATGGAAAGTGCTTTGTACAGTTTTTATTCACTCGTTGTTTCGTATCATAAAACTCACTCGCTCGCAAAGCCTCACTCGTTCGTTTTATGATACTTCACAACTCGTGAATAAAAACCATACGCGCGCACTTTCCATGAAGTAATCTCTATTTATTATATACATACTGAGACATACTCACGAAAAAGCCATATCGTAAAATTTCGTACGCAAATGAGTTCTAGCCAATGAGAGGCCGCGAACGACGCTTTTCACACGTGAAAAAAATCGTTCGTCCAATCACAAGCTGCGAACGACGATTTTTCACTACTTTTAAAGGGTTTCCCGGTCCCATCATAAATGTCTCAGTATGTATATAATAAACAGAAAACATCATGGAAAGTGCTTTGTACAGTTTTTATTCACTCGTTGTTTCGTATCATAAAACTCACTCGCTCGCAAAGCCTCGCTCGTTCGTTTTATGATACTTCACAACTCGTGAATAAAAACCGTACGCGCGCACTTTCCATGAAGTAATCTCTATTTATTACATGACTTCACATTTTTGAGTGCAAATACAGGCCAAAACGAGTGCAAAGATGGGAGCATATTGCACTCGTCAGGAACCAGATCAACTGGTTTATTAGCTTACGTGATCAGTTTTCGCAAAGCAAAGTTTACAAACGTGTCATTTTTTTGTTCCATTTTGCGAGCGGCGAGAATGTTTGCCCTGCTTCGTTTGTCATGTAATAAACAATTTATTACATGAAAAGTCGTGCAATACGGCTGTATTTTTACTCGTCAGTTTTATTTTTTCTTGCCTGAAGCAGGCTCGAAAAAATAAAACCGACTCGTAAAAATACTCCCCCATATTGCACTCCTTGCCGTGTAATAACCTCTTTGTATGGTGAGCTGTGAAGAAGTATTTATTGTAAATGTGTGACATATTATTGTTGATGTTCAGGGTGAGAAAGTGAAAGGATGCTAGTACATAAGAGGTGAATACTGAAGTTTAGTTAAATAGCCAATGTACATCTGTAGAAGAATAATTCTTGATTCCAATTATTGTGGTACTGTGCTTGGTGCAGGATATTCCAGAAAATCAGTCTGCAGGTCACTCTGTATGTGCAATATTTTTTTCACAGCTTTGTGTCAGGACCTTCATTCATAGTTATTGCATCATGTCCATTTGAAACAGTCACAAAATATCTACAGTACCTTGGTTTTGAGCTCCACTTGAGGTATGACAGACAGAAGAACTGGACTGGCCACTCGGTTGAGCTCCTGGATCAGTTTATAGACTTGGTCATTCAGTTCACTCCTGGAATCGGCTCCAGCCAAAACACTGTTAAGAAACTGCAACAGAAAGGTGATCACAGTTTTTAATCCTCCTAGTCCAGTTTCATAGTGCTCACTGTCATATCTCTTTTACTCCAAAGCACAAAGTTCACTCCCAACTTCTCAAGAAGAAATCATATTGGTCAGTTGTCATCTGAACAAGCTATCAAACATCAAGTTCTCTACACTGCATGATATTTCTCTCGTGAGAAGTTGATTGCCCTTTGGAATAAGAGGGACACTGAAAACTCTCATGATATGATATGAAAATAAAGATATAGCATCATCGCTTTAAAATTAATAATAATATTGATCAAAATTCAAACAGATAAGCATTACAAAATACTCACCATCTGGATGCAAGGTTCAATAGCAATTGCTGTTCTCTGTATCAGATCACCCGCCAATTTGTAGGCAGAGGGATTTTGTGTCTATACAATGTATAGAGATAAAGATTTAGTTACTGAATATTAGAAATTATAATAACCACAACAAAATCTGTTAAAACTGCTTAGAACAAAGATCAGTAAGTCAAACCTGTAGTTCCAAAAATCTAATTCCCAGTAGGATACTGTAAACTCTGCCTGTATCTTTGTAATTTTTATTTAAGTGGACACTTTACAATTCCTCAAGGGTGTCTACTCAGGTTTGACTGTACAAACCAATCCTGTATTGTTTGTCATCTTTAGAGCCAGTTTCAAATGACTGTCAAAAGTAACTGTGTGTCTAAACACGTTCAGTGGCCTTCTTGGTCAATCAAGAGCAAAACCTCACCGCAATATTCTTTCGCAAGAAAGTGGTGATGGCGTGTTCTCACACTGCTAATCGGTAACTTCTTCATCAAAGAAAAACCCAGCATGGGGTTGTTTTAGCTTCCAATATTGGTTGAAAGTGTTCCTTACAACCTCTGTGATTGGCAGTGTACTTGCTTTGGTTTTGGTTTTCGACAGTCATCCAAAAAAAGGCTTTATTCTCACCTTGTTGGGTTCAATAAGGTTCACCAAGATTGTATCCAACAGTTGTTGACTCACTGCTTCACTCTCTTGAACAAGTGGACACATGATGTCCAACATGAAATTCTTTTCCTTTGCAGAGTGATGTTCACTGCAAGTGGAGTAAGGATATCTGAGTGCAACGGAACCTGGCCTTACAGACACCTGGTTAATACGGACACCCGGTCATTATGGGCATGTTATTTTGTCCTGACCGAAACTCATATAAATGTCTTTAAGATAAACCTCTACCAGATGAATTATATGGACAACAGACACTTTGTTGTGCCCTAAATAAGATAATTTCATACAAAATCAACTTTACTTGCTAAAAATATTTCCAGTACAGCATACTACAGTTACTGATCAATTCAAAAAACACTAAACATCCATAAAGAACATTATAACTAAGTCTTAGAAGTTTTTTGGTTCCCGACTTGAAAAACTCATGTTATAACATAATTTGACACATCCGGTTAAACAGACAGTGTCTGGTCCCAATGGTGTCTGTATTATCTGAGTTCCACTGTACACAGAGAGAAAATTAAGCCTGCAGAGGAGGGGAGCAAGGGGACGGAGGTTCAAAACCAGGGGGAGCACATACCCAATAAATAATTATTGTGATCAGTATGATGCATATTTACAAACCTGACAACACTGAACAGAACCTTGAAAAGCTTGACAAATATGAGTTCTGAGAAATCCATCTCTAAACATATGTTGAACGATTTCACCATTGAGAGGGTCTGAAAGAAACAGCTCAAGTCAATGCTTGTGAAAAAATACCATTTCACCAAAGTATGACTTGTGGCCATCCCAGAGACAACCATAAGCACAAAAGTTACTTTCAAATTAGGGTTAAGAATAGTCACTTTTCCTGACTTTTCAGAGGTATTTGACTTTACAAGACTTTGGTGTTTCAGAAGAAAATCAAGCAAATAACTTGTGCAAAAGACAAGGTTTAAAAGACAGCAAAGTCAAAAGTCAAGAGGAACAAATTAAAGCATTTTCTTTACCTCAAGCAAGTAAAAGCATTGTTTCTTTATATAATGTGATGGTTTGTCCTTATTTCCTTTCTCCTTTTCAGGTATTTCTAAGCCTCGTAGCTGATTTGTGATCAACAAGAATATACCCTTGAAAATAATAAACATGGCACTGTCAGAGTGAGATCAATATTACTTTTTCAGGAAAGTACTGGTAAACAACAAATTATGTCATCATTTACAGGCTGGATAAAACACCAAATGTGCCATAACTTCCAGTATCTACATGTAGCCACACATTCAATTTCAATTCTGCTGCACTATGCACAGATAACACAAACATTTTACTTATGAGGAATGTCATCAAGGTCAACCCTTATCTGTTTCTTACTTGGGTGATTAAACCCTGGATTCATTTGGTGTAGCCGTGAACCAGGGTTTTACCCACTGATCCATCATAAACAACCTCACTTTTTCTAATATAAAAATATTAATAATTAAACTTATGAACCAATACTGTACAGTGTACCTCCCAGCTATTGCATTCATTCAAATATTTCAAAGAAAACTGAACTGGCAAAAAAAAAAAAAAAAAAAAAAAATTGAACTGCCCACCCCTCAAAAAGTGCTGAACCAAAAGGTAAAATAAAATTACAACATACACATCTCAACCAATAAACCTTGTTTAGAAAACAGCATTAGTACACTTTAGTATATACCACACAAGTGAATAGTGCTTTTCGTGCGCTCTGATTGGCTCCTCAATCTCGGAATATCAAGTACTATTCACCTCCCGGCGGTTTCCGGTAAAACAAAATGGCGCGCGAACCCAATTTCTGCCCACTTTTGTCAGAAATAAAATAGCTATTTGGGAGTTGGCTATTAAACTTGTGTGGTATGTACTAAAACAATTATTCTCCTCAGTGTCGGTGAATAGCGGTGGATATTTACCTCGCCGAAACGGCTCGGTAAATATCCAGCGCTATTCACCTCCACTTTGGCGAATAATTATTAAAATAATATGTATAGTGTAATATTCAATACATAGTAAACTACAACTAGTACATCCAGAGCACTTACCCGCAGCTGGTTCACATCATAAGGTGCATCTGGAGCAAATATTCTGAGGATGTCGGCCAAGCAGCACGCGGCATAGGCACAGACTTCTTTGTCTTTGTGCTTGAGTATGAATGGACTTCCTAATGATTCCGCCACAGCTTTATATTGCTCTGGACCATCTTCTTGAGCAGCAACTTGAAGCTCAACTGCAAGCGCCTACAGCAAAAAATAGACCCCCAACATTAACAGGAAATGATGAAAACACTCCATTAGCCCAGTAAGTTTAAACAGATGCAAGTTATTAAGAAAATTATCTGCAGGCAAAGGGTGGGGATTTTGCAAAGCCCCAACCCCATTCTGTCTCCCTCCTTTCAAAATGACGCCATTGCAACCAAACATGTGTTTCACCATCAAACTGGCAGCTACACTCTGGTAGTCCTGGGCTAGCTGACATTGCTTTAGCTGTGCTGACTAGGATAACCTCTCAACTAGTGATCAACTTTCAGTATTCTCTTACTACAGTTTCTCACCAAACTTCTATCACATAGGATAGAAAGATTGGCAAATTGATAAATATTTCTTGGGAAAAGGCTGATTGAACAATTCATTCTCAACATTCCTAGACTCACAAATTTCTTCTGGTAGGGTTACAATATATTTGTATTATATGGTAGGTAAGTTTTGGAGCTACAGTAAAGTAAACACAAGGAATCTTTTAAAAGCTCTTCACCTGAAAATATAGCACAGATTCTCTAAACCTTTCTTTCAGCATATAACTTCACATGTGACTAATGTGGTGAAAATGACTCATAGCTGAATCGAGCAAAGATCAGATCAGTGTACATGAATAATTTGTTGAGTTCACACATAAGGCCACTAAATTTCACTTTCAGGGCAACTAACATTATGAAACTGTCAGCAATAGTGTATACTCCATTACACACATTATATATATATATATATATAGTATTTACAAAATGGAAGTTTCATTTTTATATTTCATATTGCTCCCATATGAACCCATCATGTGACCATTTAAGAAATATAAAACATGAGCTGTGTTTGCACAGCCTGATGCAAACATGAAGGGAGCTTGGGAGAACTTGAAAGTTTGTGTGAACCCCAGAGTACTCCCATTTAAGTTCTCCAAAACTTAATCAGGGGTTTGCAATTCAGGCTATGTAAACACAATGTGCATTTTATATCTCTTTTATAAAATAAATGTGCTACAGATCAATATAATACACTTTCTATGTTACATAGCCTCAAGCAAGCACGGTTGGGTGCCAATCAGAGTGTGTGTTATATAATTTCTATTTTATAAAACTAAATTTAAACCCACACAAAGTAACCTGGCAAAATATTCCCAGGGGGGATGACAACAGAAATTGATCGCTTCACAAGTGGTGAGGAGATACAGACTAGAGACTCGGATCATGATCAACATTTATGGCATGGGCTCTGAACTCATTTATCCTGTCACACATGATTTTACATGTAATTAGGATTTTAACTGAAGCCTTGCGTGAAGTTGTGGCTGATTAACATACACCTGTTACTGTTCTATTACATTACTTGAGGATCGCCAGCCTATTCACCAAATGTGGCTACTCTAAACTGTAATATGTGTCTGACACTAATACTGTACGAAACACACAAAACAAAAAAAGAAACAGCTCTCGGCAGCAAAATTTACAGAACATCAGCAATGTACGTAAACATCATTGTGTTGGATGGTAAACAAGGAACTTCAAACTCCTGAAGCAAAAGCATCAGTCGTCGATTTATCGGCCTTGTTGAAAGAAGAAAGCGAGACACATTTGCACCAGAAGCACTATAAAAATGACCCCTGACAATAACTGTGCAGCCAGTACAATAATCAACCGATCGGAAAGCGTTTGGAAATCACGAATCATCAAGAAGCTCTACTCGGATTCTTGATGACTGAGTACATACCTTCAAGCGTTTTATCAGTTCATCTTTAGTCAGGCTCTCGTGTAACTGTTTAACGCCCGCTCTCTTCTTGCGGCCGCCATCAGAACTACGACTGCTAGTTCGACGCATGCCAGCCGATGATGCCTTTACTCCTCCGGATCGTTATAATAAACTAAAAGAACCTCTCTAAATGATATCTTTGGGAGCAATCCAAACAGAACAACCTTTTTAGCAAGCCAAACGCGTTGTGTTTCTAAGCAGGGAACACGTCTGACTAATGTTTTGTGCTCCGAGCTTTGAACTCTGTGGCGCGAACAGACCATAATACTATTCATTGCTCTAGCCATTCGTAAGTCTTTCGTGCAGTGGTCGGATCACCGATCAGACCCCGATTACCAATTCGGGGCAGCGTCGACACGGAGAAACAAAAGTGGTAATCCGGCGGTAAAGAGAGAGACAGTTTTTAAATGAAAAACGGCCTCGACGCCAACATAAAAACAAAATAGGCTATACGGTTTATTGGCGACTTTTCATCCTCGTTCCCAGGTTCTTTTCCCTACTCCGCCCCCATGGAAAGAAAGCCTGGGAACGAGGATAGTGACTTTCTTCTCATGACGTCAACAGACGTCAGCAGACGTCATGCAAATCAACGTACCAACTCTTGGCCAGATAATGTGGCAAAATACTACATAAGTGTGAATCATCCATCCACATGGTTATTGTGATCAGCTGTGCATTTTTTATTTGTCGCATAGTCTCGTTTGCCGCAGTTTGCAACCCTTGAAAACTGGATGCTGACTTTATCACCGACACTCGGCCGAAATTTTAACTTTGAAAAGCCATAAATCATCGCAGATGGAATCACACGAGAGCAGGAGCCCATCGAAAGAACAAAGCAGCAGTTCGTCGGAGGAAGACCCGTGCTCCTCTGATGGTACGCAGTATTATCGAAACTAATCGTATTTTAGACTACGAAATAGGAAATACGACAAAATGAAATAAAAAATAAAAATTCAGGAGATAAAAACAACCGGAAGCAATTCAAACCGGAAATAGCCATTCTCATGAGATCGAGGTTTCCAGCACGTGCATTAACTGTAAATACGCGCGGCTCCTAAGCAAGGGAGGCTTCCTCGAGGAATCACAGAGAACTTTGTTGCAGAAGATTGTTCGTGTCAGCCTTTCTTGAGGTAATAACACTTTCATCATACACTGACACTTTTCTGGCGTCAAAAAAGTCATTTTTTTGTCAAACGGAGCTCTTCAAAGTAAGACCCCCAACAGCATTGAATGACGTTTTTTTTTGTAATACTGTATGCTAATATTCGTAGTTTGATATCTCTGTCCTGTCCCGTCTTTCTAACAACGCAATTATTCTGCGCTGTTCGTTTTGCTGAAAACAGGTAGTGTAAAGGCGATAGCAGCTTCGTCCAAAATTTGTGAGTGATAGATCTTTTGCCTTCCGCTGTCGATGGCCTGTGTATATTATAAAGCTTACATGGTTCATTTCGTTAGAATGGTTTTCTCGCGAATTAGATATCGCTTACTATGGTAAAATACTGTAGAATACTGCGCATACCGTGCAAATTTGTCTGAAAAGCAGTCGCTCTCGACATATTTTCTATTGGTACATTGTAATTTGATTTATTTGACTTATGTTGCTGGAGGGATATAATTAATTTCAAGGTCGCATTCTATTTTTACCGTTTCAAGGCTGAGATATTAGCGTTTATATGCCAGATCAGTTGAACTTTAAATTGTTAAAAACTGTTTTTGCTCCTAGAAGGAAAAGTTGAAATGCTAAAACATCTTGCAAACCAGAGACACATCAAATTCTCAGGCTCTGCAAGGCAGTGGTGTAAATAGAGAATAATACATGGGCATGCAGAGATATGAAATTTATCTTTGAGTGTTCATCTTGCTCACTCGTGAGATATCGAGATGAACACGAGAAGATAAATTTCATATCTCCGAGCGTCCGTGTATTATTATGTAATAAATATTATTAAGCAATATTATTGGGCAAGGTTGAGCAAAATATCGTGATTTGCCAGTGGCGAGCAGATCAATTATTTGCCAATGCCGGAGGCAGAGGCAAATAATTGATCTGCAAGACACTGGCAAATCCGATATTTTGCAATAACCGAGTTCAATGATATTGTTTTATCATTCTGAGCTTGCATTTTACATGTGCTGGGAAGCGCATGTCATAGTGAAAATGAGGTGCCATGCTCACTGTGGAGGCACAGGTGGAGAAAACTGCGCATAAGCAGAATATTATTTACAGTTGACACACCAAAAACAGTAGCACGCATGAGCAGACACTATTTATAGGCAGTTATTTGCAGGTGACGTAGCAGTCTCTAGGCCAATTGAAAGGGAGGAAAAAAAGTATCAAATGATAATAATAGTTAATCACATTTTTATATATGTATACAAGAAGAAATTTTCATATTGATTTAAGTGCAAATTCATAGAAACTGGTGAAGGACAAAGTGACATGCCACCCAAGAGAAAACGCAAGGGTTCACGAGAAGACAGTAAAGTAAAGAAAGCCAAAGATGAATGTCCGTCCAGGTAAGTGTTGTTGAATATTTAGTAGGCTGGACATAGCTATATTCTGAGTAGCTTGCAGAAACATCCACCAGTCGATGGACGAACTTTGAGAGGCAGTGCTGTTTCCACAGGCTATGTTCTGAAAGATGAGCAATAAGCTCTCACTCTTTTTGACACAACTTTGTCAAAGTAAATCTGTGTTTTGCACATTTTAATTTCCACATCCATGCATATGCCCATCTGCATTAATTTTTTTTCTACTTTCAGTGGACAAATCCCATTCCCTGTGTCTAAACAGCCATATTTTAGATTCCTCACTTGTTGAAGCATTTTCAAACTACGATCATTTTAAAGCAACGAGGCTGCTGTTACCACCTTTTTTTTTTTGCATGTAATCTGCTTTCTAGAATGAAGTCAGTATCTGAAGAAATGACTCGTCCATTTTCCTTGAAGAAGTGCCAAACATGGTTTGCGCAGTATTCTGGTAAGGCTCATATGCAGTTTGTGTCATCCGTACTCTGCCTGATGCATGTTGTTCATCATATGATATCATAAAATGTTCAAAACTGCAAGTGGAAATATATAATGACCATTACAAGTTGTTTCACTGCACAGTTTTGAACATTTTATGATGTTATTAGAAGACTAACAAATTGATGTTACACTGTACTATGTAGTAATTATCACTTTCAGTTGTAAAATAAACTAATGCACTCTCAAAAAAGTTGTATGGAAGATTTTTTCAATTTTCTGGAAAGTAATAGAATTGACAGGAAAAGATCAAGATGTACAGTGTCTTTACTCCAACTGCAGTACACAATGTTTGCATTTTACTAGTTTTACTGTGACATGTATTTATGACAACCTGCAATGTAGCTGGATTTCTGGAGCAAGCAGTCATATTCATTTTTCAGCTCAAGATGATCCGGAGACGATTGGTCCTGAAGGGATTGAAAGGCTCTGTAAGGACTTAGCAATTGATCCAGAAAATGTAAGAAACTTTGACACTACTGAGTTGGGTTCGTGTACTTACATGTCATTTAGTTTGATACAAAAGCATCAAAACTTTGACTCGTACAAGATTTAATAGTTTTTGCAACACCATGTTTTAGAACCTTGGGGTACACCTAAACATTCGATAGGTTCTTTTATGGCCTTTCTAAGTTGTCAGTTTTGTTGTTTGAAGATTGTTATGCTGATAATAGCATGGAAGATGCAGGCAGAGACAATGGGCTTTTTTAAATTGAGTGAATGGAGTAAAGGCATGCTTCAATTGGAGTAAGTACACTGTTTCTACTGGGCCAGTTATAGATTTTTTTTTTTAGTACCGAGTGTTACATTCTCTTTTGTTGTTTTCTGTCCTGCTGTCTTGGTCGATCTTACTTATATCCTCACTGTGTTCTTTCAGACAATACATTATTTTTTAGTTTGCTTTGATTAAACTTCATTCCCTCTTTCCTTTCATCCTTTTTGCCAGTGCTGTCTGACTTCTTTTCTCCCACTGCACCTGCATTCCTCCCATCTACTGTTTCTCCTTGTTTCCTTCCTTCTATGTTCCCACTTTTCTATTTTCTTACTTCCATTTTGTATTTCACCACAGAGAACACTTTAATCACAATCATGAGAAGAAATGCATTCTTGTAGCTTTTTGCTTGAATTATTTTGCTCTTGTAGATGTGACTCAATCTCCAAACTGCGAGCCAGATTGGGTAGTCTAGCATCACTTATCCATGATTACCCAGCATTTAAAAAGATCTACAGATATGCATTTGACTTTTGTAAGGTAAGCACAATGCAATATGTACAACATAAAAGAAATGACTGAGTATGAATGCAACCTTGTTAACAATCTGTAGGACCTGCACTCATTGTTTCCAAAGCTGATAAACACACATTGCATGTTTTAGGAATTATGTGAAGTTATGTATAAGTTAACAAGTTTTGTCATAAAATTCTACAGGGCTGTAGCTAGTGGGGGGGGGGGAGCCCCCCCAGGAAAGATGGGACATCATAACAACTAAAGAAGGCATCGAAAATTTAAAATATTGGTGTGCTTTTATTGGTTCATTTTAAGGTCAAAATTAGCTTGGGCAACTCTCATTTTAATACCTCTTAGAGGTGAAAAGGTCCGGTAAAGTTCCGGTGGCTGTGCGGAGTCTGCCCCCCCCGGACAAAAAATCCTAGCCACGGCCCTGTTATAGATATATCGACAAAATACCCGAGAACTGCACACATGCATAACTGGTCAGCTCTCAGTGAATTACAATATCTGTTCTTTTGAGAATTGGAATTTCTTGTGTTTTGCATCTGTTGTCCCTTTACTTGTTGGATGGTGGGACATCTAAAGGCCAATGTGGCACCTGACCCTCTTACGTCGCGAATCGCGTGTCATCTGGCTCATTCACACGGTAGATACGATTCACGAAAAGATTACACGCAACAGTCGTAAAGCAAAACTCGCACCTTAAAACACGTTCTCCCTCAGAGTCCAGATCAACGTAACGTGGATATCGAGACTGCCACAGCCATGATGAAACTCCTCCTAAACGGCACGTGGCCTCTTCTAGAAGCTTTCTTAGAATTTTTGGAGGTGAGTTCAATTCCTGGTTCATAGAACTTCAAGGAAATTGGCGTCCTGTCGTGGTCATGTCAAATGTCAAAATTCGTAATAAAAATAAAGCTGACAAATGTTAATTTGGCGGAGCTTCCGAAAGCGAGAAACCTCTGTCACTCAGGGTACAGTACAACATGACTGTGGGAAACTTGGAGTTTGAAAAATTCCCGTCGTACAATTTTCCCACGGCATCTAATCCTTTACCATATACCTACTAACGGACATTTTCTCGTATGTCTCATTCGTGGCAGCAATCAAAATACAAAGTGATCAATAGGGACCAGTGGTGCAATGTCCTCGAGTTCAGCCGCTCGATCTCGCCGGATTTATCTAATTACGATGAGGATGGCGCATGTAAGTTTTAAGACAACAATGTCTTGAGTTCCGCTTTTCGCCACCAGCAGCCTGCATGAACTCATTAGTCAAGCGTACTTTATGGAAACTTGCACTGAGATGAAACATGGAATGTGTCAACTGAACTGTTTCACTCCCAAGATCAAAATGCAGATTCTCGGAGGAGAAAATGTATCAGTAATGTGGCGAGAATCGATGGTGTATTCAGCTTTCATCTGAGCAAGCTATCAAACGCGTGATACATCTCTGGTGAGAAACTGAAAGAGAATTTGTCGAACACTCTTGGGAGTGAAAGGGTTAAAGTCGATGTGGATACGCTCAAGTCAAACTGTTACAGTTTTGAAAGTATCTCCGACACAGCCATTAACAAACTCAACTCCACCCCATCCCCTCTCCACTCCACTCCCCCTTTATATCAACAGAGAATTATAACTTAAGTCGATACACTAGGCTACTTTTGGTTTATCTTTTTCAGGGCCAGTTTTAATGGACGAGTTCGTTGAGTGGTATAGGCGAAGGCAGTCATCTCCCGTGGGATCTTTGAATTGACCCTACAATACGAACCATTCATTTTTTATTGTGGGACTCTTTACCGGCGGGACGCGAGTCTTCCGGTCTTCCGTGCATCTCAAGGGCTCCAGATTATCTCGACTATGCAACAGTTACTGGGACAGTTTGGTACACTTGCCTGGACAATGCGGTGTATAAAAAGGGCGTCGCGTCTTCATGATCAACTCGCTGGTACTGTTGATTTCAGAGATGAGCGCTACATTTCAACTGGAAGGTGCTAACTTGCGTAAATATAAATCAAGTGCAAGAAGAAATCAAGAAACACTCAAAACTCTTCATGGCTGCTCTTTCCCCGAACTATGACGCAGGAAAAGGACTGCAGTTCCATGTGGTGACCCGTGATCACATATTACATAGTTCCGATCTATTAACGCAATTGTTTATCGCTACTTAAGTCTGTCAGCATGCAGCTATATATATGTAAAAATTTTGATACTAACCGATCTCAGACTGAAGTTCAGTTGTCTGCTTGTCCGAAAGGAATCGTTGGTATTTGCCTAGTTAAAGAGGCGTCCTCTAATGAATTTCGATAAATCAGTAACACGCCTGTTCTTATTTCGTTTTGAATCATAAACAGTAAACAGTCTTCCGTCCCCGCGACAAAGTATAGAATGTAGCATGGGGCGAGAAGTACGCTACGAGGGAGACGTTTAAATAATTATGTAGTCGTACTGAAACTTTGCGGTTAGTGTACAGCTAGTGCTTGCTGCTAATTAAAATGACAACTTTTGGTCCTAACAGTTGGTGTCAAATTTACTTGTAAAGCATGTCATTGTTGGATTTCAGGTTTAATTGGGCAAGTGAAAGAGTAAATGATGTGCCGTGAAAAGTGCCGAAAGCGTGGGTTGTGGAAAATGCAGAATCCAGTGTAGAAAGTGAATCTGTGAAAAGCATGCGTGCTTAACAAGCAGAGCTTCGGTATCAGATGATTTATCGAGGAAGCTTTTTCATAGCCCAAGGCGAAGAAGCAAAAATGTCCCACCTAACGTTCTGATCAAACGGAGTGAAATATTGGAACACTGAATTTTTTGTCCCTCACCCCAAAATCTGCACCTGGGTGAAACCGTTTGATGCAGAGCATTTTGGCAACAGCTTAACATTCTGAGTAGTGAACCTGGGATAGTGAAGGTGCTGCAGTAACCTTGTAGGAAAGGAGTGGGGACTGATGTATACTGTATTCTTGGCAACAAAATACTATGTGAAGTTAGATGTGGGAAATGTAAAGTTCAAAAATCATCAAGCATCTAATTCGCGTCATTTGCCTCGTTTCTCTACTAATTTTGGTGCTCAAAGATGAAAATGGGGGGAGGGGGGTTATTAGGGACGGGGGTCTTAATTCAAAATTTGACCTTGTAGATGGGGGGGGGGGGGGGGCTTATATTAGAGCATTTTTCAATACCGCTGAATGCTATTACCTTGTGTCACATTTCGTGTGCCTATTGCACTTCACAATTCAAACATGGCGGAAGTGGTAGTTTTGGAGGAGCCTGGAAGAGTCAGCACCAAAAACGAGTGCAAAGACTGGTGTGGATTTCTTCAAGCGGTGGCATTTGGTCAACGGCACTGTTCCGGCGTCCTGCGCAGACTCCTTGAACAGAACGTCGAACCAGACTATCCAAGTTGTGTTTCCGGGAGTGTTACAGGCACGGCTTACTTGTACTGTAAATACCGCAACAAGATGATCCCGAATATGGCACAGATCGAGAGTTCTTGAGCACATGCGCAGTCGATCTGGAGTGTTCTTAACTGGCAGAAACCGCTGCAAGGGATTCTGGACTCGCTGGTTTTCTGAACTTTGGTGATGTTCGTGTCCTTCGTCGTTCCTTTTATAGGCTGGGGCTACTTCGTCGACTAGGGGTTTGGCGACATTCTGAGGGAGCCGAGAAGAACTGCTCGTACAAACTGATCAGGGACAGGGAAGACAGAAGAAGAGCGAGATTTTTGAGCGATTGTCATGTGACCAGGGTCGGCAGCGCACGACAGAATGCTCATTTTCGTCTTACTCGTGGTGTCCCCCCCCCGTTTTCTAGATTGTAGAATCAACTGAACTTCAGATAAAATCTTTATTTAATTTTCCATAGTTTAAATATAAAAAAGGAAAAACACTAAAAAAATCCCGGCATGACATTAAACACTCGGCAGTACAAACGCCTAAATGTGTAGTGTACTGCTTGTCTGCTTATCGTTTTCTATTATCTCTTACGGCGACATTTCCGCATTACTCTTGTCAAGGACAAATAAAACAAAAACGAACGCAATATGAATGAGAATTTTGTGAAGGAAACAATAACGGTAATGTTATATTACATGTTGCGAAATTCGTGCCTCGTGAGATTCCGAGGCTTTTTCTTCACTTCTTTTTCTTCCGTCCACGACCGTCGGGAGTCCCGTCCGCCTTGCGTTTCTTCTCCTCTTTCTGAGCTTGATTTTGCTGGAGAAGAATAGAAAGTACAGTTAAATATCACAAAAAGTACTATTAACACCCCATCGACTGAGGACACTTCTTAAAGACGTTGTCTCGCAAATTAAAACCTGGTTTTCAAATTGTGTCAAATAGTCCTGTATCTCCTGAGAGCAATGAACGCCAAATTCTATTATCATACAGAAGTTGGCACTTCATAGCTTTATTAGATAGAAACTGATGGAAAGATAATTTCTCAATTCATCACTGATATATTTTTCTCTTATTCCTATCAATGGTCAGGAGATAAATAATAGATATAGATAAATAAAAAGATAAATAGATAAATGGATAGTAACAGAATAACAGGGTGTCCTCTATGTTGGACCAACCTTGGGGGTGCCGCCAGCCTTGGCACCACGCTTTCTCTTCTCTGCCTTTTCTTTTTCTTCCAATTCCATCATTTCTCGCTCAATCAAAGTGATTAGCGTGTTACAGCGACGCTGCAGTTCCTTCAAAGTTCCCAAGAAAGAGCGACAAGGCGTAAGTGAAGGAATAGCGAGACGGAACTGGGATCATTAAAACTTCTTTTCACTTCTAAAGCAGTCTGTCATGCCAACTACAAGATGGCACAAATGTTGCATTGAAATTCTCAATGGAAAACATCGGCCACACTTTAAAAACAGACAGAAGGCGCAAGATTGTGTTCAAAGCAAACGCTGGTTGTGCGCCATATTAGATGACGTCATTGACATGCGCAAACCAGCTGGCCGAGCTTTGTCACGTGACAAGATGGCTCGTCAGCATAGTAAGGTGGATATCGACCTTTCATATGTTAATTAAACTGGTTGATATACAATTTCGTATCCAAAAGGAAAGACCGACTTTGGATGATTCCAATGACACTACAATTATATTTTAATACCATTTGCGGACGATCAGAAACAGCCCTTTCTAAAGCCTCTCGTTTTCAATATGCGCCAAAGATTTGTTGTTATGGTAACTCACCTGTGCCGTCCTGGACTTGAGAAACCAGTCAAACCGGAATTGAGGAGCGCTGCGGCAGGCCATGCGCAGTTCATCGTACACATTCTCTTTCTCAAAACCGAGTTTGTGGAGCATGCAAATCTGCAGGCAGAAAAAGCGAGGATTAGAACGACATGTCTCGCAAGGTGAACAATATCTCCTGTAGAGCAAATTAGTTT
Source organism: Plumapathes pennacea (assembly GCA_964036295.1). Taxonomy (NCBI): domain Eukaryota; kingdom Metazoa; phylum Cnidaria; class Anthozoa; order Antipatharia; family Myriopathidae; genus Plumapathes; species Plumapathes pennacea. The sequence goes on from OZ038462.1 coordinate 34,698,226, forward strand.
TGGAATGCAGTAGACATTTCTAGACTGTTTTTCTTTCTATGTTCGTATGCGCGAGTCAAACGAAGGTGATTGAGGCGGCGAGCGAGTTCATTTCACTCCGTGTAGTGTAGACTGTAACTGACTTGCACGACTAAAGCCCGTGTCCTCACCAAAAAACGGTCCTCCTCTTCTGTATAATTCTTGCCCTTGTTGGTGCCATAAGCGATTCTCAGTTGATGGAATGGCGAGCGGTAGCGTGCCATCTGGAAAGGAGACAAGGGTCAGTCCAATAAAAAGACAAACAAAATTGGTATTGAATCAATCAAAGCTGCCCGACGTGAGGCGGCTGTATTCGCAGGCTATCAGCAAGCAAGCAAGAACGTTAATAGGCAAGCGAGTGAGAGAACATTTTTCTGTAATTCCATACAGAGAATGAGTGCGTAAGCGAGAGAGTGATACGTGCGTGCATGGTGTGCGAGAGTGAATAATGCGTGAATAATTGGTTAGTGAGTGATGCGTGAGTGAGTGCGTTAGTGAGTGATGCGTGAGCGAGTGAGTGCGCGAGTGAGCAAGCGTGAGTTTGAAAGCGAGTACGTCACTCGATCTAAGAGTGAGTTCTTCGACAACACAGCACAGCACAGCAAACGAGAATAACTTCTAGTCAAGTGACCGGCAAATCAACCTATACTCAGATGCTGGAGTAACTGTGCGGGATACAACTCACTTTTGCGTCCAGTGCTTTCTTGATGCTTATCCTTCGCTGGATCTTGCCTTCGCCTCGCTCGATCTGAGCCGTGATTCGTTCAATGTCTTGAAGTTCTTCTTTTCTCTCCCAGAAAACTTCCGCGTACGCGCGCACTTCTTCTGGAGTTTTACCTTCGACGTCCTGACAGATGTTATCCAAGTCATCACGACCAAACTTCTCGCACGCTTTGATGAACTGGTTGAACTCTCTCTTGGACCAGTTGGTGAAGCCCTACGAAGGGAGGGGGGAAGGGGAGAATGAACTGGTGTGACACTTACAGCAGCTGCTCATAAACGTACGAAGGGAGGGAAGAGTGGATATTTCCTCCTAAATTCATCTTTTTTTCTTTTTGTTATCACTTGCATTTGTTGCGAACAGACCTAATTGGGAAGTAAATAACAACAATGACGCCAAGCAATCCGTGCAGTAAATGTGCATTCTTAGACTAAACCACGCCTTTTGTGAAAATTAATTTTGCTGATAGAATTTCTCAGGTAAATAGAGCTCGTTAAGTCCCTGTTTACTTGTTTTACAATGCTTGGCTCGTTACTTAGTGGGCTACCCACCTCTTGTAAGAGCCGCTCCTTCTCGCCAATCTCTTCTTCCGTCAGTGGCTCGGCCTCGTCAATCAAGCGCTGCTCTTCTTTTTGTCGCTCCACGCTGTCAGGAAACTCTGGATCACACGGGGCCTGACAAGGTATAACGTACAGAACGCGATTAGAATAACACAGACAGCCAAGGGTAAGCTTGTAATTCTTACAAGTACTAGCACTCTATCTATAGTCTTATAGCCACGGGCTGGCGGCCACGGCATTCGTCGTGTTCTGCACATAACTGAACGCACAGGCTTTGACCAATACTTCTGGGAGGGATCAACTCTCATTTTCTCTCAACTAAATATTTGTCCTACAGATGGAGAGAGAACGTGCCACATAACTTGCTCAGGCAAAATCTGATGTAACTATCAATTCTTACAACTTTACTTATACACATGGTTGGGAGAAGTTTGCATTTGAGAAATAATTTGATCTCAAATAAGGTAGATATGTAATGCTCCATACCCTGTAACCGATGTTCTTTCTGTAAGAGTAGATCTCCTTGTCAAGAAGCTCGAAGAGTCTCGGGGGGAAGAACTGATAATCTTGTACGTTGGGCTGCTTCGGCGGGCGAGGAGCCTACAGAGACAAACGGATTATGACCACGCGTCTTAAAAACGATCCATGTTTAGCAGTGGGTGACGACTTGATGCATTTTTAGCATAAAAACGATCGTTTTCGTGTAGACGGGGGAGGGGAGGTGAAAACAAACACATGTAAACGAGCCACACAACACGACTTCTCATTCGTTTGTTCGTTTGTTTGTTTGTTTGTTTGTTTGTTTGTTTGTTTGTTTAGAGCCGTTTTCGGATGACTGTTGAAAGTAATCACGTGTTACAATTTTGCGTTTGCTACGGTTTTGGATTGGTGCAAGTATTTTAACCAATCAGAGACCAAAGTCTTTGCGATTGGGTTTGCTTTGAAGAAACAAAATCAGCAGTGCGAGGAAACAACGTCGACATGTGCTTGTTTGCGTGAGCAGATCGCAAGCGGGCTTTGCTTTTGTCATTGACATTACAATATGAAGACCACTCTACGTGGTCTACTTCAGTTGTTCCACAACACAGGGAGGGAGAAAACGAGGAAATGAAAGAGGAAAGCTTCTTACCTTGGGAATCTTTGGCTCGCTGACTCTAAGCGCTTCCCTGAAGTACGCGTCGACAGCATAGTTTGCCTTGCGTTCACGTTTCGGTGGTTCAATCCAATGACGCATTGAGCCAGACTGTCCAAGACAAGAAAAAAAAAAACTTTCTTTTTGCTTTGTCGAAGGATTTTCTTATGTCAAATTTTACAATTAAGCACTACATCCTACAGAAAAAATTAAAAGAGACCTTCTTGGGTCCAAACCACTCAGTGAGGAGTGCGACTACTGGACAATTTGCGGCTTTAAATCGCAATATACTACAGTATACCATTACAACATAATGTAGAACTGTTATGGACGTGCAGCGCGAAAGGGTTCCACCATACCCCACTAATTTCCAAAATCATTAAGAATTTAGGTAAACTACAGATATTACATTTCCAACTAAAAAACCATAACTCACATACAAGGTTAACTAGTAAAAGGATTTCATACAACTAACGTTGTGGTGAATAAAAAACACGATCAAACCTTTCGCTTCTCTTTGTAATCTTCGCCTTCAAAGTGAAAGATGCTTTCCGTTGGCATATCCATGGCTAGCTTTCTGAGAGAACTCTCGCCAAACTGTTTCATCTTTTCTTCCATTTCTTTCGTCTACAAGAAAAGCTACTTTTTTTAGTAACCTGGTTAACAACGCTAACAACTGCCATATTACAGTTCACCACACTACAAGCAAATTACTGCACAATGGTCACGTAGAAAAGCCTTGTAAATCAACTAAATAAAATCTAAAAACAAGGGCCTTGTCACAAGAAATAAGAAATCCAGGTTGTTGATACTGTATACGATACTACATATAACAGAACAGAACATGTTTCATATGATCGAGTTCAACAACAAAGCTTTGGATTTTGTTTGTTTGTGAAAACAGAAACAGCCAACTATTCGTTACCTTCTTCTCTCCCTTCTTTAGGATCGCATCAATGTCGTCTTCTGTGATATCTTCATCTTTGCTGGCAAAAACAGCATCAGCCCCGTGTCTGATCATGTTAAGCATTTCATCCTTGCCGACTTTCATGCTGGGGTCCACTAGACGACCTATGAACAGGTTGCAATAACGCCCTTAATATTTGCTCGCCCTTGGACTATAGATATCACAACTCTGACAGTCACAGTGATCTTCGCACTTATGAAGCAACATAAATCCGGGCTTCAACGGAATTCGAGCTCAAGACCTCACTACCAGTGTGACAATCTATCACAACTCTGCTGTTCCCAACCAGTAATGACTTCACTCAGTCCGCCAAAGTGCTTTTCAATAATTATTTGTCACGGAGTGGTTTCCGGATGATTTCGAAAACTAAAACCAAAGTAATATTAAAACGTCAATCATAAAGGCTGCGTAAAAACGCTCTCAACAAACCAGCAGCCAAAATAATTTGCAAATGGTTTTACCTTGACAAAGAGGCCAATGAGGAGTGTAAAACGGCTGAGTGCGGTAGATCGCAATAGAAGCAACAGTTTCTCAAAGTTGTAGTTGTTTGGCGAGCACTCACCAGTGAACGCCGGCTGCAGAAAACGGCTATAAAACTTAAGATAGCCGTCCTAACTCAAATACTGAGGCAGAATACAGTCCGCCATGAAAGAGAGTTCAATTCGAAAGTCTTGGCCCGTCAAACTTGGATGCGCGCGCAACCTTTAAAAATTAGTCAGTTTGCTTGGACCAATTTAGAAGAGTTACAAAACTAAAAATATAGCAAACAAAAATGGAACAACCAAATGAAAGTTTACCAGACGTGTAGATGGCGCATTTGTGGTGCACGTCTTCTATTCTTACCTTGCTGGATAACCACAGCGTCAAGTCGAAGTTTCATCTCCGCCCTCTCTACGATCCTCTCCTCCACTGTGCTTTCCGTGATGAACCTGAACACGTGCACCTGTTTCTTCTGTCCGATACGATGAGCACGGTCCTGAGAATTATACGGAGCAAGAATCAGAAACAAGACCAGGGGTTAATTCAATAAAACATTTACAAGTGTATTTTACAAGTTGGGCCAATTTCCCCACATGTTAATACACACTTTAATCCAATAGCATGACCAAATCAGTTCAAGTTATACATTTGAGACCTGTATCTGTAATGTTTTGCAAACGTTTATCCGATTGGAGTCCGTTTTGTGGTGTTTGAATAATGGTCCAACTTGTAAAATACACGTGTAAATGTTTATTGAATTGGCCCCAGTTCAACGCCGCCACAGCAGCTTAGGCTTGGCTCCAACGCCACATTTCCCATCAGCTCAAGCTACGACGGTGCACGATTTCTTAAAAAAATTTGGTCTAACTAATAATGTGGATTTGCGTACGACAACGCAGTGCATCAAGTGCGTCAAGAGAGTGAGAAGCACAAACAGTAGATATATCTTAAGTCCGGTGTATGTTCTTGGTAATTGTTCGCGAGAAATTTCTTGAACCTGTCAAAGCTAAGTTAAGTAGGAATTCAAAATTAATCGGTGCATAATTTCCGCAAGTCGTCCGTGTATTAATAATACTGTATTGAACGCTAAATTACATCATGCACACGGGTGCTGGACGTTCCAAAATGCGTACACGTGGGCAGATAAAATTCGGAAAATGCATCATTTTGCTTGAAATGCGACGTCTGCATACCATGGCTTGAAGGTCGACTTGAGGATTCCAGTCACTGTCGTACAGAATTACAATGTCCGCAGTGGCCAGGTTGATCCCCAGTCCGCCAGCCCTGGTGCTGAGCATGAAAATAAACTTGGAGCTATCCGGCATGTTGAAGCCGTTGATCTGAACTTGTCTGTCTTCGTGCGGCGTCTGTCCGTCCAGGCGACAGTAGTCATAACCTTTCCACAGACAGAAATCTTCCAAAATGTCCAAAACTCTTGTCATTTGAGAGAATATGAGAACTCGCGAGCCTTGTTCTTTGAGTTTCGGAAGGAGTCTGTCTAGAACGCGCATCTTGCCGGCATTATCCACCAAGTGTTGGTCGGTTGTATACGGAGGACCTAAAATTGATGGAAGGCTGTTCAGAACCATATTCACGATATCACATCAAACAACCTGGGTAACAATGTGATGTTGTGTGTTACAGCATTTCAGCCACAGGCCAAATATTACCGTGCTCATTCCTTCATGGGGGGGCTCACTCGATTGTGAGATGAGAGAGGGGATCACTCAGTTATTTGTTGCAGTACACCTACAGTAGACCTGCAGTACACTTACAGTACACCAACAATACACTGGCAGTACGCCTACAGTAACAACAAAACCTAACCTGGTTCAGCACCATCAAAGAGGTATGGGTGATTGGTGCATTTGCGCAGCTGCATCAGAATGTTTAGCAGTCTCATCTTGTCTGACTTTCCAGCTCCATTCACAACATCGATGTCTTTCATAAGAATCTTGGTGTACCTGAAGAAGAAATCAACTGATATCAGCTGTATCACCTAATACAGTATGTATTGTATTTTATGGATAGTTTGCATCACGTTGAAACATAAAGCTACAAAAAGAAGGGATGGTGTATGCCCAGGCATGGGTCCAGAAAAAAATCTGGCCAGTGTCCAAATGTGTGAGTACAGAAGGCCACACATGTCCAACACACCACATCTGAGTCGGACGGACAAGTTCAACATTTTTAGGGCCTTTATGTGTATGTATCAGCTTGACTGTCAGTCAACCTGGATACTTGCAAGAGTGTTGTTTCCTTTTAAAAAGAATACAGACAGACATCTGTTCATCCATCAGGCATTGTCAGTCAACACTTTGGAGGCCTGTAGGCACGACACTTGGAAAATATTTCACTCACTATACCTCCACCTGTATATCAGACACAATCTGGTTCCCAATTTGTCTATCGGACTCAGATGGGTGTATTGGACAACCCTTCAGAAGGCATGAGCTTCTTGGGGTGTTTGGAGGCATGCTCCCCTGGAAATAAAATTGGCTTTCCAAACTGCCATTTTCTAACTAAATTCCAAAAATCTGATCATTTTACATAAAAGTTGTTAAACCAGTCTGAATTTGCCCTGTACATAATATTATGTTTCAAGTTCTCACTCTTCATCAGAGCAAACAATATTCTATATCTCCATCATCCTTACCAGAAACGCTGCATTTTTGTCAAGCCTACATAGATTTTAGTCTCCTTTTTGGGTAGAAGGGCCTTCTCTACATCGGACTTCAAGCGACGCAACAAAAACGGCCGCAACACCTAACAAAACAGCAACATTCATTCATCAAAACAAATTTTTGTTGAAAATAGGGTACTCAGTTTCCGTATCCTTTCAGTAGCCTATGACACACAAATTTTTCCTGTCATGACTATTAGTAATCCTGCTTGGTTGTAATAAACAAATTAAGCAGTATAATATGTCTTCCGCTGCAAAAACTAATGCACACAAAAAATCTGTACCAGAACAAGAAGCATTGCTTTTGTGATTTATTTTGATTTTCTTGTTAACTGGGTAAGGTAATCACGTCTTAGTAACACCAATAACAATAAAGGAGCATAAGGGCAGAATCAAGGATTTATGCTTGCTTTCCTGGTTAAAAATGTGCATAATCATTGAGAAATAAGAGTTCCATATGTGAAAGATGATTGGTGCCAAGATCTGCCAGAAATGGTGAAAAAGCCATGATTATAAGTAAAATTGTTGTGGTGCAAGGTTTGTTTTTAAAGTTCTATTGCAACCATTACACAAAATTATTGTAGTGGAAAGTTTGCCATCCACCAAAATATTTTATATGGGTTTACAAGAGTACTGGTTTACTGTAAGCTGATACTTACTGTAAAGTACAACAACTTACGAATGCAACAATCTTTAGAGGCAATGAACTGCTGATCAAACAGTCTTACTAACATCAGAGTCATTATTATTGCTGCTTTACTTACAGAATGAAGACGATCAACCAATTGTTTTTCTTCAACCAAATTGTTTGAGTTGAACCAGGCATCAAAATCCTGCAAAGCAACAAGTCCAGCACTTACTGTGAGTTGCAAAATGCAGAGAAAAAGCTGTGGTCTCTTGCATATCTCCATGTGCAGGGCACAATGAAAACCTCATGTGCTAGCTTGGGGCCAGACTTTCCTGTAGGGCTGGTAGATTTTCCTAAAAACTTTCTCAGAAAAAAACTGTTTAAACTATCTTGAATAGCAAGTCATGGTTGCCCAAAACCTTTTATGGTAAAGGCATTTTAGTAGTCAGGTAAATATTATTTTATCACTTGGAATACTTGTAAGGAGTAGACAGATTCAGAAGGAACATGTTTGAGTTGCCCCAATGTTAAAACTTACATGTACAAATGCTAAAGGAATGTTGTTCAGGGTTTACACAGAACATGGGCACAAAACTTCATGAATTTTCCAAGATTATCACGACTTTAAAATAATTATTTCATGACCTCAAAAATTGAAAGCTACAGGTATTACAAACATTATAACATGTAATGCCCTGGCAGCCAAATGTTTTGGTGCTTGACACAAAGTTCCCCAAAATTTATTCGTTTAAAAACCATTGGCTCGAAACTATTTTCAATAAAAACTTGAAATTCCATGACTTTTCCATGACCTGAACACATTAACTTTCTTAAATTCCACAACATTTGAAGAGCTGGCAAACAGTACTGTAGTAAACAAATTTCAAATTCCATGACTTTCCATGAATGACCACGTGAACCCTGTTGTAAAATGACTTCTTTGTATCATCAAGCAACTCACATCAGCAGAAGAAAAGACATCTGGTAAAAGAAAGTTCAGCAGTGACCACAGTTCATGCAGGTTGTTTTGCAATGGTGTCCCAGTCAAAAGCAAGCGGTTGGCAGATCGTAGTTCTCGCACTAACCCTGAAAGCTAAATGGACAAAGAATGAATCAAGTTGGTAATAGTGTGGAGATACAGCTTACAAAATGCAGTTACTTCTTTTACTAGAAATACGATAATCGCAGATTCCCCTCGCTCTGACATTGATGGGACTTTTACTTTGGTACTCCCAAGAAGAGTAGCCTTTGTTTTACCGAAATGTTGACTCAATCTTTCCTTCGAAGTCAAATGCTACACACAAAGGAAGGAGAAAAAGAATGGTGTGTTATACTTTTGCGTTGAAAAAAAGAATCGAGTGCGTGACGAAGTACGTATTTCCCACGGTCGGTCGGCACGACAAATTAATTTATACAGTCTGCCAAGCACGTTCTCAAAATCTAATACTCAAATTTTGAAGTTTGTCGGCCGTCGTAGTACGGCAGAAAAACAAACACTGATTCTCCAATTTTGAATTCATAGGTAGTACAATTAAATAGGCTTCCTGTGCAATTTGTTTTTACTCTGGGTTGCATGCACAAGACTCAGGCATGCATGTTTAATGAGCTGGAATTGTTTTGTACGTGAACGCGCTCAAAACAACATGATTTCTCCCAGAATCAAAGCATAACTTGAACGGTTTACTTCAAATTATGCACGGGCTTCAGACCTAGTCATACTTCTAAGGGCTTGTGAACGATTCTCGCTGCAATCACCGCATGTCAAATTACAGTATTTGTTAGTTTTAGTCTTGAAAGAAATAATAAGACATCTGACTAAATCATTCAAGACCCCAAGTTCCGATTGCTCTGAGCCAATACAGTAGCCGAAACTGGCGACAGAAGCGTATTAAAAGAATACTTCGAGGGAAAATGATCAGCATACAGATTTTAATACATTCTTGAAGTGATCGAGTTACAAGATACGGGTAGAATATATTTGTCACGGTGATTGTTCGCTTTCCACTGACTAACCTTTGTTGTTTGTCCTTTCTGAATAAGGATCTGAGTTTAACACAAGACGGCGTCTGAAGCTCCCGATTTGCTTGATCTTCTTCGGCACGCTTCCGTTCATGATGCTGTCGGTTATCAAATGTTTGTCGTCTTTTCTCTAGACGTATTTATTTGGCGCTGTTCGATTGTTTCACGATTTCGCTTTGCCCGGCTAGTTCCCTTCTCTTTTGCAGACGAGCTTCGCGAGACCGTGCTGTGTCAAGTTTTCCAGTTTTCAAATTCATCTTCGTGAACGCAGTTACGTACAGTTGTTGCTTCGTTCAAACCTTTGTTTGACCTCGCTTTGACGCTAATCGATAATTATTATTACGTCATTGCCTTAGAGGTCGCCCCATGACAGACTGACTGACGAACATTAGATTTCGAGATGGCGACTGGCTTGGAGTCTCCACACAAAGCGAATTTGCTGCATTAGCGCCGTGATTATTACCCTCACTTCGCTTCGCTTCGCTCGGGGAAAAAAAGTAGTAAATTGTACAAATAACATGTACTGCATTTTATGTATCTATAAATTGGGAGGGCCCTCATGAAAAACACTAACTGACTGATCTCTTCTTAGTCGCAAGTCTGCTTCTCTCCAAGTTTTTATTTGGAGAGATAATGATACACTTCATTTGGTTTAAAAGAAAAGCTGGACCAAAGAATAGAAAGTGGAATTCTCTTATACTCTGATTCACCTTTGATTTTTCGTTCTTGATCCTGTGAGCTTCATCTATCACTAAGTACCTCCAGGCAAATTTCTTTAAGACAGATTTCTCTCTGATCACCATCTCATAAGAAGTGATGCATACATCCCACTCGCCAGGTAGCATGGTATCTCTAATGAATGCTGCCTGTGACAAGCAAAATTTTATCATCAGTACATGACCACATATTGCAACCTTCTGTGTATAAAACACCAAACACCTTGCATGTTGACAAGCAGATCATTCCATAGCAACCATTTTTATTTGACCGTTTCATATTATTATACAACTGTATATTTTACATACTCCAGTTCCTTTCCTATAATCTTTGTCAAAAGCGTTGAGACAATAATATAGACTAGCAGGAAATTATTTAAAAGAATCCAAGTTAGTGACTTATTTTGTGGTCACTTTTTTATACAGATTTTACAAAGTTGGTACTTGGTAGGGTGTCCACACGGGAATATTCTGTATCGATAAACTTTCTTTTTCTCCTTTTACTGTTTTTCCCCATCTTCTTATTTTTTATGTTTTGTTATTTATTTTTTGTTGGTTTTTACTTCTGTTCAGCTGATATAGATTCCCTCCTAAGCTAAATATTAGGTGATTGAGCCTTGTTTTCCAGATATTCCTGCATAAGGAGCCAACACTTAATGTGGGGGAGGGCAGAAGGGAAATGTCTGTGGGAAGACGACCCGTTTCTGTAGAAAGTTTCTGTTTCATCACAAGATATTGCACAAGTCCACCTACCCTCTGTTCCTGGGTACCTATGAGACACACAGCTCTGAGAGAGGGACACCATCTCTCAAACTCTGCCTTCCAGTTGAGGAGTGTAGACTTGGGAACTATGACGAGGTGAGGACCGGGGATATTTCTGAAGTGTTTCATGTAGCCAATGAGAGAAATTGTCTGAAGGGTTTTGCCGAGCCCCTTACAAATAAAAAAGAAGATAACCACACTTAGATCGATGACATGAGCACTGCTACAAAGTAAAATTATATTACTGAAAGTTTTACAATCCAATATACTGATTCATAAAGTATCTCACCATTTCATCAGCTAGGATCCCATTTATGCCATTCTCATAAAGTGATATCAACCAGTTCAGGCCTCGAATCTGGTAATCACGCATCTCTCCATTCTTGATATCTAAACGTACACAAGAAACACAACCAAATTAAATCGAGGATGTGCAAGAGTGAGCATGCATTAGTAATCTTGACACTGTACATACTGGTATACACAATATTAGTCAGAGGAAATAAAGTGTATGTAGTGATTTTCAACTTTAGGGCACAATAAAAGATGTTCCATGGGCACGGGGCCGAACATTCTAATGTAAAAGAAATTCAGCACAGAAACCCCTGGGTTGCTCTCCCTGCAGTTTCAACAGAAAAGCCATATGTACAAGGCTGTCCTGGCAAATTATGCAGGTACCATACATGCATTTCTTACTTCTGTACAGGCAGTAGAACCTATAAAATGTATCACATTTCCTTTCACCTAAAGCCATTGTTAGACTTTAGACTTACACTAGCTTGATGATTGCATCTGGCTGGCAATATATCAATATTATTGGATTTTTTTGACAACAGCCAAGAGAGAAGAGAATTGGTGCTCAAGCAAAGGCAATCATACTCCACAAAGGACTGATTTCAACTTTTTTCTTGGAAGAGAACTTCTGCTATACATGATTAGTAACAGGATATATAATGCATGCATTGACTTTCAACTTCAGGGTGCAATAAAACCTATGTCCACTAGCTCAGAGCTGGCTGTAGTTTCTGTGAAAGTGGTCTACTTTTGCATTCTGTGGTCCAAAAAATTATCCATACTCCATTATAGAGAGATCTCTTTTAAAGACCCCCCTCCACACTCACAAAAATTTGTACAACAACCCTCATCCTAGAAAAGTTCCAGCTTTTGGACCCCCACCCCTCAGAATTTCCTCATCAATTTCTGGAACTACTTCTCATGAAAGCTGTGGCCAGGAATCAGTGCAGACGTACAGTGAGGGTTGTCTTCAAAATGGATGACAGACTTCTGAGCATGTTTCTCTTGACTAATAAGTTCCTCATCTTCTTCCTGTTCCGTTCTCCGATGACGGTGGCTGCAAAGACAAATATTGTGCATTAGAGCGATACATTCTCAGTTTTCAACATTGACTATCATTCCACTTCGCCTTTCTATTACCGAATCTTTCCTATTGTGTTGGTACTAAGTCATGACAGTGGCTTATGCTTTTCCATGTGAGCAGAACCTCATTGGAAAAGAAAGCTACACACCATACATGCACTAGTAACCTTAACTTTCTTTGTCGAAATGTGTGAGTACCAAGCTTGTTGAAACCTCAGTGTTGTATCCAGAGCGCATCATTGCGTCCTGGGATGCACAAATCTCAATTTGGACACAAAGAACTCCAGCAAGTGCGTCCGTTTGGACGTACTCGGAAAATTAATTGACAAGCAACTCTTTTCGGAACGCGACCCGCTCATGGTGAAATTTGATAACCCAAAGAATTGAGTTCAGATTTGCATAAATATGTTTTGTGCGCATGGCGGATGTCAATAAAATATTTTTTAGCTGAAAACCTCCTCGAAAGAGAACAAAATGTGGCAGGAACATCAAAAATGTCCTATCGGCTTGTTATTTGTTTGGTACAAAAATAAGCAATGTGAATAATGATGCACCACGAATATTAATATTAACTATGAATATTAATTAGTTGGACCCCACAAAATCCTACTTGGACCCCTAAATTTTGGAAGAGGGGGTCCAAAGGACCCCCAGTTTTGAAATCCTGGATACAACACTGAAACCTTGTTTCAAATGCAGTATAGGCACAAAAACAATTTACCAAACTGCAGCAGTATACAGTAGTAGCGCTACTTACTTACGTCTTGATACAAGTTTGAAGGCTCATCCAAGTGTTTGGAAGAGCAGCTTGCACTTGCTTAACAAAAATAATTTTATTGTTTGTTAATTTGTTGAAGGAGATTTTTACTCACTCCCCACAGTCAGACAGCTTTCTGCTCCTTGATGGAAACTGAGGAGCTTTCATCTTGAGAGGACTGGTGGGGTGCTTCCGTCCACCAGTGGTATTCATAAAATGAGCAAAGATTTCTGTCTGTCGAAGGAGGTAGTTGAACCGGGTGGATCTGTCTTTTTCCTGTAAAAGATAAAGTATCATGATACTGTGAACATTTGGGCTTACTCAACTTCCAAAATGATTTGAAGTAAAGTTCTTCAGATTAACATTGATAATGTACACAGCTGTGTGTCATCAGGCAATGGGATCAGAGGTAGACCTGGCCTATCTATTCCATGTAACATGCTCAATAATAATGCATGGCCAGTTTTATCCATTTATCTGCCATCTTGCAAAATGTTACAAGCTGGACTGGTCAGGTTGGGTTTCTGACTGCTTTGTATGGAAGAACTTTTTTGAGGGTTTTGGATCTCAGGGTATTGGACCAAAATAGAGGGGGTTAATAATAATGAGGCAGTTGGAAAATAAATGAAATATCTCACCACTTTCTCTTCATAGTCAGCACTGGCCTCGACTTTCTGTGCTTTCTTGCTAATTTTGGCAACTTCCTCTTCATCTCCAGACTGCAAGAAATATTGTAGAACAATATGCTAAAAGTGCTATTCCCAGAAGAGATACTGTACATGTAAAATATTTCAATTTCATCAATCACACATTTTCTTATTATGGTTGGGAGAATTTGTCACCTGATGATTTCAAGTTCAGATTAATTCCAACAACCAATAGTAATAATAATAATAATAATAATAATAATAATAATAATAAATGATCATAATTATTAATGATCTATGAATACATGTAATTTATAACCATGTTCCATGGACACGGGGCTGAATATTCTAATGGTAAAAAAGATTCAGCACAGAAACCCCTGGGTCACTTTCCCTGCAGTTTCAACAGAAATGCCACATGAACAAGGCAGTCCTGGCAAATTATACAGGTACATGCACCATACATGCATTTCTTACTTTTGTACAGGCAGTAGAAAATATATACTGTATCACATTTCCTTTCAACTAAAGCCATTGTTAGACTTTAGACTTACTAGCTTGACGATTGCATTTAGCTGGCAGTATATCAATATTATTGGACTTTTTGACAACAGCCAAGAAGGAAGAGAGTCGATGTTCAAGCAAAGGCAATCATATTCACAAGTCCTCAAAGGACTGATTAAAATTTTGTCTTGGAAGACAAGTTCTATTATCACAGCCATGATTCAGAAGAGACAGTGCAAGAAAAAACTGTCATTTGCATTCTGACGCGTACGGTCATATAAAAATAATGCTGGAGATGTATTAGCTCCAGCAATCAATGAAAGAAATATTTCACTGTCTTGCAAATAAAATACGGACTACTGTATATCATCAAAAATAACAATGATTTCCATTTCTAATCAAAAAGTAAACCGAGTTAAACGAACACACAAACATATGGGACCGATTGAAATGGTATCGACAAGCTTTTCATACCATTACTGTGGCTGGCGCGCGATCTAAACTGATACATAATGTGTATAAAGTTTCAAAGTAAGCATCAAACGATAGGATTTACCACTTCTGGTGTGGTGCTTTCGCTGGGCGATGATTCGTCGTCCCCTTTAGGCATGATTCCCCTTCAAAATGAGAAGCACGTTGTCCTCTGCCGGATTGTATGAGAAATTTTGGCGGCGCGAACTATTGTGTGCTGCGCTCTCCGAAAAGCACTCTGGGACAACTTCGCACTCATTCTCCCAGCTCGCCCATACAATGCAAGAACCTGGGTCTAGCCCTCCAAACTCCTGGAGGCCTGGCGAATAGGTCCTCTTTATTTAGATTTTCTGGTCCCTTTTTTGGCTTTGCTCGTTGAACTCTTCATCCCCAGTCTCTCTTACCTCGTGGAACATGGCAGCCATGTCTCGACGACGCGCTGAAAACCTCACAAAAACTGCCTAGTATAAGCGACACAGTGGCTTTGAACTCGCCTTATAAGTACCTCTGGATAATGTTTCTTTGATTTGTTCGTCTGGTTGGTCCCACGCTCGTCATCCAAGTTTGTTTTGGTGGAAAGCAGGTCTTCTCTTCGAGTCGTCCATGAGTGAAAGTTTTCAGACAGTAACCAACGAGTTCTCTTCTTCTTTTACTAATAAACTCTTCCAGTGTGGTGGGCATTGTTAGTAGGACGGGATGCACATCCAGAGCGTCGAAGCACTCAAAACATGGCTGACATCTCGACTTGAACCGATGTAAGTGTTGCCATTGGATGTATCTCGTACGGCCGGGTTCTGTGTAATTTATTGTGGTCAAGTTCAAACTCATTGAAGTTCGACAACTTCAAAGAGAGCCAGTAATGGATTTTGGCTATGGTGGCTTGTATTTCACATGGCCTTAGGCTTGAACAAGAGCTTCTCATATATTGTTTTAGAATTGGTAGTATGGAGAAATACGTCTGGAGTTTTGAAGTTTTGGGTGAATCTCGAAGGTCATATCGTGAATACCGATTATTTACAATATGTGTAGTCATTGGTAGAGCCTAGACAGAAAAGACAAACCGATAAACATAAAAACAAACAACATTTTTTTGATAATCAAAAAGTGACAAGAGGAAGTAAGCCCACTTGTCAAAAATACAACTACTAATCTGATTATAACCTTGTGACTCCTGGGAGTGGGGTGCCGGGAAGCATTGATGCTTCCCTACATTCTCTCTCGTGCTCTCCACAAATTTCCCAGATCCTTTTACTCCTAGAACAATAGTGATAATACATTCTGAAAATATACTTCTGAGAATATACTTTGAAAATAGTAGTAGTTTCAGTCTGTCAGCATTTGTGTGGGTAAAATATCAAACACCGGATTGTCAGTACCCTTCTATATACTTTATTTTGTTTGTTTTGAAGCCATTTTTAGGTGTAGGAGTTTGAGGGTTGAAAATCTGACTATTGTGAAATTTGGATATATTTCAAAGGGTAGCATATTTATTACTTTATTCCTTTTTATAGATGTGATGCAGATCCAGCAGCATTGTCAAAATATGTTGTTGCTCTGGTAAAGAAGGACAAACCTGTTGAGGAGTTGAAAGCAATTTGTATTGACCAGTTGGAAGTGTTTCTATCAAGTGGTAAGGGCCTGCTTCAATTACTACCTAAAGGTTCAATATAAAACAAAATAATAAAAGCAATGTAATAATGAATAGTGGATAATTATTATCCATCTAATATTGTGGTAAACTAAACTATTACTGTGGGATGCATGTGTGTCTGTGTGATTTCATCTCTTCTTATTTTGAAGTGTTTGTGTGTTCTTCATCTGTAATGCTCTTACCCAGTCTCCTGCCACGTGAGTCGATATATTTAGCTGAAGGGAAACCTAAATTTCATCAACAATCAACATACTGTATGCATCAAAAAAGCTTTGCTAAATTTTTGAAAGTTGAGTTTCACACTGTTGATTGCAACACAGAACAATAAATGCAACTCTGTACATTTTACAACTACAGTGTGCTGATATGGAACAAAAGCTACTGACAGTAGCTCTTCCACAGAACACTGGCATTCCATTATTTATTTTTATTGTTGGCCTAAAGTTTATAATTCTTTATTGTTAGATATTTACTGGTGATCATGAGTTTGTAATTTTTTTGTTCAACAGAAACCTTGGAGTTTGTGAATGTGTTGTTTGAGGCCCTCTCCAACAACTCCTACTTACCGACTCAAATAGTTGAGACACCAGCTGCGACAGTGCATCAGGAAAAACCAAGGAACCTGTCTGTGTCTGAAGATCCTCTTGTGTCAAAGGTGCTCGCAGAGGTAAATTATTACCGTATCTTTTATGAAACATAGAGGTCAGACACCCCAAAATTCAACTGGACAAAGAGTGTGAGTAGTGTTAGAATAATGTTGATAGTTTAGCCCTTTTGCTGCCAAAGGCGACTATAGTCGCCCAAACAAAGACTTCTTGAAAAACCAATCAAATGCTTCGTTTGAATCAGCCAATCATCCAACGTCTTAGTTTGAGTAAACCATGAGGTGTTGTGAAATCATTTGGCGACTGTTTGGTTCACTGTTTGGTGATTTCAAGTCAGAAACTTGAATTGACATCATTATTATTTATTTGTAGCCATCCGTCCCTGATGACGATGACCGAGATTTCAAACGAACACGAAAAACAACCGATACAAATGTTGTGAATGATGTAGAGATCCCAGCAGTATCCAGTGGTGGAGACAGGCATCGTAAAAGAAGAGCAGATTCAGATGAGAACAGGGGTGAACCATCCAAGTTAGCAAGAGATGAATCTGGCCAGGCAAGGAGCGGCTCTGCATCAGAACTTGAAGAACAAGGAGGTAGAAATCGAAGTGATTCTAGCATGCAAGAAGGTGCTGTATATCCCATCCTGACTTCATCTAGAGACAGAAATAGCAGACATCAAGATGGAAGAGATTTTAATTCCCATGGACAGAATTTATTTGAAGACCCACGAGCAAGGCGAAGAAGTCCCCCATGGGACCGTCGGGGAAGGGGCAGGACATTTCGGGGTCGAGGCCGCTATCGGGATTCTGTGCCCCCAAGACATGGTGACAGAATTCGAGACAGAGTTGGCAGGACAAGGAGAGAAAGATGTAGAGATTATGACGGTATGAGTCAAGAAAAAAGTTGCAATATCATAGCTAAGTACACTGTATTTTTATAGCAAATAATCAGGTTACTTGTGACTTTACTTCACTGTCAGTGAAAATTGACTGTTTTTCTATATACAACAGAAGCAGCCTGGGTAACTGTGGTATAACTGTTTTACAGTCTGTAGTAATCTAGATTTTAGCAAGAGACAATAATAATTATTTATGTTTGATCCTGTTGATCCTCATGGCACTCTATTCCAGTTCACAATTTTGTACTAATTTTACTTAGAAAGCTATCCATGTTGCTTTTCAGAAAAAGGATTTTGCATGCGGGGCGAACTTTGTGTTTTTGACCATGGTAACGATCCTGTGATTGTCCAGGATATGGCAGTTTTGGGTTTTCCTGGCAATCCCACTCCTCCTCCTTTTGCACCTGATCGACCACCTGGCCCCACCCCCCCTGGGACTGTGGTGCCTGTACCAGCTGGTTTCCCCATTCCATCAACCTCACAACCTCCACCCCCTGGAACAGCAGGACCTAAAGGGGATTCACAAGGCGAAAAAAACCAGGACAATTCTGGACCTCCAAATATCCCAGGAAGCGGGGTAAACACAAGACCCACAGGAGTGCCTGTGAACACAGGAGGGCCTCGGATGCCGATGCCACCCATCCCTCCCCCAGGTGCACCACAAGGTCACCTCATGCCACCTGTTGGTGCAATTCATCAACCCCGCCCTCCGTTTGTCAACCGGTTTGAAGGTGCGTGACTGTGCCTTAGATAGCAAGACACAATACAAATTCTCAGATTTAAAAAGTACATTATTCAAGTTGGAAGTACAGTCAAACCTTGCTATTTTGAACTCGGTTAATTCGAAGTCCCTGCTATTTCGAAGTCAAGCCGAATCCCCTTGGATTTATTTTTTCAGTCATTTACTATCGGCTATTTCAAAACCCCGCTATTTTTTTTTTTTTTTTTTTTTTTTTCATGTCCTGTGTGACTTCAAAATAGCGAGGTTCGACTGCATAAATGCTTGAGGCAGATTTATAGCTGTACAGTATGTACTGGTAGTTTTTATCTTAGCATAATCAAATACCCGTATAATGCTTCTTCATACAGTAAATCATTTTGTATTTGACTAGACTCCTACAACCCAGAGCAGCCTCAGTTTGATAGACAGCCAGTCTGGATGCGCCTTGGAAATCCACGCCCTCCAGCCCCTCCGATGGGCTACAATCCCGCAATGTTGAGACCAAGAGAACTTCTCCCTGTCAATCAGGCAGGAATGCGACCACCACTACCACCTCCCCAACTTATTGTTCAAGGTACTGGTATTGTGCACTTTAATTATTTTTTCAAGATGTTTAGGCTGTTGGAATTATATTTCAAAGATTATAGTAGGAACACTGGAACACACTCATGTTTCAGTGCTCAACATTAACGGTTGCCCGCTATGCCCGGGGCAACCAAAGATTTTGGTCGGGCAGGTAAATTCAGGGCCGGGCAACCAGAAATTATGAAACATTCTATTGCTTGAAGTCAATCTACAGTTTGAAGGCAATCAACCTAAAACCTTAATGTCGAGCACTGTGTTCGCTATCTCTTATTTGTTGATAGTGATTACAGTAAGCGGTAATAGGTCATATGCTTTTAATTTTCCTGAAGGCATTCATGGTTTTATTTTCTTGGATCCAAGAACTCCTAGGATGTGTATGCATCCTTGTGAAATAATTCTCTGTGATCAAAAGCCAGGTTTTCATGGCATTGAGTGTGTCTCACTGACATTGTAGTTACACAATTCACTATACTAGTGACATGGAGTGAGAGTATCCTATCATCTGCACTGGTTTTAAAGGATACCTGACACTACACAATAAAAAGTATGCCAAGATAATCTGAAGACTTCTAAGAAACTTGTTGTTTTTTTCCCGACAGTTCCAGGAAAACCAAATCAAGCAAACATGCCTGGAGTGGCAGAGAGGGTCGTCATTCCTCCAGTGAATGAGCAGCCAGTTGTGGAAGCAATTCCGGCTCCGGCAAACAACTCTCAGGACTCAAATAGAAGACTGTGGCAGCAACGAAGAAGTGACACAATCGAACTGAAAAAATTGCCAAGAGAATTCAACAATATCTCTAAACTAAATGAATATTTCCAACGATTTGGAAGTATTATTAATATCCAGGTGCGGCTTAAATTCATTGCATTTGTAGACTTACAGTACTGTAGTCGGTGCAAAGCCTAATCAAGAAAAAAGGGGCTTCTTTTAACCCTTTCACTCCCAAACTCAAAATACAGATTCTCCCAACCTTTTAAGAAAAAACTGTATGAGTGATGTAGCAAGAATTGATATTTCAATCAGCTTTCATCTGAGCAAGTTATCAAAGCCAAGTTATTCTTTCTGTATGATGTATTTCTGGTCAGAAACTGAAGGAGAAAGTTGAACTAGGTCACTCTTGGACCATTTCACTCCTGAATCATCAACTTTGATCAGCATCAATAAGGATACGGTAAGTATATCATGCAAATGGTAGAACCAGACATTTGATAGCTTGCTCAGCTGAAAGCTGATTGAATGTACATATAACTGGTATACTGGCACTCATTATAGCACTCTTAACATTTTTGTTTTGAGTCATTTGGAGAATTTGTATATGGGCTCAGGAGTGAAAGGGTTAAGTGCAGTTCCTCCAACTTGTGGCTAGGACTGTGATGGTTACTGTGTAGTATTATTCTTGCATGTATACATTGTAAGTTCGTATTCATGCCAAAACCTTAGCCATTATCCTCTCTTTTCATTAAGAAAATAATCATCTCACTTTCACTTAATTGCATTATGTTCCAATAGAAGTGTTATTCTTTGCTTACCTTTATCCTGCTCATGTTTCTTGTTGCCTTGACTCTGGCTCTAAATCTTGCACTTCTTTCTGCAGGTGTCAGCTTTTAATAATCCTGAAGCAGCTCTGGTCCAGTTCTCTAGTCATGAGGAAGCCAAGGCTGCTTACCACTGCCCTGATGCTGTGCTAGGGAACAGATTTATCCGTGTGTTCTGGTACCAGCCTGACAGAGACAGATCAATGGACTCAAAGGTAAACTGAATGTACCAGAATGGTACCAGAGTTATAAATTGCATTATTTTGCATGCTTAGAATATTATTTTATTGGTTTTAGTTTATGCTTAAACCTAAACAGAGGTGCCTAAAATGAAGGTTATCATGTTTCGTAGGGGGGACCACCCAAGAAACCAGGGTTCAACCATTCAAAAACAGCAACTGGCAAGGAAGAAAACAGTGACAAGGTAATTCTGTCAGTGAGAAGTATTCACCATCACTAAACATGAAATAGCCAGTCACTGACTGCAGTGTATTAATAGTTTGCTTCAGAGAACAACAAAAACAAAATGCCTTTAAAGCTAACTGGGTGAAGACAGACATGTTTTATAAGATAATGTTGACATTTCTGTTGCACTATTTCATTTCATGCTATTGTTAGCACTAACAAGGCCAATTTTGTTTCAGCCTGCAGCTGAGGTTAAGACAAAGCCAACCATGTTCCAGAGTGGCAAAACGACATTTGTCAAGGGAGGAAACAGTGTGACTTCAAGTCCTGCAGCCACAAGCTCCACAGCAACCCCTACAACAGTATCTACAAAAACTGTTGCAACTCCAAAACATGTTCTGCGTAATACAGTAAGCTTCAAATTGTCTTTTAGATAATCCTATGTGGCTCTGAGGAGGGATATGTTCATCTTCAGTTGTACATATACACCTAGTGGACTGTAGCCTTTACCACATCTGGACCCAGTTGTTCAAAGCACGATTAGGCTAATCCTCAATTAGTTCAAAATTTTAAGCCTGAAAATAAGAAGGTTTTGCTTAATACAAAATGACTTCCTTGCTATGTTTTGAGCTGGAACAAATAATCATTTCGTCTCCAATCAAAACTCAGCAGTTTTTTGGCCAAAAAGACAAGAGAAAGAATTTTCTGGTTAATCCTTGGTTGGTTTAATTTGGCTTTGAAGAACTAAGCCCAGAACTACAGTGAACACCAGTATAGTCCTATCCTAGTTAGTTGACAACCACCCCAAGCCTTAGAGGAATTAAAACCTGGGCCCGGTTGTTTGAAGAGTGTATAGCACTATTCGCCGGAAAGTCGCTATCCAGTGGATAGAATTAACCATTAAGCTTAATTCAGTCGAGAGGGTAAGGATTTATCCTGTGGATAGCGCTATCCACTCTTTGAACAACCGGGCCCTGGTGTTTATTTTTGCATAGGAAATGATGAAGAAGAAGCTAGAAATCCAAAAGCAAAAGCAAGAGCTGCTGAAGAAACAAATTGATCAACAGAAGGTGAGTTGGCTTTGGATACAAACTAACTTGATTGCTGTAGACTGACATGCCAAAAGAAATATTATTGTGTGATTGCTTTGGCTTTGCATTTACAATAATTATTGTATTGAACCATTGAGAAGTTTTCTAACACCTTCAGCCAATACTGGCAGCAAATGCAGTAATAATATTTATTTTATTGTAATTTGTTGCAGTTGTTAATCTCAAAACTTGAGAAAAAAAACTTGAGCACTGTGGAGAAAGATCTCATCATGAAGGTAAGTAGTGTTTAAATATTCACCTTTTTTTCCATCAGCACTTTTGAACAATTTTTTATGATTTTCATTTTTTATTTTTTATAGTGGGACAACAGTTTCAACATTAAATAATTTATAAGAACATGAAGATTAGTAATATTCTTGAAAGTTTATGATTTACTGTGTTTGTTCCATTTTGCAGACAATTAAGAGCTTGAGCTCAAACATTGAATCCCTCAAGCAAGAAGTCGAATTGGCAGCCATGGCAGCAAAATCCAAAGAAAGCCCAACCCAGGCTCGACAGATTGTGAGTATGAAAATGCTGACTGGACAACTGTTAAAAGTAACCATGTGATTGCTTTGGTTTTTCCTTTGGCTATGCTTTTGGTTTTGAGTATAGGAGCATTCAATGTACCTGGGATTTGTTTCACAAATTAATGTGATAAAAATGGGAGCCTTAGTTTAGCTAAGTTTTTTTTTTTTTTTTAATTTTATTCTGAAGGCCCAGAAAGCAATACTTGACCAGGAACTAATGCTGATGACACACCAACATAGTGGAGAGGACACATCAGAGCTGAGAAAGAAAGTTGAGGAACTCAAACAAGAGGTGAGGCTTGGGAACATTTTGTACCTGCAGTAAGATGACCCACAGTAGAAGTCTGAACTGCAAACTCAGACTGGAATGCTAGCCCCTGTGAGAATGAGTTTTAAATCTGTGATGGCGTAGAGATCAAACCTATAATGTTATGGAAATCTAGCACTAAAGGGAACTACAATCCTGGTCAAAAGTATGCAGGACACTCTGAAAAAATACTATTATTCGCCATCCCTCTCTGTGCAACATCAAAAGCGGCTCCTTTTCTGAAACTTAACCCTCTCCCCCTTCCCCCATACAATGTTATGTAAAGGGAGTGGACTTTAAGCACAGTGATCCAACATTGTGTGGGGGCAGGGGGGCGGGAAGGGTCAAAGTGTCATAATTTTCAGATAAAAGGCTAAGTGTCCCAATACTTTTGACCAGGATTGTAGATTGTGACTGTGTAAGCATAGAAAAAGGCATGTAAAATGTATTTAACTTATCTGTATAAGCTAAGTGTTTTCAACTGATGTTTTATGCATCAGCACTCCATCAGAGCAAAGTAAAGTAATGCCAGCTTAAACCAATATTTTACAGCTTGCTAATAACTGCTTAAATACTGTATGGTACAGTGCTCGACATTAACGGTTGCCTGCTATGCCCGGGGCAACCAAAAATTTTGGTTGGGCGGGTAAGTTCAGGGCCGGGCAACCAGAGTTTATGAAACGTTCTATTGCTTGAAGTCAATCTACAGTTTGAAGGGCAACCAACCTAAAACCTTAATGTCGAGCACTGTGTTTGTAAGTTGTTTAATCTGCAGTTAGTAGCTCTGGCCATGACTGCATCAGGCTGATACAAACCAAACCAATGGTATGTAAAACCATAGATCACATTGATGGTGAACCAGAATCTAGTACTGTAGAAGATAATGTTCATAAGTGCACTTCTTTTGCCCATAAAGGCCAAATCTCTTGGACTCCTGGACCCACCTGGCAGAGGTAGAGGGGTGACAAGGGGGCGTGGCAGAGGAAGAGGCGGAGGAATTGGCAGACCCCATCCCAGAGTATGGACTCGAGAAAGTGCTGTTGTGGACAATCGGACCAAACAGGTGGTTGTGACTGAGGTGTCTGCAGAGGAGAAGGAAGATGTGATGGAGCATTTCAGAGTAAGTGTGCACTTTTTCAAGGATCTGATCACAGTGGAGTGAGTTATGACTAATTACTGCCAAACAGCATATAATACAACTGTCTTGGTGACATATGCATTTGGCTATGATATGGCTAGGTATCATGTTTTGCTCACTGAAACAAAAAAACGTACCCAAGCCATGACTCCCCAGCTTAGATTGCTCAGAAAGGTTTCTTCTGAGCAAATCAGGAAGATCTACTTGCCTATAAACAGGAAGTCTGATAGTCCCAGGCTTGCACACATGGCTGATGTTACATCCTGATCGTGTCATGACATCATCTTCACTTTGGTTTTACTTTGACCTGTGTGGTGGGGAAAGAAGACAGTGCAATCAAGTTCTGCAATTTTTGACTGAACATTCTTGGATTTCTTTCCAGGAGTTTGGTATTGTTGATCGTGTGGAAAATGGCAAGGAGAGTACATCCTTCATCCTGACTTTTCGAACAAGGAAGGAAGCAGAAATTGTAAGTGACCTATTCAAGTCCATTTGCTTAGCCACACTGTAACTAGTTTGATTCTATATTTGATTTGGTTTTATAAATTTTACAGATTAGCCATCATCCATGATATTTGGGGTTGTTGTTGTTGTTGTTGTTGTTGAAACTGAATTGAACTTTTTTCATTTAATAAATAGAGATTACTTCATGGAAAGTGCGCGCGTACGGTTTTTATTCACGAGTTGTGAAGTATCATAAAACGAACGAGCGAGGCTTTGCAAGCGAGTGAGTTTTATGATACGAAACAACGAGTGAATAAAAACTGTACAAAGCACTTTCCATGATGTTTTCTGTTTATTATATACATACTGAGACATTTATGATGGGACCGGGAAACCCTTTAAAAGTAGTGAAAAATCGTCGTTCGCAGCTTGTGATTGGACGAACGATTTTTTTCATGTGTGAAAAGCGTCGTTCGCGGCCTCTCATTGGCTAGAACTCATTTGCGTACGAAATTTTATGATATGGCTTTTTCGTGAGTATGTCTCAGTATGTATATAATAAAATCCTATTTTAGTTGAACCCTTGTGTTATAGTAATGTTGAGTAGTACAACTTACAATAGATTAGTGGATACAATCAGCTTCTTACACATGTTTTGACTGATAACCTGCAGGCCTTCTTCAAGGGACGGAAGCTGAAAGGCAAAGATCTGAAAGTTGCATGGTATCTACCACCAGCATCACCAACTGCTGTTGTTACTTCCCCAACCTCGGTCACTGTAGCAGATGCTGCAGCAGCCAAAATAGAAGATGACCTGGGCCTTGATTTTGATGCTGAACTGGTTAGTGATTTATGTGGATTTTCTGAAGTTAGTGTAGACTTTCTTTTATCAAACCAAATGCATTGTGTGACTACTGATCATTAGTGTTCAAGCTACCCTCCCCCCCCCTCCCCCCCAAAAAAAGGATTGGATAATTTGCATGACATTAATATTGATAAAATCATTGCTATTTTAAAATGAAACAGCAAAAAAAAAAAAAAAAAAAAAAAAAGAGAGAGAGAGAACGACGACAATAGCACCTCTGCTGGTGAGTATTGGTATGCACTGTGAGTCGATTTTGTCATACACAAGTATATTTTCCGCACAAAATCCATCACGTGACTGAAGATTTATAACCTAAGGTATTTTCTGAGTACCAGAAAATATAGAAAGAGCATGAAAAATATGTAAGAATGCCAAATTTGAGACTCATAGCATTATTTTATAGGTCGAATTTGGCAGGATTTTGAACTTTGAAAATTTGTATGGGAAACTGCAACTTTCATTGTAGAACCAAAAACATCTGACATAGTTTTATGCCTTGCTCAGGGAAAGCAAGGAGATGAAGATGAAGCTCTATTGTTGGGAGAAGACTTTGATGAAGAAGAGGAAGATGAAGATGAGAGATCTTGGAAAAGATTATTTTAATTCCACTCACCGTTATGAACATTTATTGTGTACAGTTCCTCAATTTAATTTTGTGATTTGTCAAAACTTCAGCATAAAAACAATACTGAACATAATGTGCTGATGAAACAGAGCAATTTTAGAATGTCCTTGCTTTGTCATAATCAACAGTGTTCAAGGTACTTAGTGGTAAATATTATTCTGTGAGCAGCATCCTTCAATCTTCTCAACTAGAAATGTGGGAATGAGAGGGCTCTGCAAATGACCTCAAATTTATTTGTACGAGTATGAGTATGAGCCACTTTTCATCAAACCAGTTTGTTCTCTTGGTAAACTGGTCATACAAGTTAGGCCTGTCACACATGTGCAGTTTGACTGTTTTTGTGCCCACTGTCATTGAAAATGAGGCTTTGACAGGCTTTTGATAGTGCATGGGGCATGCACATGCCCAACAAAAAAGTGGAGGTTGTTTACAGAACCACCTTCAAGGTTCTGCTTGCAAGATACAAAAACAATCATGTTCACCAGTCCCAATTGAAATGTTTGTCATTACAAGCTTGTCTGGCCAAGTAGTTGTCAAAGCACATAAGTTGTTCATTTGTAAAGACGTTCCTTGATAGCTCCACCATTTGTTTTATTAATATCATCCAAAATGCCACAGTTGACATTTGCACACAGTGTTTTATAACTACATTTATTTTCTAGTATTTTATTGTAGACAGACTGCATTGCATTGTTTGAGACCTGTGTAAAGATCAGTGGCAAAGACAAAAAAGAGTCCACATGAAGAAAAAATGCAAAGTAAAGAATGAACAGGGTGAAAAGATAAAGGAAAAAACACTTCTCATCTTGAGAAAATAATTTAAAAAAAGGAGACTGAAAAAAATTTGAGAAAAAAAACGTTACCCTGTTGAAAAAAAAAAAGTAAAAAAAAAAAAAAAAAAAAATTATGCAAAAGCCAATGACCTATTACACTTCATGCTGGTATTACTGAAGCTGGTCTGGTCAGCCCTGCCGGTGCAGTCGATGGCAGCAGTTCCTGTGTTGATCATGATGAAGAAAAGTGGCGACCCAGGAAAGAACCCCAGACACTTCCTTTGATGAAATACAACTCTCGTGATCAAACAGTGCAGGACATGAGAAAATGGCTATAGTTCAGGTAAGACAGCATGTAAATATCAATTTGTTGGCTTCCCTTTGTTTTGTGTTATTTTATGATTAGTTATATCACCCAGCTCTACCTGTTGTTGTTTTTGTTTTGTTTTTGTTTTTTGTGTTTGTTTGTTTGTTTGTTTTTGCAGCTGTTTGCCAAATACAAAATAATAACTCAGTGGAATTTATCTGTACTTATTGTGGCTCTTCACATACAGTGATCACTGCAGATCTTATGTTGCATGATTAATACCTCATGTACACTTTGTGGGTTTCTGTATGATATACCTAAGAGATGCCAAATCTTTGAATAGCAATAACAGTGATTGGCATGCAATTTTGATGATGTATTCTCAATCTGCTGGACCCAGTTTTACAGAACCATCTCAACCAAGCTTTTGTTTATCCCCATATGATTGGAGACCAAAAGATGTTTGTCCCCCAGCCTATAGTTGACACCTGCTGGTTGAGAATTTTTGTTCTGATCAACTTTGGAATTATGGTTTAGCATTGTCTAATCAGCCTGCGAAACGCCTCGACAAGCAACCCTGATTTGAGGCACATTTTCACTGAAGTGGAAATAATCACCAAGATCAACTGAAGGTTTTTAACGTTATTTTTATTAAACTTCACTTTTGACACTGGTTCTGTTCCAGTAAGATATAAATTCTTAACTCATCGGGAAAGCCATAGTCCAAGCATACAAAATGCTTTTTGATGTTGTGTACAACTAACAGGAAAAAGGAAAAAAACAGTTTTAACTTACTCTTGTTCAACAGAACATACAAAATGTAAAGGTAAGAAGGTTACTTGGCTAAAACAAAGTAATGGTAGTAACATGCAGGTCTTGGTTCCAGGCGTTGTGACAGGCTCCCTGTAAATCATCACTTGATGAGGAAACTAGAAAAAAAAAAAAAGACTGCAGTATTAACAAGATGTTTACTGGAAGTTGTCCAGTTGCAAAGTGATGACGACTGGAAGAAGCCACCTAGTCCCCCAGAATGCAAAAGAATGATAATAATACTGATTTGTACCAACTCTGCACTGTGAATGCTCAGGCACCAAATTTTATACAGGTGGCAGCTCATTACTAAATTTTTTTCTTTATATTTTTTGTTTACACATACACAACAAGATGACAAGACTTGCCTCAGGTTTTTACAGTAAGAGCAAAGTTTCTCGATGGAATCCTGTCTGCTTGTGTAGTCAGGGAGGGGAGGGGGAATTTTTATATTATATTATATTATTATGTACTTGTACATAAACAAAGTTTGGTTAGGTTTATAAATCAGATACCACCATTCTTAATGAGATTATCATTGTCAGGTATTAATGGTATTAAAGCATACTTTCACTGTCCACAGAAGGTATATATTACACCATTTGTCTTACCTGTATGGGTAGCCATGATACTTTGAGCGAAAAACAGACAACAACAAACTGAAGAACAACACCACGAGAGCTAAACCAGCCATCACAAAAACTGAAAGGACATGAGAAGTAAATAAGAGAGTGGGGTGTCACAGCACAGGTTAGTATCATAATAATAATAATAGGGACTTTAAGATACAGGACATGAGAGGACGATGGCAACATCCGTGAAACAATAAAACTAATCACAGAAGACAAAAGAAGCACATGAATATCTGAAATTGACATGTTCTCGGGGTCGCCATGCTGTCGCATGCGACTTCAAATGCTTCTTTTTTTACGTCATAGTCAGGATGTAGACGACAGTTCGATAAAATCACGACAGTCATTCTTCTTAGTAGGAAACAATAAAATCGATAGAACCTCAGCAAAAACGGAACAAATTGAGCAACCTAAGAATATGCAAAGTTACAATAACATAGGGAAAACAGAGACTCTATTGTTTGGTTCCTCACATTGCCGTCACCGTCCTAGGTTTCTTAAACTCCCTAATAAACTTGTAAGCAACTACCTGGGTTCACTTATGGGAGTAGTCACTCATAAGAGCTTTTAATATTACAGAGTTTGAGTGACAGCTTACGAGAGCGGTCACAAGGAAAGCTTTGACTGTTAATTAATTTAATTTGTTAGTTGTTAATTCTAGACATTCAATATATTACCTCTCCTTTTGCCAATTTCCTTGGTTTCAGGGGCTTTTTCATTAAGCAGTATCATGCCCACCACATAAGCAGCATCTGAAGACACAAGTCAAGGAACAGCAATGATTTATCTTGAGATTGTACAACAGTTTTTCACCATCTATCACCAGACTATCAACTTTTTTATGCCCAATCATGCAACACAAACCATACAAAATATTATTATCTAGACCAAAATGGTTACACTGAAACTGTTACTCATGCCCTTCCCACATGACTGCTTATACAGACTGGAGAAATTCTTTTCATTGGCAGTTGACATTTCAGACCATAGTAAAGGATACTAAGCAAAATGACGATGTGAGTTTCAGCCACAAACTGTGCCTGGCTGCTGCCGTGGATGTAGCTCTGATGGAGACGAAAAAGAAAGCAAACAATCAGAAGAACTATCATGATAGCAAATAGTTACAGTATACCAACAAATGGTGATCCTTCATGGCAACTCTAGTACTAGTAATATCAGAGTACCTTCTTATCAGAGTTTTTTTCAGGTCCACTTACCACCTGGCCTGTCTGTGGATTCCTGTGGGCGTAAGGGGGACCACGAATGTGATTCCACATTTGACCTGACGTCATAGCAAATACAATACACTGCAGAAAAAAAAAAGAATGTCACATACAAATGGGGGGAAATGTGCTTTTTATAACTACGTGTAAGCAAGACCTGGGTAGACCAGGTCTTGCTTACAGCTTAAAGTTTTGAATAATCCGGTAAAATCACCTTCAATATTGGCAGTGTCAAATCTGAGTGTTTACAGGGATGTAGCTAATAAAAAAGCACACCAGTTACCAGCTACCAGCAGAAGGTGCTCTGCTCATATGCCCTTTATCGGCCAATCACCAGCCAGATTTCGATCAGCAATGTGGTGTTTCTCAGCCGGCCCTTAGCAACATCCCTGTGTTAGGCTTTACTGCCTTGGTATTAGTGAGCATGCATGCATGCCTGTTTTTGCTCTTTGTGCACTTTCACATACCAGTGCTCCTATAGCCCAGTATGTTTTGTTGTACAGGAACTCCAGATTCTTTCGGCGAATGTAGAGCAGTCCTCCAATGAGAAAGACTAGAAGTCCCAATGCTATTGCTCCCACATAATTCGGGGGCCGAAAAATTCTGATCTGTTAGGTACAAAACAGGTGTTAGTTGGCTTCACCACCAATCACCACAAAAGTATACACTGTACTGTAGGTGTACACAAAAATTAATTTTTGTAACTCACATGAATGTCTGTTCTCTCTGCCACCCACTTCCCTAGCTGTTCAGCTGAAAAGCCCATCCTGTGTGATATTTTAGAAAAAGGAGCTGCATCAACAGAGAGCATCTCAATCAAAATCAGTCATAACGCATTCACAGGCATTGGGAAATCATAGAAAAGGCTGAGCCTACCTTTGTATGTCATATGTGTCGGCCCTCTTGGATTTTCCTTTTGGTGGAATGTGCATAAACATGGGGGCAGTGTTCAGTCGCAGCTGCAATAAACACATGACCAATAAGCCTTTCACAAATATTGGATATTCAGTGTTGTATCCAGGATTTCAAAACTGGGGGTCCTTTGGACCCCCTCTTCCAAAATTTAGGGGTCCAAGTAGGATTTTGTGGGGTCCAACTAATTAATATTCATTTTTAATATTAATATTCGTAGCGCGTCATTATTCACATTGTTTATTTTTGTACCAAACAAATAACAAGCCGATAGGACATTTTTTATGTTCCTGCCACATTTTGTTCTCTTTTGAGGAGGTTTTCGGCTAAAAGTATTTTATTGACGTCCGCCATACGCACAAAACATATTTATGCAAATCTGAACTCAATTCTTTGGGTTATCAAATTTCACCACGCTACGCGAAAAATTGACAGCTTGATTTTCAGTCGATGTGCAAGACTACAGGTCTCCGTCTCTGTCTCCGCTTACTTCACTAGTGAAAATCGGCCTTAAGTGGTCAAGGATCAGCGTCGGCTTTCCGCTTAGCGGGTCGCGTTCCGAAAAGAGTCGCTTGTCAATTAATTTTTCGAGTGCGTCCAAGCGGACGCACTTGCTGGAATTTTTTGCGTCCAAATTGAGATTTGTGCGTCCCAGGACGCAATGACGCGCTCTGGATACAACACTGGATATTAACATTCCTTTGCTCTTCCTCAAGGGAGGCAGCATGGCCGAGTGGTTAGAGCGCTGGACCTGACCACTAACTGAATTTGCAACACGGTAGCCCCAGGTTCAAGTCCTCTGCCACATTCTGTAAATAGCCAACTGGTTAGCCACTGACCAGCTAGGATTCTTAACAAATTTACGTTGAAAATGTGGCCCCACCAGCTCTGCTGAATTACTTACCATGTATATATAAAGATACTTTACTTTACTTTACTCTTTTTTTTTTACTCTGTTCAATGCTTTAAGTTTATTGATGCCCAGTTCTTTGACGCAATTCAGAATATTAACTGCACTTACTGCACTGAAAACATCAGGCCCCTCATCGAAGTCCACCATTACAAAGAACAGCTTGTTGGAATAATGCTGAGAATATCTCCAAGAGTTTGCCAGTATTGTGAATTCATTATTAGCTTCCCTGCAACAGCACAGGGAAAAATGAGTTTGCAGTCATAAAAAGGCCAATAATAAGATTATGCCATGATTCTGTACTAGGCAGCTACAAAACATTTCCCTTCAATTTTCGAACACTTACCTACAAATCGTGCACTGCCTGTTTGGAGCAAGAGCAGTGAGCATCAAAATAACTGAATAATTTCTGGGGGTTGAGCGTAGGTAGTTCCTGTACTTGTCTCCATTCATCCGAATGACTGCTTTTCTGGCATTCCAGTCCACCATTTGTTTCACTCTGGACTCCAGCAATGCCTAATGACCAGAATTACAAGTAAAGATAAAGCATGGTTCAAATATTTACAGTGGTCCAGTTGTCCCAGACAAGTAATAAATGTGCTAGGGTAACCAAATGGTGTGCAGTGGTTGTCCCTTGGGCAACCACTGGCTTTGAGATCAGTTATACACTAATTGTATGAGGATGTTACTTTTCAACACAGTGAAAGGGTGTGGGGCACCCAAAGATTGGATGGGGGCAACCAGAACATGACATGTGGCTGAGGCTCAAGAGTTAATTTCCAACCATGTACAGACTTTCTGAAATTCTGTCAATGCCCTGGAAATGAAGATTTGTTAATGTCTTTGGTATAATATATATCTGCATGGACCAATTTAAGATGCCTTTGACATTTATATTGAATCTACGATAGGGCTATTTTATACAAGAATAGAAGATCTTAATTTCCAGCAGAGAAAGGAAGTTTATCTTGTTCAGCCCTCCACATTACTGCAATGATGTCAGGTGAAAGGGATCTGTTGCATATCTGGGGGTCAGGAATGATCCATTTCCTATAGAACAATGTGGTTGATTGCTTATTGTGCTCACAGGAACTACAAAGTGTTATATTACAATACACCTGATTGTAATTAGACTCAAGAATCCAACAACAACAACAAAAAAACAGCCAGAGTCAAATCCAGATAAAGTCAAATCAGCCGGCCGGTGTGTGGTGACAATAATAAATTGTCAAATAACATATTAATTGTTAATTTGAGAGCCGTGACAATAACTAACAGCGTTTCACAGACATAAATTGAACTGAAACCAAAAGAATCCAAGCGACCGCCTAAAACGAAACACCCAAAGCCGCATCAAAGAATACAAATAAATGTATTCAGTGGAACTGTGCCATATGGCAACAAACAGCCGCCAGACGAACCAGGCAAAAAGTAAAAGAAAATCTCCAAGGAGAAGAAAGTGGAAATGTCGCATCCATTTCATCCTCCTTACCTCTTTTGTGACTTTCTTCTTGCCATAACTGACAGAGAGTAAGACGAAAAGACAAAAAATTGAAAGCAACCAACCACGAACCGCCATGTTCCTTCTGCAGTTCTCGGCGAATGCGTCATGTACAGTTTCATGGAGTGCACAGCAAAGCAAAGCTGGCATCCGCGCGATCTGCGCATGTCAGTTGGATCCAAAAAAGTGTCAACCTCGTTCCCAGGGCCATCCGTGGCAGAAGCTGCTTTTGCCGCGGATGGCCCTGGGAACGAGGTTGAAAAAGTGTCATTTTCTCAATTTTAAATTTCACTTTCAAATAACATATTTGTCACAACTACACAATGTAGCTAAACAACTTCATTTTTCAAGCTCGTTCACCTCAAGTAGTTCCCGCGTCAATGTGCCCACGCTACATTGGCCAGCGTTAACCTCGTGCCCCTTGTCGTCAGTTCCTTGTTGACATGAGCACTCCTCCCTGCCCTCCCCCGCGGTGCTGAACAAGTTTAGAGAGCGTCACATGTGCCGGATATTTGATATACCAGTGCTATCTGCGCAAAGCAGGCCAGCCTGATGTACCAAGAAATGGAAAACGGAGGGTTTGTTGCGACTTACCACCGCTCAAATAGCGCAGAGAAGTTGGTTGTTGAGGAGGATGGCGAAGAAGACGATGAAGAGGAAGAAAGCGCGGAACTGGAAGAGGAAGAGTATGAATTCGTGGAGGTGTCACCCAAACATGTCCATTTTGTGACAGATCCTTCCCTCAGTTCGTGGAGTGATTCTGAGAGAGCATTTGAGGAAACTACAACACTTGGGTATGTCGCTTGTTGCTCATTTATATTTGCTCTCTTTCAGCAATATACATGCAAGAAGTCGGAAAAGAACCAGAATAACATAAAAATAGAGCAGAATGCTATTTGACACCCCTCGTCGATAGCTTTGGCTGTCTGCTCTTGTGTCTCAAAACCGAAAAAAGGTGAATTGCTGACGGCCGGTGTAAATCGTCGAAACAGATCGGAACAATGAGAACACGATTGAACGTTTATTGTTCTGGCTGAAATACAAAGTACTATACAATATCACACTTGGTCACACTTTATAAGTGGCAAGTTGAGAATTTCAGTGTACGGATTTTGCTCGCGGATTTTATTTTGGTACCATGTACCATTTCAGTTCCTATAAATTGGAAATTGAAAGCACTTGTACCATAGAAACGAACAGGTTGACTAAGCTTGTGTCCATGTTGATTTTGTTCATAATTTGTTTACGTATTTTCTGTTGGCTTCACATGAGTCGAACTCAATGCAAATTAGCTCAAACAAGTACTTTTGCTCATTTGCATTGAGTTCAACTTGTGTGAATTTGGTCCTAAGTTTCACCTACCCCGACCCTCCCCACCCACATACACCAGAATTCTCTCCACAAGCATTTTTGCTGGATGTGATGCAGATAGTACCCTGTATGTACACTGTACATCATTCTTGAAATTAATTTGCAGGTCCATCAGAGGAAGTGTGCGAAAACTAGTGGAGCATTTTGGTGTCAGGTAAAGTTACACTTATTTTCAGTCAAAAACTATTTTCACAACAGGGCTTCATTTTCTCTTATATGTGCAATCCACTGTTTCTGTTTTGGCAGGGTATGAACAAACTCAGCTTTTGAATAGCCCATATTCTAGGGCTAAACTTTAGAATACCCGACCACTACTTTCCATAACAATTAATACAGTCTTTGTTTGTCTTTGCTTCATTCTAGAAGCGTTTCTGTATATATCAGAATAGATTAGAATTAATAAGTGGCCTGGTATTCTATAGTTGTGCCTATTTTAGTGTACACTATCAAGGGTACCACTGTTTTTATAGTCTTGTCTCATGGTAGATTGAACTACTGTACCTTGCAGAGTCTTCAGCCTGCTTCTGGTCCTGTTGGACGTCGTAATCGTTATTGTGGATTTAGCAACATCTGGAGAGTCAGAGAGGGCAAGCACTTCTATTTGTCCAAATTTCCTCAACATAGTTACATGCAATGCAGGAGTTTCATTTTAACTTTTGTAATATTACTGGAAGAACTCCAGGTGGTGCAGGGACATGCGAACTTGGAATAATTGTCTTAATTTTTAGATGCACAGCTAGAACAAGGTGCAATTTTCCAGCAGTTTGATTCTGTCCAGTTCTACACTTGATGTAACGACAAAATGTATAATACTCAAGGTTTAGTAACACGGTGAAAGGCAGTGTAAGCACCTGTTACCAACCCCTGAAAATAATGATATCCACACTTGGATTGATGAAAGTGAAACTGGACAACTCTAAATGTGAAATTGTGGTGTGAAATTATGCTTAGTTATCAACTGTCACAATAACTAATTAAACTTCTAGCCATATACCAAAACAAACTGGCAGGCATAAATATTGAAACCAGGTAACAAAAGCTATCATGAATAATAATTATATTGAAGTAACAAAATGTTTTGTTTTTCTTGCTTCTGCAGACCCTTGAAGTCATATCAATATTAATTGTTACTTACTTTCTTTTGGAAGTTGGGCTGCGAATATTTGCTTTAGGGTAAGCCAGCCTTGGAGCAGTTTTCAACTGTCTATTTCAAGTACAGTGCTTAATATTAATGATTGCTTGCTATGCCCGGGCAGCCAAAAATTTTGATCGGGCAGTTAAAATCAGGGCTGGGCAACCAGAAATTATGAAACTTTCTATATTGCTTGAAGTCAATCTACAGTTCAAAGGGCAATCAACCTAAAACCTTAATGTCAAGCACTGAAGTAACATATTGTTGTCATTGCCTTGGCTTTGCATTGTTTTCATTGGTCCAATTTGGTGGCATTCTTGTCTAAATCAGGAACAAAAGCAAAACCCATTCATTTTTGTGATAGAGCCATTTTCAGATTCATGACTGTCAAAAGAATTTTGATTGCTTTGGTTTTGTGTTTGCTACACTTTCCGATTGGTCTTAACAAGTTTAGAAATAATTATTCTTGGCCAATCAAACCTGCAAAAGCAAAAAGTAAAAGTAAAACCTGGTTGCGATATTCTCACACAAGAAAGCAAGTGTCAATGGCTTGTTCTCGCACTGCTGATTGGTTAGTACAAGTAATTGCAATTAGTTGGTTTTGGTTTTGCTCATATTTCAACCAATTATTGGTCCGACATGTTTTTTCTTGTTTTTTCACCTCAATGATTGGCTCTGTGATTGCTTTTGGTTTTGTTTTTCGACAGTCATCTGAAAAGTGCTTTAGATCTCAGCAAACCTGCACAATGCACATCCAAACTGAACACTGGTATTTATATTGTCTATAACAATGTTTATATATCTAGTGTTTTCTTGGTTATTGAATTGAAAATAATAACTTGTAATAGACTTAATAATTACTTGTAAAAGTGAAAGCAAACGAGTGAAGTTTTTTTTTTCATACAGGTCGTTCTTTTTTCGGCGTTGGCTAGAGGTGCTTGACTTGGTTGTCATCATTGTTTCATTTATCCTGACCATTGTGTTTTCTGTGCTTACACTGGAAGATCAAAAGTTTGCAAAGTAAGTGTCATTTTGTATCCCATTTTAGACTTGGTGATCAATGAATTATTTAGGAAAGTGTACATGTGGTACACACACTTATGCTTTGACTGTTTTGTTGCAGGCTTGTCGTTGCAGCCCGTTTCATCCGGGTGTTGTTATTTATCAGAATAGTCACTGGAAAGGACCAGGTTGAGAGGGCAACAAGGCGAATGGTACAAAAAAAATAATTATAATAATAATTATATAGTATCTCATAAGATTGAATTTTGTTTTGTTAATTTATTTAATATTCACATTTCCACTTGGTACTACAATCCTGGTTAAAAGTGTTGGGACACTGAACCTTTTTTCTAAAAAGTATGACATTTTGACCGATCCCCCCCCCAATACAATGTTGAATCAGTGAGCTCAAAGTGTACTCCTTTATGCAACATTGTATGGGGGTAGGGGAAAGGTTTAAGTTTTGAAAAAAAAAGAAGCTTTGTTGTCGAGTGATGATGAAAACAGCATTTTTTCAGAGTGTCCCACATACTTTGACCAGGATTTTAGTAAAATAAATTTGTTTCTTGTTTAGATTTCTCAGAACAAGCGTAGATATCAAAAGGATGGATTTGACTTGGACTTGACCTATGTAACAGGTATAGCACAATCTGAAAGAAGTATTGAAATTTATAATGCATCCCTGTCTTTGTGTTGGATGAATTCTATGTGTATTTTTTGTACTTGTTTTTGCAGAACGTGTCATTGCTATGTCATTCCCATCATCAGGAAAGCACAAAATGTATCGTAACCCAATCTCAGTAAGTCACTTGCATGCACAAGTAGTATGTAGAAGTGACTTACAAAAATTGTGTTTTGTTCCTACATGTCATGTCTGTGCGCTTTACCTTTTTCTGTTTTTCAGGAAGTAGTGAGATTTCTGGACACAAAACATGCAGATTGTTACCGGGTTTACAACCTCTGTAGTAAGTTGCAGCAGCTGTTTATAAAATCCATGCAAAACTTTTGTCAGTTAAAGGAACAGTCTCCCGATCCTGCACATGTACAAATTCAAACTTTAATGAACAATTGTTTATGCAAATCTGAGTCATAGATGGTAACGATTAAATTTCTCAACCAATGAAAAAGCAACAATCCACATGCTAATTTGCATATGTCATGCCAAAAGAGCATTAATTCGTCTCACCACCTGCCTTGAAAACGATAACATATTCGATTTTTACTGAGAGATCTATTTCTCTGCCAAAACATACTCATAAACGGTAACAGGGCAGTACAAAAATCTGAAAATGATTATCAACAAGAAATGCTTCTGGGGTTTACTTTATTGCCACTACTTCAGTGACAGCAGGAACTGCAGCAATCTGATGAACAAACCTGCATTCTTCAAGAGTTTCGGCACAAGCCTTAGATGTGTCTTGGTCTGTGAACTTCAAATGGTCTTTTGAAAATAGTTGCCTTAATCCAGTAACCAATCACCAAACTTTTTTGCCCGATACACTTGACCACAACTAAATGATTCAAATTGGATAAACAAAATGTAAACTAAGCAAAGATGGCAAAGATTCGACCGGATTCACTAGGTCTCACTCAACTTTGATTTCTGTTACATCCTGAACAAAAATCAAAGGACCCACATGCGCAGAATCTGTTCACTGTTCCTTTAGATTTTTGCTGATAAATTGGTCTGAAAAGGGAAAGAATAATGTAGAGGAGAGTGAGAGATTAGTTAGAAGAAAGGGTACTAGCACTGACATTGGACTAGAACCAGGAAATAAAAGGAGAAAAGAATTCTGAGGATAGATATGTTTTTATGCTTTAGGTGAGAGAAGTTACGATCCTGCACAGTTTCACAACAGAGTGGAAAGAATTCTCATAGATGATCACAATGTACCCCGGCTGAGGTAAGTCATTGTTTTCCTGACATGATGAACATAACAGCAAAAAATAGTTGTAAATCAAGTTAGAAATATCCTAAAAATACAGCTAAGACTTAGCCAATTCAAGTATCTATATGGCTGTTTTATCCAAACAATCAAACAACCGTGTCACAATATTATTTTTATCCCAGCACTGACATCTCACATGTCAGTAGCAGCCCTAGCCTGGGAATTGTGATTATATGATACTTTTATTTGTCCATTATTTTCCTTGATCATTGTTATTTTGTTTTTGATAATATTATTTCTTTTTGTTCTAATTACTTTTCTTTTTGTCTCTTTCTTTTCATTTCGTTTTAATTTATTATTTTCAGCCAATTACTTTATTTTTGCCACAATGTCAAGGAATGGCTTGACAAGGATACAAAGAATGTCATAGCTGTGCATTGCAAGGGAGGAAAAGGTTGGCAGAGTGAAATAAAATTGACCTTCAAAACTTCTTTTTAAGACTGCCAGTCATGAAGTGAAGTAAAACTAAACCAAAGCATGTAGCACACAGTCATTTTGAAGTCAATCAAATTAAGCCTTTGACATCATTCACAGTGTTCCTCAGCCGTGGACTGTACTGATTCAATAGCTGAGTAGTGTGGGGTGGTGGACCAGAGTAATAAAACTCTGAAATGAGGAGGTTGTGGATTCAACCCCTGTGGTCAGCCACAGTAGGGAGGTTTTTCACCCCTGGGAGGCAACTCCAACAGTTTAACAGTTTTTACACCAGAATGGCCCCACCAGCTTTGCTGAAAATGCTTATCATGTTTAAATAAAGTTGCTTTTAATGTACTTTACTTTTTTTTTATAAATCATGGTAGCAATTTCTTCCTTGGCACAGCAACATAGATTAGGGAGTGGTCAGAAGTGAGGATGGTGGCTGGAAACCATCCTCCATCCTTTAGACCAGCAAGCCATACTGTCAAGCTATCATGCCCACTTAAATAAGTTTTTTCCTCTAGGAAGGACAGGGACAGCTGTCTGTGCATGGCTCATCGCAAGCGGCCAGTTTGAGAAAGCAGTGGTAAGTCAAGAGGAAGTTTAATATTGTTCATGTGCAGCTGATCGTAGCTTGATACTGTCCTTGTGTATTGTGTGACATCTATGTCCCAGGCTAGGAGGTGCCACAGTGAATATTGTGAGGACACAATCATGAGTGAGAGGTTGTAGGTATAGTGGCCTTTTTATCTAGTGAAAAGGAGGACTTGAGTGTCTTACTATGCATTAGAATAATGATTCCCTTCACAAGGAAAAGCAAAAGAAAACTAGACCCTTGCTTCGAGGAAGGGCTACCACTAAAAACTTTAACTAACAATCACTTCTAAGGCGTTCAGATTTCTTACATCAACCTCAGGTTGATTCACCATACAAAGCAAAACCAGTTAACTCTATGGGAGAATTCAAAAGAAATTTGAAGATTGTGCGCGCATCCAAGCTTGACGAGCGGGGCCACGACTTTCAAAGTCAACTTTTAGCTTTCTTTAAATGGCGGACTGTGTTCGGCCTTGATGTAAATGCTTCATGCTGCGCTCTTGTTTGAGTTAGGACGGCTATCTTGAGTTTTAAAGCCGTTTTCTACAACGTTCACGCATGAGTGCTCGCTAAACAATTCTCGTATCTAAGGTTGTGTTTGCGTTTGTTTATACAGCACAGTCTTGACTACTTTGGTGTGCGCAGGACGGACTACACGGTTGGAAAGCAGTTCCAAGGGGTGCAAACACCAAGTCAAGTGAGTGATCAGCAGACGTCAGCTCCGACATGTTCCTGGTCCTGTCACATGAAGCAGCTTGTGACATGTTACAAGAATTTAAATCCAGTCTGAATTAATAACAAAAGTTGCGGCGACAAATCAGGGGTCCGCCGGACTCTACACAAGTACAACACACGAAGGGATTTGTGGTTTGAACAGGATATTATTTTTGCTGATAATTAAACTGCATTAATGTTCACCAGCAAAACAGCATGCTTGGAGAACCAGGGGCAGATCGTGTGTTGAGAAACAAAACGTGGCATTTCACTTGTTTTTTTCCCCTTTCCACCCCACACTCTACACCTTGATCTACGAGGACGGCAAAACAGGAGCTGGTGTGATAATAATCGTACCTTTGGATTGTGTCTCATTCTTAGAGTCGTTATGTTGGCTATTTGGAGCAGATCTTCAAAAGAATGAATGGCAGATTGCCACATGCCGTCTCCATGAAGCTGAAGGCTATCAAGATTGATGGCATTGGCTGTAAGTCAGTTACTTCTTCTGCTCTTCTAATAAATAAATAAGCACCGGGTAATTGTGAATAAGTTACACTGGTCGGTATGTGATCGGTAACGTGGTCGGTATGATTACTCATAACCCTGCATATGGTCTTTAACGTGGTCGGTAACATGGTCGGTAAAATCACTCGTGTGGTCGGTAACATGGTCGGTAAATCACTCGTGTGGTCGGTAACATGGTCGGTAAAATCACTCGTGTGGTCGGTAACATGGTCGGTAAAATCCTGTGTGGTCCGTAACATGGTCGGTAAAATCACTCGTGTGGTCGGTAACATGATCGGTAAAATCACTCGTGTGGTCCGTAACATGTTCGGTAAAATCACTCATGTGGTCGGTAACATGGTCGGTAAATCACTCGTGTGGTCGGTAACATGGTCGGTAAATCACTCGTGTGGTCGGTAACATGGTCGATAAAATCACTTGTGTGGTGGGTAACATGTAATTAAACACTTGTCAAATGATGTATTTTTCAGCTGTTGGTGTCGGCAATGGAAAGGACCTGAGATTTGAGATAATCATCAATGGTAGCCCAATTTATCAGGTGGAACTAATGAACGCTAGACCAGGCCAGGTACGCTGCATCATGTACTGTACTTTCTGTGTAAAGTAGTAGACTTTTTTTTTTTCACTAGTTTGTATTACAAAACGTCTGCCATCTGTTTTTCTTTGTTGTTTGTTTGTTTGTTGTTGTTTCATAGGTTCAACACTTTCAAGAGCTGGATAAAGTCGTGGTTTCTCTCAGTGAAGCTGAATCTCCGCCTCTCACAGGAGACATCAAAATGAAGTTTTACTCCTCTAACTCGGTGAGCTACTCTTGTGACTTCTCTCTTTGACTGCTGTGAACACCAAAGTCCTGGCCAAACGGATCCGCGATTCGACGCAATTCTTCAACTTACGTTTCACTTGGCCACCCATTTGCGTAGATTTGCGGGGTTCCTTGTCTTTGGGCGATCTCAGATATACACGCGAGTTCGACGCAAGTTTTTCACAGTTGAGCCACCCATCGTAGGCCTGCTCATAAGTTCTGATTTTACCAAATTTGGGGTGACTTGCCTTAAGGTGCGAGTCCGTTGGCCAGAGCTTATCAATGTTGTCTATCAGTCAGGTGCATGTAATAACAGCTGAATCATGTGGCCAGACGTTTCCTTCTCGTTCTAAACACAGCTATATAATACAGTAAAAAAGACCTAGCATTTGATACTTTACCCAGGCAAAACTGACCTGATTCAATAATCATTTCTCAGCTCTTGCACTTGTAATTTCTCTTTTGGAAGTTTGGGTTATAATTAGGAAGAAAAAGGTAAAATAAACTTTTATCAATACAGGATATTTTGTGGAGATGTAAGGAATGTACCTTTGTTTTATTTTACTATTCTCTCCAAGGATATTCCGAAAGGATATGACAATTGCGCATTCTTCTTTTGGTTTCATACAAGCTTCATTGAGAACTGCAGGTAACGCTGAATAAGGAATAGTGTGTACTAATTATAGCCCTGGGCCCGGTTTTTCGAAAGTCGATTAAGCTAATCCAAGATTAACGAAATTCTTTCTTTCGACCTCTCTGCCAATATACTGCAGGATTTTGTTCGAAGATGGAATAAAAAGCTTGTTCCAGCTTACAACGTTATCAAGAAAGTCGTTGTGGACAAAACTTTCACGTTTTTAGGCTTATAAATGACAAGAAAGTTTGGACCTAATCCAGGATTAGTCTAATCGTGCTTTGAAAAACTGGGCCCTGGGCCCGATTGTTCAAAGCACGGTTAGGCTAACCCTGGGTTAAGTTTAAACTTTGTTTTCATTTTGTGCCTAAAGTATAAAATATTTCGCAGACAACATAATTTCTCACTATGTTTTGAGCTGGAGTAAACTTTTTGGTGAGTCTTTGATCAAAACTCTGCACTTTTTGTTTGCCAAAATCACGAAAGACAGAATTTAGTTAACCGTGGGTTAGCTTAACCGAGCTTTGAACAACCGAACCCTGTACATCATATCTGCAATATTTAAAATTCCTATACACTAGTCTGCCTTAAGTTTCGAAATATCAAATACCATATGAAATATCACTGTTTAAAAGCGCCAAGAAAATAAGAAGCCTGACTTTTTCTGTATATCAAATCTTAAAATACTTGTATGCATAGCTTTGCAACTTTTTTTTAAGTTTTCAAGATCTCTAACATTGCGAAGTGATTCTTCTCAATTGTAACAAGTTATGTAGCGATACGTTTATGTAGTATACAGAGAATTAAAAAAAAAGTTTCACTTTTGCTTTATTTTCTTTCACAGACTTTTTCTTCGGCGAGAAGAGCTGGACAACCCTCATAAACCCAAGTATTGGAAAGTTTATAAAGAGAACTTTGCTGTTGACCTGACATTTGTGAGACTTTAAATCCTAGAAATAACGTTTTGTTTTTCTTAGAATGCCAAAACAAATGATGGAACTATGTATCTTTGTTATGACGAAGTGTGACAACTATCCTATGCGTGTGACTGGAATAGCCTGCAAATTCAGATGATAGTTTTCCACTTCCGCTTTCACAAGTTAATCCTACCGCTTTCCAACAAAATCAAAAGAAGCCATATATTTTTGTTTAAAATTGCTTAAAAGTACCGTGAAACTACCGTGAGGGAAATGCCATTTCAGGGGGACTAGATTTATATAACTTTCCTCCTAAAGCATCGCGCCTTCGCCCCTAACCTACCGCTGTTTTTATCCAGAATGTTTGATAGTATGATAGATTGTATGCGACTTACCAACTTTTGTCGAACCTCAGTAAAGCTTCTTTTTAACGATAATGCTGCTGTTAGATTTGTATTAATGAAGAGACAGGTAAATGACGTGTACATGCAGATGTTGCGGGTTGGGCGTTTGACCTCAGAAGCTCTGAATCGGTTTGACGGAGAGTAAGACTACACGTCCGAAGAGAAAACGTTACTTTGAGGCAGCGCCCACATTATTTCGTTATAAAGAAAACGCGCCTTTTTGCAATTCCATCGACACACTAAAACACTGTTAGCTAATGAACAGAGCGGGGTCTGGAACGGGTTTTTAAATACCCTCAATTACACGGTTATTTAGCCAATCAGAACGCGCGTAGTATCCTAGTTATTGCTCGCGACTGCGCAGCTGCGGCGAGCTTAAAAATGGAGGGGTTTTTTTTTGTTCTTTTTCTGGGTCGAGAATCAGCACACGGTGATTGGTTCATATTGTCACGTGATATGCAATGACATAAATTGACTTCGCAAACAACTTGAGAGTTGGGTTATTGAATTGCTCGTTACTTGTGTGTGAAAGTTAACTGCATCTGTTATGTTATCTGTGTTGCTCAAGCGGCTTTACGTAGAGGCACACACAACAACGTGTATTGAACAAGAACTGTCTTTTTAATGTAAAACAAAGGCTACTCTTGTTGGGAGTACCAAAGTAAAGGTCCGATCAATGGCAGAGCGAGGGGGTATCTGCGATTATCGTATTTCTAGTATTTGTTACAAAGCACGAATACTCGAAAACCTGATAGAAGTGAAACGCATTCAGTTAAAAAACAAGACAGACTAGTATTGAAGCGAAGGCTGGATTAATCGTGGCCTCTGATTAGAATTAAGTGTTCATTGCTCAGGTTTACTCGGTGGCCAACCGTTTCGCTTCTAACCTCAAAAGGCAGAGTCGCTCAACCTTTAAGA
Source organism: Plumapathes pennacea (assembly GCA_964036295.1). NCBI lineage: Eukaryota > Metazoa > Cnidaria > Anthozoa > Antipatharia > Myriopathidae > Plumapathes > Plumapathes pennacea. Next base: position 34,742,521 of record OZ038462.1, read on the forward strand.
ACCAAGTGTATGAGTGTAATGATAAATTTATAGTTTAATCAGGTTTCATTTCAAGGTGTCAAAAGCCAAGTTCTTTATACTATGTGATATATTTCTGGTGAGAAACTGGAAGTCTCTCGGGAGTTCCGCTCTTGTCCCTGCTTTCTATTTTAGTTTATTCTGCTTCTCTACCCAACTAACGCCGCGAGCTCACTGGCAAATGAACGCCAGTCTAGTTTTACTAGAAATACTAGTAATACCACGCCCATGTAATCGGTTATGTTTATAGTTATAGCTACAATGAGTTGCAAAATTGTTGAGACGTTCTTTAAAAATCTGATCATTTCCCCCTCCTCCCTTTTCAATGTTGATCCTGTAATTCTGTGTAACAGATTTGGGCGCTCAAACAACATTGCAATAGGGGGGAGGGGAGAAGAGAAGCAAACAAGTCCAAAATCGTAAAACAGGGCGAAAGTGATATAAAGTGTCTCAACTATTTTTGCAACCCGTTGTACATAGTTTTTGTTTGAAGAAATTGAATAACTGTTATCCAGTTTTTATGTTAGTTGAAGGAAAACTACATTGACATGAAGTAACCGGGAATGGGTGATACGTACACCATTTGCGTGTAGGGAAGCGTTGCAGCATTGTGGTTTTCCCTTTTGGTTGTCATTTTTCCCGACCGACGGAGCGGACCATCTCTCCCTTGATGGCCTGGGGCGAGAGCACTGGAGACGCGAGCGCACATGTCACATGGCAGATGCGCGGGTAATTTGGCGCAGCCGCACAAACGAAAAGCAAAAAAGGCTTTTGTTCCCGATAGTCGAGGTAGGTTTAAATAAAATTGCAATTTTCTTTCCGCTATAATTAATGACATTGGTGGCCAGCCATAATTTGTGCAGTACTGTTGGCGAGTATTCCACAGTACCTGAGTGTTAAACATGACATCTTTTGTAAAACTATAAAAGTATTTTCGTTTTTTTGTCAGTGAAATGACGGAAGCTAAAGTTCCAGTGTGCGAAATAGCGGAAGCTATAGTTGCAGCAGGTGAAGAGGGCGATAATTCGACAGAAGCAATAAACAAGTACAGGGGAACGAAGGACAAGAATGTAATGTTATCAGTACATCAGGTGAATCTTTATGGTTGTTTTGTGACATTTATCTGCTTGGCATTATAACCACAACAGCGTAGAGATAGCTCTTAGTATGGCTAATACATTCTGTTCTGTTCTAGGAATTCAAGTGGAAAACATTTTTATCTTTGAAAGTACAAGTGGGGCGGAAGTTAATGCCGAACACGGTGGTCGTGCAACAACACGGTGGAAGTTTACAACAAGCTCTACTTTTACGTGCTCAACTACAGCATTTCTCACACAGACATTGCTTTATGAACATCAAGGTACATGAAACCACACGGACAGAAAAGCCCGCACAAAAACCAGGAAGGAAAAGAAAGAAAAGGAGCGGCGGAATCCAACGGACACCATAGGAAAACCGGGTTCCCAAAATAGAGCTTTTCGGGAAAAAAGAACGATGTAGCCCCTTCATGCCAGGGTGCTTTCTGCATGAATCACCCGAAAGAAAGGGGTCGGCTCTCAGGTCCCTATGGATTAGTTATTGGCCCCAGCAGGATGTAAGTTTGACGGCATCTCTGTTGTTTTCAAGATGGCTGATGATTCCATCAGGAAAAGACAAAATCAAAAACATTGGTGCAAAAGCTTGCACTGGAATGCGTCGAGGACGATTATTAAGAAGTTTTCCGCTGTATTAAACTCGAGTAATAAGTGGATAAAACGACGAGATAATTTAGTTATGGAGATGGATTTCTTGATACGTTACGGTCCTTCGTTGGACTGAATGTAATAACTCATTAGAACATTTACAGGCCTGGACTACTTAATAAATTTCCACTGGTTTGCCGTGGTGTGGACTCTTATTTACCACGATTTACGTCATCACATGGTCAAAATGTTGTGGACTCACGAGGCGCTTCGCCGAGCGAGTCCGCAACTAATTTTGACCATGTGGTGACGTAAATCGTGGTAAATAGGAGTCCACACCACGGCAAACCAGTGGAAATTTGTTTTTTACCACAACATTTAGAAATATACAGGAAACTTTCGTTGTATTTCGCTGCAAAACGTGACATGCTGGCGTCAGCATCGTTGTCTGGACCTTATTTACCACGGTAAATCGACCAATCAGAGAGCGAGAAACTAGTGTGTTGTGGTAAAAATGAAAATTGCAAGGAAATCGACTTCCTATCTCGCACTCTCTTGATGTTTTACGGTACTTTATTTTTTATGGAGAGAAAAAATGGTCTTCTGGGCCGTTGGCCTAAATTGCACCCAACATAGCATTTTGTGGACTGCAGTATGTACATTGGCGATGTTTCTTTTTGCATACTTGAACCTTGTATACATGGCTGCTGCTGTAGTTAACTCGCATTACTCATGAAAGCTTCATTGCTGGTGATTCTATAAAATTTTGTTTGATGTGCTGTAAGTAGGTCTTGCTGTCAGCTAGTCGGGAGCATATGGTGTTAAATTGATTCAATTGAGATACAGCAGTAACAAACATCCAAGTTGTGCAAGGTTTCCTTATCTTTTTCTCCTCTCTTTGACTCTGGCATCACTTTTGGTGTTGCAGGCCACAAGACAAATAAGTGCCAAAGTAGTAACTGAGGGATATGGCTTTTATTTTCTTGTAACTTGGGCACAAAAACTTGTACAAGTTTCAAAGTGAGCAATTCCTAGCATAACTGATATGCTGTCCTTTGATTTCTTGCATGAAAGCCATCGATCTCGTGTACTGCCTAGTGAAATGTATGCCAGGAAATCCTCACATTGCAGCCAACATGACTATGCAATGCAGTGAACAATGTCATACTACATTAAATAATTCTACCTAATATGTACATGATTGTGTAAAAGTAAATGATAAAACTATACTGCATACATGTTGCAAGTGACCATTCAATACACATACACATTGGGAATTGTGCCTGAGTTATGATACAAGACTTATTTCAATTATGCAACAAAAATCACTTAATTACATAGCTTTTTTAATTGAACTTATACATTTGTACTTGATTCAGTTCTGATAATAAACAAACTCAAAAAAACTTACAGAAAGTAAGACAAGCAAAAATTACAGCCACTCAATCATGAATCTATTATTTTGTTCAAGAGTTTGAGAGAATATTATTGGGTCCTATACCTTTGGGTTTGAAGGTTTCATCACTAGGGCAAGAACATTGTTTTGCCTCTTAGAAAAATGGACAATAATATTCTGCACATAAAAATAAAAACCTACAGGAAAGTTTGACTCAAAAATACACAGGCAATTTTTAATATACCTGTTGCCTCTACTTCAGGATGAGATCTAGTATAAAACCTGGAGTCTGATTTGCATGAATAAATAAACACGCAAATAGAGCTAATTTATAAATTAAGTTGGAAAGCAGTGCTCGACATTAAGGTTTTAGGTTGGTTGCCCTTCAGACTGTAGATTGAATTCAAGCAATAGAAAGTTTCATAGTTTCTGATTGCCCAGCCCAGAATTTACCTGCCCGACCAAAAGCTTTGGTTGCCCCAGGCAAGCAGGCAACCGTTAATGTCAAGCACTGGAAAGGTTTTGCATGGGACCTAATTGTTATGAAGCAGAGGCAACAAAAATAGCCTAGTGTTTTAAACTAAACATACAAACTAAAGATGGTGCCCTACAGTCATGCACTCAAACTGACACCAATATGCAATAATGATGAAAGCAAAACAAGTGTGCTATGGTCACCACTTATGACTGCTTTGCTTTCACCAATGCTTGTACTTTCATCCTGTAACATTCTTCATGAAACTGCTTGTTTCCTTCTTCAACCCAAAGGCCTGAGAAGCCTTCCTCTGAATTAGGGGCGATCACATCAAAGCATCTGCTGCAGCGTGGCCCAGCATACTGAATGTAGCATTCTTCATGATATTTCCGCCCAGCATACAGGCCCCATCGGCCTGAAAGTCCCTTGTCAGGGTAAGGTATCAAGGCAAAGCAGCAGTGTTCACACTTTGGTCCTTTGCTCTTGAGATAGCATTCAGAATGGTAGGCCTAAAAAAGAACACATTAAAGGTAATGGTATACTTTCATAAATAAGCCTCTCCCTCATGACTCCCCCTCCCTCACGACTCCCCCTCCCCTCACATGCAAAAACCTCACCCCACCCCCCCCCCCCCCACCTCCCACAGGTTTAGTATCTGAACAGCAACGGCCCATGTAAGCCAAATGGGTGTGTACATACTGAGCTTTTAGCAACCCACCCCCTTCCCTACATGACTTGAATTCATGCTACACAGTCAGTTGCCTTGTGCAACATGTTGCTGACGTACAAAATAGTGGTTATATTATAACCTTTTCTGCATCATCATGTTTTTTTATTAGTGTTTTGTTACAGGGGCATTGAGTTACATCATGTGAACTTTAACTTTGTCATAGGGACGTATTGCTATGTGTGACAGGACCTTTTTGCACGGTTTTTTGAGTTTATATTTCAAAATCTACAAGGGTTTGGAAAACATACTCATTTGGCACTGTAAACTTGTCTGTGTCGTGAGTATTTTGAGCAAGCCGTGGAAAGCCACAACCCTCGTCTTGTCGACTTTCATTACCTCGACATCACAAGGAAAAATCTAGGGAACGTTGGAAATTATTTACGGGAAAAAATCTCAATATTAAAGAACTAAACATCAGCTTCCAGTGAATAATTTATAAAATCGAAATCATACGGTATAAACTATCAAAGACGATTTAAAAGATACGAGACACTGTTTTCGTGTCTATGTTCATGTCTACGAAATCAAAAAACACGATTGTTTCATTGTACTTCGAGTGATATACAAACGTACTGTACCTTCACTCCTTGCCACACAACATTTCCGCTGAAACCTTCAGCTTTATCCGGACGAATTGGATCAAAGCAAGATGAACATCTCTCTTCAGGGTCGTTATTTAGTTTCGCCTTCAGTTCCCCCAGTAGAACAGTGCTGTCTTGCTGCATGTATGGGGGAGGCTTGGCTTCAGCGAAACCCGGCTCGGCAACGGCAGAATATGGCGGCGGTGCTTCGTATGGTGGAAGACAAGAAGCGCCGGCTGAAGTCGCCCCATCTTCAAATTTCTCCATACCTTCTTTGGGTTGTTTCTTTGGAAAACTCATAATCACAATGCTTCAGACTTAGCAATTTAGGTGATCAGATCTGTCGTCGTCGACATCTTCTTCTTGACATTCGGACCGCCGGCAAGACTGGGAACGAGCAGTTCACACCCCGACCCTACCCTTATGCATTTAGGTTGCACACTGGGGAGGGGTGCGACCTTTTGGTCCTGTTTTTTAAAATAGAAAATTGGACCAATGCCAAACTATGTCTAAAAAAAAGAGGCGTTGTAGAGACTAGTACATGTTGGAAAACAACGTAACTATAAAGCTTATTGCGTGACCATAGGCAAGGAGGAGGAGGTAAGTGATTGGCCACGGTTTTTATACTTCGTGCCCAGCTATTGGACAACAGACTTGTTATTGTTCTTTTCACTGAGTTGTGTCACAGAGAAGTCAGAGTGAAGGAAGAAAGATGAGTCTACTATCCTCTCTTGGGTTTATAGGAGCGGGAAAAGCCGCCCAAGTGATAGCTAAAGGCTTAATATCTGCAGGTGTTGTGAGAGCAAATGATATTATTGCTAGTGCCCCCACGGATCGAGAGACACAAAACTTCTATGAACTGGGATGCAACGTGACTACAGACAACAAGAAAGTCGTAAAGGAGACCCAGTTTTTATTTTTGGCGCTGAAGGCTAAAGTGTTTCCTGAAGTCCTCAACGAGTGTTCTCCCATTATAACTAGAGACCACCTAGTTTCGTCCATCGCCGCTGGTGTAACTCTCAATTATCTACAGGACACTTTGCCGGGAAGAACCCGCGCCGTTCGTATGATGTTGAACACTCCAATCCAATTTCGAGAGGGAGTCACGGCGGTTACTTTCGGAAAATTCGCCCGAGACGAAGACTACACGCTGGTCCACCAACTGATGTCTTCTGTTGGTTATTGTTTTGAAGTGGAAGAAGATTTGATGGATGTCATGACGGGGTTATCTGGAGGGGGACCCGCATATGTTTACCTCGCCATTGAAGCAATGGCGGACGGTGCTGTACGAGCTGGATTGAATCGAAAACAGGCGATGATATTGGCAGCTAAAACGACCGCGGGAGCAGCGAAAATGGTCTTAGAGAGTGGCCAACATCCTGGGGAACTTAAAGACGACGTTTGTTCTGCTGGTGGCTCGACGATAGCCGGGATTCACGCGTTAGAAGAAAGTGGTTTTAGAGGAGCCCTCATAAAAGCCATTTACGCTTCGGCAGAAAGAGCGAAAGATCTAGGCAAGGGAACAAGATGATTAAAGGTTGCCACAGAAGACAATAAAAAATGACGTCGTTTATTTCGTTATCTAGCTGTATTTAGCAGAGTATTATTGTAGAATCTTGGATTCGCGTTTTACAAGATTTATTTTGCCAGCCACGTGGCTATTTTGTATTTGATCGTAACCTGCATGCATAGCAAATGAGCTGCGCAGTCAGGCAAAGGATTTAGAATTTCGTTGGGTGCACTTCACATTCGAGACGTTTGTCAAGAAAACAATTCGCCTTTCATCCATGGAAATTGCGTGTTGGGCAGAAACATTTCTTGTTGTCTGGAAACATGAACCGGCATTTATGGCAACCGCTGGTTAATTTACACACGACATAATTGTCGTTCAAGTACTCGAGTGTCAACTATCACGGTCACACTGGAACACATATCTCAGTCCTTTAATATCTTTATGTTGCTCTTCATGTCTTCAGTTATTAGCAATCAACAATAAATATTGTGACTCTTATGACAACTTGACCCCTGTGGAGAGTGTCGGGGTATTCCCCTAAAGAAAATAAAGGGTGCCAGAATACAGATCACACTACATCAGTCAATGAAAGACTGTCTTTATAGGTGTCATTATTTTAAATTTCTATATATGTGCAAATCTATAAATAGAGTGGAAACTATCTTGAACATTACATACAGTTGCAAGCAAGTCAGTCTTACCAGATTACCGCTTCATTATATTGGGAATGAACACTCAAGCTAAACATACATATCACTATTTTACTGCAATAACATAGAACATATTATGTTCATGGATTTATTACCCTGCAAATAAAGCCCCATATATTGGAAGAATTTGACAAAATAAATAGTTTGCTTCAAAATAAATTCAGATATATTTCCAGGAATATAACCCTACCTTAAAATAGATTAAGAATTTACTTCTTCAAGCTTATTTTTACGAACCTTCCATAGCACATTTTGTGAGCTACTAATACTTATTTCAAAAACACCATCAACATGTCATGTTATATAAACAATAAACTACTTTGGCGAGGAAATATGCACAGATATTTGTCTGAGGATATCTGTTTTGAGAAGCAACTATGAGCTTCAAGGAACAGATAATGTCCAAGGACAAATATCTGTGCATATTTCCAAAGCCAAAAGTAGTTTATTGTCTTTATTACCATTCAAATATTTTCTCTCATAGAGAAAGTAATGGCATAGGGACTGATAGTCATAATAAATAGATTATCCTTTACATGAGGACTAGCCCTGGTTAAATAAACAATAAACTACTTTTGGCGAGGAAATATGCACGGATAATTGTCCGAGGATATTATCTGTTCCGAGAAGCGAACAGTTGCCCGAGAGCAAAGCTCGAGGGCAACTGTGAGCTTCGAGGAACAGATAATGTCCAAGGACAATTATCTGTGCATATTTCCAAAGCCAAAAGTAGTTTATTGTCTTTATTATCCTTCAAATATTTCCTCTCGCAGCGCAAATAACGGTGCGGAAACTGTGAAGCTTTTTAGTGCTCTCTGGAACTGTTTTTTGACAAATAAATTGATGTCCTCCTTAGTAGTCATCTTGTAATGATTTTTGTGACTAAACAAATAGAACTGTGTTTGGATATTGTCAATAAACAGCGTTAGTTTGCCAGGCAGGGGTTATTCGCTGATAACGTCCACTCACGAGTGGACGTTATTCGGTCACGTGTCACGATTCTACCAATCACGCGTGGGAGGAAATATTTGATGGGTCATAATTACTGATATTGTAATCCATTGAATATGTTAATTAAATATTATGCACTGGTTGAATAGTAACCAGAGTGTCTGTTTCTTCCCCCGGAGGGGAGTGGGGGATTCCCATATGAAAAGGATGGGGATGCTCGTCAGGAATTTTCGTTTTGACCCCCAAGAGGTACTAAAATGGGTGTGGCTTGAGCTTATTTTGACCTCTAAAAGGTACCAAATCAGAAATTGGAAACAGAAGTTTTGCAGCTGAAAAAAAGCAACCTGTTTGTTGTTTACAGTGCTGTGACCCCAGGGCTGTGACCCATACAATGACAGTTCATTCAACTGACACGGGACCCCTAAACAGTACCATATGTCTTATAAAAAAGTCAGTGTTTGATGTTGAGCACCCTAAGTGGTACCAAAACCTGTGACTTTGACCCCCTAAAAGGTACTGTATGACGAGCATCCCCATCCCTTTTTACATGGGAGTCCCCCCCACACGGTATGCTATATTTTTAAAACAAAATAAATGAATCAAGTAAAGACGAAAACAGATTAGAATGAAATTGCATGTGAAAAATGAACACCATTAGAACTCCAACCCTGGATCCAGCCCAGGAAAAGTCTTAAACATCTTATGTAAAACCTGTCCCAGTGCCCAACCAGGATTAAAATGAAACCCTTAAACCTTATGGTTTGTCTGTGTATTGATAAAAAACAATATATTCATTAGTGCTTGACTTGCTGCATATAACATCATTAGAAAGCTTGAAAGTAACCATATCACAATAGATGATTTGGTACCTGCTTTATTTGTATCAAGCCTTAATGGTTGCCATCTACAGGATCACTCAGACGTTAGCCAGTAGTTTCTGTGTACCCTCATAGGCAAGGAACAATGCACCACAAGCTGGGAAACAACGAAGCAAGGTTGGACCAAGGCCTTTGTATAATGCTCTGATACCTTTTGAGTAAAAGTAGTGACAGTCCACATTTCAGTTCATAAAAATGATAACTTCACATTTTTAAGTTTTCCACTCATTACTTACCCTCAGTACGTGCAATTTTCAGAGTGGTTTCAAAGAATCCTGGGGTTTTTCCAGACCCTGTAGTTGATACCTACAAATTAAAAAGAAACAGTCTGAGGCTGGGAATGCTACATGGGAGGGGGTGCTACATTTGTATCTAGTTTTCAAAACTCTGATCCTATTTCAGACACAGCAAAAAGACAAAATAATACAGTACCCCACCAGACCACCCCTCAATCAGGTACTAAAAGTTAATATCATGCATGTTTCAATAGCATCAGCAGAATAATTTAAGACTAGCAGTCACCCATGCTATCCTTCCCTTACCAGTACATGATTGGTCAAAAATGACACAGCCCATATAATTTGGAGTAACATGGAGTATAATAAAGTATGACCATACCACTAGTGGCAATAATTCTTGTTTGCCAATTTGCACATTTCAATATCATTTTATCAGGACAAAAAAATATTATTAAGAATAGTAGCTTACTATACCTGAATTCGGGACTTGACAACATCAGCTGGGAATATAGCAGTCCATATGGCAATCCCAGCAAAACCACCAGAGATCACAACTTTGATTGGACCTTGATAAAAAAAACCACCTATTAAATACTATCAAGTAGAATTATTATTATATTGTGGCCTATGGGGTTACATAATCCAAAGTTTTTCCTAAAAGTGCTTAAAAGATATCTACAGTATCACAATTATAATAGGGCATTCTCAAATTATGAAATGGTAGGTCACTTCTACAATCTGAGCCTATATTTTCGGATGCTGTGGTTGACCTCCACACCTTACCATTTGGGCAAGGGGACATCACTTGTGTTTATTTAAGTGGACAAAAGATCCCTGCATTCATTGGTAGACCACAGGTTTTTCCACTTACCAAGATCCTCTGGTGATTGGCCTTTGGGCGTTAACATGTATCTGCTCAATTCGTATCCCCCGAAGAAAAAAAAATACCCAGGAACCTCTCTGGCAAGAGTACTTGTCAACCCTCTGAACAGACCCAGAAAGCCATCATCTCGAATGATCTTCATTGTTACCTTCATGACACCACTTCAGGGAGAAAGAATTAATATAAACTTTCATGAGTATGTAGAATTTTTCCCCTTCTGAACTCATTCAAAATGACTACTAAAATTAATTAAGGATATTTATATCATTCCTTGATAAATAAGTGGAATATAAATAAAATAATGGACTTTGCACAATTATTCGGAATGGCCTATCTAAAAAAAGTTCACACAGAAAAAAATGGCTCTTTAGTGCATTAAATAGCTGAGGTATAGGCTTTTGAAGTTCAAATTGCTTCATACTAAACCCTCTTATTTGGTGTTGGTTCCTTTGATTTGGAACCAACGCTAAATAAGAGAGTTTAGTTAAGACTCGACCTTTAGTTAAATCTCGAACTTTAAACTTCTCTATCTTCGCTTTCAGTAGGGCCAGCGATTTCAAATTTTGCACACGTTCTTTCAGCAGCTGTGTATATTGCATGATGTGGTTTTGAGGTTTGAATGGAAAAGTTTGCAAAATGATGATGTCACACTTTACCACTCTATCTGCAATAATGCTGAATTATTATTATAAAAGTTACAAAAAAATTACAAAAATTGTGACTCATTGTTCAGGGATAGAACTTAGTAGTGTTTCTTACTAGACAGCCAAACTAGTAGACCCCAAATTTTACCAGTCTGCTGGTCCCATTATACAAGTGATACAAATTTCAAAATAAGGTACCGATACATTCACTAGATGAAAAAGTCACAAAATTCTGTTTCATCGATTGCTCATCGATTTCCAATAACAATCGATTAATTGTTATCGAATGTTATTGATTGTTATCAACTTTTATCGACTGGCAAATTCATCAATACCGGGTTATTACTAAATAATTTACCTTTTTACTCCAAATTTGCCTGCCTGTATATTCATCTGGTGTTGTGCCTGAAGTCGACATTTGACTAATTCCGTCGGGCACAAGGCGAAGGACGAGAAAAACGCCGCACCACTCCCTGCACAAGCCCGCTCAAAAATGTTCAACTCCTTCTCATCCTTCTTTCCAGTGACCCATTTCACTCCCGCCAGACAACGACCGTAGAACAAAAACAGAATGGAATTTTCTGCTATGTTGGCTGCGAGAGACGGCACGGTGCCAGCGTAGAGTCCACGAAAACCTTCCTGCTTCAGTGTCTTTATGCCACAGTCGAGGGAATTCTTGAATAATTCAGGAAATGTCTGCATTTTCACCTTGATCGTATCCAAAGGTTGCCCGGCAAATACACACGCTGTACCCCCGACCGCTCCAGCCGTGAAGTCCTTGATCATCTGCTTCACTACTTTCAAATCGACGCTTGCTGATTTTTCTTCCATTCTGAGGATGTTACGAGAAAGTGTGTATACAACGTAAACTCAGCTGGTACTGCTGATCCTGGTTGTGAAACTTGAATCGAAAAGTTATCCACGAGCGACAAATCTTCAAAATTTTTTGAAAATCTTGTTTCAAACGGACTTTCAAAGAACAAGGTACTTGTGGAGGCAAAGTCTTTGCTGCATCAGAACACTCCCAGCAGTGCTAGAACCAGTGATAGAATTAGTTTCTCAATGAAAGAGAATATTGTGAAAGAATTTCCTTTTTAAACGCACCTCATGTAAGCCTTGCGCATTGATCACATCCGGGAGACTGGGGAGAATATTTTCACTGACCAGGAAAAATTGCTGGCTCATAGAGGGAAAAATTAGCATCCCGGCCCTTGCATATATCGAACAACTACATGTAATTAGACCCTTTTTTCGTTGTTATTTAAGCAAAAATAAGCCGGGACGAATCTGAAAATGGCCAGGTATTTTCGCCACAAACAAGCGGTCGGTTTCGCCGCTAAATCGAGCAACACCCTGCAGTGTTGTGCAACATTTGCTCTCTTTGACACCATTCTGGGGAAGAAATAGTGACCCTTATATACCTCTAGTAAAAATAGATTGCTTCATTTATACGCCTTTGAACAGGAAGACGGCTAGAAAAACCGCACTCAACTTGCTCGGGAACGCGACTTCTAAATCGAGGAAACAATTTTCAATATGATTTTCCTCGGACCAGCCGCTCTAACCGACCCTTTAACATCTAGTTTTGTTTTCTTATATCTTTTTATACCTGAAGCTTGAAAAAGGACCCGATATTAGGGCGTGTCCCCGGCAGGGTAAATTACAACAAGAGAGCGCAAGATTACGTCACTTGAACAACTGTCTGCCCCGACCCAAATTGAAACTATATGGGATAAGAGTGTGTTAAAACATAACCACCTTAGGTTTTTGCCGTTATTCATTGTGCTTTATTATGGCCGCTTTTATCATTCATGCCATTTAAATACTGAAAGAATAGGTAGAAAAAATGAACTGTCTGCGTACATTACAGGTCCCACAATTAAATTTGGCTGAAGCTACTCTTCTAAAAATCCTTTAAATATTTCTTTTTACAGTAAATCAAAGGCTTAGTTTCTTTTTGGTGTGTCTTTAGTTCTTTCCTTTCTTAGCTCGGTTTCGGCTGATCAAACAATTTAATTGGAGGCACGGACAACCAATTTCAAAGGCGATAGTCAATTAACAGTGACCCATTCATGAGACAGATTGTCAGCATTACTCAGACAACCTGAGACATTAATTTCTCATCCTATGAACTTATGTGTAACAAAGGATATTTTCAACTATTTAAATTTGGACGGTAGCAGATCCCTTTGCGGTTCATAACTTTTTCGTAGAGTTTTTTTTTTTTTTTTTAATTAAAGGAAAGACTGGGTGATAATATAACAAATCTAAACAAGTCGGGGACCAACTGAGAACTTGCGCGGAAACTGAACACATTAGTGCAATTATTGCACATTTCAATGTGTAAATTGCTTATGGTTTTTTTCTCGATTTGAGTATTATTAGTTTTATTACATACTGTCGGCATTTAAGATTTTTAATTGACAAAAGTATTCAAAAAGGGATTTGCCACGAAACATTGCGTCAACTCTGTCAATTGACTCACCAGAGGAAATTAAACAGCTCCAGATAAATCTAGCGGTAAATAAGAGCAAACCTCAGTGAAAAGAATTTAAATTGTCAGTGTGGGATTTGATGTTTTTGTTGTTAATTTGGACAGAACATTCACTGGATGAAACAGTGGCCCCCAAGATACATTGCAAATTGTAATTCTTATACAGAGTTGATTATACATATTTTATTGTTAACAATCCTGCGAGAAACGCCTCAGCGGCAGCTGATTAATTATGAGGGCCTTGATTTTCTGTAAGCAAAACTTTAGCTAGCCTAAATGAAATTAAGCCTTTGCTCAGGTCTAATGAGAAGGAACAACAAAAGATTAGCTGACTGTTTCTATTCTTCGACACGTCGGAAACCCGAGCTAACACCATTGGTGAGTGGGAGCATGAAAGACAATAAAGTCAAAAAGCTCACTCCAATATGAGCGCCTAATGACACGCCAACAAATTTCCGCCAGATAATTGGCGTTTATCAGTTCGTACTTGATATAAATTAGGGCAGAGGTGCTCCACAGGCAGAGAAAGACTCAGTTGCGTTTCACATTATTACTGACGGTTTCAAAGAAAACTATAAAGGTGAGTCACGAAAATCCTTATATTTTTTGGTAACTTGTTTGTGTTTGTGTGTGTGTGTGTGTGTGTGTGTGATAAACAGCTCTGTGCACCGACTTCTTTGCATCGACATATCTTCCCATTCATCAGCTGGGTATATATCGTATCTATTTTGCTCGCTGCGGTACAAAGAAAGAGTGTATTGTAGGTAATTGGAAGTTAAAGAGGCTAAGCCTTGCGAGTCTTTCTGATCATGTAACTCGACTCATTCATCTCTTTCGTGAAGTCCTACTATTTACTTTCTGTACACTTTGTGCTACATGGATATGAAAAAGCATTAGGCTGTACTGCCGTAGTTGTATTTCTTTCTTTTCTTTTCTTTTTTTTTTTTTTTTTTTTTTTTTCATAAGTTTTATATTTTGTTTGTCATACATGATTTTGCTACTTGGTTCTTTTTGTAAAAGCGCCGGTCTCGGATTTGTTTTTTTCGTTTTCATTTGTCAGCACACGCGCGGTTTTTTTTTCTTGCAGTTAGGTGATAGGTTTTATGGACCTCTAAAGATCACAATTGTTTTGCTTTTGCAGATGAAGGGTACCTATCTGTTTCTTGTACTGTTGGTTTTCATGGCGGTGACAGTCCCAAGCGAAACCGAGGCTAAACCCCACGGCCGATATCAGTGCGAAGCCAACTGCGAGGAGAAGGGAACAATTTGCAAACAACTCGGCTTTGGGCATTGTGTTGCACGATTAACAGAATGTAAATCTAGATGTGGCTAAACCTTTTAAAGTCGTCGGTAAAAAAAATTGGTCATTCTATTGCAAACATATGTAGTGGAGCTTCCATTTCAGTTTCAAGAAAGAATGGCGAATCCTACTGTAATTATTTATCATGGCAGCCTGAAAAGTGAGTAATAAAGGCCCCAGAACTATACTCAGAGTTGACAGTGAAATGAATGTTTTTGCCAAGTCATTCAGGCAGTCTTCTCGTCAGTACGGCAGTTTTGAGTGTCTCTGCGGTTCAGTCAAGTCTGCGGCGTTCGACGTTTGAACTGTATCTGTCTTTCTGTCTGCTGTTCACTCTTTGTCAATTCCGATTCAAACTTTGCTGCATTTCTCTCTCTCTCTCTCTCTCTCTTAATGCCCCACTCTCTTCCGATATCCGCCGGTCTTTAGATGGCTCCTCCCAATTTTCTTCTCCTATCTGTCAGTGTCCCCCCCCCCCCCCCCCCCTTTTTTTTTTTTGCTCAGTTTGTCCCAGCTGCAATTACAAAAACAAATGCTGAGTGTACTTGGAGTAATGGCTAGGAATGCAGAAATCCAGCAAAAATAATAATATAATGCGAGACTGCCCGTATCTGCCTTGTCTATTGACCCTCACCGATTTGTCACACGGCCAGCACAGTTAGGTAGTAGAGAGGACGCTTTACTTCCTCCAGTCTGTCACGGCCGCACGCATGCTGTGGATGCACAAGTTTCTCGTCCACCATTTATATCGTTCTCTCAGCGAGTTTTCTTTTAGTATGACTTCTTCTCGGCATCATTGTGTGCCCACAAAGCTTTTTTTTTTTTGTTATTAAAGTTTAACCGTTTTTCTCTGTTTCTGTTGCGATCTCACTCTCTTTGTATCGGTGGCATCGTCTATACATCACCGACGTGTGACATCACCCTTGCCTCGTGTCTGATCTTGCGTGATCGTGGCCCTTGGCTCTAAAATTATTTATAATTAACCGCCACTGGAGTAAGATATAAACAAATAGACTGTTCAGTGTCAATTTCGTGCAGTTTAACTTTATATTTTCAAGGTATGCCACGAAATGTCAGGCACCAAATTGACACATGACACACGGGTTTAATTTCTGTTCCAACTTTCTGTCAACGCCAAGCGTTTTTAACAAACATCTTGTAGCCATGGCCTAATTATCCATGTACACAGTTTTTTGTTTCTTTTTTTTTTTTTTTTTTTTTTTTTCCTTTGACTTCTTCTTCTTCCTTCTTTTTACAGTATTTTATTGATCTCCGGCTAAAGTCAGCAAAAATATAATTCGCAATATCATTGCGATGATATATTACGACACTCTATGTCCTAACGCTTTCTAATGGCCAAAAGTGATCAACTGCACGCTTCTCCTCCAGTTTATCACCAGAGATATACATAATGGAGAACTTGATGTTTGATAGATTGCTTAGATGAAAAATGAAACTGTATGGATGATGTAGTAAGAATTGGTAGTCATCTCGTAATGTTTTTTGTGATTAAATAAATAAAACTGCGCTCGGATATTGTCTATAAACAGCGATAGTTCGCCAGGCGGGGGTTATTCGCTGATAACGTCCGCTTGTGAGCTGACGTTATTCGGTCACATGTAACAACAACTACATACTCCAGCCTACCACCCTGCAACAAAGATTTCTCCTCAAATATTTATCAATTTAATCTGCAAAACGCTGTACAGAGTTGAAGTGCTTAGTTCTGTGCAATGAATTATGAATTTTGCATTTGATCAAAGTCTGCAGGTTGAGGGTCTGATGTCCACGTTTCCATAGCAACATCACTATTTTGCAACAAATACATGCACAAGCCTATGCATGTCGACTCTGCACAGTGATTTTCAGGTTAAATTCAAGAACATTTGCCGTGAAAACCTTGGTAAGAGTTACTTATCTTACTCCTAACAAGGAATATGGGTTTAGGGTTAGATTTAGGCTTGGTTAGTACATGCTGAAACCTGGAATAGTCACATTTAATATATTGTGTTATTATACGGCAGGTTACATAACAAGGAGTCACGCGCAAGGTTACATAACGACTCTATAGATTTAACGTGTAGTAGCTATTGGTGATAACTGCAAACGCTTGAGTTGCAGCTCATATGAGTACAATATATAATAGTAACCTAACTGAGTTTTAATTAGCAGATTAGGACTAATGATATAGCTGTTCCCACGTGACGAAACCGGGCAAAGCATGAAAAACGGTACAAACATGATAATGACCGTACAATTATTATAATTATTGGATTATTGGTGCTGATTATAAAAACTAAAGCTAAAAATAAGATGATATAGTCTCGGTTTCGGACCAAAGCGTAAGCTGATCGACCTTCAAATTTTCGACTCTTCTAGGTCTACAGTTCATCAGAAGATTGAGACATGAAAACTGAGTCAGCGCGAAAAAATGGTTTCAAGTCTCGCACTGTGCTCGTCGCCTGTGTAAAGTGTGTTTTCGTTTTCCCGTACTCTCCGGGTGAAAGCGTCTTGTTCGAATGGCAGATGTGAACGAGCACAGTATCCTCAGGATTGGCCACCAACTTCAGATAAACTTTGAGTTGGATGCGAATATCTTTACAAATCCAATGGCGTAGAAAGCGGTAAGGGGCCGCGACGAACCACGAGTACGGAAGCATCAGCGTCCAGAAAAACACGTTGTTTACGTAAACGAGCGAGTGACAAGGTCTGTGAAAGTTTGTAATCCAGAAGGCTCCATTGCACCAAGTTGCAAACTCCACAGAAGAGATTTCCAATTGCTTCGAGGGCGTTATTTTTCGAAAGATTTTTTTAAAGTCTACCATGACACAAAACTTTTTGCCCTTCCTTACCGTGCGCCGAACGGTCCGAAGCGTTTTGTTCAATTCTTTTACGAGGCTCCCGGGCGGGAAAATTATGGCAAAGTCGATATCAAAGCCACAAGCGTTGTCGCTTATGTTTCTGCTAGTAGCAGCATCG
This sequence comes from Plumapathes pennacea, assembly GCA_964036295.1. Lineage (NCBI taxonomy): Eukaryota > Metazoa > Cnidaria > Anthozoa > Antipatharia > Myriopathidae > Plumapathes > Plumapathes pennacea. The sequence continues at coordinate 34,759,994 of OZ038462.1, forward strand.
TCGCGATCGTCTACGATGCAGGCCGTATTGCTATGCTGTCTCCGTGTCACACACATTAGTACTGGCTTCATTAAAGCTTTGCACAGCAAGGGTAGATCTGACAGCTGTTTTACCCTGAAAGTCTGCTTCTTTGCGTCAACCATTTGGGGCACTTCGCTCATCGGTTTAAACGAATCGTTTGCAGTGATAACTGTAATTGTGTGCGGGTCATACTTGATCCAGCCTGGGCCTGTTCTATTGCTGAATGTAAAACCGTCTCGCAGTAGTTGGACGTACGGTTCACTTCGGTCTGCACTTGAAACTAGCTGTGGGAGGGAGGCGATAGGACATAACAGAACTTCACTGCTCATTTGGGGCATCTTAGTATGTGGGACTACCACTCCATTCGCTTTCAAACTGAATTCAGTGAACTCTGTGTACGTGCTGGTGTTGCAAAGTTTGTAAAAGCAAGCGGAAGTTATGATACAATGAGAAGGATTAAGAGAAGAATCGAAAGTCCTCTGGGACTCCGCCGGCCAGTGTACACCTTGCATTTTAAACATAATTGTGCGGTCACGTAGCAGTACATGCTTGAATTATTCTGTCACCGCCATATTTTACAGCTAAAGATAAATTTTAAAAAATTTGAACTCTTCTCACAAACAACGGACAACTTCAGAAAATTAGAGAGCTGAAGCACCAGGACGGGAGAAGACTACGGCAACGTTGGTGTAACAATAAAATTCATTGCATGAGAAAAAAGGCGAATAAGCGCCCCCTCTCGAATAAGCGCCCCCTCCCGAATAAGCACCCCCACAGGGGCAAATATTCCATTGTGGAGTAAACAGATGAGAGAAGTCCTAGATATCATAGAATACAAATTAGATGTATTTCAAAATTGCTATTATACCAAGTATATACAAACTACAAGCAGCTTTTATAAGCAACAAAAAAGAGGAATAAATATTAAAACATGTATTCCCACAGTTAACCCTTTCACTCCCCAGAATGATCAATATTTTTTTCCTCCATGTTCTCTCGCCAGAGATCAGATGAAAGCTGACAAAACTATTACCTCTCACTAACATCACTCATACATTTTTTAAAGGTTAGGAGAATCTGTATTTTGAGCTTGGGATTTAAAGGGTTAAACAATAGTTAGCGGTCGACTTTCTTGATTAGATGCCCTTGAATTGATAGTTCAATATTATGATGGTTAGTAACAATAATTGTTCTTGAATGGTTGGGAGAATTTGTGTCATAGGCCTTTGGAGTAAAAAGTTTTTATAAACATTAACTAAAAGCAAGCATATAACTTTCATGGACTACAGGGCCCGGTTTTTCAAAGCACGATTAGGCTAATCCTAGATTAGGTCTAAAGTTTCATGTCATTTATATGCCTGAAAATGCGAAGGTTTCGTCCACAACAACTTCCTTTATGCGTTTTTAAGCTGGAACAAGCTTTTTAATCCATCTTTGCACAAAACTCTGCAGTTCATTGGCAGCGGGGTCGAGAGAAAGAACTTCGTTAATCCTGGATTAGCTTATTATCGGCTTTCGAAAAACCGGGCCCTGATTCTGAGAATATATATACATGCAAAACAGATCCGCTCCTAAAATAACTATAAAGTTTGGCTTAAGTATTAGCTCACTATCTACTTTAACCATTTAACTCTCAACTTAGTTCATAACGCAGAGTCCTCCTGGGCATTGGCTAGAAGAAAACGGTACGTCGAGTGGTGTCGTGAGAATTGATAGGGTTTAGTCTGTTTGATCTGAGCAAGCTAAGAGAGTCGAGTTAATCATGAAACATTTCTTGTAACTTTAACTGAAATAGAAAGTTGATTGTTTCTCCTAAATAAAATCGAAGTAGTAAGCAGAGCCTCGACTCTGTAGATCAAGTAAGCACTGAACGTGCGGTTCAGCCATGTTGGTCAGCGGCTACATGGACTCTCTCAAGCACGATGCTTTGCGACCTTAGTTTACATTCACCATTTGAGTCTGGTCTCTGAAGTTAATATCCTTGACTAATTAAAGGTATCACAATCCGATGTATTCTCCTTCAATCTCTGTGAATTTTCTTACAAAAAATTTAATGAAGGGCTTGCATTATCTTTAACCTCGTCCTGAAACAGTTCGTGACTTATAAGCGACCACAAACAAGGGTCGTTTGTGTAAAGAACAATTGATATTCGACCAAAAGCGGCCTACAAGTTTATGTATAATATATATATATATATATATATATATATATATATATATATATATATATATATATATATATATATATATATATATATATATATATATATATATATATATATATATATATATATATATATATATATATATATATATATATATATATATATATATATATATATATATATATTTATACATAAACTTGTAGGCCGCTTTTGGTCGAATATCAATTGTTCTTTACACATATATATATATATACTTTTAATCTCTTTTAAAGTTGTTCCGACCATCTAAAAATAACTGTCCTAAAACAAATTGAATTTCTTTTCATTCCAGTTCTTCTTTTTGTTTTAAAGGTTATGCTGGAGGCAAAGTTCACTCCCTTTTCCTAAAACATTAATTTCCTCTTCGTTTATTTCACGGCACTCCCAAAAATGAAGTCACCTTCTTCTTCCTCCTTCCCCGGCTTTCAGGAGCCGCTCCTGTGCACGGCGTTCATTAATCATAGAGCGGCACCTCGCACTGCCGAACTTGACACACAGTATCGGGGAGGGGAGGGGTGGGGCCGGTGCTCGCGTGACTGAACCGCCCATTTAATACACCGCGCCCCATTTTAAAGTGATGAGCAAAAGATGGTTTTGTCACGTTTTCAAAGCAGAATGCGGTTAAGAAAAGCACGGAAACTCACTTCCAACGTTACGACAATTCGCCTTCTGTCTCCGCCACGGTCTCTGTCAATCGTGGTCTGTGTGTGTCTCTCTTTCTCGTTTTGAAGCTAGCTCCATGTTTATATGTTTATATAGGTGAAAGATGAGTTGTAAATAGGATATAGATGTTTTACTAAATTAAGCTTATTTTAATCATGACTTTCGTGGAAAAGTAGACGTATTGATGATGTTCTGTTACGCTCTCACCAGTGCACATTTACCCGACGTCTTCTCAGCACCAGTTAAACAAGTGCACATACAACCCCAGCAATTACAGTCAATAACTTCAATGTGTGCCCGCCATTTGCATTTCCAATTAACACTGTGGGTTTTATTATAATGAATAGACAACTGTTTCTTTTCTTCATGATGTCCTCCTATTCTCCTTCGCTGCCATGTTTGTTTGACTCAAAATATACTTAAAACTAAGTATGCAAATAGAAAAAGAGAACACATTTAACTCCCGCTCGCCGCCGACTAACTACATGAGCAATGCTGTTAGAATTTACTCGTTAAGAGCTTTCGTTTAAATATTCACACTTTAATTAGTTTAGTCCGGCTCCTTTGATAGTTCTCTATACTTTAGAAGATCGAGTCAATTCTGCTTAATGGCCGCAGTGAAAGTGATTAAAGCACAAAGCGTGAACTACGTCGTTGACCATTGCTCAGACTGTACTCGCAAACAGATTCCCTTTGCATCGGCACACAGTTCATTTTGACAGTTTTAGGATTATTGGTTGAGTCACGGTATCAACTAGTAGTGCATGAAAGAATTGATTCTCATGCGCTTGTTTGAACTCAACATATATCGAATAAGAATAATGGGGTATGTTAGATTTTTATCCCAAAAGCATTGTGTTCCTCTCTGTAAGACTATAAAAGTGCATGCTAGTATGGAGATTTTATACAAATCTGACCAACTATACATAACATTTTCAAGGTATTAGCTAATAATGTAAATAGAAATGAAAATGTGTGGACTTCACAGATTTTGCTTGACATGCCGTCTTTAGCAAATATGACCTCGGAATAGCGGAAGTTAAAGTCCTACACGCCCAATTAACCACGGCATGATTGAATGTCGAGTTCATCTTTACTTCAGGGGTAAGAGCAATAATGATTTGACAGCTCTAAAGAATAAAACCTGTACGACAGTGTCCAATGATGGGTATATATCTTGGTATAGCTTAAACAAAACGTTTTTCAAACACAGGATCATACAACTTGGGAAAGTTGCCGACACTTAAGGCACAGTCACGATATTTTACTCACTTTGTCACAGTGCGAAACTGAACTGTAAAATAGATCACCCCACAAGCTTAGCCACCACAGACAGTTTAGGATTTAAGTCATATCTGTACGAGTGAAAATTCTCAAGACAACCGAATTAACCTGGCAGAGAGGGTGGTCACTTAGAGGCAAAATGATGAATTTCACGGTTTGGGGAGCAGTTCCCTTCTGTCGATAAAACTGGATTTCCAAGCTCGACCTGCATTTACCAACAATATTTCAAGAGCTGTATATCCGTCTATGTGTACAAAAAAAGCCTTAATATGTGAATAACGGGTGAGAATTATTGACACTTATTCGACTAATCATGCAATACTATAGTTATTAATGAACAGAAACTAATTAATAGATATGAAGCTTTTGTAACAGCGTATATAATAGCTGTGTTCTAGAACCTTCTGTGGCTCAGTATTTCCCTCTAAAAATAAACACATTTAGAACACGCGCGATATGTTCCAGAATCTGTCGATTTGTCTATTTGTTGCAATCATAGCGCACACACAAAAAACACCGACTTCGAATAGAAAATATGCTCTGTCACTCTTTTTTGTCGTAACATCAAGTTTGTTGGGGTAAATGTTATAGAGTAACAGCTGTTAACTGGCGGTGCAAGCAAAGAAAACCATTTTCTAATTGACTACATGCGTAGTTCTATAAATCAACGAAACAGCATTTGTACAGTCTTGCAATATTTGCATTTTGTTTTTTGCTATCTATGCCGTTTGTTGGCCAAAGGCAAAATAATTTAAAATTAAGGTAAAAGATACATTGAAAGGCTAGTCCATTTTTGCTCTAACGAAGGGCTAGCGACATTTAACATGTCCACATGATTAATTTTTCTATGATTCAATATATTCCACGTTTGAATGTGAAAGCCCCTGACTTCGGAACTTACAGCGCGCATACAGAAATTGCGTTCAGTTTAGTAGCAAGATTCCGGCACACTTTTTGTATGAAAATGACATGATACCGGAGATATAGAAGAAAAAAATAATAATAAAAATCTGCGTGTTTCTTCAGTGTTGATTATTTTGGAAAATGCAAGCTAACGCAAAGTAACACGATGACAAAAAGTGATAAGACCACAGAGTGTGGGTAAGCCAGTCTTGTCGGCACCTATATTATACTAAAAACTGTTCTATTTTGTACAATAATTGTAAGAAAAATGAATATATGACCACAATTTAAAACCAGAAGGGCACAGTTTTTTTTAGTCTCGTGCCGGAAGTGCTAGATGATCGGAGTTATCACTTGGAAAACTTTTAAAACTATCATTATCTTTGTTCATTACTAAAAAACGAGAAAGAGAAACCGAAGGGAAAAGATATATATGAAAAATAGTTCTGTTACAGAAGCACTAACTGACTGAATATAATATTGATGCAGTATACCGAATTTTTGAAGGGGTGCATACTGACACATCATAGGTCTAACTTAGTCCGCGCCCATTGTCTTCAAGTGTCATATTAACTTGAGATGTACTTTATTGCAGCAGCTTCTTGACGGTGGCGATTTTAAGGACCTAGCATCAGCTGTTTTAAATGCAGGAGTAACGAAGAGAAACAAGCCATAAAACAAGCCTTCGTGCTTTCGCTATGCAACACTTTTATTTTGCTTTTCGCCTCGACAAACCAACTCATTAACTTATATATACGGGGGGAATAATACGCTTGCTGTATGGAGTGTGTTGTGACCAGTTTATCTGATCCATTTATACCCAGTTTCGAGCCAAGGTCACTTGGGACACCCAAAGCCACAGGAAACCTGAAGGCATATACACCTGAGTGACCAAAAGTTATCCAACAGACCGCACACGATGTGGATAGACTACACGTTACCACACTTTAAAAGAAATAGTATGAAAAGAGGATTGCAAAACGCGATGAATGAAATGCTGTACATCTGTGATGTTCTGTCAGAATTTTAGTTTTTGTATAACAAGCTAGTAACAACTGTTGTTGGTACTAGTGGCTAAGTATTGAAACCAAGAGTTGATCGACACATGCTAAACGCGGTGACAAATGCCTTAGCTGACCAATTCGAGCCGTTTCGCCGATATCCTCAGTGTCAGCTCAAAGAGGATAAGTTATAATGATCAAAACTTATTAGACCAGGCTCAAAACACTTCTTCAGCGCGACATTTAGCATATATTAACTTCTACTTGATACATTTTTATTCTTTGTACATGGCGGTGTGTCTATTTATATGTATGCAAACAGTTTTCGCCCACCAGGGTTGCTAACAAATTTTACTGAAATTCGTAAAATAAGCTTTGCTGTGGCACCGACTCAGCCGGCTTCGCAGCTGGAGCGACTTATTTTTACACTGACTCGCAACTTGGCTGACACACTTCGTTAATAAGTTAGCACATATATTACGAACGAAAAACTTACTTATTGGTGTATCCATATTTTTTCCAGTGGTGATTTTGTACAGTAGGTGTAATAATGGTCGCCATCGGCTGCGAAATCAATAAAAGGCGAAGGAACTTCCACTGTTACAAATTAACACTTTCTGAGAGGCCCATAACAGTCCATGAAATTGAGAAATTGACTTCAATAGGACAATCGTCATGCAGATTTAATGAGGCCAGACAGACCAACTCTTAAGTTACATCCGTTTCGGAATCACTTTGTACACAGATGTATCCTACTTCCGTGAAAGTTAAGTTTTCCTCCACTGAAACGACAGGGTCTTGCCTGCATGTTTCAGGACATCTAAATCCGTAATAACACGAATTTCTTTTTAATAGAAACTCCCACACGCATTACGTAGCAATCTTTTCAACCGTTATAACAAAAGAAGGCAAATTAAACAGTGACACAGCTCGGCGTTTGCAAACTCACGGCACATGTGTCTCGAGAAACACAGCCTTACAGCCTGTCCTGCCCCACACTCGTCAAGTCAACTATGGATACAATGGGGTGCGATGCCCCAAGATGGGCTTCAAAGTCAAACGACTTCGCCCGACATTTCGGGAAGACCGGAAGATCAAAGGCTAAAGTAAATAATAATCCACGTTGTGTTTGTCTTTAGTTTACCTATAGTAGACCTTCGAAGCTTATTATTTCAAATCGAGAGTCACATTTTAATCAAGTTTGCATCAGCCATAATCTCCGCAATTATTTGCATGCCATATCTTACCATCAGTGCTAATTACACATTCCTCTAAACTGCCTTGATTCCGTGTGTTGCCCTGAATTTCTTTCTGGGAGTGGGATGTTCATTTCCCTTTCGTGTTTTTGTCGGAGTGGGCGGAAAGCCCGATTTGTTAAAGTCATCACACATCCACCGACATGTCAACGTAACCTACATTGCAAATTTATTGAATGATCGTACCGCAAATTAAATATATACACAATTGACCAATCAGAGACAGCGCAATTCTTTTTACTAGTTCAGCAGTCAAATAACGAGAAACATTTGAGTCTGTGACATCAACCAAATAAGTTCTGCAAAGGCCGTCACTTCGTCAGCTCAACAAGATGGTGATGCGTTTCAAGAACATCCCTGTACAAATATTGTTCACTTCGCTAGCATTCGTGTGCACTATAAGCCTCCGTGATACCAGAAGAAGTGTGAGAGATCTGTTGTGAGTACACAGCTGAGTTTTACAACTTTATTCCTCGTCCTGTTATTTTAATAACTGAAGAACAGAGGCACTGAACGAAGTTTTGCTTTCTTTTCATACATCAGCCTTGTAACCACAACAATCACCGGTATAGGGCCTGAGCTGATATGCAGTCGCATTCCCGGTCTGTCACCACAACAAATCACTATTTGTCACAAAAATCCGTCCATCTTTACGGCCATTCAAGAAGGCTACGAGCTAGGCTCGGAGGAATGCGAAAATCAGTTTAAATTTCACAGATGGAATTGTTCAAATTTTGGCCTCAAGTCCATTTTTGGGGAGAGAGCAATACGTAAGTATATTAGTCTCAAATGTAACGATTTTTTATTGCAGCTTCAAGTAGTTGTTTGGAGACTTGCATTCTTAGCATTAGCCAATGTTTGTTTTCACGTGAAAGCATTCGAGTAAGACTATCAACTTATTAGAATCTATCGTTTTGAGTACACGAAACATTTAATCAAGTGATGAACGTTCGTAGCAAAGTGCAAAGGTCTTGGCGTAAGCTAATTTGTCAAGTGTCTTCCTGATAATTCAACGTGTAAGCACATGTTATAAGGACTAGCTTCTGCCTGCTAACTCACTTAGCAGACATCGAACCTTCCCGTCACCAGCCGCTGTCAAAGGTTTTCCACGACGACACTGTTGGCCGGGGATGCTAACGTAAAGGAGCTGCGCAAAACCGTTATCTGTGGCCGCAAGCAGTTTGAGAGTTATTGACAATTAAATACATCACTTAAAAAGTCATTAACGAGTATCTATACATACGGGCACGACAAACATTTCTGACTATAAAAGATTCTGCTTTCATGAATTGCGACCAGACTTCTCGCCCTAAGCATTTCAAATACTTTAATCCACCTCTTGTCTGGCGCACTGCTGAAGTTCATTGTTTTGTTTTGTGACTCGAAACGTAATCAAATGATGAAAAGCAATGTAAAATAATATCCGATAACCACAAAGTGATACGATTCACCCACACGCCGCTCATCTTTTGATGAACATGGGCTATTTTAATAACGATACCGCTATTTCTGGGACCTTAGGATAATGGCACATTATGAAAAATAACCGCATTAATTGCATAGTACAACACACAAATTAAGAGAAAGCAATTCCAAGTCAAAACTTTCTAGAAAATTACTTCTAACACAAGCTGGAGCAGAGTTCGATTGAAGTTGTGGTTTTGGGTTAATTGCGCATTGGCCCAAAAAGTCGGTGTTAGGATTGATATTTTATATTAATGTTCTTTCAGCCGGTACAAGGGAAGCCGCATTCACACACGCCATTATGTCGGCAGGAGTGACTCATCGAATCACCCATGCCTGTACCTTGGGAAACATGAGCGAATGTAACTGTGATGATCGCAGAAAGGGCCAAAAAAGCCCGAAGGGTTGGACATGGGGAGGCTGCAGTGCAGACGTCGGTTTTGGCGAATTATTCGCGCAAAAATTTATGACCCAAAGCGGTGGACACGATCGAGTGGTCGGTTTGATTAATGCCCACAACAGTCAGACCGGTAGGGAGGTAAGTTATGCTAGGTTCTGTTTCAACTATAATGACATAATTGCGTTTCTAATTATTTATTTATAATGAAGCTCAACAATTAACAATTGTTCCGTACACACTTTTTTATTACACCACGAATCCTTTGGAAAAAACGATTACCATGTGAAAGAAAAGGCATTCCGGTGGTTTACTGCTTTGTTCGGGCGAAATTGCGTTCGGTTTTCCATTATACACTAAACCTTGGGTCCCTTACATCGCAGCAACTTTTTGGTCAAAACAATATCTCAAAAAATCATTCAGAAAATCAAAATTGAAATGACAATGTGTAAAATTGAGATATCATTTCATTTTTTGTCTCACGAACAAAAACAAACCAAAACAGTGTGGAAGCATGAAGCATTGTGGGCTTTCAACTGCAATACAGCAACACAGGCCAGCTGGCGAATGAAAATAATTACAGTCTAGAAGCACTTCTGGCTAAAGTGGGATACGATATAAATTCAATTAGTTTTAATAATTCTGTCTTCAATACAAATACAATTGCCATGTGGTCATCAAACAATGAGAAATGAAAAATGGCCACAAAAAGAACGGTCAGACTAAAGGAGTCCCGTTTTAAACATCAAAAGCTTTAACGCATCATACGGCTCCTTTACCCATTCACTACAATACTAGATCGGAACCAGCCAATCATATTTCCGCTTGGCTAGAGTTGCCCATTTTAACTTGTGAAACGTCTTATACCACTCACTCGCTTTTTACGTGTCGTTCTGGTTGAAACATACGGATGCCGATAGTTTTTGCGATACTCCGTCGAGCCAATGGATAGTGAAAAGACGGTGTTTTGAGGATAACGAGTAGCCGGCATCGCAAAGTCGCGGTTTACACGGACCCCTTTGATATGCCGACAAGATGTAGCTAATTTAGACTTGAGCAGAATTTAAGCTAAAAATGCACCAGGAATGAAAAATTTAACGTTTGCCGTGAATATATGTATCCTCTAGCTTTATGCGAGGGGCCATTGGTATGAAAAACACTTCGATAATGTTTATTCCGACTCCGTTTATTCTACACCCATCAGGGCGCCAAAACAACGGCAAAGCATGCTGTGTCCTGTATACTACAGTCACGATTAAAAATTATCAATACTCCAAGTTGCTACTGAACATATTTTGGCGCACTAACACGGTACGTTGCGTCAACTCAACCTCATGGGCTAAATCGTCTTGTTTTCTGGCAAGACGCTAAAATGAAAGTTAAAGGACCAAACAGGGAGTCATCATAAACACTAGCAGAGTTGTAACTATAAGTGCGGTTAGTGCCAGCAGTGTTTGAATCGGTACTGTTTTGTAAACTGAGTTAGTCAGTAATTACTGGCTCGCGCGGGGGCTTTGACATCCCACAGTGAGAGAAATTAAAACTCTTCAAGTTTTATTCATTGAGTTATATCCGGCAAACACATTAAAAAATGTTAAAACTTCAAAACCAAACTCGCAGAATTGATCTGTACGCATGAATTGTCAGTTTTTTGTTCAGTGTGCTTCGTGCAGTCAGTTGGAATGAATTCTTGCTTATTTTTAGTGTAGCAGATGTTTCATCAATCGATACAGTCAATTTACTCTCAATATACCTCACAAGTAGCGGTATTTCATACTCAATACATATTGAGTCATAATGTCTTTTTTCCGTGGTCGCTCCCTTTTTATGTTCTTGAACTACAATAAGTTTGCACTGAACTTGGCTGGCAGTTAGCGAATATTAAAGTGAAGGAAGGTGTGAAGTACATGTGATAACTACTTGTGAAAATCGAAGCAACTTTTGGCAAAATCACGAACATATGTTGAAAAATAATTTCTTACGGCCCCACAAATAATTGCATCACTTTTGCGTGCACCGCATCACTATGAAGTGCAAGATTTTGATTGAAAACTGTGGTAATATCTCCCTGCAAAAGTAGTATCAGAATATTCAGATCAATGTGCAACTCGTTGCGACTTATTCTCTTTTTTATGTAGTCTCCCATGTCTCTTGTCAGCATCGTCTTCTAGATTTTTTCAGAAACTTTACAGGTAAATTTTCTCAATGGTATCTCATCCGGCTTTAAATTTGGTACCACTAACAGTTGTAGTTAGCAAGCCATGGATGAGCAGTTATTGCATGATGAGTGTCTGCAGGAGAAATCTGTTAATGGGTTCCAACAGATTTTAGCTCGCCATTTTTTCTGGCAAGTTTCTCTTCAGAGGGCTTTATGTTTGCAACACTTAACTGTTCTCTAACAACTACATTTTCATCGCAAACATTTAAATTCCGTTTATGCTCGCCTGAGACAGAAGGGGAGGCTACAGGGCTGTAGGCCCAACGTCAGCTTTTTGGTGTTTGGCACAAATGCTGATATCATCAGGGCTTTCATCCGTTTCACACAAATGTCACAGCAAATCGCTTTAGGAAAATGGACTTCACAGTTTGTGATGAATAAAACTTTACGGCTAGTTCTTGCTTCAACTAAAGTTGGCTCGAGGTTACTGACAAAAATTATGACAGAATAGTTCAAGCGTTCAGGAGTATCAGAGCAGCCAAGATTGTAATTAGAACTTAAATTTAAAACTGTAGCTAAATATATATATCAAAACTTTGTAGTTGTATGAATAATGAGGTACATAAAGGCAAAAGAATTCTGCGATGAATAAGTCTTGTGAGCGATTGATGAATATTTTTATCTGTCTCTTATAACCTGTTTCAGAGCGAACGCTGTGGTATAAGAACGTTCCACGCAAAGCCTAAATCCAGTGCTTAAGTATTCTTACCAGTAGATAGATAGCAGAACTGAGCAAGGTTTAAGCATCTCAGTCAGACAATTGCCAAGCGAATCACGGCAGAAGTGGAGCTGAGTTCTAGTTTCTTTCGCTCACTTCAGGTGGTAAGTTCAAACTTGGTACTTGAATGCAAGTGTCACGGCGTATCTGCATCTTGCTCGACGCGAACGTGCTGGAAAGGACTGCGCCCGCTTCGAGCGATCGGAGATATACTCAAAAAGAAATACATGGACGCCGTAAAAGTCTCCCCGTTTATGAAGACCTCAAGTGCTGGGCGTGTGCCTGCAAATCTCGTGCTAAGCGCGGACCCAAACAGTAAACCAGCGTCCACGCAACTCGTGTATTTAAACGATTCAAAAGATTACTGTTCCCGCGATGAAACAGAGAGAATTCTGGGAACGGAAGGCAGGCAGTGTAACAGATCGTCCGTTGGGGAAGATAGCTGTACCATGCTGTGTTGTGGAAGAGGTTATGACACCTACAGCGTTATAGTGGACAGAAAGTGTCGCTGTAAGTTTCATTGGTGCTGCTATGTGAAGTGCGAAACCTGTAGCTCGACAGAGGAAGTACACAGATGCAAGTGACATTAACCGCAGATAAAGCGATGAGTACAGATTGAGCTGTTGTAAAACGGGCCTTTGCGAGACGCTGCGGATAACGAACTAATCTAAGTTTGCCGCGTTGCATTCACTTCTTGAGCTCTGATAAGCTGCAACTTAGATGAAAAAATCAATTGCATGAGAGCGCACCCTTCTGTGGGACGAGATAAAAGCGTTCACTATCGAAGTCCTCTTGTAGGCTATGAAGCGATGCGTTGTAAACACTGACTGATAGTTGTAAGAAAAGCTTTTACTATCGACTTAGTAAGAGAATTATAATCAAATGCTTAGAAAGACAAAGTCTAGTTAATAAATATGCTACGAGGTAGAATTTTAATGTAATAAGGAATAGAAAAGGCAGGCCTAAATTGTGTGAGGAGGGGCGATCAAGGTACGTCCAAATGCTTCAAGCAGCTTTGTAAAAATATCGACATTTTAATGTTTAATGTAGTGAAAAGTCCTCTAAAGTCCGTCCATTTTTTGTTCGTATGCAAGAACCAATTGTTCGGATCCGTTCTTATACCACACCTGTTCGCTCAATAGCTTTGTAAGTCAAACGTTAATCCGAAAGTTTCTTCCGATGATCGAGACTTGCAGCTTGTTAACTTAGTACTTGTGTTCTCCCTCTTTTCGCTCCTGACTTCATAATCCAAATTTCTTTTCAGGAGGACACTGTGAGTTATAGTGTGAGGATTGTTAGTTCAACTAACTAGTTTTCATTTGACCGAGGAAGCTACTTGCCAAGTTCTCTTTACTGCATGATATATCTGTGTTGAAGAGAACAAAAGGAGCATGTAGAACTGACTTTATCACTCAGAAGCTGAAGGATTAGAAAATGTGGAGTCTACATACCCAACTGCACTCATAACACCCATAACGGTGGTTATATGGCTGTAGGTGAAGCTATATCAAAGATATATATTGTCTTTAATAAGCTGCAAATTTCTTTTGTACAAGATGCTCTTTGGTATTTCTTTGAATTGTATGTCGTGTTCGTTTTCTTTAGTTTTACTATTTTCTTCCGATTTAGTAGACAAAAATGTTACGTTCCGTTAACTCCAGTGTGTCTTTTTGACGAAGGATTATTCACCGAGGAAAAGTCGGCATACTGGAAAGTATTATCGTTCGACCAAGAAGCGAGTGTGGTATAAGACGACCAGACAATGTGTTCATATCCACTGTAGACGCCTTACTTATGGGTATTTAATGTTGATGTTATTCATTTTGAGTTAGAACTTGTAATGTGTTGTAAATATTGTGGATTTCACCCAGTTTAATGGAAAAGCATCTAATCTAAAGGACTGGAAAGCAACTTTACACGTAATTATAATCGAGCCTTTGTCTCGGTCTCAAAAAAAAATCAGTGCAAAACGGAACCTTTTTTTTTTCACTCACTTGTTCATGTTAAGGCAAATCGAACTCAATTTCATGAAGAGAGGTAATTAAAAGACAACTTGGAAATAGTCTGTTATAGACTAGGAAAATTTGCGCATTCAGATATTAATGAACAACAATGCCTGCAATATTGCACTTTATAATAGGTCCTTTGCAGTAGGGTGCCTAAAAATTCATCACTTCAGGCCTTTTGAGTCTCAGAAATCAGGAAACTAGTATGAAGAAGATGCAAAATTTCCGTCTCACAGCATTCATAGATCAACTTTGGCATCATTTGAAGTTCAGATATATTAAGAATATTCAGTATGGGCCAACCACTGCTAGGAGGCATTAGATGCCAACTTCCCCTACAAGCCTCTTCTTAACATTTCGTAACTTTAAAGTGCTACCAAATATAATCTATAGATGCTGTGAGCCTGAAATTTTGCATCTCAACATATCTTTTTATGCTTTTTCCATTTCTGGCACTCAGTCTGAAGTAATGAGAAGCCTGAAGTAATGCATTTTCAGTCACAAGGGTCATGTGACCTCCTACTGAAAAGGGCCCATTGTAGCGGGTGTTCAGTTGCGTGCAATGTTGAGTATGCTTCAGCTCACAAAATTGCCAAAGGTTTGCATGAAATGCGAAACTTAAGTTTATAGACCCCTTAATTTCACATCATGGGAAGGCAGCCAAGTTGGAGGACAAAACAACATTATTTTCTTTTCAGGGCCTGGGCCGACTTTTACAAAGCTATATAACTTTCGATTAAACACATTATTTATTTTGTATTCTCGGCCAATAAACTGCAGAGCTTTGATAAAAATGAAAAACTTACCGAAACTCTTCTAGCTGCGAGCGAAACCTCGTTTTTCAGGCCTCAAAAGACGTTTAGACCTAACCAAGGATTAGCTTAATCGAGCTTTGAGTAACCAGGCCCTGGGGATTAAAGAGTTCTGTCCATCCGTCCAGTCGGCCGTATTATTACAAACGTACTGTCTGTAACCAAAACAATATAAAACATTGCTGAAGTACAATTTCTACAGAATGTCATCTGATAAGTATGGGTAGTAGTTACTCAAAGTGGACACCAGTGCATGTGCATTAAAAAACGAAGGCCTTCAAAAGGCCTCTACTGAATGGTGGAGAATTTAGAATTTTCCCGTCAAATACGAACATATGTACTAAAGTGATAAGTATCAGGCTGCATTTATAAAACATGCACGGTCCTCAACTAGTGCATCTCAAAATGACTTTATCTTTGCATAAACGTTTTGACATATAATTTTAGATATAAGTTGTGAATCAGACGAGTTTAATTTTTACCTATATAAATACGTTCGTAACTTAATTCTTTTAAAATTAGCTGATTCAGCAGCTCGACTGTCGTATTTCTTAGATTACTTTCTCTTCAATGAGTTTTGTTTGATGGTTTTAATTATTTTGGGAACGTTTTATTAGGCCCTAAAAGAATCCCTGCGGACTCAATGCCGCTGTCACGGCCCCTCTGGTTCATGTACCACAAAGACGTGCTGGCAGGAGCTGCCTGATTTTAAAGCAGTTGGTGAAAACCTGAAAGCACTGCACAACTCAGTCGTTCTCGTTGAGTCCGTCAAACGCAACACTCGACATGGTAAACGAGATGCCTACCTGGTCGTCAAGTCTGCTGCTGGAGCCAGAAGGCCTGACACAAAGGAGTTGGTATTCACCAGGACTTCCGACCCTAACTACTGTGACTTCAACGCAGAAAACCGAATTCCAGGAACTCAAGGAAGGTTGTGTAATATGACTTCTACGGGAGTGGACGGCTGTGAGTTACTGTGCTGTGGTCGTGGTTATGACACTCACCTCATTCAAGAGCGTTACAGATGCCACTGCAAATTTCATTGGTGCTGTAATGTTGTTTGTAAGAAGTGCAAGAGACGAACTGTGCATTACAGGTGCAAATGAAAGGCTGCCCAGGAGAGACGGACTCTCAACTGCAATGCAAAATTCAGGTGAAAGATGTTCACACCCTTCGCCTCACAATACTGAATTTCCTCTGACAGCGATTTTTTTCGGCTCTGCCTGTGAAACTAATTATTTACTCAATTTATTGTATAGTCATCTCGGAATACGAGTATTTTGGGAATTCCAAACAGCTTAGTTTGTATACAGATATTCTAATTTGAGTTGCACCGCACAGTCAGTTAAAAACCGCAGCCTATGTCAGTGACCTGTGGGCTGTTACCTGTTCAATGCCCTTGTCACTTAGCCAATGCTAGCGTTTCTAGAGGAAGTGAGGAGAAAAAAAGGGCAAAACCACTACCAAAAATGAACGGCGGGAGAGGGGAAGGGAACGGAAACACAATAGTACGAGCAAAGGAAAGTAAAAGAAGAAGGAATAGAAGTCACAGAGACAGAAAGCAAACGAAAACGGACAATACAGTGCAGGAAGAAAGAATAGAAATAAAGAGACGAAAGTAGAAAGGAATAACTAAGAGATAATAGGAGGTCACGGATTGATAATGAGCAATTTATATCTTTCACGCGCAAGCATATAAGCGCAAGCACAAGAATCCTTACAGTTGACAGTCAAACAGGTTTGACGGCCACTGCGGAAATATGTTCTTGACGTCACTTCCGTTGGTCAGCGTTCGTCGCCATGGCTATCTAACTTCTCATAATTCGAGTTAGAATTTCACATCGTGTGCAAGCCTCGTTTTTCTTGTGCACAACTTATGTTAAAGAAAATGCATTGAACTAACTTATGTTTGAATATAGAGTCCTAGTATTGAGTTTATTGGCTAAGTCTTGAGGTTTTACGAGCGTTACGTACATTTAACTACTAAATCTGCACTTGAATTCACGGTTTTGTGCAATAACCTCTGAATCAAAAGCAAGCTGACCGCGCGGCCGAAAGACGAATTTCCGCAGTGTCGGTTCGACGCATTAACGCATAAGCACAGAGATCAAACTGTTAACATTTTCTTTGCGCGTTTTTACTGACGTATGCTTGCGAGTGGGTTGATACTCGATTTGTTAAAACCTGTCTGCCTTGAGTTACTGATGTACATCATTCTTTAGCCCGGGGTCTTTAGCACGTTCTGCAGGTTTGTTTTGATGTAAAGGCCACTTACCTGAGCACCAGAAATAAATATAAAAGCGGTCTACCATTGCTTTGTGCATGTCGCTGTGAATACCCTCAATTTAATTTTAGTCTTATCGAGAAGCTTTTAAGGAGCAGACGGGTTTCTTACGTCGCAGTTCGTTTTTCGACCCTGGCAATCAGAAAAGTTTGCTTGTTAATAAAAATGTGACCGAGTCTAATTGATGTAGCAAGTTGTAACTTACGAATTTCCCGAGGTTAATTTCAAGAACCGTGCATAAGCTAATTGGCGAAACGAAGACTTAGCATATGTAGAACCGAGGACGGAACATAAATGTTAGTATACTGATCGATGTATTCAGTTATAGCATCATGTGTCTTATCCTCCTCACTTTTGTAGTACAGTAAATCAGTTGGAAGACCATCTTAGTTTTTGCCAATATTTGTATTTAATTTCCTTTAATCGTTTTCCTCGGCTCCTTTCCAACAGTTTTTTCGGCACAGACTCAATATGGTTCAGAAAATTGTATTAATTAATTTTGGGGGTATAAAATTGCGCTTTCTTCCTGTGTATAGGATCTTATATTATTTTCCCCGAACGAAGTGAGGGAAATACTCACGACACTAATGCAGTAATATTATCCCCGAACGAAGTGAGGGAAATACTCACGACACTAATGCAGTAATATTATACCGCCTACTTGGGGACTCCAAGCCTGTCGCCATCTCGAAATTTAACGTTGTCTGTCAGTTTGTCAGTCAGTCTGTCGTACGACTTTAGGCGCGGTTACCCTGCTAACCAATAAGAAAGGCCGGATCGATCACGTGTGCCCTGGCCTGTAGTTTTACTCAGCAATGTTGTTTTACTCAGCAATGTTGTTTTACTCCGAAATAAGAGAAATTAGATTTGAACGAAGCATTTAGATTTGAACGAAGCAACAATATATCGAAGCTGCGTTCACGAAAATGGAAAACTTAAAAACTGAAAAACTTGAAACACAACAGTCTCGCGAAGCTCGTCTTCAAATGAGAAGGGAACAGGCACGAGCAAGGCGAAATCGTGAAACGAGCGAACAACAACGCATGAATGCCGATCGAAAGCGACATGAACGGAAACGGGTAACGCAGACAACTCCGCAAAGAGAACAGCACTTGAACGCAAATCGGAAACTTCAGGAGAAAAAGCGGGCCGAAGAGAAGACTCCGCAAGTTAAGACAACAGCGCATGAATGCCGACCAAAAGCGACATGAACAGAAGCGGGTAACACAGACAACTCCGCAAAGGGAACAGCGCTTGAAAGCAAATCGGGAGCTTCAGATGCCGTTTTGTGTTAAACTCAGATACTTATTTAGAAAGGACAAGCAACAAAGGTTAGTCAGTGGAAATCGAACAATCACCGTGACAAATATATATTTTGTAACTCGATCACTTCAAGAATGTATTAAAATCTGTATGCTGATCATTTTCCCTTGAAGTATTGTTTTACTACGCTTCTGTTGCCAGTTTCGGCTACTGTATTTGCTCAGAGCAATCGGAACTTGGAGTCTTGAATGATTTAGTCAGATGTCTTATTTTTCTGTAATCTGACACGCGGTGATTGCAGCGAGAATCGTTCACAAGCCCTTAGAAGTATTACTGGGTCTGAAGCCCGTGTATAATTTGAAGTAAACTGTTCAAGTTTTGCTTTGATTCTGGGAGAAATTTTGCTGTTTTGAGTGGGTTCACATACAAAACAATTCGAGCCTATTAAATATGCATGCCTGAGTCTGGTGCATGCGGTAGTAAAAACAAATCGCACAGGAAGCCTATTTAATTGTACTGCCTATGAATTCAAAATTGGAAAATCAGTGTTCCTTTCAGTTCCCGTACTACGACGGCCGACCAACTTCAAACTTTGAGTATTAAATTTCGAGAACGTGCTTGGCAGACTGTATGAATTAATTTGACGTGCCGACCGTGGGAAATACGTACTTCGTCACGCAATCGATTCTTTTTTCAACGCAAAAGTATAACACACACCATTCTTTTTCTCCTTCCTTTGCGTGTAGCACTTGAGTTCGAAGAAAAGATTGAGTCAACATTTCGGTAAAACAAAGGCTACTCTTATTGGGAGTTACCAAAGTAAAAGTCCCATCAATGGCAGAGTGAGGGGGTATATGCGATTATCGTATTTCTAGTAGTTTGTCTAACCTTAGCTTTGAAGGTGAACACCATTTACGATTTAATGAGTGGCTTTGGGAACGTGGAGTATAGAAATTAAAGATAGATGGTACCTATTTTACACGGTTAAGCAAGTGCTTCAGTTTCGAGAGACAATGTATTATCCGATCATAATATACGTCGCGGTTTGAACCACTAAGGAGAAATATTGCGAAATAATGCCATCATGAACGTTCATTATAGGCGTCGACTATATCTTTCGTTTCCCCATTGTTGAATTACTCCGTTTAGAGAACTTGCTATAAATATTTTTTTTTTAGTTTTCTCGAATAATGCAGCTTTTGTACGCCTCGTGTATATGGAAGTACACCCACCACTCAACCAAATGAATCTATAGTGACATTTCCATAGCGATCATTTCAGCTTCAGCTATTGTGACCTTTTTCTCAATTAAAGATAAAATTTTTACTTCCCCTAGATTTGTGCTCAAGAAAAAGGCATTAGCATCGCATCCTTTGTTTCTCTCGATTAATGCGTGCTTTAGCAGTGTCGATAATTGTTTGTTTGCACCTGCCCATCCCTAATAGCTCGTTAGCGCCCTACGCATACTAAAGATGTCAGTCAATTTATGGACAGATTTATCACTTCTCATAACATGTAGTGGACATTCAAATGAATATACTTCCGAAAACTGGACTTTCTGACCGGCTGAATATTTTGGGGCTAGCTGGTTATCTGTAGTAAGGCGGAGCTTCTGCGCACAGGATGCGATCATAGTGTGTTTTGTGGTTCCGTTGCTGACTTGCAGACTAATGAGAAATGACACTTTTACACTTCCGATCACCTTGCTAACTTTCTTTTTAAGAATTGTCAGTGGCTTGCTCCAGCTTATACAGTACTTCCCGTGTGCTGTCTGGAACTAGTATCCAGCCTTAGAGGAAAACCGGATAAGTTGTTTTCTTCTGTAACACCGCGCCCTTTGAAATGCGTTCAGGCAGAATAACTTATTCATTTTGTTCAAAAGCTTGGATAGAGTTTTCGTTGATTTACCTAGTAACGAATTGCAATTTGTGAATAGTGAGTACTCAGTTGCCCACAGTTACAGCTTTTATTAGAATCTGTCTGAGTGTGTTTTATTACCGATCTTGTGTATTTTAATGTCGCCAAACTATTACAGGCATCAATTATTAGATCAGTGTCCATGTAGTTCCACTTCAATGAACGTCTGTATCTTGAAACGAATGTTTGCACTGAAATTTAGGAAAAGCAGAACTAAAGAAAATATACCCGGGGCCGGCACTCAGAAAAAAAAAAAAAAAAAAAACGTGTTGTTCCTAGACTTTAGACCGAAAAGAATAATCAAATGTTTTTTTTTTCTGAGTTCTTTGCGTCATTTTTTACTGGCTTCTTAACTGCACACATGCGTCAGACTACAATATAACAAACTGAAGTAAAGATAGAAAATAATATGAAAGTTTATATGTTTTAATTTCTTTCAAAAGGTGGACCTTACTAAAATATGATGAATTTTGACGAAGACAATGTCATTTACTTTTGAAGCCATTTCATTGGAAGAGTGACAGCAGAGTTCATTGTAATAACTCATTTATTCTGATTGTTTATAATTGGGCGTAAAAGCCTTAAATAGAGTTTTGATGGTTTAAAAGCCTCAAATAGTTTTGAGAAAAATAACGAAACACCAAACAACAATGAACTGTACACGACTACATGAAACACGTGTAGTCAGTAAAAGATGAGAAAGCCAATCAGCATTTAACTTCAAAACATTAAGACTTTACTGACCTAAATAGTTCCTAAATGGACTATTAATTTTCCAAAAGTAAGGTGTCAACCTTTATGGACATTAAGTGAATTCATTGATCGAAAAAGCAGTTCCAGAAAGCAACCAATAAGCTTCAGAGTCCCGGTGCCATTGCTTCAGGAGTGAGAGGAAAATAATATTTGAAGGGTAGACTAGACAAGAAACTACATTTGGCTTCGAAAATATGCACGGATAATTGTCCTTGGACATTATCTGTTCCTCGAAGCTCACAGCTCTTGTTCGCTTCTCGGAACAGATAACATCCTCGAACAATTATCCGTGCATATTTCCGAAGCCGAAAGTAGTTTATTGTTCATTTAGAACTAAATGCTTATTGTGTTTAACGACTTACTAATGAGGAGCAGTTACGTACACAAACTGTCACTCATTTTAAATGCGTCATAAAAATTTGCAGCTCTTTGATTTGATTTGAGATTTCACACACTTTAAATGTAAGACAAAACTTGACGGTTCAGTAGAGACTGAAGAAAGTAAGCGGTTGTTGAAAGACGGCAAAAAGTTGGTAGCAGGACCTGTTGGTAATTCAAATTTTAAAGTCGACAACAGTTGTACAATTTAGGGTAAGTGAATACTTAGTTGGTTTTGTTTAGTGTGTTTGCGACTATTGTTAGTTTTTTCTTATAAACTGTCAAATGTTTAGAAACCAAAAACTATACCATTCAGTCAAGACTGTTTCTAATGTTTTGTGTATCTGATTTGTGTATTTTTACTGGCTCAGTCGACGCCACCTAAATAATACTTCTTTTTTCCTCCCAAGCTGGTGCTCTGTCCAATTCAAGACCCAGGTGTTTAAAGCATTATTGCACGATTAGGCTAATCCCGGAATAGGATTAAATCTCGCATCTCTACAAGCCCGCTGAAAACGGGAAACTTTCAACATCTCATAATATCAATTTTACATTTGTGCCGTTATCTTGTCAGATGAATCGTTTACTCCTCGTGTTCCTGTGTGCAGTTCTGGTGTTCAGCGGTGTTCTCCACTTAACAGAAAGTACAGTCTGTGAAGCTGAATGCAATGCAGAGCTAGAGATGTGTCAGCAGCTTGGTTATTGCGGCGGTGTTAATGGCGACACACCGCCCTGCCCAATTGGATATTGCAACACTGCAGTCTGTATTGCTAACTGTACTTAACAACAACATGCCACGACACCGATAATATCAATGGACTACAAAATTTTTGAACGAGTTTGTGTAACTGCAATCCGCAATCCTGGCCACAAGAATATGGAACCTGCATCTTCAGCTCTGGAAATGTTAATGACCTGAATATAAGGGATATTTACAGTAAAGTATGCTATACCAATATCTTGAACGAGTTGTTTCTTTTCGATCCCAAAAATAGGGTAAGCCGACAACAAACTTGTGTGTGGTGGTTTGTTTGCGGGGACCTGCAGCCGCCATTGTTTCAAATTATTTTTGGTACTTATCAGTAATCTACCAACTAAGAACTTCCCGTTTGGATAGTCATTGCGTTTTTATGCCATACTGATTTGCTCCTGAAATTCTGACTTGAGTATCTTATTTAAAAGAAACAAATGGCTGACAACTCATTTGTGGTCAGTTTCAGGCGTTCTGTCAGTTGTCCGCTGGACAAACTTTTATTGTTTGCTAACCCATAATATCTTGCGAGTTTTCCGGGTGGCCATCTTGATAAAAAGTACAAAGAAGCAAAATTGGTAGCGCGAAAAGGGGTGGGGGTGACCCAATGGAGTCATGTAAGTAAGCCGGACTCGTACTGGTGAAGTAAGGTTTAGTAGCTGATGCAGGGCATAACGTGGAGCCTGGCCTTACGTGCTTAACAACATTACTCAGACATACTAGTCTGACTTGAGCATCAGTGTTTCTATTCGTAGAATTTTGAATCAATTAAAAATAGCATAGCAGCTGGAAATAAAGAAGAGAATTCGTTCTAATTTAACATTCCTAACACTTAAGGGATGGCAAGTTTTTCTCGTCCATCAACCACCATAGCAATTGTGCCACCACATATTGTTGATCAATCCTACTACTCAAGCCGTTTAACGCAATGATAAAAATATCACCCCTTATATAAGTCCACTTTGTCTGTCACATCTCAAACCGGTAGGTCATGCTTCAAAGTCACCCTTAGTGACCAAGTTGTACTCCTTTGTTTTTTCCCTCCGCGACAAGGCAAGCTTGATGATCATCAACAAGAGAACAAAGAGCGAGATCGAAGCCACAAAGTACAAAGAATGCGTTGAAACTTCCCTGAAACGTAAAAAGCCGGAGGACGCCTTTGTAGGCACGTAGAATTCATCGTCCTTTATCGATGTGTCGTCATTACTACCCAGAACATTCAAGAAGGGGTTCGCTTGCCCGACGGTGTTTGAAACGTTCCGAGAAATTTCCAGTAGCGGCAGCATAATGAATCCTGGACGTGTGATGTTCACGCGTGAAATCTCCTCTTTAATCCGCGTTCCATTTCCATTTGGGAGAAACAAACCCTTGCTTTCAAAAACTGCTCCTCGACCGCCGGGAAAAAAGACCGGAGTTATTATCAAAATTGTCACGGCGAGACCAGAAATGGTAGTCATCATCACATCAGTCAGTTCATAAGTGCTTCCCTTTTTAGAAGATCAACCGAGATCGCGCGCTCTAAAAAATTAATTGAGAGATAATTAGATTTGAATCACGTGACCATAGCAGGTGACCGATGACGTCACACTGAGTGTAACAGGTGAATTTGATCTTTTAGTTCAGTGTTGTTTTAGTATCGTGTTTATTTTCTTCGTATTCCGTCCTGACTTAAGAAAGCGCAAGTTTACAGTGTATAGTTTAGCTATCGTTTGTTTTGTACAGATGATAGCGCCATGAAACACTGTCGATACTGCACGCGCACGTCAAGTGTATTTCTTGCTGCTGTTGTCAAGGGTTGTCAAAGAAATAATGGCTTCATACTTTAGAAGGGTGTGCTTGCGTCATATTTAGCTCAAAAATTTGCAAATTTGCTTCGGGGCGATATTTAAGGGATTGTAAGTGCAAGCTGCTGAAATTGTTGAGCCGTTATTTTGTTCCAATTACTAGCATCACGGTGCGTGTCACGGAGAACTAAACCACCTAAAAAAGTATTTATATATAAAAGCCAATTTATATTGTGCGATTTTTGCTTAATACGATTCATTGTCGTATGCGCCCTTCTTAAGACATGGCCACAACACGAATGCATCGTGTAAATCAACCCTACAAGAAAAAAAAAATTGTGTCGTAAGGAGGCCGCATGCGATAGTCGTAAACAAAATTATAGAACCGTGTTAATCGGCCTTAACAAATCTATATCTATTCGAGACAATACATCGTGATTTTCACCTCTATTGTAGCTCCATGTTTAATTAGTTGTACACGGAACTACGTATATTCTTTGGAACCAAACCTCTGTATAATGGTAGGTGAATATAGCGTAAGAGGGTGGCGGGTAAGAAGGTCTGAGGCACGGTTCAGACACCGCTCATCACATGCCCCGAACCGTCCCAAATGCAAATGAGCAAAACCATGATTGTACCATTTGGTGCATGTGAGTAGCGGCGTTTGAATCGGACCTTAGCTCTTTGATGTGTTTCCATTACTTTTTTTCAAGATCGTAACCTAATTTACAGGTGAATCAAATGAATTTACACGCTGCATAAACATGGTCAACTGCTTTTTACTTTAGACAGGATCCCGATGATTGAGACGGGCTAAGGTACACAAGAACAAGGGACCGAACTGGAGAGTGGCTTAAGCTGATTCAAGCTGTTCTCTTTCTGCCTGATATTTTTATATACAGTTACTAGTTCGGGTCGTCAAGCAATGGCTCTGTGCTGTGCCGGAGAAAGAAACTTTAATTGTGTGCCGATAGAAAATTTACAATATTTTATATAGTAACCCCTGCTTTTTGCCAAAAATGGCCAATTTTGAGCAAACATTTAACCACAGAATGCTACTCTGGTTTTGATCATTTTTGACGACACATACAGCGTATACTACTAGAGCCTTTGTTATCCAAGAATGTGTTGGCTGACCACTTTTGCGCATTAGCCCTTTATTAGAGCAAAGACCCTCTTAAGACGCCCTTATTCCGACCAAATGTGTACGATGGTGAACATCCTTTTGAACTTTACCGTTAATACAATTTTACCCAAGAAGTCTCGTTTGGCAACGAGAGGTCATAGAGCACTGGATACAAGTTCTCGGATAAATTGTTTCTGAAAATGCACCAATAGCCAAGCTTTGCCCTGTAGCTCCTAAATCAGTTGACTTACACAAATTGATTAGCATTAACAAACCAAGACCGGTAGTGCACCGGAAATAGATAAGAAGCTGGAATTATCTAGTGTATATTTATACAAAGCCTAAACATTAAATCCTTGCCGCGTCGTCACGTCTCTAGCGTGGCCTGTTCAAGGTACTGTCAAGTAAAACCAAATGCTCAAAATTATCCAAAATTGCAGAAACCGGGACATTCACGTTGAAGGGGTCCATATCATGACTGTTCACTTGCAGACCTGTCTTGCTACAACTTCGGTACACTGCTTGCATACCACATAACAACACCACTTAAATTTGCAGGAACAACGTCGGGTTTCTGTCATCTGAACAACGTCATAGCCTCTGTCGCAGCAGAGGCGCCTACAGTTACTTTCACCAATAGTAGTAGTATTGCAGATTCGACCGCGCGTCCCCTCAGAGCCCTGGGCAAGGTTCCGCGTGCAATAATTGGGGGACTGGAACAAATACACCAAGTCCCTGACGTCGGGCTTAGTGTTCTTTCGGGGACCGTTTCTCCTCGCTCTCTTTGATAGCAGCCTTCCAGATCGTTTTCGTAGAGAGACTTGCATGGCGGTGTCGTACCTTGAGCGGAGGTGATCCCCTATCACAGTAAAGTCTTTCAGCTGTCTCCAGCACGTGTATACGCTGCAAGCGGCAGAGACGCCATGACACTTACACTTGATTTCCGACATACTGAGCACTGCCTGTATATGGGAGAGACAATGTTTTACTCACAAATTTGTTAGCTCTCAACCCTTCCACAGTGAAAGCCAAAGAGTAGACTTAACATTATTATAAAACCTTAGGTATCTCAACATTTCAAAAAAACACCGCAAAATAGACTAATCATGACAACTAACTAGCAATATATTGTTATAGTATACGAGATAAATACGAGATACTATATTAAAACGATACGATTAGTATATATAATTCCCTATTCACACTCCCATCCCACCCCTGCCCCTAAAAAGATATATAAAAATTGTATTAGAAAGAAATATTGAACATCACGGCAACACCCGGATTGGCTAATAAATCTTTTTTACTTCTCTTTTATTATTTCTCTGTTTGTCTGGAATCCTGCTAAAGAATTCTTCTGAAAGATTGGCAAAACCCATGGCGGATTTGGGATTATCAGACTTAAAAAGTAATTGTAAAAAATTTCCAATTTCTTGAGAACTAATGGTGACCACTCTCGAAAATGGAAGCTCTCAATAAATGCATTCTAACACCAGTTCACTTCCTCGACAAACAAAAACGAAAAAGCAGAGTATCCGCGTTTCTTTATACCAGTGGTCTCTTTTTAGTCATTACCAGGCCCCTAGCGGTCATTTTGTCGCTCGCCTCAGTCTCCGACCTTCAAAATTCAAAATGGCGGCTGTGCGACCAAACTTGCCTGGTCTGGTTTGAGCTATTTTTCTCGCGTTGGCCCGACAATTGTTCATTATTCCGACGCACTAAGATCTACAGTACACTCGTTAATGTGTGTGGCGAACGGAGGGCGTATAATTTTCGAGAATTCCTCAATTATTTTGATAAAAACTACGTGAAATTCCTATGGTGTCGAAGGTGACCTCACAAGGCCATTTGGAAGTCAAAGATTACGAAATTGACGTCTTGGAGATGAAGATGTGGACTGACTGAAGATGAAAGCGCTCGAGGTAGGCCAAATTATTTTAGTTTTGTTGAGTTCAACTGGATAACCTGCCAATTTACCACTAGAACTTACTGAATTCAGAGAAACGGTTGGGTCAGCTGGACCCTTGCCTGTATCATAGTATTATCGTAACTGTATCATCATCATCATTATCATCATCATCATCATCATCATCATCATCATCATCATCATCATCATCATCATCATCATCATCATCATCATCATCATCATCATCATCATCATCATCATCATCATCATCATCATCATCATCATCATCATCATCATCATCATCATCATCATCATCATCATATTATTATTATTATTATTATTATTATTATTATTATTATTATTATTATTATTATCATTATTATTATTATTATTATTATTATTATTATTATTATTATCATTATTATTATTATTATTATTATTATTATTATTATTATTATTATCATTATTATTATTATTATTATTATTATTATTATTATTATTATTATTATTATTATTATTATTATTATTATTATTATTATTATTATTATTATTATTATTATTATTATTATTATTGTTATTATTATTATTATTATTATTATTATTATTATTATTATTATTATTATTATTATTATTATTATTAATATTATTATTATTATCTTGTTATTATTATTATTATTATTATTATTATTATTATTATTATTATTATTATCTTGTTATTATTATTATTATTATTATTATTATTATTATTATTATTATTATTATTATTATTATTATTATTATTATTATTATTATTGTTATTATTATTATTATTATTATTATCATGCTATTATTATTATTATTATTATTATTATTATTATTATTATCTTGTTATTATTATTATTATTATTATTATTATTATTATTATTATTATTATTATTATTATTATCTTGTTATTATTATTATTATTGTTATACTATTATTATCATGCTATTATTTTTAACTATATAATAACATTGCATTGTACATTATCTGATTTGTAGAGTGGAAATTACTTAATTGTGTGAGAAATATATTTCTGTTACTATTTTTAACTGCATTGTAAAAGTACGCTATATCATTTAGCATAGAATGTAATATCTTACTATAGTACATACAATCATGGTCAAAAGTCGTTGGGACGCTCCACTTACGCACATCCGGAGCACAATGTAAATCCGTACAACCTATGGGGGTCTTATATTTCTTGTTTTCAAGTCCCTCCCCCTCCCCTCCATTCAATGTTGGCCCGTGGTGCAGCTATAAGCCGAACCATGCTCAACTACCAACATTGAATGGGGGGGAGGGGGTAAACTTGAAATCGTCCCAACAATTTTGACCATGATTGTAGTTTGATTTGTGTATTGGGTAATATATTTTCTTCCTCTATATTCTATGTATTTCTCTCGTAGTATTAGCCTTAATAATTCGATTTTCTCCATCCTTCCTGTTATATACTGTATCTGTAATTTACTTTCCAACTAACCTATGCCACATAAGCCTCTGGCTTCGGCTTGTCGCTACTTTCTTCTAACATGATTGTAAATTATTTATTGGAATGAATTTTAAATTGTAGCTCCTGCAGAAATGTCTCCACTTCTCCCTTTTGTTGACAACTACAAGCCAGCTTCAATTGTTTGAGGAACCAATAAGTTTTAAATGCTTTACTCTTGCTACCAAGGGGAAAGATTCCTGGAAGGACTGAAAGCCTTTTTAACCTTCTGGAGCCTAAATCAATTTTCACTGTTTTAAACTTTATACTTACAAGATTGATGCTAAAAATTCGATAAGATTTATGTTTCAGATTTACTCTGCAGCCTATTCATGGTCTTGAGAACTTGGCTTTCAATTGATACTGTAGCTTGCTGAGATAAGAGGCTGTTGAACTATCACTTCTCAGTACATCACTTTGCACTTTTTATTTTCAACATTTTTTAATTTTATTAGTAAATGGGTAGGGTTGCAGGCATCGTCATCCCCAGACTCTTTCCCTACTTTGGTTGGGGAGAGCCTGGGGACGAAAAATGGGTTCAAAGTTCTTAGTTGTGGATTTAGAAACCGTTTTGTCCAGTGACCTTTTTCCAATTTGGCAAGTCAAAGGCACAAGCATCTAAAGTTAGTGAGATTTGTTGACATGGCACAAGCACACTGGAAGAAAGGCCAATTTTGCTTTTTGTTGTGCGTGTGATGCCTTCACACGCACATTTGCATTTGCACGCTTGTGATCGTTTCTAGCCTTTGCAAAATAAGTAAAAAATACACCCTGTGGTTTTACATTTGAGGTCAACAGTTAATCAAAACAAGGAGAATATATTAGGCGTAAATTAAATCAACTGTTAATCCGCTTTACGATTAAACTCAGCCTGCCCAGTTCTGTTCCTATTATTGGACATTGTGGGTGAAAAAGTGCTTTACCATGTGTTGTTCTCTGCCACACGAATATGAAAGGAATTCAGACTAGCTCTTGACGCCCTTCAACACTGACAGAATGTTGTCACAACAAAACTGTGTGACCACTCAAATGAAAGCTGACGATGAATGCACTCCTGTGCCGGTGTTTGTTTTAGAATTCCTTAAATTTTCACATTTTGAAAGCATTTTCAGAAAAAAAAAGGAGAAGAAGAAGTAAGATTGAACATTTATCGGACCCAAACCGACTCAAAGGGTCTGGTTTCTGAATAATTGCTTTCGGAAGGCTTTTTGTCTGTTGAGCAAGACATTGAAGCCGCTTGCCAGCGGCTTTGTTTCCCTTGGGGCAATGTTAAGTCACAGAAACCGCAGCGCTAATTGAATTTCAGAGTAACCCCTCGTAATTAAAAATGATTAAAAATAGCTACCATTCAGTCACGGAACGGTCCCGAAGTGCGCAGATTAGAAACAGGCTTTCTCGTTGGATGAGCAGCAACTGCTTTGCCAACCCGCAAATTTTGAGGAAGTTTTGGGGATAAGGCAAGTTTATGTTCCAACAGAACAACTGGTGGGGGTCTCAAATAATTGATTGCTGCCACTTGAAAGTCGAGTATATCGGTAGCACTTGAGAAGAGAAATATAATAGCTTGATTACGATTGCCAGTTAGGAATTGCTACTCTTTTTTTATTTCGTACCCACGCGTCGCTTGGCTTGATTTATTGAACATGCAAGGCCGGTTTGCGTGCTGACACGGTCGAACGTGGGTGTGTTAGAATAACTGAAATGTATACTGTTTAGTATATGTGGACAGCCACTGAAATGTCGTGGGCGAACTGCACGAACCCTTGAGTTGTAGGAAATGGATGTCAAGAGTCGACTATTTTCTCCATGCATCCTGGGAGAGAGCTGTAAACACTCGACACAATTGGATAACTCAACGTCCGGCTTTAGTTCTGTTTTCTCGGCTATGAACGCTACAGACCAAGTGACTGCTATTACACAAAAAATGTCGCCGGTTGATATTTGTGGCATCTATATTTAATCAGTGCTCTTGAAAATTGTATTCATGGTCAAAAGTATACAATTAGTGTTACTATTTATGGTGTCTCATTTTCAGTCGATATATTCTTTGAGTTTCGTTTTAGCCTTTACGGAAGGCGATTCTTAGTTCGACTAGAAGAACTCTCGATTCTGGGTCAAGTACAGCCCACGATAGATCAAAGCCGGAAACACGAGTTTCGACTCGATTGAAAACCTTCGCACGCAACAACGGTAGGTTTCGGCTGCCATTTCATGCCGGTGCCATGATTCATGTTTCCCAGTGTCTAAATTAAAAAAATTAACACGAGCTTTGCCGAACATCGGTGTGAACAACTGCTATGCAAGTGCCACCTATTTAGGTCTCATTTGACAGTTCAGGAATTTCGAAACTCAAGTTAATATACTTGGCCTCTGGCAGTAGAAGGAAGTATCATGAACTTGCCAACAACTCCCTAGCACGTAACAAGACACCTGAATACAGTTGCAGTAGGGACATTTTTCTACTGCATTTTAGCGTTAAAATGTTGAACAATAAATTTGCCGATTAACAGGGCGTGTTGCAGAGCAAGCTATAAAACCTACTACTACACGAGTCATAAGATATGCAAGCGTAACGTGAATTTCTTATGTGCGTGTTTGTCCTTAAAGAATGTGGTCTCCTCTGAACACAAGAAAGATTAATTTCGTACTGTGGGTCATTCAGCCATAAATTTGCCCTTTGAATTAATCCGTTCACGATTCCACGCTTCGTTTTAAGATGACGGTGCAAACAGCTCTTCGTTAGGGGATAATTGATGATCAGTTAACAAGATCTACCTGCTGAAGTAGGGATAATGCGAACCCTTCTGAGGGTTAAGGCCCCGACTCCTGGTCGGTCGTCTTCGCTTTCAAGTTGATTTTTGTCTGTGGAATATACTTATAAGTCTATCACATGTTTCGCTAAGTATGTTCTCTGCTAACATTTTATTTGTAACTAGGACTGTTTAAAACTAATCAAAGCTTACTTCCTGTTTTTTTTTTTTTTTTTTTTCACTGAACTGCGCTGACCAGCCCATCTGCTTTGTACATGTTGTGTCGTAATGCACGCTCAGCTATAATAATAAACGTAATTATATGATGATGTAAAGGTATGTGTGGCATCGAGCACGAGTTCTCTCGGCTGGTATGGTCGGCCTCCAGTGCCAAAGAAATAGAATTTTCTGAAACACTTTTGACTTGTGCAGGGAATGCAGCGTATTCGATTGGGTACACCACAGTCGAATAAACAAGACCCGCCAATCTGACGGGCAACAATGCCTACCATGTCCATGATGAAAACGCTTCAAGGAATTCAAATTTTGGCGACCCTGGCGGTGTGTCATCGTTAATTCTACACATTATAGCACATTTCTTAGTGATGAACCAGACAAAGTTCCATCGTCCGTCACCAAGTACAATTTAATCTGACAAATGAGTCGCGGAGTAACACATTTTTTTGATAATTGTTTATCGACTCGAACAGTCATGCAAAAAAAAAAAAAACACCGTATTGAATTTAAAATTTAATACGGGTTTTTTTTTTTGTATGACTGTTCGGGATTGCTGGCGTGGTTTTTCCGTCCTTGACAGTCTGTGTCGGTCTGACTGTATCTACCCATGTTTAGTTATACGTTTGGTTATACTCAGGCCATTTCAGGTGAACAGCATCTCGGCAGAGTTTCCTCAAGTTGTACAGAGCCGTTTCCTTGAGACTGTCGAAAGTAATTGTGGTACTGATCTTGAGATGCTAAGTGTGACATTTTAAGGCGTCCAAATAGGCCCACCGCCGTTTGTTCTAAAGGGACAATCGAAAAAGAGACCCGATTTTTGCGAATTTTGAGTTGTCGTGCCTCTCAAATCACACGTCAGCTTTTCAAGTATGGCCGTCCCATTTACTAACAAACAAATCACTGTTCACCAAACTAGTAAATTTTCTCTCGGTAAACGTCGCTTGAAAAAAGTTATTCACTCCCAAGCTCAAACTGCAGATTCTCTCAACCTTTTCAGAAGAAAATGTATGGTGATGTAACGAGAATTGATGATTTAATCAACTTTCATCCGAGTAAGGCACCAAAAACCAAGTTCTCCATACTGTATGATATATCTCGGGTGAGAAACTGAAGGAGAAAATTGAAGTTGATCACCCCTGGAAGTGAAAGGGTCGAAGAAAAACGCAGAGGAGGAGTAGCCAAGAAGCGGAAGCGGTATTATTGGCTGTAGATCTGAACTTGTATTCGATGTAGCTCTTATAACTAAACTTACCTCTCGGCCAGCCTCATTGTTATGTAGATTCATGAGAACCCTTGCTTTATTGTCATCATGCACATTCTCTCCAGCATCGACAAACTTTTTGGCAAAAACCCTGCCATGCTCGATGTTATCACCGCAGCCTCCCCATTCGTACATGATCGTGGGGTTGAACTGAGCTCCCGAGTCCAGCTCCTTCGGTCTTCTCTCGCGACTGCACGCACATGACCGCAGGTCTCCCGTCACGCATGCGCGAGCGATGGAATATACAACCCCCGCGGAGGAAAGGGCATACGTGAAAGCAGATTCTTTAGTTCCTGAAAAATAAAAATAAACTGTTTTAATAGGTACTGAAATCTAGTGCATCACGAAATGTGTATACAATTAGACTTCTAAAAGATCTTGAAATAATAGGCCATTTTCGAGATGCATGCTCCCTTTGTTTGAAACCGAGGCCTAGTGCGAAACCTTTCTTATGCGGAAAGTGAGTTTGATTTGCATGAAAATAAAAACAAATTTTCATAAGAAAGGATTTTCACTGGAACTCGTTTTGAAACGGAGGTAACAGGTATCTTGGAAATGGCCTATTTAGAACTGCCGACGCCTGCAATGATAACGACATGTTTCAACTTTCTCTAACTTGCTAAATTAAATGAGACTTCTTTGTACACACTGTATGAATGGATCCGCCATGTTGAATTAGGCCTGGAACGAGACTATACATATTGACACTCCCGATTTGCGCTCGATCTTGAGATCCGCTACGTTGTTATTTTGGTTGAATATTTAAATTCAACCACAAAACATATGTGTCTTAATATTCTGCTGGTATTCTGTCGTTTGTTTGCTCTAAAAACAAGGGTCAATTTGCAGTTTGCACTTTTGCTTACGCGGTTGCCGCATGCACCTTTACCGTGACGCGTGCCTTACGCACGAAAAGTGGTTTTCGAAACCTGTTTTGTGAGTCGTATGGCAATCGTGACCTACTGCCTGTCGTATAAATAGGGGTGAATGCGACAAAAGCTAAGCTGGCATTTTGGGAATTGTCAACTGTCTGTCGGTGTCTCCAGTATTACTGGGTTAAAAGGAAGCTTTGAATTGAAGCAATCGGTTGCGCTTCCTTTAGGAAAGCAACACGAACTGCGGAATTGTAACAAATGAAAGATGATGACAAGCAGTTCATAACGAGGACGCCAGCTGTTGGGTCTTTGCAACATTCTGCCCGAGTTCATCTGTTTGGTCAAACTAGACCATACCACATTATGTTAAGTAAAATTTGCTGTTCGTTTTTCATTTGAAAGACTCGTATCCTGCGCACTTATATCGATACATGTTCTACTGAGAACGTTTCCTCCCTTTAGACATCAAATGGACTCGGTTGATCGAAAGGAATTCGAATATTCGACACCTGACAGTCAAACCATTACAGAACCATTAACTTTTGTCTCCACTGGCTGAAATTTGAGAGCGTACACTATGTGAAGATTTCAAAGTCCTATATGTGGCAAGAGTGCTGCTCCCGCAAAGAAGAACATTCCAGCTGTTATTGGAAATTGAAGCAAGAAATGCACAACCCGCTAGCCGCGACTTTCCACCTGTTTTTGGTTAATAAATTTCTCTGGTTTTTGAGACTTCCGTCCACAGTGGGATGGAAAACACGGCGAAAGCCTAAAAAAACGTCTGTTTTATAGCAGAGCAACCACGAGACGAAACAATCACTAATCATGTGTTGTGGAATGCTTTGCAGCATTTTTAAAAGTAAACTCAACATATAGAGGCTTATATACATATATTCGAACACATCTATTCTCGCTAGTATATAGGTCTCTGCTGTCGATTTGGGTAATTGGGTAAGGAGATTGCCTGCGGAGTTACCAAATATAATATACAGACAAAAAAAGAAATGCCACAAGGACAGACAATGGAATGCCCCACGAATGAAAGGCACAGTTCACAACAGACGTTCGTGTGGTTCGTTCTTTCTTAGTTCTGACTAGCACGGATGTTTTAAACTGAGATAAAGAATATTTTGAAAAGAGTTTCTCCCGATCCGTTTGCGTTTATGGTTTAATTGGCTGGGCGAGAGTACGTTTTTCGTCAAGTGCGACTCCGATGTAAAGCTTTAACCGCAACTAAATTCAATTAAGTTTTTATTCGCTGAAAACTAATTTACACGACATGCACAAGCGTCCTATCCCGCCAGCTGATTTCCTAAGTTTCGCCCTTTACGAAAAAACAGTATCAGTTTGGAAAGGATGCAACACTCCCTTGTTCATGTGCTTAGCCGCTTGTAAATCTCTCGTCAACGCTCTGTAGGCGTCAGCAAATTGGATATCTCTTTTTAATGATCCAACTGAGCGATGTTAAGAGAACTAATAGGAGTCCTTAATAGTCTTATGATTCAAGTTAGCAGTGGCAGCTTGCGGATGAGATTTGTAAGCTCCACTTGATCCAGTAAGCCGAGCGGCAACCCACTGAAGATGACCTCGGTCAAACGTTTAAAATAACAAACCAAGTAACAGAAGAGACTCGACGGAAAAACATCGCGCAGGAAGTACGCCATCCTCTTGTTTTTGTGTTGTGTTTTCATTGCTCAAGATTATCGAAAGTTGTTTAGCTTATTAATCAGGGTTACATGACAAAAAAATATGCGGGAGTACTGATTGTTCAACGTGGTGTATTGTTCGCCACAAAAGACCCGACGATATGGGAGTGACCGGCGGTAAATCGACTGAACTGATCTAGCTGTACCGAAACCCATTCCTTAATTAAAATTTGACTTTGACGCTATGTTTTTTAATTAACAATCTCCCTCTCGAAAAACAATGCTCCTAATTGCGATAGCATATGTTCGACAAGAGAAGTCAACCTTGACAACGTTAGACATTAAAGAGTCGAGGCGATCTATTCCATATATATGCCTTACCTTTATTTGTGACGCGCTCAAATATTGAACCCTTGTCGGACTCGGGGACTGAGCAGTTCCAGCGGTTCCATTTGAATTGTGAACGACATTCTTTGATGGCCATATTGGCGCCATTCAGAACCGATGCCATGTACTCGAGCGACTCCCGACATATTGCCACCTGCTTGGTAGACATTCCCTTCAAGTAACGACAAAAGCGGGAACTTGCCCGTCCGCTGGATCCGCTCAGAAGAACCTGACTTGATGCGATCCTGTTTGCACACAAGGAGAGAATGTTTGCGCAAACACTTTGCAATTAATCGTCCCCAGTAGATATTATAAATCCATTAGCGTCTTGGACTAGCGAGAAAGATTAATGTGCGCGAATTGCTAGAGGCGGCTTGCGACCCGACCCTGAACTCTGTCCAAGTGAGTGTTAACAGCTACCGCAAGACACGTTCGCATGCTTTTCGTGCACTTTTGTGCAAATACTCGGCTTTTTGCATGGGTCTGTCTCCTGAAACAACATCTCGGAAACGGAAAGGAACAAGGATGTCGGGTCACTGTTACGGACAAATAGCAAAGCACTGTAAACTACCTAGATGCGAAGTTTGATGACGGAAACCCAAACGACCATTCTTACCCAATGCTATGAGAAATCCGGGGACACCATCCCAACATTGAGAGGAAGAGAAGCAGGGACAACATCTGCAGAGGTCGCACGTGAAGATCCATTGTAAAGTCCCTGCCACATGAAGACAGACAGAGTGTTCAAGACTACTTTCTCGCGATTAGTAGCGCGCTGAAGGATGGTCCAGTTTGATGGATTAAACACGTGCGTTTGCAAGTCAATTAGCTGATTGCTGGCGTCTCTGATTGGCTAGATTTGGGGTCGATGGGCCACTATACACATTCTCAAGACGTTGACGCTTCATATATTACTTACAGATGACCGTCCTTGATGCAAGACTCACCCTAATGTCACCTATTAGTATAACTCTCGAAAAAACTGAGCCGGACCGGATATGGAAGTCGAGCCCTCGGGCCACTGGTCGAGTGCCGTCAAGAAAAAGCCTGGAATCAGATTTCCCCACAACACGCTATCTTATATTGTGAATTATTCATATCATTGAAAATCTGTAGAGAGATATCGCTGGCCATTGTATAGAAGGATGGTTTCCCTGTGCAAACAAACAATAGAACCTTACGAAGGAACAAGAAGATTGTGGTCGAGTGAGACGATCCGCCTTGGTGGTCAGATGAGGCGCGATTACTCAGTTTAACAAGAAAAACAAAATAACAGAGGATTATCACTTGAAAAGAGAAATATTAAAACTAGGAAATCGGCCTAATTGATTTGATATATTAGACAAATAGCTGCTTTTTCATTATGAGTCACGCAAGTGCAAACCAAGGCTGACTACAATAGTGAGGGTCTCCGTCACTGAGGGAATTTGAAAGTAGTGCATGCCGTTGAAAAGCAGGATGGCTGATTGTGTGTCTCAGAAATGGCAAAACGGAAACCTTACCGTGTGCCTGTTGTTGCGTCTCAGTGATATCTACGTCAGGTCAGGAATCACCGAGGAACACTGTCAGTTCTTTCGTGCTCAGAGCCTTCCAGTGTTGTGTTGCTACTTTGAGGTACTTCAGCAATTAACTGCAACCTTTGATACTGACTCAAACGTGAATTCAATATTGAAACAATTTCCGGAAAGGTTTTGCGTGTTTCAGTCGAAAGAATATGCAACCCGTCAAATTTGCAACATAATTTGATAAAAAAATCAGACACTGCCGTACGTCATCACAGCATTTTCTACTTCAGCAATGTTTATTTGTCCTCCACCATATTTGGTTGCAATGCTATACTAACCAAATCTGCTCTTGCGTTTGACGGACGGGAATCAGTCAAGGGCTACTTGTCCTTCAAAGAGGCGCGTTTTCTCGTTGTTGATATTCCCTACAGTCTGAACTTTAATAGCGTGAGTACTCAAGCTTTTGTCTGCGAGACAGAACCTGATCAAATTGGGAAATTGATTAATCCCCTCTTGTTGAAAATACTGAAGTCATTTTTTCAACAATTAAGGGTCAAGTGCATGAAGTGAAAGGTCTTGAAAAGATACGAGTTTGTTAATGGACATACTTTCTCTCAAACGGAACAAGCAGTGCGCCTCAATGTCGCCAAAGAGTCTACGTTTCCTGGGATGCTAACAAACAGCAAAAATAACAATTGCCTTATTTGCTTTTGCCAAGCCTTCAGTATGACGTCGGATAACATCTATCATCTTCATCATACTTTGATACATTCTCTTGTTATGCACTATTGTTGATTCAGCAATGCTCAGCGAATGTTTGCACGTTCGTAATCATTTGATTTTGCGGGGTTAGGTAAAATTCTAGAGGAATGACATAAGAATGCTGGAATGGCCTAAAGCAAACACATTTCGCATACAACGCCTGCTAAATTTACCTTCGCCGGATATTTCGGGAGCGTTTGACTTAAATTTCACTCTGCTCCCGAGGCAAAGAACTGGCTATATCTGTCATTAGAGCCCTTTCAGAGATATGTGGGTGGGTTATTGCGAGTGACTTCCAAGACGTGTAGCATAACGCCTGTCGCATATACAACCATCTCATTACTATACGAGATTACGACACGTTTTTGAGTCACGATTTGTCGTTAAGGTATAAACACTGCTTGAAATTCATTATATAATTTTCTGGTGTGTCAAGCGTCGAGAAAAGCATTATAAGCAAACATAACCGCTGAACTCGTGCCATTTGTTATGAACCTATTTTCGGTGTGGGAGCGTGACAAAAACAAGAGGAAAAGGCGTTGATTAAGGCTGAAAATTGTTTATCTACCTGATGTTAGTACAGTATTACTGTTACCCGGCCTCGTTTGGCGAGATTCTTTAAGAGTTCATAATTTGTTATCTCGTATTTCTCTGCTATGCTCTATACTAACGTCGTGTTTCTCTATACTAACCTCGTGTGTCTCTACTTAAATGCTGTTGGGAAAACACAGTGTCAATGAATTAAACGATGGCAGCATCTATATAGCAGCTTAATTAATTACATCAGTCAACTATGTCATTTTCTTACCTTAGAACACACATGAAATGATAATATCACCTGTTTTGAAGCGTTGCCCGGTACTTTATTAAATCAAATGATTTTGTTGCAATTTTTTATAGCTGGCTGTAGTCTCAGGTCACGGCCTCATAAGACACACGATGCCGAGTCACGGAAGTTAAACCGGTGACATTTCTTGTCAACAGATCAAACGGCTGAATATAATGTACGCTTGTTTGTTTGTGCTTTATTTCTTACTCTGCAATCGTGGCGTCCGTGCATCTTCAGGCCTCCCAAAACGCACTTAGCAAAAAGAAGGAAAAGAGAAAAGCCTTATTTTAATGCGGACTCTGTGTAGTAAGAGAACGCTAGGGGGGTCTAACCAGTTAGTTTAAGAATTTTAAGCCTGTGTACCGCAAACAACTCACCGAACGAGTAGGTGAGGCCGTTCTGCCCGGGGGCCGAGATAATACAATTTAGATGTCGCACATCTTATTATTTTGCAATGCATCTTGCGTTAGATTTTGCCAAACAACCCTTTATATGGATTAATTGTAAATATGGCAACAACAACAAGAATAAAACTAGCAAAGAGAGCACAGTATTGATCGTTAATTAAAAATAGTCAAAGAGTGTGAACTCAAGATACATGTCTGAATGAAAATATTAAAGTAATGATTCTCGAAGAAATATATACAAATCCGATTCGCGCCGATGTGTCGGTAATACACACCACACCATAAATGGCCTGTCGGAAGACTTTAAAGCTATTTGTAATATAGTTGGTAAACCTAAAGTAATAAAATCGCATTATATTAATTTCATTACGTTGTTCAAGGGGACTTGTAGTTGATCCAGTCTTTAAATAGGAACTTTTGGGGCGAAATAAGCTTTAAAAAGAATCCTAATGATGGGTACAATAGGGACCGAGTCTAAAACGTTGGTACACCACTCTACCCGTTTAGAACATTTACACTTGAGCAAGGCCAAGTTTTCAGTTATACTGGTCAAACAATTGCTTATCCTGAGGCATGGGTTGTTCCAGATTGGTTTCAATACTCTCAAGCTGTCTGTGTAAGTTAGTATGTTAGGGTGGCCGATAAATATGTTATCAAGTCATCTCCAAGCCGAAAGATTTTACCGATTATAGCATCTCTGTTCTTATGAGCGCACCCTGCACTTCACGAATCAAACCCGGCACAGTTCCACAGTTAGAGAGGAAGGCATGTGAAATATTTGCAGTTATGGAAACATCCAGAAGTCTCGCGCTGGATATTGAATGTTGGGTGCGTCTCGAAAAGTCTTGAGCGTCTAGCGGGGTCCGGCGACATGCTCCCCTGGAACATTCAATTTTGAGATTAATTTAGCCTTTATTTCCTGCATTCCTGAGACTGGAATTCTGGGCTAAAGAGTGGTTTTGCCCCGATAGTTATATGCATGTTTCACATCCAATAACGTGCATTATTTTGTAAAGACTTGTGGAGCAAATCTGCTCCATTGACTCTTGAGGTTTTTGGACTGTACCGCTTTATGCCAATTTAATCAAAGGTGTTTCAGTGTCAAGCTACGAAATCGGGAATTTCGAAGAAAAGCTAGAATACTTGCCTCACGATCGTGGATATTTCGATATTCCAATAAATGTTGAGCCGTAAATTAGCAGTGCATAGAAAACGCATCAGGGGAGGGAAGGGAGAAGGGGCGTGAGTAGCGTGAGTGGAGCTGCTTCATGCTGCGCCTCCTTACTTATCTATGCAGTGAGAGATTGTTTGTCCCCCGTGGTTTATATGAACATGCAATTAATTTTATGGAACGGCTTACAGAGGTCCGCTCTTTTTTAGATGCCTATCCATTGTTATATTGAGACACACAGCAAGATACGACAATTTTACATATTTCCACGCCGCTACATAAAGTAACAATAATTGTTGATATATATTTATTGCTTTCGTGCATATCGTATCACAACATCTCCTATGTCTGATTCATTTGTCAATCACATTCGTTTGTAATTACGAACTTTCATTTAGGGATAAATTCCTGGCTCTAACTAGTCTGGACAATTATTTTTACATTCCTGAACATTTAAATAGTTCATTGCAATTTATCTGTTCGAGCAGAATACTGGCACGAATAACTACAAACATAGTTACGTTGTGTTCGGATATTGTCTTTATATACTGTAGTTATGTGACTGTAGGAGGGCATGGGCCAAATCTTATTTAGCCCTCCAAGCAAGGTTTTATTAAGTAATTGTTAAGATTATGACACTTGTCTGGCATGGCAAGCTCGTGCTGCATCCTTGACCTCATACATTAAACTTTTTATGACAGCTCTCTGGGGAAGGCAAATCTTACCACAACACACTAGTTTCTCGCTCTCTGATTGGTTGATTTACCAGCTCTCTGGGGAATGCAAAGTAGCGCTGAAAATTCACCACAATGACGTAGACGTGACGAAGGAGCTAATAAGGCGAGCAGAACGAGGATGAAGAGCAGGATAAATGAAAGAATCAAGAAAATGGACGAAAATGAAAGAGAACCGCATGTTTCCCATATGCGTTTCGGCAAAACGAATGGGTTTCTCCTTATCACTCCCGCGGATTTCTCACAACACAAAATTCGTGTGTCTTCTGCGGATCGCATCAATAGATTACGCTGAGCTCTGCTAAAGTTTAAGAAATATTCTGAAGAATTTCTGCCAAACTTACAGGAACCCATCCTGGGAGTAATATCAACAGTTTTAGCATGACGCTTGCTTAAATCTTATACAACCGGTCTCTCTAAAAACACTCCTAATTTTCAAACAAAAGAGCCTATAACAAGGGCTCGTATTTCCTCTATATTTCAATAATGGCTACTGAAAAGATCACAAATGCATTGAACGTCTTCATCTAGTTCCACGAAGCTCCTGAAAGTTTTGCATTTTGTTTAGCAGAAAATGGCCATCTTTTTTTAACTATTAGAATCTAAACTTTCAAGAAATATTCCTGGGAGTATTTGGGCGGCTTCGGCATAGCTTTTGGGCATATCGTAACAACCGTCACCACGCAATAATTGGGGTCAGTTCAAATATATTAGATCAAGGTACTGAAAAAAATGAGATTATGCACCAATAAACACATGCTTTTTTCCCCAAAAATGGCTCCCATGGAACTTTCAGGAGAGGTGCATGGGACTAATGGAGACTTTTTCCATTTCAATCTATTCTCATATTTTCAGTAGTCGTTGTTGAGATATAGAAAAAACAAATACGAGCTAATCTTATGGGATCTTTTGTTGTAAAACTGGGATGTGTCAAGCTTTTTCGGGGGAAAAAGCATGTGTTTGATGCATAATATCATTTTTTCCCCCCAGTACTTTGATCTAAGATTTTTGGAGACTAATATATTGTGTATAAATAAAGTTTAAATATATAGACAAACAAGACAAATGTATTGCAAAAAGTCCTGTTGTAGTCCCAGGAAGGTTTCCCGAAAGTTTCGAGAGTTATAAAATTTTGCTCAAAATCGGCCGTTTTTGGCAAAAAGCATGGGCTATAGCCTTATCATTTTTTCAAAAGTCGGCCATCTTTCTTGTTTCATCTCGTCAACGGCTAAAGAAAAATAAGACAAATGTATAATACAAATGGTCTTGATGTAATCCCAGGATTAAGGTTTCCTGAAAGTTTCAAAAGTTTTAAAATTTTGCTCAAAAGCGACCGATTTTAGCAAACTGTGCGAGAGAGCGAATGGGGAGCGGTATAGGTCCTTACAGGTCAGGGATTTGAGTGCAGGAGTCAGAATGGGAGTCAAAATTGGCCATTTTTGGCCTAATCTCAGAATCGCATAAAATTTTCAGAAAATGTTCGCGAAAGTATAGCCATAGAAGATTTTGATATACAATTGTGATATTTCATGGAGCGGGCGCGCGGAAGCAATAAAACGAGTAAATAATCGCTTATCACTTCACCCTTTTCAAACAAAAGAGAGAAATTGTGCGTAATTTTGTTGCTATATTTTGCCAATGGCTGAAGAAAAATAATACATGTATTGCAAAAAGTCTCGTTATAGTCCTTTTTTTGCTCAAAATATGCCATTTTCGGCAAACTGTGCGAGAGAGCAAGTAGGGGAGCGGTAGGTTCTTACAGGTTAGGGATTTGAGTGCAGGAGTCGAATCCCTGTAAGTATTATGCTTTAGACTTTGTGCTTGCCTTTCTTGTACGATACTTTCAAGCGTACAACTTCTCTCATTCGTTGAGCATCTTGGTGGTGCTCTTCACTGAAAGTCTGTGTTCTTGAGGTTCACCCTGGACAGCGCTGCATAAGCGACCATTTTAAACGTGGAAACTTTCTAAATGTGTATCTGTCAGAAGCGACTTTTGAGCGGGCGCGGGTTCGGGTGCGGCTGCAGAAGATGATGGTAATCTTAAAGATTTTATAATTTAATAGAGGTTACACGCACTCGGGAATATAAATGACTTACAGGAAATAAATAATAAATTGATTAAAATCTCCAAAACTTGACTTTACCTAGTAGCATGGCTTTTAAATCCTGCTCCCAGTGGAGTTACTAAATGGAATAAAATGTTCACTCTTTTTGCCTTACACGAGACAGGTTTAAATGCTGGTGTCAAGAGGGGGAGATAAGATTTTCTGCAATACTTTGCTTTTGCTTGTACGAGTGGTTACACAAAATGACTTGGAAAACAGTGTGTATGGTAATTTACGTTGAAGCAAGAAAATATGGCTCTTAAATTCCTCAAAGGAAGCAAAAACGCCTATTTACAATTCTTACTGTCCACTGATACATTATTGTGATCGG
Source organism: Plumapathes pennacea (assembly GCA_964036295.1). Lineage (NCBI taxonomy): Eukaryota > Metazoa > Cnidaria > Anthozoa > Antipatharia > Myriopathidae > Plumapathes > Plumapathes pennacea. The sequence goes on from OZ038462.1 coordinate 34,803,610, forward strand.
CCTTCCAGCATAAGGCATTCGTTCCTTCATCAACTGTTCTGTGCACGGATCACTTGCACACCGCTTCCTCTATTGTCGTTTTGCATTTCTCGCATTTCACGCGACAACAAAAAATGAACTTACATTTGCAATTGCTAATCTCGGTTTTTTTTATCACGTTGTAGCCTCTGTCGCAGCACAGCGTCGGGCAGAAGTTCGTACTCTTATGGTTTTTTTGGCAGACGCGCCCCATCGTTCCAGGAAAACCTTTCTTCGTGTCCATTTCACAGTAGTCTGGAGAATCTGTGACATAAACCATATGATCTTGTCCAGGAAATCTTCCACTTCTGCGGTTTTTAACTTTTATCAGTGCCGGAGAGTCATCCTTTCGGCCTAGTTTGACTTGGATGGCTGCGTCGTATTTATCCGTCAGTTCGCTTGCAATCATTTGCATTGGCGCTACGTGGTCCCAGCATGTCTTCAGGCTGCAAGATCCAGAGACCCCGTGACACTTGCAAGTCTCTTTCATTGTGTCTTGCACAATCTGTAAGGGTGGAGCAAATGGGAGAGTTAGAAGTCATAAAACTCAAGCCCAAGCGAACAGCAAGATAAAGAAGAACAAGAACAGGAGCTCGAGCATGCGAAAGAGCAAAAGCAAGAACACAAGAATAAAAATAAGAACAAGAGCAAGAGTAAAAACAAAAGAAAATTATGAGCAAGAACAATTAGAACAAGAAAAACAACAAAAATGACAAGCAAGCGCAAAAGCCCACAGAAACAACAACAACAACAAAAAGCAAACAAACAAACAAAAAAAAAAGACCTAGAGCACAAGAGCAAGAGCAAGAGCAAGAATATCAGGAATCTGGAGTTTCTTATCACCTTTCGCCCGAGATCGTTGTTGTGTAAGTTCATCAAGACTCGACTTTTACGCTTTGGCTTGTCGTCTGGATTGAAAGCTTCGCCAGCGCTGTCCAAAAAATCCTTGGCGAACTTTATAGCGTAGCCGACATTATCTGAGCAGTCTTGCCTCTTGACGGAGGTAGCTTCGAATGCAGGTTTGGCGCATTCACAACCCTGGATTTCATCTGCTGCGCACGCACGTGCGATCTGATGGACAACTGCAGCAGCAGTGATGGCGTACGTGAACGCAGACTCCTTGTTTGCTGAAGAAGACGAGAGAAACAACAATCAGAAGAAGATGAGAGAAGCAATACTAAATCAACGGAACATATCATGATTTTAAATAAAGAAATATTATGCTCTGCACACTTCATTTCAACAATGGTCCTTTGCGCGTCGAAATCACCTTTCTTATCAAAATGACTTCAATTTGCACATATATAAACATCTCGGAAAGTTAATTTTTATTTGCTCTGGGCCCAGTCTTGAAACATAGGCAACAGGCATGCATCTCGGACCTATTCGCAATTCATTTCTAACCCCGCTGGGTCGAGTGGGAGATTAGTACTATGTTTTCATGTTGGCGTAAGAGTGCTGTTTACCTATTCCTTTTCGTGTCAGGAACCAAAACTGGCCTTGTTTCGATTTTGTTTTATACTCGTTTCCAGATGTAAACAAAACTATTGCGTTAGCTGAGACGACCTCTCCTCGAATCTCATTAAACTCTTGAATGATGGACTAAGTCGGTTTCACAAGTGTATCACACAGCCTGTATATGATCTGACACTGAACTGATAAGTCGCCCAGATAAAACTTGATCATGACTGAACATTAGGTTCTCGCTGCATTACTCATACATTCTTTGGAGATTGGGAGACTTAGTATTGACATCAGGAGTATACTCACGGGTGTCTAGTCTCTCAAACAAAGGGTGTCTTCCTGGGACTGTGCAATTCCACCTTCGGTATTTAAACTCGTTTCGGCATTGCTTGATAGCTTCTCGTGCCGCATAGCCCATTGAAGGCATGTGTTCTTTGTAATGTACACACAGTTCGATTTGTTCCGGGGTTAAGTTCCAGTTGCGACAGAAACGTGTGCCATGGTGACTGAAAAGACAAAAAGCAAAGCGTTATCGACTCATTTTTGCGTTTTAGTGTGGAGGACAAAAACGAACCGAAGACGAGGGGGGGGGGGGGGGGAGAGGGGGGGAGGGGTGGGGGTACTCAATAAGCATTCAGCAGTTTAGTCTGAAATAGCGTATCGATTTTGAGTCTTTGGTCGGGAATAGGGTAGAAGATTTTTATATTTGGTCTGAAATAGGTTCAAAACTGTCAAAAATGGCACAGTTTTGTCTGAAATAGGGTCGAAAATCGCACATTTTGGTCCGTAATGTGCGTTTTCAGACAAAAACGGACTGTTGTGGATAGGGCCGTAATCATTGCAAGCTTGCTCGTGTGTACATGAACTAGAGCCAAGTTATAACATTTCAACATTGCCGTATTGTCACTTAAAACTTGAATCGGCGCGCCACGTGATGCCGGCTGAGTGACCTTCTCGCCAAACGAAAGCGGCCTTTCTTCATTGTCATGGCCCACAAGAGGATATAGTGTGATATTCACCCAACAAAAACAAAAAAGGATCAGAAAAGGAAGTACTTCAGAGCTTATTAACTGACTGTGCGTGATCCAAGCGCTCTACCCGCATTCCAGTGAACACAAAATTACGAGCCCTCTAGAAAAATTAACTTACGAACTTCCTTGCTGCAATTCTTCTCTTCTGAGATACATTTGCATGGTAGACTGAAAACTTCGGAGAATCGGGGTTGCTTTGAAAAGAGCACAACTTACACTTGATACTGATACTGGTTTTCGCGACACGTCTGCTCCGATGACCTTGTTGGCATGTTTTCAATATCATTCAATATGTTGAAGTGCCAAGGAAAGAATATTCATTTGAACTAAAGGTTGGTAAATGATATCATGGTATCAGAACACCCGTACATATCACTTCTTTTCAGGGAAGCACGCAATCTATATCATAAATTGTAAACGTGATCGACCGGCGAGCATGCCCTCGAAGCTTCCAGTTCAATCCCTTGTCGGTTTCTGCAGGTAAAGCTTCTGCTAAGTAAAGGCAAATTACCCAAGCTTGAAATGCCAATCACGTCCAGCTAACTCATGTCGTATAATTAAGAAGTTCTATCAAGTTCGAGTCACTGAATCAGACTATTGAAGCCGGCATGCACTCAGACGAAACTCCGAGTGCACTTTGAAACACGTACGCTGACTGTTGTCAGCTCACTTCGTGTGCGCTTCAGCCGGTTCAAATAAATCTCAAAAATGATGGAAAAAATATTTTAAAAACTGCGTTCAACAAAAACGTGATCTACAAGTGCTGCTAACGGAATATACGTAGGCGTTAAGTGTTTTCTACAGGTGAGTTTGCCAATCGAGGCCTAGAATGGAAAACTAGCACTACTCAGAAAACAAATATATTGTGGCTGTGTCGGCGTGGAGAATAACGTGTAGGAAAGGGTGTTGTCAGCTCGAAACGTCTGCTTCAAATTCTTTTACAGCGTCTAGCTGTCACGTATCCACTTGAGTTGTGTAACTGAGTGGCTTGCTGTAACAGAGAATGGGGTCACTTAGTCGTAGCCAGTTTTAGATAAGTTCTTGTTAGTTGTAAGATATTTTAAAATCAGTTTTACGATTATCTAGTGCCAAATGAGTCAAAGGCGGAGCTTTACTGCTGAAGCCGTTTTCCTCGTGGAGCTATTTGATTCAGCAGGGTTGGGCCTTGATAGAAGACCCGGCCTATCAAACCAAGCTGTGCCTTTGTTTTAAAACTTATGTTTTCTTTCCCTCGAGGAAAAGAAATAACAGCTATTGGTGACTGACTTACAAGTAACTATTTGAAACTTACCTGGAAATGCTTGGCTCAGCTTGCAAAGATAACAATAGAGTCAGGTACAGGACAGAATGTGCAACGCTTGCAGGTAATCCGTGTGGTACATACATCGTTATGGCCCTGTTTATGACTGACCTGAAATTAAATGAAGCAACATTCAAGTATTCAATCAATATGTATCTTTAAGAAACCAGCCCCACAAAATGGAAAGAAACGGAAGGAATTGTAATGTGAAAACTGGTGTTATTCAAGTCTTTGACCGTTTTTTGACCGGCGTGCTGGCCAGGCTTTCTGTAATGATTCCTTTGCCGGATTACTATCATTGCACGATTAACACCGTAAATTAACTCATATTGATATATTAGCTGTTGGCGATAAAAACCGAGAATTGATAAACTAGCGACTTATACGAGAAAAAAACACAAACACTAAAAGTGCAAATTTCTCACTTTAAAATTAGATCCGGTCTGTGAACTGCAGCGAGGTATGAAACTGTTTGGTTCTTGTGAGACACTCGCAGGCAACAGTACGTGTAAAAGTGAGACCTTGAGCTGATGAGTTTTAAGCTTAAATTGACAATTTATAGACTGTCATGAATCCTAAAGCCGGATGAAACCTTGACCCCCAAGAGACTGCGAAAAATGGCGGCTGAAAGTCATTAATGGCTCAGGCGGCCGGAGAGATTCGGCGTGCAGAGTCGGCTACGTTAATTTCAAAGAATGCCTAATGCAACTCCCCCAGCCACCACACAAAACCTTTAACAAACGAAAGGCATATCAAAAACAGGAATTTCTATCAATAAACGGCTTAAACCCGGACATGTGATCCTACCCGGGGATCTTTTTAGGCCGGCCAGCAGGCTGAAAGCACGTATAACATCGATGAAGCCTTATATTATGCAGCTTTAAAACAACAATGTTTGAACTTTGGCTTGATAAACCTCGAAACTTTGAGAGTGCACTCCGCACTTTTCAGTTTTGTGTTTTCTGAACTATAGACGCGCGTGGACTGAGTCAGTAATAGTCAAGTGACACTCATAATTGCTGGCGAGTAAGGTGACGTAACTCGGATGTACAAAAAGAATGCGGAGAACTGACAGAAACTGGTTACATAAGGGAAAGAGAGACTGTTTGACTGAAGCGGGTATTACACAGTTCTAGAGGAAATCCTCTGAGGAGGCACTAGCAGACGGCACGTTGTGTCTCCACGAATTGAATTCAGCCATTGTTTGTTTCGGCTCCGGCCAACGTGTCTTTGAACACGATGTTGGTTGAGCGGGACGTGAAGGGATTAGATGACTCAGCTCAGTATTCCCGCCTGGTTTAAAGTATGCTTGTTTCGGACCCTCTTCCGCGGCACTCGGACAAATCAATCAAAATTGAGGAGTTGTTTGTCATGAAGTCAACTGACTTTAAAGTTACTCCGATTGCTATTTGATGACTCTCCTTTGAAGTAATGAAACGGCGGTTTTCTTGTCTCTTGTCTCTGTACGAGGCTTCATGCTTGCGTCACTTGAGCTAACCAGGGTTTCTCATTTGCCAGTTCACATGTAGCGTCAAACAATTGCCTTTGGCTTAAACTATTTCGTTGACTGGATTAGTGAAAGAAGACGAGAACTCAAAGTCTCTAGCTTGATCCAGTATCGTCGACGCATTCTTTAAGAAGGACGTGTCCGGTTACAGTACTTTACAACATTCCTAACTCAGAAAATCCGGCAAATGACCAAATGTGGAAAGGTCGAGCAAGGCCGGAAGCGCGGCAGCACCCTTTTGAAAATGCTGACAAATGCCACAAGTTGTCAGAGTGAGGGAACTGAACCACATTGACTTCAGCAACACGGATTGATGGCTTGACGGGTGTAGCGGACTTTGCATAAATATGCAAAAAATGAAGAACGCATTTTGGGGACATAAGTCGTGTCAGATGCGACGAAAACACTCAGGTTTCAATGAGAATACTGCTTGACTTCATGATTTTTTTTTTTTTTTTTTTTTTTTTATCAAAAAAGTTCGCTTTGGACTAAAAAACAAATTTATCGTTATAGGCTGCAGACAGTTGGTTGAAAAGATTGTCCGTCTGCTGTGGCCACACCACCGGTCGATTTTGAGGCATTGGGGGAAGATAAATTACGTCTTTGTTCATGACACACAGTACCGCTTTGAATGCTCCTTCGGTTTAGTAAAAAGTGGCAAAATAGAAACAAAATTAACAATTGTAGTTGGCCCCGTCTCTTATAAAATAAGATAGTTAAAAGATGAGTGGAAAACGCACTGGTATAATCTGAAAAGTCAACAGCCTGCGAAAACATCTTTGCTCTCATCTCATGAAAGACCACCAACATTGCACCAATATAACGGAGTTCAAATATTGAAGTATCTTTTACTCACACACGAAAAGGCAACCCAGTAGCCTATTAATCTAAGACTACCCTCCCCTCCCCTCACGGCTTCATCCTCCCCTCTCCCCTCCCCACCGGAAGGTGACAATTCAAACTCGCACACATTTCTTCCAGTTGAGGGCATGAGAGCCCTTCTGGAACGTATATGCAAGTTTTCTTTGGTATAATTATAGTTGCGTGTGAGAAGTAATTTAAAAAGTTGTGCATATCCAAAAAGATAAACTTTACATCTTTGGCCATGAGAAAATTGAGTTTTGAGGAACGTCACGACTTTTTTGAACATTAGAAAAGATTTTGATATTGTTCACCTCTGAATCAAAACAACGTGTACGCAAAGGTACCGACACAGTGTGTTGTGTGTGCGAGGGACCAATCAGCGTGATGGAGACCGCCCACGTGACACTTGAAACAATAGACTCGCCAGTGTATTGAAATGCCGTCCAAGGGTGCTTTGTGTAGCAGACATGAAGGCTGTCCGGCATACAACGATTCACGATCTTTTCCCTGAAATCTTGGCCATAATTTTTAGTTACTTGGACGTCAGAGACAAAGGGCGAGTTGCTCAAGTCTGTACAAAATGGAAGGAAGCCGCGTACAGTCGCATAGTGTGGCGAGGAGTCGAAGCTAGACTTCACTTGCGGCGATCAAACCCACATCTGTTTCCTTCTCTGGCAAAGCGTGGTATTCGCAAAATCCGTACTCTGAGCCTCAGGAAAAGCTTGAACTACGTCGTCCAGAACTTGCCCGGCATAGAAAATTTAAACCTTAAGGGCTGTTTTAACGTTACGGACATCGGGATCGGTCATGCCTTCGTGAAAGACCTTCCTTCACTCACAGTGTTAAATTTAAGTTTGTGTAAACAGATTACCGACACAAGTCTTGGGAGGATCGCTCGCTTCGTGAGCAACCTAGAAGTCTTGGATCTTGCTGGTTGTTGTAACATTACTAACACTGGACTGCTTCTTTGTGCGTGGGGATTGCCGAAGTTGAAATACCTCAATCTTCGTAGCTGCCGCCACATTTCTGATACCGGAATTGCGCACCTCGCTGGTTTGAACGCCAGTTCCGCTCGGGGTAATAAAGATCTCACGACGTTGTGTTTACAAGACTGTCAGAAAATCTCTGATAACGCGCTGAGGAACATTGCTAAGGGACTGGTCCATTTGAAGTCATTAAATCTAAGCTTTTGCTGTGGGGTGACGGAAAGTGGGCTCGCACATTTGGCGACTCTTCGAAGCCTTCAAGAACTCGATCTGCGATCATGTGAAGGGATCAGTGATGAAGGCATCGCTCATCTTGCCGTTGGTGGTCTGAATCTCACGATGTTGGACGTGAGCTTCTGTGATAGAATCGGCGACACTGCTCTGAATCACATTTCTAATGGTTTGAATCATGTCCAGAATCTTGGACTGAATTCGTGCCACATCACGGACGAAGGCCTCTGTAAGATTGCCACATCTCTTCACGAACTTCGCGTGTTGAATATTGGACAGTGCATTCAGATTACAGATCAAAGTCTCGTCTCGATAGCGGATAATTTGACAAATATCACGAGTATTGATCTTTATGGATGTACCAAAGTGACGAAGGGGGGTTTGGAGAATGTCATGCGGCTCCCACAACTTCGGGTCCTGAATCTCGGCTTATGGCAAAGGTGACATTCATAAATGATTCGCTTTGGTAAATTCAGGTATTGTACACAAAGTTCGTTTCAATTATTGTACAGAATATAAATTACGTTCGTCGAAAACAGCGAAAACATGTGGACAGATTATGAACAGTCTGGGACTGAAGTACATTCAATGTTTCATTGTATTAGGCAAGCCATGTGCAATTATTTGAATAAATCAATTATTTGAACAATACGGTTTTGTGTGCTTTAGTAATTTGGCTGGTAAAAGATTGCTTTACTGACAAAGTATCAGCATTAAAGTTTGGTTTATCAACAATTTGGGTGACAGTGATGATTTTTTGTCAGTAGTATTTTCAAATAACTTTAAATTACTTTTTCAATATTTCCCCCCTCATGTCCACACTGCATTATTATGAGTGCATATTGGTTCATGCATGTCAACCCCTTTTCAGAAATTACTCATGGCTTAATTTTTGGTTGCATGATTTATCAGTGTGCACAATCTGTATGCTTGGAAACTGTAAAGTTTAAGGGGGCTGGTATAACTTTCAATTTCCTGAAGCAATATCACTGTGTAGAACAAAAAGAATAATATTTCAGACTAGAGCAAACATTTTGTAGTGTTCTTTATACTGCCCTGGTGACAGAGGTTTTCTTCTGCTTGAAGCAACTTAGAATGATTCTGCTGTATCTTTTTATGTTGCTAGGGTGTTCTGATTCATCATTTTTGTGTTGATAAACTCCATAGCAGCAGTCTAAACTACTGGATGAGTCATCCTAACCAATTCCTGCAGGAAAGTTTGTCTGGGTAAATTATAAGAATTACCAGGTTGAGTTTTTCTTACTGTTACTAGTTACTACTACGTATCTGGTTAGATATTGAAGGAGAAGTTTTATCTGGACCATAAAGCATGAAAAGATACCCCACCTGGTACAGAAACACCTCGGTCCCTAGCTCATTCTGGCTAAAGTTCCATTAGATAGTTAAGTCCCCCCCCCCCCTCCCCCCTAATTGAACTGTTGCTTAAAAAAATGGCACTGCTTCATGCATTTGTGTGTCATCCAAGTTAACACAAATTGTTTGTACGTATCAAGGAGGTTGATGTAAAAACCACTACCTCAGTCTTTGTTTGAAAGTGTAAAGCTCCCAGGAGCAATATCAAACAAACAAAAATAACTTTATAAACCAGCTGAACTCCATAAAATTCAGGAAAGGTTTTTTAGATTTTTAGCTGGTTTATTTTTCAGGTGCTATTTTGTTCATACAAGTATGTGTTGGCAAATCATTGCCAAAGTTAAGCCCAGTCGGGTGAGGTTAGCTCTTGGTTGGTTGACCAGATAGGAACATCTGGCATCAAATTCCTTTTCTGTATCAAATTATTTTTCTTCTTTTGCTGCTTCATTCTGTGACCAAACCTTCTTTTCACTTTGACACAGCTTACAGTGTGCAAACAGCATATTACAATAAATTTACCTGTTGAGCAATTCACTTTTTTTACCAGATTATCAAAAACTGGTCAAACAGTCATGTAAGTGTAAATCATGCCACTTGTATGAAGACAGTTCTTAGATTCTCTCAATTTTTCAAACTGGTTATCTGGAGAAATCTGAAGTTGATTACTTGGGAAGTGAGCTAGTGTCCAGGATCAACAGATCACAAGGCAATGCTGGAGGGTAGGGTTGGAGGGGGGAGGGGTCAATTATTTTAAATCAGTTTTTGGCTTCACTATGGTCATGATAACAAGAATAGCATCATCCTCTTCTCCAAGCCACACGAGGTGAGCATGATTAATTATCAGACTTTGTCAACAATCCACCACGGTGAATCGATTGTTGGATTGTTTGTGTTAGCACAACACTTAGTTCCCAGTTCCCTGCAAACCTGCGTGTTTGTGTGTGTGTTCACGCGCGTTTGGGTGCGTCACACGCAGAATGTCCGCGTGAACTTGGCAAAGAAAAGCCTTCAGTGACCCTTGCCTTGAAGACTTTCTCAAAATCTGGGCCACATTCACAGCAGGTTTTGTGGGATCTGCTTGTGGTCAATAACTCAAGCTAAAACAATACGATTCCTGAGCCTTTCACACCCCGGGAGCTTTCTGTTCGAATGACCCTCTCGGCTTAGTTTAATCCAACTGGTGAGGTGACAGCTTCCAAGAGAAAGATCGAACTTTTCATAAATTGAACCTGACTGAATTTCATGGGCAACATTGGGAGCTATATCTCTGACTTCAACAGGAATCCAGTTTTGAGGATGCACTGTCCGGAATTCGACAAACTAACTTTTCGGTTTTGCCACCGGAGTGTACTGGCGGAAAATGTCACTGAATGATCTATCTCAAATAAACTACAGTCCACTCAACTCATAACTTAATCTCAGGCTGACAGCTCAGACAAATCTTAGGGCTTATAAAAATAAGCTGTAATTATGACAAACATTTTACTAGAGAAACTTGATTACTTGATCGATCACTACAAGTGTCAAGTATATGATCTTCGGCCGGTTGTTCCCTCGCAAACAGTTTGAGTGTCTTGTTCCGGCATAAATTTTCTAAGCCTTTTCTTCGTAAAGTCTCTCGTCAGGCAATTTAACTTGCAGTTCACCTTGAGATGATGATCGGTGGGGAAATAAACAATGTTCGGCATGTGGGCGGATCCGGAAATTTTTAAATGCAGAGAATAATTTTCTGAATTGTTGTGTAAACTAAGGTTAGTTTATCACTTCTTTATACTATCAATTTATGCTACTAACATTGCAATTTTACATGGTATATCCCCATTTAGTTGCGGTGTATTTACAATAGCGTCAGAGGACAGGCCAGCTCTTCGGACATGGTCAGTCTTACTAGTAAACAAACACTCAGTTGTCCGCCCACCTCAGTTCAATAAAAACACTAAGCTGCTTTATTAAACAGTGCAAACTACCGGAGCCAATGAGAGACCAAAGCCGTTTCACGTGAAACTTGTGAGAATTATAGTTTCACCGCGTGACGGTGAACGTAGAAAATCACTACAAGCAAACTGAAGGTTGGACGCCACAAAGAATGTCAGTTGACAAACGTTTGGGGAGTTTTTAGCCAATAGAACATTTTCTTTTGCAAAGCGTTCGGCATATCCACCGCCCAGCCGCTTGTTAGTTGATACATTCTTCGAAACAATGCCTTTTATCGGCCAGGATTGTAGGGGTGGGCCCATACATGCATGCAAGGCTGGGTATAAACTAAAGATTTGTGGGCAGGCATCCAAGTTGTGAGTCACTAGGTCGTTGGTGGGTAGACCAGGTTTAGATAGACAGGTGGCTAGGAAGGTAGACTTAACAATATGTGGTTCATAGTAAGTTGGGTAGACGTAGGGAAGTCGAGAGATAAGACCTTTAGGTCAGCTGGTGTAATGTGCTACATACCTGTATATACTAGGTTGTTACATGTACTCAATCAGTGGCTAGGTTTTAAGTGCAAGTTTTGAGAGACGTACCGGCCGAACGCTTTCGATTCAGTGACGTGAGGATGATTCCGCTAACAGTAAGAATGACGAGCACAATATGTACGTGTTGCAGCGCGCTCCCACGAAATACTGACAACTGAGCAGTCAGATGCATTTCAACAACAAAAGTGTCTCCAGAACGTGACTTCTGCCTTTTTTCCACTGTTAAATTTTAACAGGGTTGACAGAATAACTATACCAATAGTTTATCAGAGATAGAGTGTTATGACGATTGATTCAAGCCGTCCACCCAGATCTAAGCCCATAGGACTGAAAGGCGTACAAAAAGTTAAATAATTAATTCATATCAAAACTGTCCGAGCCGCCGAAATCACAAGATACAAAAACTAATCTCGAAAGTTGCTTCATGCTCATGTCGAGTCAGCTCGGAAACACGTCGATATAGTTGTCGAGAACTTTAGAAGCCGTTGTCAAACACAACGAACCTTAGATTGCCACCATATTACCGATTCGTGTTTAATCCATAATATAGGTCTCAGATCGGACAGTTTGCGCTTAACGTCTCTGACATCAAAATCAAAAGGAAGGCTTTTAATTCCTAAACTGATATACAGGCAGCACAATGAAAGGAGGACCGACCAGCTCATGATCAATGAGATTTTTCACCAAGTGTGTGCTCACGATTCTGTAACTGATATAATGAACCACAATTTATACAGAACTATGGAACTAACCTTCTCTCTCACTTACAATAAATAAACAGTAAATTAGTTTACTCTCATTTCTGAGACTTTTGCCACTTATAAAAAGCCATTGCAAAGCCATGACCGAACAATAACTGCGTTACTATAGTTGCTTATTCTACCCAATAACTTGCAGAAACTAATGCTCTGATATCGCCGCACTTATTCCATGCGCAACAGCAGTTTTTACAAAGTCTGACTCGTATTTCTGCTAATGTAAATACGCAGTTGTAATAAAAAGACTGATTTTGTTAACATATTCTATGCCATGGCCAAGTCATTTCATACCGGAAGTTGGTGCGCTATATAAATTCCATCAGTTTTAAGTATTGCGCGCCAGTGCTGGTGCTAATAAAACTGAACACACGCGGTCTGGAGCTATACATACACCTATAATCCTCGGTTCTCAGCTAAGAAACACGTGTTTAGTGTTTTGGCTTGTGAAACATTTGAGCATACTCTGGAACTATATAGCTATACAATGATTTTGTGTCTTCAGTATTCACGGACTCAAAAGTGCTCTGAAATGAAAACCGCGGACGGAGTAAGGCCATCGTTACTCAGAACGAGGCAAAGAGCGAAAACATAACAAAGAAAAGAACGGGCAAGGTGATATAAGCCTCTAACTCTGAACTAAATATTTAAGACTAACTGGATACTGCAGTTTGTGCTACTGTTCGCGTGTTCGACTCAAATAAAAAGTGTCGTCGTATTGGACGTTACCTTTATCATAAATCTGAAAGCAGCTTGGAATTATCTTGGATATAGTGTCGCTGGTCACTGATTGCAGTTATGTTTCATCTCTCGCGGATGACACCAACTTCACTTAGCACTCGTGAGTCTTGGTTATCACATGAGATCGAGGCATGTTTCGTTTGTCTTAGCTGTTTATAACGCAAAATGCCGATTGTTTTTTACTGATTATCCTTGAACTGCTAAATTGGATTACTCATGTCGAATCTTCAGAAAAAATGTTATTTTGCGCCAACTTGGAGGGGTCTGGAAGATTCTTATGCTGTCTCGTAGCTGTGCTGGAATGGAATGCATTCCCAAATCATGTGCTTCTTTACATTCTGACAGATAATCCTGTCAAAAAACGTTATTTGGAGGTACGAATGACAGTCCCGTTGAAACTTGAGGTTATTTAAGTTCAGGTTTCAACACCGCTGGAACATGTTGGAAGTAATGTTTTGTTATGCGACAGCTCTTGTAAAAACTCGACACTCATAAAACCAAGCTCATTAGTTGAACAATGAACAGAATTGTTATTTTTAGTGTGACCAGAAAAATAAAACAATATTTACCAAAACTGTGGCAGGCGACCTTGGAAGGAGTTGCATAAAAGGCTAGACGTACGAAATAGGCAGTTGCTGACAGAAGAACACTGCGACTTGAGTGCCTCCTTTTGTGTGAATATACTTCGCCCAAATAAGAAGCCGCACATTCTGTGGGTCGCACAAGGCTTACATCCAGAACAATATTTAATGACTGTCAAAGTGTAATGACGTGACGTGCGCGCAGCGTTCGTTCGTTCGTTTGCCCGTCCGTCAGGCCCAGTCCTATAGTGTGGAAATTGAAAACGTCGGATAATTCAGGTGCAGTTACTAAATATATAGGTATCGAAATGAACCTAACACTCGCAGAGTTCCAGCATGCCTCGTTAGACTACAATCATGGTAAAAAAGAGATGTTTGGCTTGGGGTAAACACTCAGCCAGTATTAAAGGAAGTGGACTTAAGGGTGGAGCGGCTCGACCATCATTTCTAGTGGTCTGTATCAGTGTCCTCTCAAAAACACCATTAAACGGCACGAATCTGTGGTTTCTGAGTGTACAAGTATAGAACACGATGATAACACGCGAAGCACAAGAATATTCCTGAAAAATGGTGCTAGGGATGAAGAAAAGTTTATCTCCCAGGGAGTGGTGAAACGCCACTCTTGCAACAACAGTACAAGTAATCTAGATATACTAACTGAAGGTTCGTGACTTCTAGTGGCGTCGGAACACCTCAAAGTATGTTTCAGAATTGCATGATATGTTTAGATAGCACACCAATATATCTATGTCAGTAGGTTAACATTTAGTTGTCGGGTATCAGTCATACTATTTGGCATGCAGGTGAAATTAGTCCGGCATCACTGTTGGAAGTATGGATATTTTTAGAATCTGGCAAAGTCCATCCCACCAGTTTCCCTACCCCGCCCCTAAAAAGCTCAAAACGAATCAGACACTGTAAAATAGTTTGTTTCGGCCATCGCATTATGAATTAGTCAGTCAATCACAGGGAATAATCTAACTCTGTCAATACTTCCAACGTATAGGTAATGGCACCAACTGCATAAGATAAGGAGGATAGAGTTCCAAATCCAATTTCCCCCTGATTTGCGGTATGGAAGACCGACTCGATCATTCACTTCTAACATCTTTGTGTGTAAACCAACTCAACTGTTAACGCAGTTCTAATCATGTGTTGCGGCATCATTGTGAAGTTTGCTCTGCCCAATTATTTTATGCTGCACCATCACTCACCATCACACAACAGTTGCTATTATGTAGGCGCCGGATGGGGAAAAATGCCAGGAACACCCTTGCTTTTATAGCTCTCTTAAACTCAAAAGCCAACAGTTACTGTCTATACATAGTAATGAGTCACATTCTAAAAGCGCAACTATGTATCCTTAAATGTCAGCAACTTCGGTATTTAGGCGATTATCCGTATATGTACTGAAAAGACTAAAATCAATGACTCATTGGCCAGAAAGATCATTAAAGTATGTTGTCGTTCTGGTGTCACTGTTCACATCGGAAAACCAACTGGGATATAAAGAAGTGGAGACTTAGTATCAAACGTCTAAAGGATTGCACTGTTTACTACTATGCTAAAAGCCATATAGAATGTGTTGGTTGACGTTCCGAGCACGATAGTTCTTCTACTTCAGGGCGAACTGGAACTGTGAGGAAACCTCGATGGTGAAGGGAGCTCCTTTGAATGTTTTGATAGCACCAGTAAGCTAGGCGGCATTTTTCAAGGAGTGTAGACTTGATATAGTACCATCAGGGATTGGTCATTCACCTTACTTTTTGGCTGTTTTAAAAATGTCGACTATCTTAGATTTCAAAATCTTTAAAACTCCCAGGAATTTGTCATAATTTCTATTGGGTGTCCATGATTACGGCTAGAATGCCTTATTTTCACTGTTTGTAACCCGGTAATAGTTCCAATCCCTTCACACACTCAGAAAATGTCGCAGTTGTTGGGTAAATCTTTGTGAAGCCAAAAGTTTCATGAGAGGAACCACATCACAAACCACGGGAGAGTTAAGACGCTTTCAACCAGTATAGTAGCAGGGATCTGTCAGCTACATTGGTACTAACCTCGTTAATTTTGTCAATGAATAGGGAGCAAGTCCCTGAAAGGCGCCCACAAACGCCTCAAGGCTGAATAGAGGAATTTGGTCCGGTACGAACGGCAAAAAAACCGATGTCTAGTAAAGATAATTCGACTGTTGTGAAAATGGCTTTCTTTCCGCAATACTCAAATGAAAAGAAAATGTAGTTTTAACAGTTTCACTGCTAAAGGCAGAATGACAACCAGGCAGATGAAACCATCGGTCAAATGAAAGCTAAAATTAAGGTGTGGCCCATTTAAACGAAAAAAGAAAAATGCCTTTCCGTGATAAACTAGCTGCAGATCTTGATACATCGAAAAATATATAAACAAAAAACACTATATTACCTTATAGTTGATGTGATGTGCCAAACTGCAGCCGTGTTTACTGCCGATTCGTTCGGTAGCAACGAAAACTCGCTATCAAACAGCCCCACAAGCTGCCTATAAAGTTTTGATTGAATGATTGATGATCAATGGTTACGGAGCCAATATTCAAACTCTGGTTTGCGATACCATCGGCAGCATCAATGGTCTTAGGCTTTGGGAACTCTCTGCTAATCTCCTTGACTACTTCTTCTTAGTTGTCTCGACCTTCCTGATTCATTGCTTTCATTTTTCTCGTCGTTTCTCGTCTAGCAAGAGTAGCTCGAGATCCTTCTATAACATTCGTTCAGTTAATATACGTGTACGTGATTCGAATATTGCGTGGTGTTATAACCTCAATCTTATTAATTCAGTGGATTAACAATGCTTTCTTTTTGAGAATGGGAGGTACAGCAGTTCCTATGGTCAACAACTCCTACGCGGCGCGGTCCAAACCCTTATTTGTCTGCACGTCTCTATATACTTCCGACAGTGCCACTAACTATTTGCCCTACTATTTATTAGCTACCAAATAGTTTTAGTGTGCTCAACTAAATATCGTTGCAATCAAAAGTTGCGCTCTCTTGCAGTGCAGATAAGTTAAAAAATTGCACTAGAATATAATTGATGGTGCTTGCTATCTGAACAACTAGCCGGGTTAATCTATCAAATAAATATAAAAAGCGAAAAAAGAATATAAAAGTAAAAGTTGAAAGTAGCATTGTTTGGCATACTCCGAAGTCTCAGCTGCTGTGCTATTCTTAGCGTGGCGCCGTCTGAATCGAATTAAACCGCTGGCATCATTATACTTTGAGGTTAAACTGAAACCAGGCTAAATAAGGGCACAGGGCAACTACAGGATATAACCGATAAGACATCACTTGGGTTAAAAAAAAAAAAAAAAAAAAAAAAAAAAAAAAAAAAATTTATATATATATATATATATATATATATATATATATATATATATATATATATATATATATATATATATATATATATATATATATATATATATATATATATATATATATATATATATATATATATATATATATATATATATATATATATATATATATATATATATATATATATATATATATAAATTACAACAGTCCTAACTTTTCAACACACTCTGACACTCTGGCTGCAGTCTTTACATATAACATTGAACGCTTTCTTGACTCTGTTGCAGATATTTTTTGAAGTCAACAAACTATTTCAGTAAATGAGTTCCATTGCTAATTGGAACAGCTATATTAAGAGTATTACAACTAAATAAAATACCCAGCAACCATAGAAGTAAATCGCACATGCAGGTATATCGTGAAGGTCACATGGTCGAAATGGTGACCCTATTTACCTCCAGTAAAAGAAATGCTACCTTTCAACATCTAGTAAAACCGCACTCAACTCGCTCAGGAACGCGCGACTTTTGCAAACTTATCAATCAACGGACGAGTTTCGGAATCTCTGTGAAATGCAAAACAATTTTGCCTTCACCAGCCGTTTTTATCGTTTTTAAGCTCGCGTTCAGCACGAAGTGCTGAAAAGCGAAGCTTCATGCGATTAGTCCAACTGGAATGTGTCCCATGTCCCGGTGCTGTCAACAATGGATTCCAAATATGGAAGTCGTTCTGTTCCCAATTTGGGCAATAGCGATATTACCGACAATGCAACAAAATCTAGAACGCGATCTTCGAAGTAGTTTTTGTGGTGGCATTTTTAAGCGTCCCACCTTATTGCAGTTAAGACTGCGTCAGTCAGTCAGTCCGTCATGCTGTGTCAACAATTGCCTTTGAAATTTGAGCATCAGCGAATACGCATGAAGAAATGAAGAGATGGGAAGACGTTTTCTGGAGTTATTTTGATTGTTATCATTGTATTCCTTAATTGCCAGTAGATCTGTTGCACTTCAGAACCATTATCACACAGGTTTTGGTAAATTCTCGGTTGTTTGACAAGCGTAAGTCAAAGTTGAAATACCTGTGACCACTGACAGCCCTGAGCGACTTCAGCTTGTCGAAATATTTCTATCATTTGATTATAGTTGCTTTGCTTCGCATAGTTTTCGCTAGCAATGAAACATGCTGTAGAGAACTGGAAGAAGAAGAAGAATTCGAAAATGAATTTGACCAAAACCGCAAGTAATGTCAACAAGTTATCAGGTTTCGACTTGAAACTCAGCCAAAAGAAGAAAGGCGTGTTTTCTTTAAGCACGTATTTAGTTTGAATGCAGCCCAGGCTGGAGTATCATGGCCTCTGATGAATATGTAGATGTTGAACATAAGCTGTGCATGACATGAGCAATGAAGTCACAGATAGATTTTTTTCAGTACGACTCCGGTTCTATGTTGTTACCCCTTTTATATCTGAGGCTTGAAAGGGGACTCCTTTCGGGTGTTTCCTCTCCGTATAGTCGATCATTGATTTTGATCATTTTCATAGAGTCCGACTCTTGAAAAGTTCGACGTTTGTAGGCCAACAATAGATATGCTTATCATAAACATGATGGGGTTGTCGACGGGGCAGATAAATTTACCAGAGACAGTTGAACAACATCTTACCCTATATTGTTTCTTAGTGCAGTAGCTTGGTTGCTGTGCTTGGTTCTCTCTCCACTGATATCAGCTAGTACGCGTGATGCACAACAGGGAAACCTGCGAGTTAGAATCAGCTTTGAGATATTGACCATAACTACAGATAAGGGACCAGTCATTAATTAGAAGTTTCATTTTCCATTATGCGTATCTTTTTCATACCCTCTCCCCATTTGCTTCGGGAAAAATAACTAAGCCCCACATCCCACTCCTTGTATAATACACAAAATACGATGACCCTGCCCCCGAAATATTTTAGTGGACGACAGTGACAATATATGAGAACCTGAAAAATGAAGTTTACCTTTCATGTAAATATAATTGAGGTTAATATTATTTTATAATGTCTCTTATATTCACACCGTACGTTTAGTTAACATTTACTGACTCGGATCCAAGATTATGTGCAAAGGATTTTAGCGCCGTAGGCGCGAGGTCTCCAGGGGGTCCGGAAGAGAAATTCTATACAAGCTAGACCTTCTGAGATGGCATTTGTTGCATTTCATTTGTCCTGCAACAAATCTTTGACGCAAAGTTTGCCGAACAATTATCCATAAATGTCGGATTCATGTGCGAAGTAAATGCTGGCTTTATCTGCGTTCAAATCAACCACAGTATGAACATTAATAAAGAGAAGTGCAGATTTTCAGCTCGGGCTCTGATCACATGTCTCTGTTTCAAGTCGACATACATCTGCTCCTGATTGATGTTCAATTACAGTGAGGAGCACTCGTCTTGGGAATTTGAAAAATTCTTTGTGGGTGTGTGTCTGTTTAATTTAAACTTTGTCATTCATATTCTATTAATAACTTGTGATTTATTTCAGGGATTGAGAGTGATAGGAATGCTGCGATGCATCTAAAATAAAGTTTGCGGAAGGGAATTAAATTTCTGTTTGAAAGATCTAGCTGACCTGTAAGTATCTACTTAACATCAGATATTTATATTCCTCTAACATTTTGTTATGTGAGACAAAACTGAAAAACGACACTTCGAGAAGCAATACTTCATCTATGGCGTTACTAATTGAAATAACAGGAACCTAATTTTGAAATGTCTTCAGTTTATAGCTGTTTTATTTGATGGAGGAATTATATTAAACTATTATGCTGCAATATCTTGTGATAATATTTCGTTGGGAAATTATCTATGAGAACCGGTTATGAACCGGCTATTGCAGGTGTTTTCAGTGTTTTAAGAACGAACTACTTTGGTGTGACGTGTAAGTTACCATTAAAACTTTTGATGCTGTTACAAATGTGACAAGCATATCATTTTACTGATAAACAGCTGGAAAGCGGTTTGAAACTAGAAACTTCGAAAAACACATTTTGGCAGATAAAAATAGACTTCTGCGCCTGACACGAAAGGGGTGCCGTCTGCCTTGATCGACGTCAGACTTAAAACGTCACCGGTTTTTCGCCCTGCTACACAGCGACAACGTTGCTGGCCAGATAATTCATTGCTTTTGCACTTTTATATTCAGTGTAGATTTATATCGGAGTTCTTCAGGTTGTATTTCCGCTATTTATTCCTATATGGTCATAATTACCGCGGAATGTTACTTCTTTTTTCATGCTGCAATCTTTAAAATGCTGTTTCGGGCCGGCGTGTGCCATTTAAAAAATGGACACCTTTACTTTGATCGTCAGCAGCTTGTTCAAAGTTGCAGCTTTGGCTTAACTGTATTATAATTAATGTTTGTATAGTAAATATGCAAGGCTATAGAACAGCCGTTGTCAAACCACTGAGCAACTACTGCCAAGTGAATATCTTTCATTACAATAATATGTATAAAAGAACATCGTTCAAGCCATAAATAAAAGCAACAGACCAGAGAGTGGAACTGCCTCACAAACTAAACAAAACTCCATTCTTGAAGCCTTGCTGAATCAAATCGTATAGATACTAAGCCGATGAATGTGACCCATTTGTGTCCCTATTCTACGTTACAAACATACCTGACATGACATGATTAAGGCCGCGCTCGATTTGATCTATTGCGACTGAGACCTCATTTGTTTACATTTGAAAACTCTTTCGGATACAAAGTATGCGGATACAAAGTTCCCACTTTCATTCCGGATTCGTTTTCTCTCCAGATTCACTAAAAATGACACCAGATTCACAAAAGCTAGTGTAAACGCTTTCACGAATCCGAGAACAAATGTCACAAATCCGGATAAATTTGCTGTAGTGTAAAACGGGGCCTGATAGGAATAGCTAGAAATGACTCATAATGTTGCTTGTTCAAGGAGAAATTTTTCTCGCCGAAATTGTTTTGAAAACCTTCACGTTGGCATCGCGAACAAGGTTTAACCTTCGCCGACAAAACTACGTAAAAAATATAGCACGATGATAGAAAGTAACCGATACACGAATAGTAACTTGAAGCCCGTACCTGCTGTCGACCCGTATGTTATCTCTGCACAGTTGTGATCAAATGTCCACTAAAAAATTAAAAAAAAAAAAAAAAAAGAATTTTTGGCTAAATAAATAATTTAGTGGGCGTTAACTTTTCTCATATTAGCTCTTCGACAATACTGCACAAATCAAAATAGATTATGGAACATTGACAATAGAAACGTTTTACTCAAGGTATACACCACATTATTGAGTAATTTAAACAGAAAATGTGGAACTGTACAGGTCATTTACTTGATTTTACCCGAGAGTTCCTTTGAACACGCATTAATATGCGTTTACTGAAAACGAAAAAATACCCAACTGAACCGCCTGGAACCATTAAGTATTGAATAAAGGACTTACTTATAAGGAGCTAAATTCCCAGGTTTCCGTCATGGATCGAGAGTCAAGTTCACTCCATATTTAATTCTGACTTTTCTAAGAGGCACTCTGATTCGATCAAACCTTACCTAAAAGAGAGTTAGCAGATAGTTGCCAGATGTTATGAGGAGAACTTGTCGCCAATTTGGCTATACCGGATCTTGCCTCTAGAATTTGAAAAAGATAGTCTGACGATTTATTAGAGGCCGTGGTAATAGTGATAGCACGCTGCCTCCAAGGATGAAACAGAAAGTTTGCCGCCCTAAGGGCCAGATGCACACCAAGTGTAAGGCTGTTGCTTTGACTTTCGCACGTATTAAACATTTCATCAAAATGCGACTCCTTTTTGTTAGCGACGTCCACTTAAGCTACAGGACCAGTCGAATGTAAAGAATCATAGTTGTTCAACTAAACCTACACAGGGAGGTTTAGACGAGGCTTTCCGTATACTGTCCAAAACAAAACAAAACTCGTCTCTAAATAGTAATGCATTCTGCGAAAGTAAATCAGTATATTTGTCTGTTATCGTGTCTCCTTTTAGCCGTTTTTCCACGTCAGAGAATTAATTTGCCTTGTGTACGTTGTATTTTAGAACAACCGGCTCGGATGCTATCTATTTGCCGATTTTTACTTCCAGTGTGCAAAAAGTGCGCACGATTTCATGTATTCTTATAGACACAAGAAAATGAACAGTGCAGTTCTACTAATCCCTGCCAACCTCAAGACGAACTCAGCCAATTATGCTTATGATACGCGTTAAATATACAGGCCTTTTATGTTTACTCGAAATATCTAGCTGACCTGTAAGTACCCAAATGATTACAAAAGACTGCAGTGTGCAAAAATATTTGATTTGGTTCCTGCTGGTAGTAATCTGTACAAAGCAGGTGAAGTTATTTTTAATTTCATGGACATTTAACATGCGGCAATACTATAAAGTGTGACATCTCATCAAATATATCACTCAGACAACAGCTGCCCTCGATTTTTCACACCTAAAACCTCTATGTGAACTGTTGGTGTAACTTTTCAACGTTTCAAGTTCTATTTCACACAATTTCTATATTTAAAAAAAAAACGTATCATGTATCGGCATTGAGAACTCGGACTGTGACCCGTCATAAATCCTTTAACCCTTTCATCCCTATACAGATTCTCCCAACCCTTCAAAATAATAAATTGTATGAGTGGTGTAATGAGAATTGAAAGCTGAATCAACTTTCATCTGAGCAAACGATCAAGTTGTAAATTCTCCAGATTTTTCCGACCAAGTTCTTTTACAAAGTTTGTTTTATCTACATGCTTAGTAAACACATGGCAGTGTTACAAACTGTCGGTTACAACTCATGTTAGCTACATACCAACAGAAATATTCGTGACCCCTTTTCTTTTGCCACACAAAGGCATCTTTTAACCTGTCTGACTTGCTATAAATACATCTGAATAATCGAGAACAAACTAGATAAAGTTGCCAGGTGTTTCAGTGCATGCTTTTTAAATTACTTTGACTTCCGTTTGTGACTATTGCACCCTAAACATCTCATTTTAATTCAAAATCAGCCATTGACTTTCATCGTGTCTCTTTTGCTTCTTCGGAAAAACTGGTAGATAGATAAATGTCGGTTTTGAATCAGTGTCCATATTGCACAACATGGAGCCACACCTTCAACCCAAATGTCTGAGTATCGATTCAGTAAGAAAATGCACTTGGAAATCATTTGATCGGAACAAAAACCGGAAAAACAAAGCAAAACGTACTTGGCCAGGCAAACCATACAAGCTTGCGGAGTTGTTTTTTTTGTATTGGCACAATTATGCGATTTTTTCCTTTTCTCGAAGTTCGTGTATTAAAATAATTTCTTGAAGTAGGTCCTTCGCGGACCACTGATGACCAAACCCTTAATCAGTCAGTGTGTTGCTGTGTTTCTAATACCAGAACCTAAAGAATTGTTTCTTACATAACGTTATCAAACTCTCTCTTGGCGATTTGTCTGTTCATAAGTTGTAGAGAGTTTGGTAAAAAGCGTAATGCACGAAAGGTCTTGTTTTGTCCAAAAAATATTATTCTATGTATTGGCTTGGCGGAGTTGCCGACAAACCTGTGGGTCACGTAATGTTTTTTATTGTTGTCAAACTGTAACGGGATGGATGAAATGAGGCCAGCATTAGAGTACTGCTATTACTTACTAGATTAGCGTTCAGTATCATGAATTCTTGGTGACAAAGAAGTGAACTCTAAAAGTTTCATAAAGTCACACCGAAAAAGCAAAAACGTCAAGTATCAATATCAGGGAAGTTATTATTATTATTGTCTTGAACCATAATTGAATTCCACTTGTTAAATTGCATGACTTGTCAGTCCCTCCGTTAAGCGGGCATAAACTAGCGCAATATTTTGGCTTCTGTACTTTTTCCCGCCATACACTGATGTCTTTGCTAAATTTAACGTCTGATGAACTTTAGGCAACGTGTTGATAGATTGCCAATTATTGTTGTTTTCGTCTTTGCTTCCTTTTTGGGGGGACAAGTTCTGTGAGGAGGTAAAGATGCGTCGGTTGCTGTTCATAAAGTTGAACATGCATGTTTTCACTGAGTGCTACCTGATCGGTTACAGCCGACATTTCAAAGGCCGAGTACACGGAGAGACTACGGACACTCTATGTAGTTATGCCAAAGTGCTTTCCTGTAGCTTGAACTGAGTCAGCAGAACTGCATAAAAATTATAGAGAAGGTATCAAAGTAATGCTGAACGCAGTAAGGCCGACTGACTGAATCTCGTAACGTAGAATTAACGTCAGCCAACAGATTTCGACGTTTACCCTTTTACTCCTGAACTTATAATCTATAAATACCTTTCATCAAAACTTGACAGTTTGGCCCAAATTAAACGTCGATTTTAGCATGCGTCGAACTAAATTCAACAATTAAGCACATGATAAGTTCGGCGTTTGTCCCAATTAAGATAGACTGATTGAGTTTTGATCGACTCAGTCGATCTAATTGACTGGAGGAGTCGATCAGAACGACATAAATCGATTCTGGGTCATATATCGATCTTAGCATGAGTCGAATTAAATGCAAACTACTGCTGACCCAAAACATTGATTCTTGTGTTCTGAATTTGTTTCGACGGGATTAAGTTCGACGTTTGACCGAACAGTCGAACTTAATTAATTTCGGTCGATCCGAAACATAATTTAGATCGGCGGCGCATGCTAATATCGGCGTTTAACCTTTAACGTTTAGCTTTATGCAACTGTGGCCGTTGCTACGCAACGACATGATAGTCTGCGTGCACAAGTTGCGAGGAAGTGTTGAAGTGTCGCGATCACAAACTATTAGTTTGCTTGTTAAGGTTTGCATGAAATGAAAAATACATTTACCTGCTTTGGCTGGCCGTTCGACTACCAGAAGGTGACCAAGTGAATATTAACTCTTATATCTGGATACAGACTCTTTCATACGATGAAGAACTTGAAATAGACTTGTAATTTAGCAACTTCCACAACGATACCGACAAATTTTGTTGATAATGAATCGATAACCAGAGATCAAGGCAGGCGTTTTGGACTACCTTCCCGTTCAGGGTAGGTCACCGTTATAGTCTCTGATATGTCACAGATGCGGTTTAACTACCACTTATTATATTTATAAATAAACATTTACCAGGGCTGAAAGCACGCCAAAATGTTGGCTTAGCAATACATAGTCAATACGGTTAATATTTCTTTTTCTGATGTGCTTGTTAAATTGCATGACTGATGCTATCAATTCTGCGGATTAATTAATTATCTGTCCTGAAAGTAAAAAAAAAAAAAAAAAAAAAAAATACTCAAGAAAGTTCCAATGAAACGATCTGAAAATTTACAGTAAGACACTGTATTCAGTTACAAGAACCCCCCCCCCCCCCCTGTGTATTATAAGCAAAAGAGAGTTCGATTCACATTTTATTAACTAAGAACGCCTTTTCCGTGCGCAGTTAAGTGGGTTTTCAGGTAAAATTGGCAAGCCCAGTCCTCTATCACGGAAACAGAAACCGGATCGCTTTAAAAGCTTCACTAAAGTAACAATGATTACTGATATTCCCAAGTGAAGGACATTTGCTGGGGAGTCAGTCAGCATTTTTGAACGGCCACGCAAAACTAAAATTAAGGCCCCTTTTCATGAAGAAAAGGAGTCCCGCCGGTACCCGAGATACCCGCCAACTCGAGACAACTTTACTGAGCGTTTACATGGAAAAATTTTGTCCCGGTTAAACGGCCTGTTCAAAGCTGACCCTCTCAGTTTGGAGAGTTTATAAAGATATGTAAGAATAGTTTGCGCGGCCAGGGTGACTCAGGTTCCCGGGCCAACTTTTTTTCATAATAAACAGGGCCTAGAGCTCGTGTCTTGCACGAAACAGTTCCGAACGATGCCTGTTGGAACTAATCACGCCTGATGTTAGTGATTGATTTTTTCGTCATTCCCCAACTCAGAGAGATTGACGCCACCATGTAAACTGCAGTGTCTGATGACACAACTAAAGCCTGTCACGAGCAAGTGTTACCGGCAACCATAAGGTTTAAACAAAACAAAAAAAGCTGATTATTCAATATTCCTGTCACCAAACCAAGATGATCGACTAAAAGGCAACATGTTTGCTCAGAATTACTGTTTCCCGGCTGCCATCTTCTAACAATATAGTTGATCTTGTCAGGCCTTGTCAGTTCTAGTTCAACGTCCTTGAAACAAGCCAAACATTGTACTGAAAATTAACTGCAACTTACACCTGCCAATCAGTTCTTCTGTATGTTCCAGGTTTTAGCTTATCGCATCGTATTTAAGGAATTATTACTAGCCAGATGAATGATACTACTTTCAGAAACTGAGAAACCCGAAGTGTTGTTTAGTTCACTGTTGCCTGAGTGGACTTAACTTAAGAGCAAACTAGTAATAGCGTGACTGCAGCGATGCAAACACACTCAATATTTAAGTATTGTAAAGTAAATGTACCCCATCACCTTGGCCATGCAGTATTGGAACCAAATGCATATTCTTGTTGTCAGGAGCAACAGGGGCTGCGTCACATACTTTCAGTATAGTGTCAACAGTCAATCTTCTTGACAGGGAAAGTCCCACCCCTTCCCCCCTCCCCCCCCCCCCCAAAAAAAAATATATATGCTAAATATAGGGCGTCTTGAACATGTTTGACATTGAAGTAATTACAGTTACAAAACATTTATGCTGAACGCTGCAAATACTTGTCAAACATAAAACTGCTACACAAAATATTCTGTGAGTCAAGGCATGAAAGAAGCAACATTTTGTTTTCAACCATATTATGTTAGAGTTTTAATAGAAGCATTGCATTTCCATGCTGGTTGATGAAGAAACTAGTTGATCGGACTAAGAAAAAGGCTTTTATTTGCCAGTGCCCCTTGTTTTATACCTACACATAAAGTATATGCGTTCATTAATTAACTTTTCATCGCTTGATGCGCACCGGCCAGAGTCATAAAGCTGCTGTACTAGGAAATAGCTCAAGTGTTGCACTGTGCCACATTGGTCACAGCTGACTTTATCAACTCCAGATTGATAAACAAACAACTTCCTTTGGCCGGATAAATATTTGGACATTTGCTTTATTTAGAGGTACATATATTTCGTAATCAGAATTTGCTTCGGAGCTCGCTGCCTCTTGCATGCCCGGCCCCCAGAAAGGTCAGATATAATTGATAGAATCTCCTTAGTTGGAATGTCGTGATCTTAGCCAGACACGTTTGGGCGCCACAGCTTGGAGGGCCCCTCTCTTGGCGACAAGGGTTATTACAAAGTGCGACAAATGTACTAATTACAGACATTAAGTGCGTCAGGTATTACAAAGTGTTGAAGCCAGTCACAAAGTGCGACATTACACTCTCAACCAATCGAAAAGTTTTTGCTTTTAGCAGCAAAATGTGCATTGTACCAAAGACGAAGCCGGATATATCCGTATTCTCAGTTTGTTTCATGTTGGACTTTTACGACGCTTACATGAAGTCATGCCAGCGCTGCTAAAAATAATCGTTTCGATTCCTAATTCTCTATATCGTAATCTTTCCGGGGGTAACTCTTCAGTTAAAAGTAAACAGTACAATATCTGATTAATTATTCATCCTTTATCTCAAAAGTAATAGTGGTAATCTTCGAATAAGGCTGCATTCGGAACAAATAGATATCTTTACCATCGCCGTTGAGTGTGTGTTAGTTCTAATCATTACAGCTCATAATGATAAGAATCTACTCAATTCTTGAACTTAATTTAACAAAATCCTTGTCCACAAGTAATCAAACATGTCAATTCGATAAGACTGATAGTTCTAAGATCATACGATTGAAACATGATTCCTGCCATTGTAGCTCTTGCTTCGGGTCAAGGAAAAATGCGGTCTCGCGCAAGTTTGTGAACACATCAAAAACGCGAAACCAACAACAAACGGATGGAGAGCAACACTGAAATACCTCAGTCGGACCTTACTACAAATTAAGGTGATTCCCTGGTTTTCCATTGCGCATCTTTACTGCGCATAACACTTTCGAGACAGTGGACATTGAGGACCACTAAATTTTCAAGAACAAAATTTCCTTCATTCTGTATGCAAATATGTTTTATTTTTCATCATTTTTTACAAACTCAGATTGAGTTTGCAGGAGGTTTTAGTTCACGCGTTATGGCTCGCGTCAGCAATGTCCACCATTTGAAAATCTGGTCGTATGATACAAAACAAGCAATAATTCATAAATTGTTCACACTGAATGCAGAGAGGAGACATGAAAATACACCTAAGGCTTTCTAGTACATAATCGAACTTGAAAACCTTTTTGAATACGATAGAAACGCTGTTTTGTTGCCATCATATCAATGAGGGGCCTGGGCACTAGTACACCAATAGAGACTAATCTGCAAGCGCTGCCGTTATAACGAGTGCGGTGACCTCCCTTTTTTATTTAATATATTTTAAGAAAATAAGACTCTCCATTACATATCCGAATTTGAATAAATTTTCACTGCTCAATTTTGAAATATTCCCATTGAATCACTGTTACGATGTGTTGCTAGGTGTTTCACAGGAAGCGTGAAAATGAACAAATTGCCTATTATATCATTAGCTCAGTGTTGTATCCAGAGCGCGTCATTGCGTCCTGGGACGCACAAATCTCAATTTGGACGCAAAAAATTCCAGCAAGTGCGTCCGCTTGGACGCACTCGAAAAATTAATTGACAAGCGACTCTTTTCGGAACGCGACCCGCTAAGCGGAAACCCGACGCTGATCCTTCACCACTGATAGCACGTCGGTAAAGCCCGATTTACGCGTTGCAACTTTCGCTTACGACACGAATAAAAAATCACTCCGTGATTTGGTTTTCTGTCGCATACGACACGAAAAAAGTAGTACAATTTCTAAGGGTTAAATCCTAGAATGCGAGTGTGGCTGAACAAATATTCGATCAAATGTTACTGTAAACCACTGGCTGTTCGAGCGGCTCAGTTTATCGCGACGTGCACACCTTTTATCGATCACGACGACACCGCTTTTAATATGACAAACGGTCGAAATCTGTCTGCATACAAATCTTGAAACATTGACCTGTAGTCTTGCACATCGACTGAAAATCAAGCTGTCAATTTTTCGCGTAGCGTGGTGAAATTTGATAACCCAAAGAATTGAGTTCAGATTTGCATAAATATGTTTTGTGCGTATGGCGGACGTCAATAAAATACTTTTAGCCGAAAACCTCCTCGAAAGAGAACAAAATGTGGCAGGAATATAAAAAATGTCCTATCGGCTTGTTACTTGTTTGGTACATAAATAAGCAATGTGAATAATGACGCGCCACGAATATTAATATTAAAAATGAATATTAATTAGTTGGACCCCACAAGATCCTACTTGGACCCCTAAATTTTGGAAGAGGGGGTCCGAAGGACCCCCAGTTTTGAAATCCTGGATACAACACTGTTAGCTTGATATATTTTTTAACTTTTTATTTTTCATTTTTTGCTACTTTAGGCGTTTCACAGTACTGATGTTGTGTTATCACAATAACAATACTACATTCTCTCTTCTGGCACTTTTTTCATATTTTTTCCATATTGTTCTCACATAGCAAAGTAGGCCTAAACCACAGCCATGTAGCGCGGAAACAAGTACCGTAACCCCCTTTTTTTATTTTATTTTTCCAAGTACTATAGCTAATTAATAATTGTGCAAAGTTTCAAAAGAAAATCACTGCAACTTCATTTTCGATGGAATCACCTTAAATACAACACACACCTCTTGATTTTGACTAAAAACTAAAATACTTGAAAATGCATGAAAATGTACAGTTATATGATAAATATGTCAGGTATCAGCAAGATATTGAAGCAAAATCGTTGACCTTGGAAGTGATCTCACACGGCTCTGGGCGATCAACCAACACCTGTTACGTAAAACCCGTACGGGAAAGTGCCGTGGTGTCTCTTATGTGATGTCTTCAGATGTCTTTGAAGTGGTTTACTAGATTTTACACCCACTGTTGCTAACCATTAAAATACTGACTCAAAGGCAGTGTTAAATTTGCTCTTGGCCGGCCCAGGCGTGTTCCTATTTTTAGTGTTTATTTAAGTTCTTCTGTTCTGAAAAACACTGTGTTACATATATAGGGCCTGTTCACATTGGGATTCTCAATGTGGGATCGGTTTGAGGTACGTGCGGTCATATTGGCACGCATATTCTACACTGTCAAATAATCAGGAACCGGCACAAAGTAGGATCGATCCGGTCGTAAAAACACGACTGTTCACACGTGGCTTACACTCACATTTAGTGTGGATCGCGCAGTCTGATACCGATCATACTGCCTATTTATACAATGATCAAAACCAAAGATGAGATATCTAACCTTGGCCTTAACTTCGTGATAAAAAGGAAAAAAACGGAGGGAATCTTTTTGAATCAATATCAATCCGCCGCATGGTGAAGCACCGACGGGGGAGTGAGAAAAAAATGACTGTACAACCTAAAGAATACATGGCACTTCAGAGAGAGTACAGCTAAAGCCGGACTGCCAAGGATAATCCAAAATTAAGACTTCTCTCAACAGCCTTCACAACTAAAGACAAATCTGTTAACATCTGGCCGGGTGCCTGACTACATAAATTGCTGCAATTCTTCGACATGTATTGTTTATACCGCAGAATCGACAGAGACCATAAATCATGTGCTTGCCATCAGGGAAGTGTTTCGATGGACCTCTTGTACTGACTCACACAGTTAAAAACAATCACCTCTCATTATCGTACACCAACTAGACTTTAGTGCAAGCAAACGTTATTTACAGGCACTTTAGTTTAATTGTAGCTTTACGCAAGCCTGGCAACTATTCATTATAAGAATCAGTGAAACAGCAATGAAAGTGCATACTTAGCCCATTTTTTTGACTGGCTGTTATTTGCATCATTGACTATAACTATTTGATGAATCTGAATAGCCTCGTATCATTCATTTCAAGGTAGCGTCGAACATCATTCCGAAACGTCATCTTGGAAGTCGCAAATCATGCAGGGTTCGTTTACTGGAGCCGGACTGATCGCTGATTTTCTGACAGCTCGTGTAAGAAGTGAGTCGAGCTACACTTGTAAGGTTGGGGAAAATAATATGTAGCGAATGCTCAATAGGTTTAGAGTGATTTCAATAAACTCGTGAAATATGTTTCATTAATGAGGGTGTACTAGTATCTAGTAGAGAGTATTTGAGTATACAATAATATGATTCGAAACAAATGTGATATTGGAAAACTTAACATCCGAAGTGGGCGCGATTTGACAGTTGGCAAGCGTTGATGTCCCGTCCGCGTCGATACAAATATGTTGAAGGCAATTCTACGGAACGTCGCTAGAAACATGCGAGTCGACGCTAACTCAAGGCAATTTCCTCTCATTTCACCGACCAAATGCCAGTAGTGCCTGCAGGCTCTTTAGTTTTGCAAATTACGCGGAAAATGTTTCCTAACATAAGATGGGCAAGAGTCTAGCTTATTGTAAGTTTTGTGGTTTTCGAGAAGATTTTCGTAATAAACATAGCCCATTGCCGTATGGTCTGACATAGACTTGGAGTGTTTACATGTCTCTGATAGTGTCTATTAGTCTAATAGCTGTTTCACGGATTTATTGAAAGTACTCTAACT
Organism: Plumapathes pennacea; assembly: GCA_964036295.1. Taxonomy (NCBI): domain Eukaryota; kingdom Metazoa; phylum Cnidaria; class Anthozoa; order Antipatharia; family Myriopathidae; genus Plumapathes; species Plumapathes pennacea. The sequence continues at coordinate 34,834,948 of OZ038462.1, forward strand.
GATCGATGTCTGTGTGCGTTTGTCTTCGTCCTACAACTATAGTACAACTATATATATACATATAGTGTGCCATTGACTACGCGTATAGACTCGTTTGTTGTCTAATGCCACATTTTATGTCTTGATGTTAACCATCGACGGTACGTGTTATTGAGGACACTGTCGCCCGGGCATTTTACCACTGGACAAACAACTAATATCTACTACTGGATCTACAAATCATAATTATAATTTACTGCACCAATTGAAAATTAATGGATTGAATTGCAAGTGAGGGGAAATGTTTCAGTACTCGATTACCTTCTAGCAACCGGCCAAACCTGGTTTACTTCCGTACATATAACACTTACCAGTTAGGTTAAGGTCTTATTAGCTTCAATTCAACGAAAGGACACAAGTTCTTACAACTGAGCTAAACACTAAAACTAAAGAACTTACATAACTGCTAAGTTGTGATTGTTTCTGATTTTACAGATGCCCTCGTATCTGTAGTAATATTGTCCGTTTACTCACCAGCTCAATAACACGATTTCTGAAAACAAACGCCAATTAGTTGTTAGATCGTTGTTACTTGATGAAGATAAAAGTTCCTTGAAATTTCCATGGATTGAGTGGAAATTGAACTAAAAATAGTCCTAATATCCTATGAGGTAAATTAACAGTTGGACTTTGATCTCGGCGCCATGACAGACGGCGTATTGTACCGCCTGCCACTTTTTTCGTCCAGACATTTCTGTTCTTTTCTTTTCCGCTTACCGCGTAGCCAACCTTTTACCAATAACGACTTCGATGTGGCACGGTATTCTGCAGTTGCTCCTAAAACTATTAGTATTTCTCTTCCTTGTAGTGTTAGACATTACAAAGCGGGAAGCCTTTGTAACTAGGCAACCATCTCTCCCACGCGAAGTAGCAAAAACTATATATTTTGCAACATACCTTTTGAATGTGCTGATTCTTCGCATTACTGTGTTGTCATAAGTTATATGAATGTCAGTGGTTTTGACTTTGCGTCAAAACCACTGACATTCATATAATTTATTCGGCTCTGCTTCAGGCTGTTAGTCGCCTAAGTAGACAGGCGACTTATCTTGAAGCTAAATGTACAGGTGGTAAAAGGTAACACGAGCGCTCGAACTATTGCCATTTTGTATTGCAGCGAACAGTGCATTGTCAGCGAGTTGACAGAACTGACATTAATTTCAGATCCACATTACAGGCCCGTGCTCTCGGTCCTTACTAGTTTCACCATTTCTTGCGTGAGGATATTCATGTACTGTCGATCAATATGAATTTTTCTTTGATGCTACCGGCCCTGTGGACGTGTTATTTACTTCTCATATTCTCTGTCGATACAATCTAAATGCAAATATCACTGCATCGGCATCGTTTGAGATATTCTGCACAAGTGTATGTCTGACTTGCTCAGGGAATGCGGACGAATGGGTCATGAAACTGCTAACAACAACAACAACAAAAACAAAAACAGAAAAAACTATTGGTGTCCACACCAGAATCCACAATTCTAAACCAACGGCAAAGAAACAATGGCCAAACTTAGCTAAAAATCTTTGACTAAAGATATGCTTTAAATTGTTCCAAAGGGGTTAAAAACAGTTTCTACAATTCAGATTTGATGATTACAAATGAACATAACGGAAGGAGGGTGTGGATTATCTGTATATAATGAAATATGAACAAAGGTTTAACTAGATTCTTTGTTGACTGGATTCCACCTCAGAAAGAAAACAGTATCAGACCTTTCTTGGACAACAAACACTAAGGCTATAAATATTTTATGTCTCCTGGAACTCCTTTGGTAAAACGCACCTTTTACCGAAACTATGATCCAAAGTCAGTAGGGAAACAATAGGGAAACCGATTAACTTGTCGGGGAAGTGCAACTAATAAAGCAACACGACTGAGTTACTCTGTTTAAGGTGGCTCCATAGGGTTTTCAGACGCAATTTCGCGTGGGCACCAAAATTACAATGAAATAAAAACCTGACTTTCGTAATTCTTTGGAGGAAATCTGAATTTGAGAGGAAATTCTAAAAACTCGAAATAAAAACCGTTTACGATGCGTGCACGGTTCTTCGTGCCACGAAGAAACCAAACTTGTGCAAGCCTTTCAATCAAGCTCAGTACACGCATCACTTTACCTTTGAACGTATACAATTCTACTGAATTAGTTTGAAAGTATTGTTTCTGCACATCCTGATCCTGACAGGATAATAACTAAACAAGCAACACTCGATGAACAAGTTCTACAATTCAGATTTTACTCTGTTTGACTTGAAATGAACAGCCCTAGAAAACGCGGCTCGGACGGTCATTTCGGCAATCATCGTTGCAATGGACAAACCAGTACATTCGGCCTAGTCACAACACTGGTATCAATTCTTGAAAGTAAGCGAAGTTAGACAGAAATTATTGGCGTTTTCATGAAGCTTTGCGAATCCTACTAACCTGCAGAGTTTGATCCCGTGTCAGTTTGTGGCATATTATCTCAGGTGAGCAGTCGCAAAACTAAATATTCACAAACTGTACTGAATAAGTATGGATGAACTTGATGGGACACAACTACCAACAAACTTGTTGGGAGCTAATGGACTAGCACTGATTCGACGGCTTGAAGTGACGACTTTCGAACGGTCTTCACGGCTTTGAAAGGATCGAGTTGTTGAACAGCTATCACCCTCAAATCGTTCGAGACTTCGCCAAGAGTAGTTCGCACAGCATAGTTCGTGGCTGACATATTCAGTACGAGCTTCTCAAGACAGAACTTCAGGAATTGCATGGTGTTATTTCCTCTTAGCTTCGCACCCAGAAAACTTGCTCTCGTGTTTACCGGCTAACGCATGCGCACTTGTCGATCTTGTCGAGCCATTATCTTGCATTTGATGGCGCAATACACACGTAAAATATCAAATTTTTCTTTACCTTTTTCTCGAGTTTCCTTCGGTGAATCTGTCTTAAATTTTGCAGGCAAACGAAGATTATATCCGGTTTTGTCATATTTGACTTTAATGGAAATTTGTAGAGCAGTTTTTTTTTATTTGCAAAAAACATGAATTGCCAATTAGCTCGGAATCCGCTCCATTAACCCCAACTTTTCTTCACCGATATGTTGAAAACAGAGCAGAAAGTCTGAAAATGGGGTAAAAGACCTTTATTTAAAGGGCGTACTGTTTACATAGAAACCACACTAGAGCGACAAATTTAAAACGTATACGCAACAGACCTTTCGAAACATCTACCCTGTAAATTTGATCCAGATATGAAAAGATGACAGTTTTAGTGCCATAAACTGAATACAAGCAAGTGCAGGTAAATACCCTATGGAGCCACCTTAGCAGGTCGAGTATTGCAGCCGATAAAATGAGAGCTGAACTAACAATAATCCAGGGTGTTAAGTTGTATCTGTTTGATGAGCATTCTTTTCTCAGACTTTTGCTTGTTAGCCTATGATCAGTAGTTCGCGTAAATTAAGGTTTATTTGTTTGTTACGTATAACATGGATCGACTGAGGGTCGATGTGTGAAAACTGGGCGCCGTGAAAAAAATTGAAGATGACGTTTCAAGCCTTCGTCTGAGCAAATGGTTTGTTACTTTGTTCCGAAATAAACTTCGAAACGGCAATTGAAATACAAGAAAGTACTTTCTTATCTGCTTGGTTATATGATTCATTGTACTTTAATTTTTGTGTTGTGTTTTAAAAAAGTCGACAATCTTAGATTTCAAAATCTTTAAAGCTCCCAGGAATTTGTCATAATTTGTATTGGGTGTCCATGATTACGGCTAGAATGCCTTATTTTCACTGTTTGTAACCCGGTAATAGTTCCAATCCCTTCACACACTCAGAAAATGTCGCAGTTGTTGGGTAAATCTTTGTGAAGCCAAAAGTTTCATGAGAGGAACCACATCACAAACCACGGGAGAGTTAAGACGCTTTCAACCAGTATAGTACTAGGGATCTGTAAGCTACATTGGTACTAACCTCGTTAATTTTGTCAATGAATAGGGAGCAAGTCCCTGAAAGGCGCCCACAAACGCCTCAAGGCTGAATAGAGGAATTTGGTCCGGTACGAACGGCAAAAAAACCGATGTCTAGTAAAGATAATTCGACTGTTGTGAAAATGGCTTTCTTTCTGCAATACTCAAATGAAAAGAAAATGTAGTTTTAACAGTTTCACTGCTAAAGGCAGAATGACAACCAGGCAGATGAAACCATCGGTCAAGTGAAAGCTAAAATCAAGGTGTGGCCCATTTAAACGAAAAAAGAAAAATGCCTTTCCGTGATAAACTAGCTGCAGATCTTGATACATCGAATATATAAACAATATATAATATATAAACAAAAAACACTATATTACCTTATAGTTGATGTGATGTGCTGAACTGCAGCCGTGTTTACTGCCGATTCGTTCGGTAGCAACTAAAACTCGCTATCAAACAGCCCCACAAGCTGCATATAAAGTTTTGATTGAATGATTGATGATCAATGGTTGCGGAGCCAATATTCAAACTCTGGTTTGCGATACCATTGGCAGCATCAATGGTCTTAGGCTTTGGGAACTCTCTGCTAATCTCCTTGACTACTTCTTCTTAGTTGTCTCGACCTTCCTGATTCATTCCTTTCATTTGTCTTGCCGTTTCTCGTCTAGCAAGAGTAGCTCCAGTTCCTTCTATAACATTCGTTCAGTTAATATACGTGTACTTGATTCGAATATTGCATGGTGTTATAACCTCAATCTTATTAATTCAGTGGATTAACAATGCTTTCTTTTTCAGAATGGGAAGTACAGCAGTTCCTATGGTCAACAACCCCTACGCGGCGCGGTCCAAACCCTTATTTGTCTGCACATCTCTATATACTCCCGACAGTGCCACTAACTATTTGCCCTACTATTTATTAGCTACCAAACAGTTTTAGTGTGCTCAACTAAATATCGTTGCAATCAAAAGTTGCGCTCTCTTGCAGTGCAGATAAGTTAAAAAATTGCATTTTACAATAACACGTCAGTTTCTCGCTTTGTGATTGGCTAATTTTTATTATCAATAAGATGACAGACACATAAAATCGAGTGCTGACGACAGAGATTTGGACGAAGAAGGTGAATTCAGCTTCAAATTTACCTCAGTTCTTGCAAAAGCGACATTCGGCATTTGAAGTAGAGAACCAGAAGTGTTCAGAGGCGAATTTCCTTGAGCTTTGTCTTGAAATTGTCGAGAAAACCGCAGCAGAAAAGCGTCTAGTTTCATTTCTTTCCAACTTCTTTGACAAAATTTTATTTTGCACGCGCGAAATGCTCACGTCAAGCTGTCACTTTTTGACCAATGAAATGTCTTGAATTTCAACCTCGACCAATTAAAAAGCGGGAAAAGTTGTTGACAACATTTCGGTCAAATCGAACAAAATCCAGCTTTCTTGCGTGTTTTCCCCGCGTCGTCGCTTGAGTTTTGTTGTTGTAAAAACAAATTGACGCCAGTTTTTTATGTGTCTGTTCTCTTATTGATCATGAAACGCGTCATAACATTGTCAAAAACTGACGTCAATTTGTTAACTAGAATATAATTGATGGTGCTTGCTATGTGAACAACTAGCCGGGTTAATCTATCAAATAAATATAAAAAGCGAAAAAACAATATAAAAATAAAAGTTGAAAGTAGCATTGTTTGGCATACTCCGAAGTCTCAGCTGCTGTGCTGTTCTTAGCGTGGCGCCGTCTGAATCGAATTAAACCGCTGGCATCATTATACTTTGAGGTTAAACTGAAACCCGGCTAAATAAGGGCACAGGGCAACTACAGGATATAACCGATAAGACATCACTTGGGTTGGAAAAAAAAAAAAATAAATAAATAAATAAAATTACAACAGTCCTAACTTTTCAACACACTCTGACACTCTGGCTGCAGTCTTTACATATAACATCGAACGCTTTCTTGACTCTGTTGCAGATATTTTTTGAAGTCAACAAACTATTTCAGTAAATGAGTTCCGTTGCTAATTGGAACAGCTATATTAAGAGTATTACGACTAAATAAAATACCCAGCAACCATAGAAGTAAATCGCACATGCAGGTATATCGTGAAGGTCACATGGTCGAAATGGTGACCCTATTTACCTCCAGTAAAAGAAATGCTACCTTTCAACATCTAGTAAAACCGCACGCAACTCGCTCAGGAACGCGCGACTTTTGCAAACTTATCAATCGACGGACGAGTTTCGGAATCTCTGTGAAATGCAAAACAATTTTGCCTTCACCAGCCGTTTTTACCGTTTTTAAGTTCGCGTTCAGCACAAAGTGCTGAAAAGGGAAACTTCATGCGATTAGTCCAACTGGAATGTGTCCCGTGTCCCGGTGCTGTCAACAATGGATTCCAAATATGGAAGTCGTTCTGTTCCCAATTTGGGCAGTATCGATATTACCGACAACGCTACAAAATCGAGAACGCGATCGTCGAAGTAGTTTTTGTGGTGGCATTTGTTAGCGTCCCACCTTATTGCAGTTAAGACTGCGTCAGTCAGTCAGTCCGTCATGCTGTGTCAACAATTGCCTTTGAAATTTGAGCATCAGCGAATACGCATGAAGAAACGAAGAGATGGGAAGACTTTTTCTGGAGTTATTTTGATTGTTACCATTGTATTCCTTAATTACCAGTAGATCTGTTGCACTTCAGAACCATTATCACACAGGGTTTGGTAAATTCTCGGTTGTTTGACAAGCGTAAGTCAAAGTTGAAATACCCGTGACCACTGACAGCCCTGAGCGACTTCAGCTTGTCGAAATATTTCTATCGTTTGATTATAGTTGCTTTGCTTCGCATAGTTTTCGCTAGCAATGAAACATGCTGTAGAGAACTGGAAGAAGAAGAAGAATTCGAAAATGAATTTGACCAAAACCGCAAGCAATGTCAACAAGTTATCAGATTTCAACTTGGCCAAAAGAAGAAAGGCGTGTTTTCTTTAAGCACGTATTTAGTTTGAAAGCAGCCCAGGCTGGAGTATCATGGCCTCATGGATGAATATGTAGATGTTGAACATAAGCTGTGCATGACATGAGTAATGAAGTCATGGATAGAAATTTTTCAGTACGACTCCGGTTCTATCTTATTACCCCTTTTATACCTGAGGCTTGAAAGGGGACTCCTTTCGGGTGTTTCCTCTGCGTATAGTCGATCATTGATTTTGATCATTTTCATAAAGTCCGGCTCTTGAAAAGTTCGACGTTTGTAGGCCAACAATAGATATGCTTATCATAAACATGATGGGGTTGTTTGACTTTAGATATTTAGTGCGTTTTGGGGATAGGGAGAGGTCGGGGCAGATAAATTTACCAGAGACAGTTGAACAACATCTTACCCTATATTGTTCCTTAGTGCAGTAGCGTGGTTGCTGTGCTTAGTTCTCTCTCCACTGATATCAGCTAGTACGCGTGATGCACAACAGGGAAACCTGCGAGTTAGAATCAGCTTTGAGATATTGACCATAACTACAGATAAGGGACCAGTCATTAATTAGAAGTTTCTTTTTTTCATTTTCATCCCCATTTGCTTCCCATTTTGGTGGGGGAGGAGTGATTGGCAGAAGTTTCCAATGAAGTTTACCTTTCATGTAAATATGATTGAGGTTAATATTATTTTAGAATGTCTCTTATACTCACACCGTACGTTTAGTTTAACATTTACTGACTCGGATCCAAGATTATGTGCAAAGGATTTGAGCGCCGTAGGCGCGAGGTCTCCAGGGGGTCCGGAAGAGAAATTCTATACAAGCTAGACCTTCTGAGATGGCATTTGTTGCATTTCATTTGTCCTGCGACAAATCTTTGACGCAAAGTTTGCTGAACAATTATCCACAAATGTCGGATTCATGTGCGAAGTAAATGCTGGCTTTATCTGCGTTCAAATCAACCACAGTATGAACATTAATAAAGAGAAGTGCAGATTTTCAGCTCGGGCTCTGATCACATGTCTCTGTTTCAAGTCGGCATGCATCTGCTCCTGATTGATGTTCAATCACAGTGAGGAGCACTCGTCTTGGGAATTTGAAAAATTCTTTGTGGGTGTGTGTCTGTTTAATTTAAACTTTGTCATTCATATTCTATTAATAACTTGTGATTTATTTCAGGGATTGAGAGTGATAGGAATGCTGCGATGCACCTAAAATAAAGTTTGCGGAAGGGAATTAAATTTCTGTTTGAAAGATCTAGCTGACCGGTAAGTATCTACTTAACATCAGATATTTATATTCCTCCAAAATTTTGTTATGCGAGAAACAAAACTGAAAAACGATACTTCGAGAAGCAATACTTCATCTATGGCGTTACTAACTGAAATAACAGGAACCTAATTTTGAAATGTCTTCAGTTTATAGCTGTTTTATTTGATGGAGGAATTATATTAAACTATTATGCTGCAATATCTTGTGATAATATTTCGTTGGGAAATTATCTATGAGAACCGGTTATGAACCGGTTATTGCAGGTGTTTTCAGTGTTTTAAGAACGAACTACTTTGGTGTGACGTGTAAGTCACCATTAAAACTTTTGATGCTGTTACAAATGTGACAAGCATACCATTTTACTGATAAACAGCTGGAAAGCGGTTTGAAACTAGAAACTGCGAAGCCCACATTTTGGCAGACAAAAATAGACTTCTGCGCCTGACACGAAAGGGGTGTCGTCTGCCTTGATCGACGTCAGACTTAAAACGTCACCGGTTTTTCGCCCTGCTACACAGCGATAACGTTGCTGGCCAGATAATTCAACGTTTTTGGACTTTTATATTCAGTGTAGATTTATATCGGAGTTCTTCAGGTTGTATTTCCGCTATTTATTCCTATATGGTCATAGTTACCGCAGAATGTTACTTCTTTTTTCATGCTGCAATCTTTAAAATGCTGTTTCCGGCCGGCGTGTGCCATTTAAAAAATGGACACCTTTACTTTGATCGTCAGCAGCTTGTTCAAAGTTGAAGCTTTGGCTTAACTGTATTATAATTAATGTTTGTATAGTAAATATGCAAGGCTATTGAACAGCCTTTGTCAAACCACTGAGCAACTACTGCCAAATGAATATCTTTCATTACAATAATATGTATAAAAGAACATCGTTCAAGCCATAAATAAAAGCAACAGACCAGAGAGTGGAACTGCCTCACAAACTAAACAAAACTCCATTCTTGAAGCCTTGCTGAATCATATCTTATAGATACTGAGCCGATGAATGTGACCCATTTGTGTCCCTATGTTAGAAACATACCTGACACGAGATGATTAAGGCCGCGCTCGATTTGATCTATTGCGACTGAGACCTCATTTGTTTACATTTGAAAACTCTTTCGGATACAAAGTATGCGGGATACAAAGTTCCCACTTTCATTCCGGATTCGTTTTCTCTCCAGATTAACTAAAAATGACACCAGATTCACAAAAGCTAGTGTAAACGCTTTCACGAATCCGAGAACAAATGTCACGAATCCGGATAAATTCACTGTAGTGTAAACGGGGCCTGATAGGAATAGCTTGAAATGACTCATAATGTTGCTTGTTCAAGGAGAAATTTTTCTCGCCGAAATTGTTTTGAAAACCTTCACGTTGGCATCTCGAACAAGGTTTAATCTTCGCCGACAAAACTACGTAAAAAATACAGCACGATGATAGAAAGTAACCGATACACGAATAATAACTTGAAGCCCGTACCTGCTGTCGACCCGTATGTTATCTCTGCACAGTTGTGATCAAATGTCCACTAAAAAATTAAAAAAAAAAAAAAAAAAAAAGAATTTTTGGCTAAATAAATAATTTAGTGGGCGTTAACTTTTCTCATATTAGCTCTTCGACAATACTGCACAAATCAAAATAGATTATGGAACATTGACAATAGAAACGTTTTACTCAAGGTATACGCCACATTATTAAGTAATTTAAACAGAAAATGTGGAACTGTACAGGTCATTTACTTGATTTTACCCGAGAGTTCCTTTGAACACGCATTAATATGCGTTTACTGAAAACGAAAAAATACCCAACTGAACCGCCTGGAACCATTAAGTATTGAATAAAGGACTTACTTATAAGGAGCTAAATTCCCAGTTTCCGTCATGGATCGAGAGTCAAGTTCACTCCATATTTAATTCTGACTTTTCTAAGAGGCACTCTGATTCGATCAAACGTTACCCAAAAGAGAGTTAGCAGATAGTTGCCAGATGTTATGAGGAGATCCTGCCCCTAGAATTTGATAAAGATAGTCTGGCGCTAAATAACTCACGATTTATTACAGGCAGTGGCAATAGTGATAGCACGCTGCCTCCAAGGATGAAACAGAAAGTTTGCCGCCCTAAGGGCCAGATGCACACCAAGTGTAAGGCTGTTGCTTTGACTTTCGCACGTATTAAACATTTCATCAAAATGCGACTCCTTTTTGTTAGCGACGTCCACTTAAGCTACAGGACCAGTCGAATGTAAAGAATCATAGTTGTTCAACTAAACCTACACAGGGAGGTTTAGACGAGGCTTTTCGTATACTGTCCAAAACAAAACAAAACTCGTCTCTAAATAGTAATGCATTCTGCGAAAGTAAATCAGTATATTTGTCTGTTATCGTGTCTCCTTTTAGCCGTTTTTCCACGTCAGAGAATTAATTTGCCTTGTGTACGTTGTATTTTAGAACAACCGGCTCGGATGCTATCTATTTGCCGATTTTTACTTCCAGTGTGCAAAAAGTGCGCACGATTTCATGTATTCTTATAGACACAAGAAAATGAACAGTGCAGTTCTACTAATCCCTGCCAACCTCAAGACGAACTCAGCCAATTATGCTTATGATACGCGTTAAATATACAGGCCTTTTATGTTTACTCGAAATATCTAGCTGGCCTGTAAGTACCCCAATGATTACAAAAGACTGCAGTGTGCAAAAATATTTGATTTGGTTCCTGCTGGTAGTAATCTGTACAAAGCAGGTGAAGTTATTTTTAATTTCATTGACATTTAACATGCGGCAATACTATAAAGTGTGACATCTCATCAAATATATCACTCAGACAACAGCCGCCCTCGATTTTTCACACCTAAAACCTCTATGTGAACTGTTGGTGTAACTTTTCAATGTTTGAAGTTTTATTTCACACAATTTCTATATTTCAAAAAAAAAAACGTTGTATCATGTATCGGCATTGAGAACTCGGACTGTGACCCGTCATAAATCCTTTAACCCTTTCATCCCCATACAGATTCTCTCAACCCTTCAAAATAATAAATTGTATGAGTGGTGTAATGAGAATTGAAAGCTGAATCAACTTTCATCTGAGCAAACGATCAAGTTGTAAATTCTCCAGATTTTTCCGACCAAGTTCTTTTACAAAGTTTGTTTTATCTACATGCTTAGTAAACACATGGCAGTGTTACAAACTGTCGGTTACAACTCATGTTAGCTACATACCAACAGAAATATTCGTGACCCCTTTTCTTTTGCCACACAAAGGCATCTTTTAACCTGTCTGACTTGCTATAAATACATCTGAATAATCGAGAACAAACTAGATAAAGTTGCCAGGTGTTTCAGTGCATGCTTTTTAAATTACTTTGACTTCCGTTTGTGACTATTGCACCCTAAACATATCATTTTAATTCAAAATCAGCGATTGACTTTCATCGTGTCTCTTTTGCTTCTTCGGAAAAACTGGTAGATAGATAAATGTCGGTTTTGAATCAGTGTTCATATTGCACAACATGGAGCCACACCTTCAACCCAAATGTCTGAGTATCGATTCAGTAAGAAAATGCACTTGGAAATCATTTGATCGGAACAAAAACCGTAAAAACAAAGCAAAAGGTACATTTACTTGGCCAGGCAAAAGAGTTGTTTTTTCTGTATTGGCACAATTATGCGATTTTTTCCTTTTCTCGAAGTTCGTGTATTAAAATAATTTCTTGAAGTAGGTCCTTCGCGGACCACTGATGACCAAACCCTTAAATCAGTCAGTGTGTTACTGTGTTTCTAACACCAGAACCTAAAGAATTGTTTCTTACATAACGTTATCAAACTCTCTCTTGGCGATTTGTCTGTTCATAAGTTGTAGAGAGTTTGGTAAAAAGCGTAATGCACGAAAGGTCTTGTTTTGTCCAAAAAGTGTCATTCTATGTATTGGCTTGGCGGAGTTGCCGACAAACCTGTGGGTCACGTAATGTTTCTTTATTGTTGTCAAACTGTTACGGGATGGATGAAATGAGGCCAGCATTAGAGTACTGCTATTACTTACTAGATTAGCGTTCAGTATCATGAATTCTTGGTGACAAAGAAGTGAACTCTAAAGGTTTCATAAAGTTACACCGAAAAAGCAAAAACGTCAAGTATCAATATCAGGGAAGTTATTATTACTATTGTCTTGAACCATTATTGAATTCCAGTTGTTAAATTGCATGACTTGTCAGTCCCTCAGTTAAGCGGGCATAAACTAGCGCAATATTTTGGCTTCTGTACTTTTTCCCGCCATACACTGATGTCTTTGCTAAATTTAACGTCTGATGAACTTTAGGCAACGTGTTGATAGATTGCCAATTATTGTTGTTTTCGTCTTTGCTTCCTTTTTGGGGGGACAAGTTCTGTGAGGAGGTAAAGATGCGTCGGTTGTTGTTCATAAAGTTGAACATGCATGTTTTCACTGAGTGCTACCTGATCGGTTACAGCCGACATTTCAAAGGCCGAGTACACGGAGAGACTACGGACACTCTATGTAGTTATGCCAAAGTGCTTTCCTGTAGCTTGAACTGAGTCAGCAGAACTGTATAAAAATTATCCCCGAGCGAAGCGAAGCGAAGTGAGGGTAATAATCACGGCGCTAATGCAGCAAATTCGCTTTGTGTGGAGACTCCAAGCGAGTCGCCATCTCGAAATCTAATGTTCGTCAGTCAGTCTGTCAGTCTGTCATAGGGCGACCTCTAAGGCAATGGCGTAATAATAATTATCGATTAACGTCAAAGCAAGGTCAAACAAAGGTTTGAACGAAGCAACAACTGTACGTAACTGCGTTCACGAAAATGACTTTGAATTGAAAACTGGAAAACTTGACATAGCACGGTCTCGCGAAGCTCGTCTGCAAATAAGAAGGGAACTAGCACGGACAAGGCGAAATCGTGAAACAATCGAACAGCGCCAAATACGTCTAGAGAAAAGACGACAAACATTTGATAACCGACAGCATCATGAACGGAAGCGTGCCGAAGAAACGGCTTCGCAAAGGGAACAGAGCTTGGAAGCAAATCGGGAGCTTCAGACGCCGTCTTGTGTTAAACTCAGATCCTTATTCAGAAAGGACAAGCAACAAAGATTAGTCAGTGGAAAGCAAACAATTACCGTGACAAATATATTCTACCCGTATCTTTAACTCGATCACTTCAAGAATGTATTAAAATCTGTATGCTGATCATTTTCCCTCGAAGTATTGTTTTAATACGCTTCTGTCGCCAGTTTCGGCTACCGTATTGGCTCAGAGCAATCGGAACTTGGAGTCTTTAATGATTTAGTCAGATGTCTTATTATTTCTTTCAAGACTAAAACTGTAACAAATACTGTAATTTGACATGCGGTGATTGCAGCGAGAATCGTTCACAAGCCCTTAGAAGTATGACTAGGTCTGAAGCCCGTGTATAATAAGTTTTGCTTTGATTCTGGGAGAAATCATGTTGTTTTGAGCGCGTTCACGTACACTACAATTCGAGCTCATTAAACATGCATGCCTGAGTCTTGTGCATGCAATCCAGAGTAAAAACAAATTGCACAGGAAGCCTATTTAATTGTATTGCCTATGAATTCAAAATTGGAAAATCAGTGTTTCTTTTTTCCCTTACTACGACGGCCGACCAACTTTAAAATTTGAGTATTAGATTTTGAGAACGTGCTTGGCAGACTGTATAAATTAATTTGTCGTGCCGACCGACCGTGGGAAATACGTACTTCGTCACGCAATCGATTCTTTTTTTCAACGCAAAAGTATAACACACACCATTCTTTTTCTCCTTCCTTTGCGTGTAGCATTTGACTTCGAAGAAAAGATTGAGTCAACATTTCGGTAAAACAAAGGCTACTCTTGTTGGGAGTACCAAAGTAAAAGTCCCATCAATGTCAGAGCGAGGGGTATCTGCGATTATCGTATTTCTAGTAAAGAAAGTATCAACGTAATGCTGAACGCAGTAAGGCTGACTGACTGAATCTCGTAACGTAGAATTAACCCTTTTACCCCTGAACTTATAATCTATAAATACCTTTCATCAAAACTTGACATTTTGGCCCAAATTAAACGTCAATTTTAGCGTGCGTCGAACTAAATTCAACAATTAAGCACATGATAAGTTCGGCGTTTGTCCCAATTAAGATCGACTGATTGAGTTTTGATCGACTGGAGGAGTCGATCAGAACGACATAAATCGACTCTGGGTCAAATGTCGATCTTAGCATGAGTCGAACTAATGCAAACTACCGCTGACCCAAAACATTGATTCTTGTGTTCTGAATTTGTTTCGACGGGATTAAGTTCGACAATTAAGTTCAACGTTTGACCGAACAGTCGAACTTAATTAATTTCTGTCGATCCGAAGTATAATTTAGATCGGCGGCGCATGCTAAGATCGACTTTTAACCCGGGCATTAGTTCACTTTATAACTGTGGCCGTTGCTACGCAACGACATGATAGTCTGCGTGCACAAGTTGCGAGGAAGTGTCGCGATCACAAACTATTAGTTTGCTTGTTAAGGTTTGCATGAAATGAAAAATACATTTACCTGCTTTGGCTGGCCGTTCGACTACCAGAAGGTGACCAAGTGAATATTAACTCTTATATCTGGATACAGACTCTTTCATACGATGAAGAACTTGAAATAGACTTGTAATTTAGCAACTTGCACAACGATACCGACAAATTTTGCTGATAATGAATCGATAACCAAAGATCAAGGCAGGTGTTTTGGACTACCTTCCCGATCAGGGTAAGTCACCGTTATAGTCTGATATGTCACAGATGCGGTTTAACTACCATTTATTATACTTATAAATAAACATTTCCTAGGGCTGAAAGCACGCCAAGATGTTGGCTTAGCAATACATAGTCAATACGGTTAATATTTCTTTTTTTGATGTGCTTGTTAAATTGCATGACTGATGCTATCAATTCTGCGGATTAATTAATTATCTGTCCTGAAAGTAAAAAAAAAAAAAAAAAAAAAAAAAAAATCAAGAAAGTTCCAATGAAACGATCTGAAAATTTACAGTAAGACACTGTATTCAGTTACAAGAAAACCCCCCTGTGTATTATAAGCATAAAACAGGGAGTTCGATTCACATTTTATTAACTAAGAACGCCTTTTCCGTGCGCAGTTAAGTGGGTTTTCAGGTAAAATTGGCAAGTCCAGTCCTCTATCACGGAAATAGAAACCGGATCGCTTTAAAAGCTTCACTAAAGTAACAATGATTACTGATATTCCCAAGTGAAGGACATTTGCTGGGAAGTCAGTCAGCATTTTTGAACGGCCACGCAAAACTAAAATTAAGGCCCCTTTTCATGAAGAAAAGGAGTCCCGCCGGTACCCGAGATACCCGCCAACTCGAGACAACTTTACTGAGCGTTTACAAGGAAAAATTTTGTCCCGGTTAAACGACCTGTTCAAAAGCTGACCCTCTCGGTTTGGAGAGTTTATAAAGATATGTAAGAATAGTTTGCGCGGCCAGGGTGACTCAGGTCCCCGGGCCAACTTTTTTTCATAATAAACAGGGCCCAGAGCTCGTGTCTTGCACGAAACAGTTCCGAACGATGCCTGTTGGAACTAATCACGCCTGATGTCAGTGATCGATTTTTTCGTCATTCCCCAACTCAGTGAGATTGACACCGCCATGTAAGCTGCAGTGTCTGATGACACAACTAAAGCCTGTCACGAGCAAGTGTTACCGGCAACCATAAGGCTTAAACAAAAAAAAAAAAAAAAAAAAAAAGAAAAGAAAAAAAAGCTGATTATATTCAATATTCCTGTCACCAAACCAAGATGATGGACTAAAAGGCAACATGTTTGCTCAGAATTACTGTTTCCCGGCTGCCATCTTCTAACAATATAGTTGATCTTGTCAGGCCTTGTCAGTTGTAGTTCAACGTCCTTGAAACAAGCCAAACATTGTACTGAAAATTAACTGCAACTTACACCTGCCAACCAGTTCTTCTGCATGTTCCAGGTTTTAGCTTATCGCATTGTGTTTAAGGAATTATTACTCACCAGATGTGAATGAAACTACTTTCAGAAACTGATAACAGCAAAAACCCGAAGTGTTGTTTAGTTGGCTGTTGCCTGAGTGGACTAAACTTAAGAGCAAACTAGTAATAGCGTGACTGCAGCGATGCAAACACACTCAATATTTAAGTATTGTAAAGTAAATGTACCCCATCACCTTGGCCATGCAGTATTGGAACCAAATGCATATTCTTGTTGTCAGGAGCAACAGTCAAGAGGATTGATTGTTGACTGCGTCACATCAATCCTCTTGACAAGGAAGGTCCCCCCCCACCCCTCCCCCTTTGTTATTACGAAAGAACAGGACCTTTGGCAATTATAAAGAAATGTATGGGGATTTTGGTCGTTCGCCGAGCGGCGGTCTTCGGCAACGAGTGAACTTAAAAACTGGCTAAAAATGTTTAGTTGCACGTTATCTTACCTCTCTCCGAACGTCAGCTTGCTGCGCTCGCTGGAACCGGTAAAAATTTCGGGGCGAAATTCTGTTATTTCTTCTTATGCACAATCGATTCGACTCTTCTTTCTAACTAGACTGGCGTCGCCAGTGAGCTCGCGGCGTGAGTTGCGTCGAGACCAGAATATACTAAAATGGAAAGTAAGGACAAGAGTGGAACTCCCAAGAGAGACTTCCAGTTTCTCACCAGAAAAATATCACACAGTATAGAAAACTTGGCTGTTGACACCTTGCTCAAATGAAACCTGATTAAACTATAAATTATCATTACAACACTCATACACTTGCTTCTTAAAGGAGAGCGACCCTGAATTTTGAGAATGCGTTACATACCTTTTTATGCACAATTGATTTTTGACAGTTTGATCTCGACTCTTATTTCTAACCAGAGGCCACGATTAATCCAGCCTTCGCTTCAATACTTTTGTGCTTTCTTTTATTAACTGAATACGTTTCTTCTATCAGACTTTCGAGTATTCGTGTTCTGTAACAAATATAAAATTGAAAGCGAGGAATGTAACACGACAATTGTTTACATTATTATTGCGGTTTTGTTCACAGTCATTTGTGACTGCAAACTCAATGCTCAGGACTATTTCGGTGTATTTTTCATATCTGGTATACAATGACCATTGCGAAACAAAGGCTACATGATCGAATGAAAGAAATATTTCAACAGGCAATGTACGATAAGCAGAAGAATTTTATGAGGCAACAGTACATGTACAGAGTGAAGCATAAATCGCCATTGTTTTGCGGCTAAAGCTCATCGTAGCTTTGATTTCCGTTTTCGGCTTGTTTTCTTCCCAGAAGTATTTCGTGTCGCCACAGAAAGTTTCGTCGGGACTAAATATTTAGCGGCTACAGAGATATTTGCAATCCCCCAGCGGTATCCATCAAACATCTGTTTACGGCTATTCTCAAAGCTTCCGCGGTGAACTAAAGAACGCAAGCCAAAATCGTTCCCTAACATCCAGTTTATCAGTGCGTGTTCGGCACATACCCAAACGGTGTTGAGTTTGGATTAAATGCAGTTAACTTTTACACACAAGTACCGAGCAATTCATAGCCACACTCCAGTTGTTTAACGAAATCAATGACGTCATTGCATATCACGTGATAATCTGAACCAATCACCGTGTGCTGATTCTCGACTGACAAAAAGGAAAAAAATAAAAATAAAAATTTGCGTTTTTAAGCTCGTATTGGGCCCCAGGCCTCCGCAAACAATTAACTTTTCATCGCTTGATGCGAACCGGCCAGCTGTACTAGGAAATAGCTCGAGTGTTGCACTGTGCCACATTGATCACAGTTGACTTTATCAGCTCCAGACTAATAAACAAACAACTTCCTTTGGCCGGATAAATATTTGGACATTTGCTTTGTTTAGATGCACATATATTTCGTAATCAGAATTTGCTTCGGAGCTCGCTGCTTCTTGCATGCCCGGCCCCCAGAAAGGTCAGATATAATTGATAGAATCTCCTTAGTTGGAATGTCGTGATCTTAGCCAGACATGTTTGGGAGCGACAGCTTGGAGGGCCCCTCTCTTGGTGGCAAGGGTTATTACAAAGTGCGACAAGTGTACTTATTACAGACATTAAGTGCGTCAGTTATTACAAAGTGTTGAAGCCAGTCACAAAGTGCGACATTACACTCTCAACCAATCGAAAAGTTTTTGCTTTTAGCAGCAAAATGTGCATTGTACCAAAGACGAAGCCGGATATATCCGTTTTCTCAGTTTGCTTTATGTTGGACTTTTACGACGCTTACATGAAGTCAGCGCTGCTAAAAATAATCGTTTCGATTCCTAATTCTCTATATCGTGATCTTTCCGGGGGTAACTCTTTAGTTAAAAGTAAACAGTACAATATCTGATTAATTATTCATCCTTTATCTCAAAAGTAATAGTGGTAATCTTCGAATAAGGCTGCATTCGGAACAAATAGATATCTTTACCATCGCCGTTGAGTGTGTGTTAGTTCTAATCATTACAGCTCATAATGATAAGAATCTACTCAATTCTTGAACATAATTTAACAAAATCCTTGTCCACAAGTAATCAAACATGTCAATTTCAATAAGACTGATAGTTCTAAGATCATCCGATTGAAACATGATTTCTGCCATTGTAGCTCTTGCTTCGGGTCAAGGAAAAATGCGGTCTCGTGCAAGTTTGTGAACACATCAAAAACGCGAAACCACCAACAAACGGATGGAGAGCAACACTGAAATACCTCAGTCGGACCTTACTACAAATTAAATACAACACACACCTCTTGATTTTGACTAAAACTAAAATACTTGAAAATGCATGAAAATGTACAGTTATATGATAAATATGGCAGGTATCAGCAAGATATTGAAGCAAAATCGTTGATCTTGGAAGTGATCTCACACGGCTCTGGGCGATCAACCAACACCTGTTACGTAAAACCCGTACGGGAAAGTGCCGTGGTGTCTTTTATGTGATGTCTTCAAATGTCTTTGAAGTGGTTTACTAGATTTTACACCCACTGTTGCTAACCATTAAAATACTGACACAAAGGCAGTGTTAAATTTGCTCTTGGCCGGCCCAGGCATGTTCCTATTTTTAGTGTCTATTTAAGTTCTTCTGTTCTGACAAACACTGTGTTACATATATAAGGCCTGTTCACATTGGGATTCTCAATGTGGGATCGGTTTGAGGTACGTGCGGTCATATTGGCACGCATATTCTACACTGTCAAATAATCAGGAACCGGCACAAAGTAGGATCGATCCGGTCGTAAAAACACGACTGTTCACACGTGGCTTACACTCACATTTAGTGTGGATTGCGCAGTCTGAGATCGATCATACTGCCTATTTATACAATGATCAAAACCAAAGATGAGATATCTAACCTTGGCCTTGACCTCGTGATAAAAAGGGAAAAAGAGGAGGGAATATTTTTGAATCAATATCAATCCGCCACATGGTGAAGCACCGACGGGGGAGTGAGAAAAAATGACTGTACAACCTAAAGAATACACGGTACTTCAGAGAGAGTGTACAGCTAAAGCCGGACTGCCAAGGATAATCCAAAATTAAGACTACTCTCAACAGCCTTCACAACTAAAGGCAAATCTGTTAACATCTGGCCGGGTGCCTGACTACAAAAATTGCTGCAATTCTTCGACATGTATTGTTTATACCGAAGAATCGACAGAGACCATAAATCATGTGTTTGCCATCAGGGAAGTTTTTCGATGGACCTCTTGTACTGACTCACACAGTTAAAAACAATCACCTCTCATTATCGTACACCAACTAGACTTTAGTGCAAGCAAACGTTATTTACAGGCACTTTAGTTTAATTGTAGCTTTACGCAAGCCTGGCAAATATTCATTATAAGAATCAGTGAAACAGCAATGAAAGTGCATACTTAGCCCAATTTTTTGACTGGCTGTTATTTGCATCATTGACTATAACTGTTTGATGAATCTGAATAGCCTCGTATCATTCATTTCAAGGTAGCGTCGAACATCATTCCGAAACGTCATCTTGGAAGTCGCAAATCATGCAGGGTTCGTTTACTGGAGCCGGACTGATCACTAATTTTCTGACAGCTCGTGTAAGAGGTGAGTCGAGCTACACTTGTAAGGTTCGGGAAAATAATATGTAGCGAATGCTCAATATGTTTAGAGTGATTTCAATAAACCCGTGAAATATGTTTCATTAATGAGGGTGTACTAGTATCTAGTAGAGAGTCTTTGAGTATACAATAATATGATTCGAAACAAATGTCGTGATATTGGAAAATTTAACATCCGAAGTGGGCGCGATTTGACAGCTGGCAAGCTTTGATGTCCCGTCCGCGTCGTACAAATATGTTGAAGGCAATTCTACGGAACGTCGCTAGAAACATGCGAGTCGACGCTCGGCTCAAGGCAATTTCCTCTCATTTCACCGACCAAATGCCAGTAGTGCCTGCAGGCTCTTTAGTTTTGCAAATTACGCGGAAAATGTTTCCTAACATAAGATGGGCAAGAGTCTAGCTTATTGTAAGTTTTGTGGTTTTCGAGAAGATTTTCGTAATAAACATAGCCCATTGTCGTATGGTCTGACATAGACTTGGAGTGTTTACATGTCTCTGATAGTCTCTATTAGTCTAATAGCTGTTTCACGGATTTATTGAAATCACTCTAACTGATCGATGTCTGTGTGCGTTTGTCTTCGTTCTACAACTATAGTACAACTATATATATACATATAGTGTGCCATTGACTACGCGTATAGACTCGTTTGTTGTCTAATGCCACATTTTATGTCTTGATGTTAACCATCGACGGTACCTGTTATTGAGGACACTGTCGCCCGGGCATTTTACCACTGGATTATTATAATTTACTGCACCAATTGAAAATTAATGGATTGAATTGCAAGTGAGGGGAAATGTTTCAGTACTCGATTACCTTCTAGCAACGGGCCAAACCTGGTTTACTTCCGTACATATAACACTTACCAGTTAGGTTAAGGTCTTATTAGCTTCAATTCAACGAAAGGACACAAGTTCTTACAACTGAGCTAAACACTTAAAGTGCACATAAGCCTTCAGAGGATACATTTTTATACGAAATTAGGAAGTAATCTAAGCAACTTATGCCCAAAAGAAAGCCTTTCGGAAGAGTTCTTATATTTTTTTCACGCGTTTGAAAGCGGAAATATAAAATCCAGGCCGCGCAAAGTAGGAGACTGGGACCTGTGACGTCAGAGGAGTGGCGCGTTTCGGCTCGGCACCTCTTCATAGCTCTTATTTATCAGGTTTGTCCACGTTTTTCTCGCTGTTTTCCCGTGTTTTTGGACTCGTACGGCAATGGCGAACTCTGGAAGCGATGAAGAAAGCGTTATATCTGATATGTGAATTATATTACATTGATTCCACCTGTATACTGTACGATATCCACTATGAAGTCCAACCCGTGCGCTGACAAGAGCTACTTGCTGACCAAGAATGGCATGAAGCGTAACAGAAAGGAAAGGGAGGGAAAAGAAGAAGAGCCATAACACTGCAAGATCGCTCGGAAGAAAATTTTGGAGCCAGTAGTTGGTAAGCGTAAAATATGTCCGAGTTTTGGATTTGTTTACGTGGGGGCAGGTACAAAACCTGGACCCCCCATTTGGACCCCCATTTGGACCCCCATTTTTTTTTATAAAAATATAAAAATATATATTAATAATTAATGATAAAAATACTAATGTAATCAACAGAATTTCTCATATATAAAAAATGCACTGAAAAGTCACTTAAAAAATTGTCTTTTTGTGTTTGCTACGCTTTATTTTTACTTTATATATATATATACGTAATCTAATTTTAAGAAACACTTGTAATCAGTTTACCTTGAGAACGGCACGTAGCCGAAACATGTTGGTAAAAAACTGATTGATTCTGTGTTTTTACTGGGTCCACGCGCCATTCACCCTTGTTCTATATATATATATATATATATATATATATATATATATATATATATATATATATATATATATATATTTTTTTTTTTTTTTTTTTTTTTTTTTTTTTTGCTAGTACGAGCAGGCACGCGCAAACGCAAATGCAAGCGACTGGTTCACACGGTAAAATTGGTGAAGCGAGCGAATGGAAAAGTTCCCATTCTCTTGCGCTTGCTTTACCGTGTGAACCAGCCTTAAAGCCACATGTGACAATAATAGAACACAAGTCTCCCGTGTACCAGGGCCGGAAAGATCTGATCTCCAGTCGTGCAGCGGTCCTGATTGATGCTTTCAAAGATGCCTGAATATCTGTGTCAACGACTTTTTTCTGGACAGCATTTTTTTCTAACAGCAATAGAAACAAAAATTAAAGGCTACTGTGAAGCGGCGTTGAAACTGACTCATGCAGTACATTTTTTCATACGGAATTGAGACACGCCGGTGTGGTCCTTGTCTGGCTATTGTCTTTCCTGGTCATTGTTCTGGTTGTAACATGCAGACAGCTACCTCGTTTATATGCGCGATTTCTTCATTATTGCAACACAAACGAAACTTGTATAGTTACGCGAGAGATCTTAGATTGAACATGGATTCATTTTTAAAGCCAGGCACCAGTTATGCGCAGGCTGTTGCTCCCTCTAGCCCTACTCTGAGGGAGTTTCAACGACAGGACGAGGACGAGGCAATGGATATGGCTCTTGCCATATCACTGAAGGTGAGGGTTGTCCACTGCCCAGTGTACATCATCTTTGGTGGCCATTGTTTATTTACATCGACGTTTATTTGGTTGATGTTATAGGTTGCGGAACATTCTGTCATTGCTATTTTGTTATGTTATTTTTTTTGACTTTGTTATAGAATGTAATCAATAAAAGCACAATCTCCCACATCTGCTGTTTACATTCTCTTGTTAAAGTTACTGTATAATGAATGATTAAAAAACGCCGGCATAGTTGCCGTAACAAAATATATTAGAAGGCTTTCTATTTACTTTCTAATCGTTTTTTTATACCTGCACGGCCAAAAATTTTTCCTGTGAAAATCTGAATAGTTTTGCGTTAAATTTTATGGAGCTGAGAAAAAGTGAGAAATGTATTATTACAAATAAAGATATTATTGATAATATGATTTAATAATAATTAATAATATTAATTATATAATTTAAAGAACAATTGTGCAAAAATATGGGGGTTCAAAAGGGGGTCCAAATGGGGGATCCAGGTTTTGTACCTGCCCAATTATATTTGACTTCGAGAGAGCGCGGCTCTTCTGAAAACTCCTGGAATGTACAAAAACAGTCATTCTAAACTTCCCTGTACGGGTAGGCAATAAAGTAATTTACACTTTAATTGCGGTTTATGGCGCCCTTCTTCACCGGTTGGAGGAATTTGCTTTCGCCGCGGTGGATCAACAGGCGGGCGTACAACTTCAGACCAACTGTCAGCAGTCAGCACGACTCCTTTCGCAGTTTGCCAAAAATTTCCCACTTCTGCAGCCGCCGTCTAACTTCAGCGATGTGGAAACCAAGTTGTTTGAGTAAATAGGTGCCGCAAATCCGGCACACGGTCGACTATAGCCCTAGGAAAATCTAGCCGAAACCCATCTATAGCCCTAGAAAAATCTAGCCGAAAACCCATCTTTCGCTCGGTTTCAAACATGAATTGCAGTGTGTCGCAGTGTGACCTCATCGACCATAAACCTTCGGCGAACGCGATAGTTTGCTCATTTGATATTCGATACCTACGATAGAAAAGGTATCAAACTTCCCACATCTGAATATATTTTGGATTAAATATAATTACTTACTACCCGTCGAAAAATTGTGGGACCCGACGATTACCCGGTCAATCTTTCTCCTTCTTATCAACTTTGTACTACAATACCGAGATTGTCCTTTATCAGTATTCGTTTATTGTCAATTCCATGCAGATCTGAGATTGATCGTCAGCTCCCATTTCACACGTTTGGCCTTGACAAACTGAACCATTTTCTCTTTCGCTTCCTCGCTTCACCTCTTTGGTCATTCGGAAACTGAATCATATAAAATGCGAATCCTTGCTTGTGATCTGGCTTCCTGGAGCAGCCTAAAACAACACATCTATAAGGCATTTCGGAGTAAAACCAGCTTGCTTTTCGTCCAGACATTTCTGTTCTTTTCTTTTCCGGTTACCGCGTAGCCAACCTTTTACCAGTAACGACTTCGATGTGGCACGGTATTCTGCAGTTGCTCCTAAAACTATTAGTATTTCTCTTCCTTGTAGTGTTAGACATTACAAAGCGGGAAGCCTTTGTAACTAGGCAACCATCTCTCCCACGCGAAGTAGCAAAAACTATATGTTTTGCAACATACCTTTTGAATGTGCTGATTCTTCGCATTACTGTGTTGTCATAAGTTATATGAATGCCAGTGGTTTTGACTTTGCGTCAAAACCACTGACATTCATATAACTTATTCGGCTCTGCTTCAGGCTGTTAGTCGCCTAAGTAGACGGGCGGCTTATCTTGAAGCTAAATGTACAGATGGTAAAAGGTAACACGAGCGCTCGAACTATTGCCATTTTGTATTGCAGCGAACAGTGCATTGTCAGCGAGTTGACAAAACTGACATTAATTTCAGATCCACATTACAGGCCCGTGCTCTCGGTCCTTACTAGTTTCACCATTTCTTGCGTGAGGATATTCATGTACTGTCGATCAATATGAATTTTTCTTTGATGCTACCGACCCTGTGGACGTGTTATTTACTTCTCATATTCTCTGTCGATACAATCTAAATGCAAATATCACTGTATCGGCATCGTTTGAGATATTCTGCACAAGTGTATGTCTGACTTGCTCAGGGAATGTGGATGAATGGGATATGAAACTGCTAACAACAACAACAACAACAACGACAAAAACAAAAAAGACTATTGGTGTCCACACCAGAATCCACAATTCTAAACCAACGGCAAAGAAACAATGGCCAAACTTAGCTAAAAATCTTTGACTAAAGATATGCTTTAAATTGTTCCAAAGGGTTAAAAACAGTTTCTACAATTCAGATTTGATGATTACAAATGAACACAACAGAAGGAGGGTGTCGATTATCTGTATATAATGAAATATGAACAAAGGTTTAACTAGATTCTTTGTTGACTGGATTCCACTTCAGAAAGAAAAGAGTATCAGACCTTTCTTGGACAACAAACACTTAAGGCTATAAATATTTTATGTCTCCTGGAACTCCTTTTGTAAAACGCACCTTTTACCGAAACTATGATCCAAAGTCAGTAGGGAAACAATAGGGAAACCGATTAACTTGTCGGGGAAGTGCAACTAATAAAGCAACACGACTGAGTTACTCTGTTTAAGGTGGCTCCATAGGGTTTTCAGACGCAATTTCGCGTGGGCACCAAAATTACAATGAAATAAAAACCTGACTTTCGTAATTCTTTGGAGGAAATCTGAATTTGAGAGGAAATTCTAAAAACTCAAAATAAAAACAGTTTACGATGCGTGCACGGTTCTTCGTGCCACGAAGAATCCAAACTTGCAAGCCTTTCAATCAAACTCAGTACACGCATCACTTTACCTTGGAATGTATACAATTCTACTGAATTAGTTTGAAAGTATTGTTTCTGCACATCCTGATCCTGATAGGATAATAACTAAACAAGCAACACTCGATAAACAAGTTCTACAATTCAGATTTTACTCTGTTTGACTTGAAATGAACAGCCGTAGCAAACGCGGCTCGGACGGTCATTTCGGCAATCATCGTTGCAATGGACAAACCAGTACATTCGGCCTAGTCACAACACTGGTATAAATTCTTGAAAGTAAGCGAAGTTAGACAGAAATTATTGGCGTTTTCATGAAGCTTTGCGAATCCTACTAACCTGCAGGGTTTGATCCCGTGTCAGTTTGTGGCATATTATCTCAGGTGAGCAGACGCAAAACAAAATATTCACGAACTGTACTGAATAAGTATGGATGAACTTGATGGGACACAACTACCAACAAACTTGTTGGGAGCTAATGGACTAGCACTGATTCGACGGCTTGAAGTGACGACTTTCGAACGGTCTTCACGGCTTTGAAAGGATCGAGTTGTTGAACAGCTATCACCCTCAAATCGTTCGAGACTTCGCCAAGAGTAGTTCGCACAGCATAGTTCGTGGCTGACATATCCAGTACGAGCTTCTCAAGACAGAACTTCAGGAATTGCATGGTGTTATTTCCTCTTAGCTTCGCACCCAGAAAACTTGCTCTCGTGTTTACCGGCTAACGCATGCGCACTTGTCGATCTTGTCGAGCCATTATTTTGCATTTGATGGCGCAATACACACGTAAAATATCAAATTTTTCTTTACCTTTTTCCCGAGTTTCCTTCGGTGAATCTGTCTTAAATTTGCAGGCAAACGAAGATTATATCCGGTTTTGTCATATTTGACTTTAATGGAAATTTGTAGAGCAGTTTTTTTTTATTTGCAAAAAACATGAATTGCCAATTAGCTCGGAATCCGCTCCATTAACCCCGACATTTTTTCACAGTTATGTTGAAAACAGAGCAGAAAGTCTGAAAATGGGGTAAAAGACCTTTATTTAAAGGATGTACTGTTTACATAGAAACCACACTAGAGCAACAAATTTAAAACGTATACGCAACAGACCTTTCGAAACATCTACCCTGTAAATTTGACCCAGATATGAAAAGATGACAGTTTTAGTGCCATAAACTGAATACAAGCAAGTGCAGGTAAATACCCTATGGAGCCACCTTAAGCAGGTCGAGTATTGCAGCCAATAAAATGAGAGCTGAACTGAACTGACAATATTCCAGGGTGTCGAGGGTTTTTGTTAAGTTGTATCTGTTTGATGAGCATTCTTTTCTCAGACTTTTGCTTGGTAGCCCATGATCAGTAGTTCGCGTAAATTAAGGTTTATTTGTTTGTTACGTATAACATGGATCGACTGAGGGTCGATGTGTGAAAACTGGACGCCGTGAAAAAAAAATTGAAGATGACGTTTCAAGCCTTCGTCTGAGCAAATGGTTTGTTACTTTGTTCCGAAATAAACTTCGAAACGGCAATATTGAAATACAAGAAAGTACTTTCTTATCTGCTTGGTTATATGATTCATTGTACTTTAATTTTTGTGTTTGTTTTTCTGGGTTAATGTAGGCGAAATGGTTCAGGTCCTTGCATGTAGAGAGGAAAAGGGTATAAGCCGGATTACCGAAGTGGCCAGTATAACACGACTAGAACATTCGACAAACAGGTTTTGAACCCTGACTGACGAGAACAAAAATGTGAAAAAGTCATGGCACTCTTGACACTCTTGAGCAACACAGGTGCAGCACCGATCTCAAATTTATTGTCACAAAAACTCCAAAAGACCTTGCATTTGGCAATGAGGGCTCCGCCAGGACTACATGCGAAATATATTTTGGCATCTGCTAAGTAACCTTAATATTGGCCATTTTCAGGAACACAGTAATTGAGTTTTGCGGCATCTTTTCATGTGATGCCCCAAAGTGGACTTTCACATTTTAGTTCTTGATCAAGTCAT
Source organism: Plumapathes pennacea (assembly GCA_964036295.1). Classification (NCBI taxonomy): domain Eukaryota; kingdom Metazoa; phylum Cnidaria; class Anthozoa; order Antipatharia; family Myriopathidae; genus Plumapathes; species Plumapathes pennacea. The sequence continues at coordinate 34,862,714 of OZ038462.1, forward strand.
TTATAAACATGTCAACGATAATATTTGATTTGTGCCGGGCTCAAACGCACCCCCATCTAGCAAATGTTCTCAAAGGTACAATGCTTGGACTGTGCTTAAAGTGCAGTCCAGAAACTTACGAAAGTAATAGATCCAAACCAACGATGGTTGATTTAACCTTGCACCATGAAAAATGCTGACCTTGCTAAACATGTCCTCTTAGTTCGCCTTCTTTTGGGCGTACGCAACAAATTCGAACGTGTAAAGTTAAGAAGTCTTTTTTGCCTTACTGAATACCAAGTAACCTAGTGTAATAGCAACTAACATAATCAGCAGATTAAGCGTGGAAAATGAGGGCCACTTCTATATTAGTGTATAATTTGTCGTGCACGACACATGGACACTCGTTCCTTTAGCAGCCGATCCTGGCTCTGGTCGCCGAAGCATCGAAGGCGCGAACAGTGAGCGACTGTGCGAAACAGACTAGAAACGGTGTATCGAGATTGCTATTCGGTCCAAGAAACCGCCTCTGGTTCACATGACTTGATAGAGTTGTAGTTACGTAACTAGAGTAGGAGTGACAAAACTCGACTACTCACAGAAATTATAACTAACTAAAGTATTTGGCCTGCTAATACTGCCAGCAAAGATGAACCAAGGTAACAAAAGGATAATCGAAAATTAATGTCAACTAGCCAAACTATTGTTTTTCGTCAGTCCTTTACTACTGAATTATACATGTTTTAATGTTTCAGGTATACCTCGTTTAGCTAGACTTTGGGGTCAGCAAATAGAACTTTGTGAACGGTTGGGAGTAATCTTATAGAAAAAGCACAGTGGCACAGTACAACGTTCCTGTACGTAAGCGTCAAGTAAAAACGTTTTGCTCTCCACTCACCAACCAAGCTAGCACTGGAATGAGCTTGCAGATCGATCAAAATGCAGCGAGGTCCAATGTGATGGGCAGATCAGTCAACGCTTTAAATTGCTTAGTACAGACTAACAATACTCTGGAATGTAATCTAGTAAGTCGTAGAAAAGACCCTCAATATCACGGTATATACGGAGCAAAAATCTGATTATGCAACAAGTTATGCCAAAAATTGCAGATAACATCAAAGTTTTATAGTATTACAGAATGTACATGCCATACTTATGGAAATCCAAATTTCATTAAAAAAACAAACAAACAAACAAAAAAAAACAAACAAACAAAAAACAAAAAAACACTCAAATGAGGATTTTGCTATCTCAGGCTAAGAGCACGTCACATTCGTGTGGGACTGTTCCGGAATAATACGCATACGCCTTTTGGGAGCTAAATTCCCATAAGATTGGAATACCATTCCATTTATTCCGTGGAGGCAGAGCAGCCAGAATATTCCGGAATAATGACCTCATTGCTTCATGAAGGATGGCAGCGTTTTCGAGCGTAAACGAAATGTTACATTCCTCAGAACCACAGGACGATATTCTGCTGCTAACTGCGCAGTTTATAGAACACGGGGACCTTTTGTGTCACAGACCGTAAGCTCGTCAGAATAATAATTCGTTTGGGAAGTGAGAATGACTGAATAGCCCCAACTGAACACGCTAATTTTGATTTCTATGTATCACGCTTTCGCTGTGCCATAATAAATACGAAAACGTGGTGTTGCCAGAGGTCAGAGACGGGCCTGGTGCAGGATCTATACATCGATGCTGAGCACAGGCAAGGGGAGCGAAGAATACATGAATTTTGTGACACACTGCATCCACATGTATAGTCCGGAGGTCACCACAAACCTCTTGGTGGTCTGAGTTGACCATATAACCAAGGTGAGGTTTTAAGTTGGTGAATAGATATGACTGTGATATGGATCCTCTCGGCACCAGATGCGATTTATGACCGTAATCAAGTCAAGTGATCCCGAGTGGTGGTCTTAGTAATGGATGAGATCGTAGTTTATTAAATAACTATGATACTACGCGCGCCCTGATTGGCTAAATAACCGTGTAAGATGAGAGTATATTACACGCCGACACGATACGCGATGTATTTTACTTGACTAATTTTTTTTTGTATAAAAGAAATATATATCGCGTTCACGTGTAATATAGCCTCATCTAAACACTTGGGAAATTGGGAGAACACTCGAGTAGCGCTGGAAACCTTACGCAAATCTCGTGTTCTCCCAATTTCCCGCGTGTTTAGTTCAGTAACAATTATTCGCCGAAGTGGAGGTGAATATCGGTGGATATTTACCGAGCCGTTTCGACGAGGTAAATATCCATCGCTATTCACCGACACTGAGGCGAATAATTGTTTTAGTATATACCACACAAGTTTAATAGCTAATCCCAATAGCTATTTTATTTCCGACAAAAGTGGGCAAAAACTGGGTTCGCGTGCCACTTTTAGCTCGCGAATCCCACAAAGTGGGAGTTGCGAGGTATAGTAATCACTTTCCCTTCCCTACTTCCCTACTTCCCTATTCCCTCTGTTGTCAACAATGGATTTCCAAATAAAGCAATTGCGGTTTTCCAAATTTGGGCATGATGAAGGTCGCGCAACAGGGTGTGTCGAACAACGCAGTTGCTTAAAAGCAAGATGTTGTCGTAGTTGTTGCGACCATATTTTTGCTCGGAACGTGTTCTCATTTTGAAGGTTTGTCATGCGTTCGAAGTTTGTTTGGTCATTGATTCTGAGCTTGGTTGTGTTTCACTCTGTTGTGTTTTGCGTTGTTATTGCGACATTTTGGCACGGTGTCATGAAGGTCAAACAATCAGTGGCACCGATGGCGTTATCGCAAACAAACCTGAAGCCGTTGGTTTAGTATCCACCAAAATTTCTGTAGTGACAGTAAATACGGCTTGGAAGATACTAGGCCGAAAGATATTGAATCTCGGCTTTAAAAAAACCAAAAATATCCATTTCCGGTGATTGTTTACAAGTTCATAAGTATGCAAATTAGTCAGGTATTTCAATTCTTGGTTTGCATGTGACGTCATAAAAAGACATCTCAAAAGTAACGTATCCTATAAGTCCAGTACATTAATATGTTCAAGACTATCATGCCTTAAGACTTAAAGCAAAATTCTGAGTCGATACAAAATATCTGTCGGGAGCTATGGACGTTTGAATACCATGACAACAAAGCCGTGTGAATCGCTCGTGACCGACTAAAATCGGTGCTTGTGTCTGAACTATAAAGTTTTGCATCACGAAACATTTTAAAATTGGCACTGCGAAAGATGTGAAGTAACTAAACATCAAGCTGAGTCACAGATCAACTTCATTTCGTGTTCCGAGTTCGACTAACATGGCGACCGCATACAAACTCTTATCAAATCTCAAAAAAACAAATTGCCGCTGCTTCGCCAAATTGAAGCTTAGACAATCCAAAATTGACATCTGGACTAATTCAGGCGTGATCTTTTTAGGTCTGGAGCCAAAAAGGTACAATCTGTTATTTTTGAGAGTCCTTTTTACAAATTCGCGAGCTTACAGCTGCCTTGCTGCTTTGATGTTTTACCTGAAGCCACCGGGAGGTGAATAGTACTTGATATTCTGAGATTGAGGAGCCAATCAGAGCGCGCGAAAAGCACTATTCACTTGTGGTATATACTAAACGAGGCTATATTACACGGTGACGCGTTATATAATTCGTAAGTGTATAGGTAAAATACTGTTGCAATTCTATGTAACACTCCAAGTGAGTTCAACTTTATCGAAGTTTAATTTCGTCAATTAGCAATCAAAGAACCCGCAGCACTATGGTGCGTCCAGAAAATTCCTCTAATGCGAATCCCTTACTAAACGTCATATGGTTTTTCAATCGAAGAGGATTCAGACTGACCGCCTAACTATATGATCAACCTCCTTCACTTTCAAAGGAAATATTAACTAAAAATCCTGGACAAAATTTTGTGGGACACTGATTCCTATCTTGATCAGCTCTGGACTAGTCCGACATTTTTGTCTCCTGGGGGTCAATTCAATAAACATTTACAAGCGCATTTTACATGTTGGACCATTATAACATCACCACTAAACGGACAAGTCACTCTGCAAAACACTACGGATACAGGTCTCAAATGCATAACTTGACCAAAGTACGGTTTGGTCATGATATTGGATTAAAGTGCGTTTTGACGTACAAGAAAGATCATCCGACCTGTAAAGTGCACTTGATTGTAAATGCTTTATTGAATCAGCCCCGGGATTGTTGATCGATGGCAGCTTGACGACGGGCCATATTTCCCAAACTTTCGTGTGTCTATGATCTAAGGCCCTGTTTACATGGAAGGAGGGATACCCTCCCAGAAGGGTCACCCTTCTCTATTGAAATTCCTTGTTCCGTTTACATGATCGGTAGGGTCACCCCAGGAGGAGGGTTACCCTATCTCCTTGCTAGGGTAACCCTCCCAGCACGGACAACTTTTGGCCATGTTAACGCTCGAAGTAGGGTTTGACACCGCTAAACTTAGCCTCCCTGGCTACTATCTCAAATTTCGCGACCGCGCGATGCCTTTCAGACTCTTGGCGGGATAGTCCTAGGGTTAGCGCTTGGCATGTAAAGGGGGCTATCTTTTGACCTTTTTAGGAAGGTTTTCCCTCCTTTCATGTAAACAGGGCCTAAAATCTTACCAACCTGGCAAACGCCGGGCTGCATATCTGGGACTGACTCATACATTGTGGGTTTGCGAATGAAGGCTTTGAACGTAAAATATTGTTTGACAAAATATGAAAAAGTTCGGTCAAATCACTTCAAATCAACAAGTCATTGGCACAAAGAAATGACTCTCCCATCCCCCGGTTAACTTAGACGTGAACCAACGTGCTGTACGTTTTTTACGCAATACTTGTGCACATCAAAGACCGGAAAGATTAGAGCAAAGCAGAGCTCACTTTCAATACAATTGTGAATATTACAAATAGCAAGATGTCATGTCACCTGTTTGTCTCTCGATATCCTAACGCAAAATGAAGCAGACGTTTCGAAATGTCTATTCAGCCAGATTAATAAAATCCAACAGGGACAAAGCAGTGTGGAAAAGACAAACCTTTCGCCGATTATGATGAAGTAGTTTCGTAGCTACTTGTTTTCCCCTTTACTAAAAGAGTGTCCGAAGGGCACTGATATTCAGCACGCGTCAATTACCTTTAGTTGATAATTTGTATTTGTAAACGTCGGCCGCAAATCTACAGGGTTCTGTTGGACTGAAGATAACGGATTTCCGCGGTAACTGGTACGGCAATAGAAACTTATATATCGGCGAAAGTCCTTATTTGTCTGTCCGTCTATCGAGTCTTTAAATTGACTGAGAGCCTCAATAAAAGTATTATGAATCACCAACCTGATTCGCTGCGCAAGTCCTTGTGTTCAAGTCTTGTGGGGAACAAGGCGATATGATCCCGTGTCAAGTTTGTCGATCCTTGAAAAGTGCATACAGCGTGAACTTGACGGCGTTTTATAGTGTCGTAATTTGGACACGCGACCGCGATCTGTCTATGAAGGAGCTTACCACACCGCAGCTTATCCTGAGAACAAGCATCTTAGTGGTGGGATACAACACATCCGTGACTTTTCCCGTTTATTTATTTACGCTTTTGAGTGTGAAACGTGAGGTTCGCCCAAATCCAAAACTACATTCAGATAAAGAATTTTCAGAAATCAGGGATAACGGCGACAAACCTCCCAACAGTCGTCCACCTCACCACTTTATAACTTCTGTGAAACATCACATTATAGATCCAAAACTACATTCAGATAAAGAATAAACTATGCACTTCCTGAAACTCGCAAAATGGCGAGAACAATCTAAAACAACCTCACTGCTGACTAACTGGACGAGAACCTTCCCAAATAACCTCCGACTAGAGGCTATTTCCGGGATGTCTGCTGCCTATAACTTTTTCATAACCTTGGAAAAATAGAAATAATAAACAATAATAAACAAAAGTCTGACCTTGGCTTCGTTAACATTTGGCGGTCCAGGGTCACGCGCATGAAGAGGAATAATCACAAAAGAATAACCAAAATTCTTGCAGCGAAATAATGGAACAATGACCTTGGTATTCCGGAAAATATCGGACTGGAATAATGTAAATTTTAGAGCTGGAATAACGGAATAATGGACACTCGGTTATTCCTCTTCACTGCCCGAACCCAGGGACAATGAATTGCTCGACAGAAGAACTCGTTTCAGAACGTCAACAGCAAAAATAATAATCAGTACTAAAAATATACTGTATTTATGAATTTGGAGAGCAGTTATTTCCTTCTCATCGGTCGGATGGTTGTGACTGCAGACAATTTCTATCCGAAATATTTTTCTATCTGAACATCATTATAATTCGGACAGTCTCGAGAGCGCAGCGGTGGTCTATAAAATAATCCGCATAGCGGCGAGATAAGTCCACGATAAACATTCTTTATTGATGTAAATACGCGGTAATGAAATTTTTGATAAGCCGGTCGCACGCAATAGGCAATTTCCGGATGCTAATATGAAACAATTAAAGTGAAACGCAATCAGAAGCCTCCCCCCCTCTTTATCGCATCCGCATGCTCATTTTCGTGCAAATCAACCTCAGTTTCACAAACCAGGCCTCGTTTTGAAACACAGGCACCAACCATCTCGGAGAGGCGTATATATACACGGATTATAAACGCGTGTACCGAAAAACAGCAATCTTGACCTTAGATTCATCCCAACACTCCCACTCAGACTGTTAACTACAGAACCTGGTAGAACATCTCTGACCTTCACTGTAAGCTAGTTACTGAGACCGAGACTGTTCCTTTGGTGCACTACAAGTTTACAATGAAGCACAAGAATGTATGGAAGGTGATAAGATCACTTTTATTAATATTATTATGAAAATAACTATAAACTATTGCACAAGCATGCAGACTTTCATTATAGAATATATTACTTTTTGTTACTCTTGTAATCTAAGGGAAGCTTTTGCGGCATCGTCATAAAAAATACTCCATAAATGCCGCAGTCCTAGTATCAATACATCTATGAAATAGTTTTTTTTTTCCAGCAGAGAACCAAACAGTGAAAAGGTTAAATTTTGTTGTTGAACGGCAAAATAGCATCGTAAGATATAACATGAACTGGTTCCTACAACGACATGGAGACTATTATTATAACGTACTCATTGAGAGCTTTCATTCGAGTGGTCACACTTCTTATAGGTGGCACTTGACAGTTTAGGAGTTTTCCGAATACGATGGCTCGTAACCACCACAAAGTAATCCAATCAATCAACTAACCAAGTAGTTTCAACGAAGCTCTCGCGGTTAAAAGTTGGACTGATTGGTTCCCAAGTACCCTGCTATCGCGTGTAAAACGTTCAAGCAAATGTTACAGAGTTTGTATTCCATAAGCACTTCATTCCAGGGACGAAGTTTGCTTTTGCTATAATACCAATGCCTCAACTGTCTTGCGCATGAAATGTTTTAATTTTGCGTTTTGACACAGGAAAGAAAAACGGCTTGTAGTTCTGTTTGAGGTTTGACCAACCCACATCGAAGCAGAGAAAGGTGATGTGTCTGTGTTGACGTAGAGCAAAACCAGTTTCCACATACAGAGACTGAAGCAGCCCCACATACACGATAGTGCACTAAATGCTCGTTTCGTGAAACTCAAGCCGTGCGAAGACTACGAGGAAAGCTCTCAATAGTTGTACCACAAAAAAGCAAGCAAGAACTCCCTTGCATTAACCCTAAGCAGCCGCTAATATACACGGCGTCGAATAAATAAATTCTGGAGGACTTGGTTCAGAAGTCGCCCTATCTTAATCACACAAGACATTTCTCGAAGCTTATTTTGATGTGGAGGGTTCATCAACGAAGGGTATTTCGGAAAATACGGGCGGCACACTTTGACATACAAGACAACGCAAAAGCACGAGACAGCAAAAAGGCGCAAAATACACGCAACACCGCAAAATACACGCGACACCGCAAAATGCACGCGACAACAAGAAGCCGAGGAGGAGGGTGGCCGCAACCTCGCTAAAATAACAAGATCAACTGAAGATTAGCCGTATCAGAAAACAGGCGTAGATCACGCGTAAAATTGAGCTGACCTCCTGCTCCAGTGTCCCACTTTAAATGCTTCATACTCTGACCGATGTTAGAAGATCTGAAGTCAGTTGCTTCGTTTACAGACGATTAAACAATTGAATCTCGGCGGACAAGAACGGAGCCATAGAAAAAGCAGGGATTTGAAAGATAAAGTCGCTTCCTCGTGTGGCAGTTGTTGTCTCAGTTTGCTTTAAACCTTTCACTGCTGAGGGTGATCAATTTAGATTTTCTCCTTTTGTCTCGCACCAGATACGTAAAGCACAGTATGGAGATGTTGTCAGTTGATATAACATCCCCAGATGAAAGCTGATTGAACTACCAATTCTCACTAAATCATTCATGAATTTTAACCTGAGTAGTTGGGAAAATCTGTATTATGAGCTCAGCTTTCAATTCTTGCTACAGTATTAATCCTGCACCTTCCCCAACATATAGATTTAGACGGCGGAGGTAAACCAGGCGCGTTTAACGGCGGAAGGTTCCTCCGAAGAAAATGTTCGCAATGCTATGTACTATCTCGCATAATATCGCATCCGTAAAACAAAAAGCTCATACATGTTGTCCGCGATGTTATGAAAGCTCTTGACCGATTATCACGCACACTTTAAGTTAAGAGCTTTCTCAAGCCAGTTTATGACGCATTTTCTCACGAACTTCGCAGCTTTTTTTTTTTTTTTTTTTTTCTGTGAATGTTCTGTGAATACGGCCTTCAAAGTGGGCGGAGAAACAATGTTACTTGCTCTTAGAACCAAGCCGTATACGTTGTACCACACCAGAATACCAAACAAGAAAACAGGCGAGATAAAAAATGTGAGGAACGATTAGAAACTATTTGTATAAGTAGAAAACTCTTTATAAGTGTATTTGTCACGGGAGAGTACAGTCTAGACGGCTGTCTTTAGCGAACCTTCTAAGATCAACACAAACTTACAGATGACGAGATACTTTGTAATTTATGGGGATGCGCTCTAGGATCCTATGCTTGAGGATCCGTCACGCTTCCCCGCAATATTTTGTGATCTGTGCATAAGTAACGCGATGCGCTCTACCTTGGCTTGAGGATCCGTCATGCTTCTCCGTAATCTTCTATCACCTCCAGTAACTTGTGAACGTAATCTTGCTGGTGCTGCATGTCGTTCTCCAGGCCTTGTAGAAGAGTCGCAACCTGTAGAAAAACAAACAAACAAACAAACAAACAAACAAAGAAATAGCTAACGCTGAAAGCCTGCACAGTGAAATACAATGTTACGTCAACATTTGTTAATTTGATTTCTTACGACGGCCTTCGTCACTCACTGATTTTGAGAGTGATCAACTTCAATTCTCTCCTTCAGTTTCTCACCAAAAATATACATTACAGTAAGAAGAACTTACGTTAATAGTAAATCTGACCTTTTTCTGGTTAACGTCCTTTAAGCTGTCCACTTTGCCCATTTGTCGCCGCTCAAGCTTGGGCAGTCGTCTCGACACTTCCGGGAAATGTTTACAAGCAATTTCTAGGAGTTCTTCTGCGTACTGTTGTAACTTCGTCATGCTGTCCTCTATCATAAGGATGGCATCAAGCACCTTAAACAAAACGGACACGCCAATTATGCTGCTGTCTCCTAATTAGGTCATAATATGGTAGATAGTACACGCCATGTGACTGGTCACACCGCGAGAAATTTAACATTATCAAACTTCAATTTTTGTCTTCGCTTTTCTTTTTGACAAATATATTCGCTAAAAGAAATGCAACACTTGTCATCGTGTTATGTTCACTTAGTCCCGGGTTAAACGTCGATCTTAGCATGCGTCGAACTCAATGTAAATTAGCTCAAACAATGGATTTTGCTCATTTGCATTGAGTTCGACGCATGCTAAGATCGACGTTTAACCCGGGCCTTAAGGTGATGTTACACGAGACGATTTTTAACGACGATTTTTTGCGCAACATTTTTTTTTTCTATACTTCTTGCCTAGTAATCGTCGAACTATTAACGAATAGCAATCTTTGCACAAAATTCGAAGGTTCGCCATGTTTTTAGAGTAAAAACCAAAGCGCTAGCTACAAAACTGTAGGCGTTGCGCTAAAAATCGTCGTTAAAAATCGTTTCGTGTAACATCACCTTTAAGGTGATGTTACACTGGTCGATTTGCAACGATACGATGTTGCGCTAAAAATCGTTCAGGTGTAACACCCCATTGCGAACGATTTTCGCGATGTTTGCGTTGCTGGAACGCGTTGCAAGTTTTTGAAAGCGATTCAAAAACTTGCAACACCGTTGCATGAATTTGAAGCAAATCGGCGTTGCAAATCGTCGTTGCAAATCGACCAGTGTAACACCAGCTTTAGGCCGTGCTTACACTTGCTTACCTTTGCTTGACCTTACCATATTTGGTTGTCTAGCAGATGCTTGCTTACATGAGGCGAAACCTCAGAAGGAATGACACGCATTCCCGCACACTGAGTTTAGTGCTAGCGTAACATGTGATATAGGGGCGAGAGAGAGAGAGAGAGAGGGGAAAAAAGGCGTAATTTTCATTTCTCTCCTCTCTCCTCAGTCTCTTAGGCAAAGCAGAAAATTAGCCGAAAAATTAGCCTGATACTCAGGTTAGATCTAGCGGAAGCATGACCACGGCCTTATAGAAGTCGTGTTTCTCTAAATTCTCTCGTCCTTTTACAAACTCCCAAGTGTACGCTTCTGAATTAACTTCTGCAGGCACAAGGGACGGATCAATTAGATCAAGTCTTTGGAATTTTGGACCCAGGAATTTGGAATTTCCTTCAAGCATGAGCAGTTCTGCCGGTTTAATCGCCTTAGGAACACACACGCGATTTGCGACTTAATAGTGTTCTGATAAAAGCCAACAAAAGCGAGTAACAGGTGCGTTCGTGCACCGACAAAAGCTTTTGTGCGTAAAAATAGACTTAAATAAGAAGCACAGGGAGCACATCCACACTTAGCACGCTGTGCGCGCCATGGATCAAAATTCCCGAGAAATAACACAAGCATATCCCTGTGCACATTCCACTGGAACATGGGACATTATTATTAAAGCAATGCTATAATCCTTTTATCACTAACCAGGAGGCCGCAGTGCTACGAGTGTCTAAAGACTGTACCCAACCACCCACCTTGTCCTTTGGCGCTTGAACAAGCTCGGCCGCCAACGAGATTTCCTTGTTTTCTTCGTTTGTTATCAGGGTCATCCGTTTCTGAGTCTGCAGGGCGAAAAGGTGTTAATGAGGCTTTTAGTTTAACCCTCAGGCGGAAATACGTTCTTTGCTAGATATGCATAATGCATAAACGCACAAACTGAAAAACGCGCGGACAACCCGTGATTAATAGACTGATAAAAGAAAAAAACGATAAACGTGTAGAGGTTTCGAGTCGTTGTTTCTTGTATTATTTTATTATTTGCGTACGCGAAAAACTTTGAACAGCTACAACTAAACAGGAATTTATGTGATAAATCAAGTACGTGTCGGATATTCAATGAACAGAAAGAAATAAGAAGGGGGGAAGAACATTCTTGGAGTGTACAGATCTCACTGAATTTGCGCAGGAAAAATTTGTCATGACCAACGTATCGGTAAAGCCAAAAGAAACACCTTATGAAATAACAAAACTATCTATTTTCGTCTGAGCATCTATTTTATGAGCTCTTTATATGATTATACCGCTTTAGTGGGTGGGGTTTAAACACAGTTCTCAAAAAAATACTCGAATGTCCCCAGCAGTGTAAACCATTTCGCTGCCTGTCCAGGTCAAATTCCAAATGTACATAAACAATGTAAATGAGCTGAAAGAAAAGCTTTTACTTATTCGACTTATGGGAAGTTTGACGTTTGAAACAGGCCTTAAGCCCTGGCCAAACGAGGTGCAAGTCAACGCAAGTCGATGCAGGTTTTTCAAACTTGCGCGGACTTGCGTTTCGTTTGGCCACCAACTTGCACGGACTTGCATGGAATTTGAACATGTTCAAATTTTCATGCAAGTCGACGCAGGTTTTTCACCTAAAACAGCGAAGAGCGCGTTAGCAAAGGCAAGTCTAAATCAAAAAAATCAAAAGTAAAAGCCTCCTCATTAAGTTCCAGCTCAAGAGAGACTTTTTACTCGGTTTCTGACTCAGAACCGTCTAAAAAAGAAAAAGTTTTTACAAAACTTGCATGAGCTTGCGTCTCGTTTGGCCACCTTTTGCAAGTCGATGCAAATTTTTTTGTCATGTCAAACTTGCATCGACTTGCATCTCGTTTGGCTAAGGCCTTAGGTTGACTCACATTCTTCCTGGGCGCAGTGAAAGGGTTTAGTGATATGATGAGACGGGGAAAAAGTGGTCAAAGTGGGTGAAAGATTTGGCTTGAGTAAAGACGTTCAAAGTGCCCCTGATGAACTAAATACCCACACATAAGGCGGTGGACGGGTGGGCAAGAAGTGTGACATGCATTCTTTCAACTGAATTATTATAACACTTTACGTCTAAATGAGCTTAATTAAAGTGGAAGATGATGCACGAGCATCCAATTTATAGGAACAGCTGAAAATGAAGGCGTCGCTTATTAGGACATCCCACTTTGACTAATAGCTTACATAACAGGAACGTACGAAAAGTTGAGATTTAAGATATGAAATATCGTAAGTTAAGGTCAATAGTACAAGCGATGTTACTGGTAACAGCGCGAGATATTATAACTCAGTAAAGTGTTTATGTTAACCAGAGAGACGGGAGAGAATTACATCTGCCCTACTCCCTACTACTTAACAACCACTGCAAGAAAGCGTTACAGGTATTTACTATAATACCGCACCACTCAAAACATAATAAGATCCCCGACTTAAGATGCGCGTTCACGGCGATATTAGGTCTTTATATATAGCAGTACGAGATCACTCGGTGCTATCAAGTTACACAATTATCCCAAAAAGTCTCGAGTGATCGCTAGGACATTACATTCTCGACCTCTGTGACAAACATGTGATAAAATCAAGGAGATACTGCTTCCAGTATAATAACGGCAAGGTTGTTACCTGTTCCTTGAGCTCCGTGACTAGTTCGTCCTTCTCAGCTTTGAGTTGTTTGACTTCTCGGTCACTGCTGCTCGTTGGTGATAACTCCAGCAGCGCTATATTCGCGTCTTTCTCCGAGATAGTGGCGAGAAGCGCGTTTTGCCTACAGGATGGAGAGAGCTTTTTGTCAGATAACTAACCCTTTCACTCCCAAGCTCAAAACATAGATTCTCCCAACCTTTTTAAAAGAAAACGTATGAGCAATGTAGTGAGAATGTCAGCTTTCATCTGATTATAATATCAAATGGCAAATTCTCCATGCTGTATCATATAATCTATCTTTGATGAGAGATTGGAGGGGAATATAGAAGTTGATCACTCCTTGGGAGCGAGAGAATTGAAGGACAACTGCAAAGCCTAAAACTACTAAAACTGAAACTATTAAAACTACTAAAAATAAAAACTACTTTAATTTGCTCATTTTTAAAAGACTTTCGAGTTGCACGTTTAATTCCAAAGTCAGTAAGAAAAACTGCGCTTTCTGTACGGAGCTATCACCCTCTTTTCTTGTTCGGAAACAAGATGGCGTACTTTTGATTTGTGTCGGCACGAGTTTGGAAAGCATTCCAAGTGACGTCATAGCTGTCCTAAGCGATCCTGGCGCTCCATACTTCATCTTCTTGCGACCGATCCAAGGGCAACTAGACGTCACAAACGCGATCCACTCCACTCGCGGCCAAAAAATATGATTTCGGAAATGGCATCGGGAAGCTCTCGGAAAGTTACATTTTGTAATACTTACTGTGCGATATTCCAAAACTAAAGCAAATAATCCAGTAAATTTCGGGAGTTGGAATATTATGGGAAGTACTTTCGAATGAGCGAAACTGACGTTTCACGCTTTGCATTTTTCCTTAAACTAACTTTTCCCAACCACTATGTCCCTCGCTCTTGAAATAATCGTGAACCACTGGTAATAACTCATCAACAATGTATGAAAAGGAACATGACAGCGTAGTTAATTTTGAAAATACGCTTATTCGTAGATTAAAATTTACTGATGCACATCCTCGCAGTGATAATTACGAAAACAAAAACCTTTTAACTAACACACTGTTAAATACTCAATGCCACGTTTCACCCCATTAAATGTACACATTAAAATAAACCAGAATAAATTCATAAAATAGAGAAGAATTTCAGCCGGATACGAGTGACGGACAACACATATTTCGGCGTGAAAGTTGAATTTAGGGAGGGACCCTCCTACCCTTCCCTCGAGTCAGATTGACCCCAGTCTCAGCCCATGTAGGACGCCGGGATCTAACTCGTCCCGCAATGCATAACGGGAGGCGCACAAGATGACCTCTACGTCAACCCGATTCTCCCTCATGTTTAGATCTAAAGCACGACAAAGGAAACCCACCTCATCTCGAGCAGTTCCTCCAACATTCGACGGCGCTCCGACTTGTAGTACGACAGGATTATGTCGTTTTCGTTCAGCGCAAGCACCAGCGAAGCGTTCTTGGTGTTGGTGATGGTGGTCTCAAAGTGGCCCCTCTCTACCTCAGCTTCCAGGTCGTCCACTTTACCGGCGGCCGAGTCTGCAGTGTGCGCTTGTTGGGCCAGCAGCTCCTCGCGTTCTGCTGCTATCGACACGCTCTCTGTCAGCGCCTCCTCCAAGATGGCGATGCGCTCGTCTTTCTTCTTGAGATCGTCCTGAGTTTGGGAACAAGGAATTTAATCTGAGCCTTAAATGAGCGTAAAAGCAGGCAAAAAACAAACAAACAAACGAACAAAAACAAAACAAAACAAAACAAAAAAACACGAAAAAACGAAAAACGAAGAACAAGAGAGAGAGAGAGAGAGAAAACAAGCCACCAAGCAAAAACAAGAGCAAGAGAGAGAGAAAAAAAAAAAAAAAAAAACAAGAACAAGAACAAGAACAAGGATGTAATAGTGTGTTTATATATTACTGGGGGCGACCGGGTAAATCGCTATCGAGTGGATAAGTGAAAAACCTTTAAGCTTATTTTATCAACTGGATAAGAATTTATCCGGTGGATAGCGCAATCTGTTAGCCTGCAAATGTCGCCGGGCGCGCACTGAGTAACCTTAATCAGTAAGAGCGCCCGGCGTGAAGGCTACTAATCTGGTCCCTTTTTACCTTGAGCTCTTCCAGCATCTCATCATTTTGTCCCTCTTGCTTCTTGACTTCGTTTATCAGCTGGGCTTGTTTCTCTCTCTCAAGTTGCTGGTTCCGCTTCACTCCGACCAGCTTCTTGGCTTGCTCCTTAAGTTGCCTAAGATAGTTAGCAACCGGTTACATCGACTCTTTTCGTTCGCTTGTTTGCCTGTGTCTTCCCGCGCGCGTTGTGCGTGCGTGCGTGTGTGTCTGATATGCGTGGACTGAATAGTGTGAGGTTCTCTCAACCACAGTCCTTTGCGCGCCGAAATCCTTGATCCGCCAATTACTAGGGGCTCCCGAAAGTCGCAAGATAGCAATCCAACTTGAGACGAATATTAGCTTCTTTTGACCTGAGAGTGCTAACTTACCTATTTTGTCGTCGTCTCGAATTATTTATTTATTTATTTATTTATTTATTTATTTATATATTTTTTATTTATATATATATATATATATATATATATTTTTTTTTTAAATTTCGTGTTGGGAACGAAATTCAGCCTTGCATCTGTACAAATTTCAAATTAAACAAAAATATTGAGTTGGCTGGGAGAGTAAGTGAGTCAGTGAGGGAAAATTATGACAACTATGATAGTACGCGCGTTCTGATTGGCTAAATAACCGTGTAAGATGAGAGTATATTACAAGCTGACGTGATACGTGATGTATTTTATTGACTAATTATTTCATAAAAGAAATATGTAACGCGTTCCCGTGCAATATAGCCTCGTCTAAACACTTGGAAAGTTGGGAGAACACTCGAGTAGCCAGGGAAACCATTCAGCGACCTTGTGCTCTTCCAAATTCTCGCGTGTTTAGATGAAGCTTGCTGTTGTTGTTGCTGTTTGTTGTTGTTGTTGTTGTTGTTTTTGAGCTGCACAGTCAGTCCATACCTGTCCATCTCCTCAACTTTCCTGTCCTTAGCCGCCTTGTCTTCTTCTAACTGCTTGATCTGCTCCGCATTTAATTCTTTAATATTTTTGACTTCTTGCTGCAATTTTCTGACCTCTCTTTCCAGATGAGAAACTTCTTTCTTCTTACAATCATATTCTGAAGTAAGTTGCTCCTTTGTATTGTTTCGCTGCAAAAAGAAAAAAAGAAAAGACGACAAAGCAAACAAACATCAGTACACTATAGTTTCTGGAGAAGGTCTGGTCACACTTCTACATGTACCTCATCCAAGAGACCATTCCCAAGATGCCTTTTGCATCTTTTTCAAACCGAGGCCCAGTGTGAAACCTTATCTTACAAAAAAGGGGGTTTGACTCTATGAAAATGAGCATAGGCGAAGGGGCGAATCCAGAGTGGTTTACACGGCTTTCCTGCAAAAACCAGCAGATTTTTATAACTTTAGCTCTCAGCCTCTAGAAATGGCGTTTGGGAGAGCTAAATCTAAAAAAGAAATGTTCCTCTAGAAGCTCCCGACTTCAGCATTCACTTTGGAAGCCAGCCGGATTCTCTCCTTGACTATCCCCTGCTGGGTTCTACAGTTACTAACGAAATAGGCATCTCGGAAATGGCACATTTTGTGCATACAGTCATTGGGTGTGGTGGTTTCAGGAGAGTTGCCTTCGTCTTAACCTGCGATCAGGCCCTCCTTTGCCCTCCCCGTGGCGAAAAACACGAAAGATATAATTGGACATGAGAGACTGGGGCGTTCCCGACAATTCCTTCCCCAGTCTCTCACGGCCAATTATATCTTCCGTGTTTTTCGCCACCGGGGAGGGAAAGGAGGGCCGGACCGCGGGTTACCTTCGTGTACGTGTTCTTCATGCACTTCTGCTATGGGTCAGGTCCGCGTTTTATGAACAATAAAACTTATATTTATGTTGCGCGCGTAAATCAAACTGCGCCGCTGCATTATCTTCAAGGAAAGTACGTACTTTTTCTAACTCCTCCTCCACCTTTTTCACTTTCTTCTCGGAAGCTGCGAGTTTTGTTGATTTCTCCTGAAGAGACGACTTGAGAGATGCAACCTCTTTTTCTAACTCCTCAATTTCATCCTGAGAGAGAAGGAAAGCATTAGACAGTGTAGCATACAGAAAACAGCGTTCAGCACTGACAGCTCAACTCTACTCCCTTCCCAGGAACACACTGCACTGTACAAGAGTGACATCATTTCTCACATTTCTCATTTCATTTCTGAAAAACCTCACAAGTCAGATAAAAGGTTCTGCAACTTTCCTCCAATATGGATTGAGCATGTGCCAAATTGTCTTCCGTCATATGAACCTGACTAGAAGCGAAATCTAACCTTTTCACTCCCAAAGTGTGATAAAGTTCTATTTTTTCCTTTAATCCCTTAGAGATTATATGATAAAGTATGGACAATTTGCCACTTGATAATATAATTCTCACTACATCACTCACACATTTTCTTCGTAAAAGCTTGGGAGAATCTGTGTTTTGAGTTTGGGAGTGAAAGGGTTAAAGACTCTCATTTACAAACTGCCCCCCATGAAAAACAAGGGACTTTTTAGTGTGAAAGCTTTTCAACTCTTAATAACGTGTTTTAAGCATTATAAAGGTGATTTGGGCAGAGACGTGCGACAATCAAATGGTTTACGAAAATAACTTCATGCCCCAGTGATGGCCATTTTGCCAGTTCGCCCCAGCTCACCTCGTCTTTGCTGAGTTCTTCTCTGAGTGAGCTGATTCTGGCCTCCAGCTTCTCATTGGTCGACTGAACCCTGTGTGTCTCCTCCTGCTGTTCCTGTCCACTCCTTTGTCGCTGCGCTTGCAGCATCTCAATGTGCCGGTCCTTGTCCTGTATGGTGGCCTCCAGGCTGTCAATGGTGTTAGTGGAGTCCTTCTGCTCAGCCTTTAGAGATGCCAGCTTGGATTTCAAGCTGGCGATGGAAGTGTCTTTCTCTTTGATCTCGTCCTTCAGGGAGTCACACTGTCACAAACAAAAAGTTAATACACTGTATATACATGGAAAATAATGAATTTCGAATTCCTGCATACTCCTGTAACTCAATTGACATAGGTAGACAAGTTTCTTTCGTATGATAAATGATACCTTCAATAACTCAGTATTAGACATCATGTAAATATGCTTAAAGCCATAAAGATAGCAGATGTTTAGAGTATTAGCCCTTCATCAGATTAAGTGTGCTTGCTAGACTTCAACCTTGGGTTCAAACACTCATGGAAAATAATGAAATTGGTGGAAACTTGTTGAGTACTTACTCTGTCTTTGAGAGTGCTCAATTCCCTGTCTTTTGTGTCCAAAACGCTTTTCAGGTTCTCTACTGCATAAGAATTCTCTGAATGCTCTGAAGACATCGACAAGATTGCTCTTTCTTTTTCCTTTAAGGATGTTTCTTTGCTTCCAAGTCTAGTACGCAGGGATTCCAACTAGGGGGTCAGAAAACAAGCAAACAGCATTATCATACACATATCCTTGATACTGCTTAGGTTGCTTTGTAACTGTGAGGATCACTTCACTATCATTCTATGTTTCACAGTTCACACATACATGTCAGTGCTCGACATTAAGGATTTAGGTTGGTTGCCCTTCAGACTGTAGATTGACTTCAAGCAATAGAAAGTTTCATAATTTCTAGTTGCCCGGCCCAGAATTTACCTGCCCAACCAAAAGTTTTGGTTGCCCCAGGCAAGCGGGCAACCGTTAATGTTGAGCGCTGCATGTATGTGATTCATCATGGATATCGTATCATTCCCACGACTATCTGGTACAATTCGAACCACGCACTTGAAGCTCCACACAGCTTCATAGCTCAGCGGTTAGAGTATTGCAAAGGCCATGGATATTTTCCGGGCTATCCTAGCTACTGCTTAGTTGTTTATAACTGTGAGAGTCACTTTCACCATCACAAACAGCATCATCAGTCATAATCACAATCACCATCTTCAGCAACAGCATGATAATGATTATCATTATCATTATCCCACATCATGATAATGATATCATTACCGTTAGCAACACAGTCACTATCATCCTTGGCAATATCACAGTAAACATCACAATTTATGATCACCACTACCATTCTCATCATCCATGATGATGATCACCACCACCATGATCATGACCACAAAAACACATACTGTAAGCCTGTAAAGATACAACAAAGACAATGAAAGTGCTACCTCTCCCTGAAGGTTCTTGATGTGTTGGTCCTTTGTTTGTATAGAGGTCTGTAGGACTGTTATGTGCTGTTGTTGATTAGATTGGTGTGCTTTCAAGGTTTCTAACTTTGTCTCTGCAGCTGCCAGAGCTGTGTCCTTCTTTGCCACATCAGCTTTAAAGGACTCCACCTTATCAGCAGGAGGAACAAAGAATAAAGCAGTAAGAACAAAGATAAAAGTGAAGAACAGAAGCAAACTGCCAAAGAGTTAACAGAAGAAAGATTGAACTGCTGCTATTTTCAGCTTCAGAAGGGACATACAGTGTATAAGTCAAAGGGAGAAGAAAAGAGGTGCATACTGCAGCCAAGCCACTCACAAAAGGATCAAATCATACATACATATCTAGCCATTCACATGGAGAAATGAGGGAAAGAGGAGCAGACTACTGAAAAATACTTGATCAAAGGGGGTGAAGCCAGCTAAAATGACAAGCAGCAGGGTTATACGTACACTGAAAGTGTCTGGGACAAAGCAATGAGAACCTGGCTTGTTGGGAAATGAAAGGGGATGTCTAAATTAAGAATAAAGAATTAAAGGGTAGATTTTGCCATTTTTGTAATGTGAAATTTCATTGGATTTGGCTGAGTCATTTTCGGTAACACTTCAAATGGAATAAACTGAGCTGTGATGTCACAAGCGCATGGTACTGTACTGTAAAAAAAAAAAAGTGTATTTACTCCCTGAAGTGTGAAGAAATGTTTTTTTGTTGCTCCTGAAACTGTAACAACAGCACTGACCGCACCAACCAAAGAGAGAGGTCTAGCTTTCCCTATACTGTTTGGTGTGGTTGTGACGTCACAGAGGAACCAGGGCATGCCACCCGAGGTGTTTGGAAAATTTTCGGAATGGAGTTTAGGGACTATCTAAAATGCTCATATCTTCAAGATTATTTAAGTTATTTGCTTCAAATTTCCACTATAACTACAGTACTTCTTTCATTTGACAAAAAACAATAATAATTATTATGGCGGTAGAATTTGACCTCAGACTAACACAGGTACTGTACCTTGGCTTTCATAAACTTGGAGTGACTCTGATAAACCTCCACTTGTTTTTTGTCTTCCTGTCTTGTCTTCTCCTCTTCAAGGGCAGCCGCCTTCAGAGTGGCAACCTGTTTGTAGAATGATGTGTAGTGTTGACATGTAAACAAACAGCAACAGCAATAAATGGAAAATGACTTCAATTGAATAAAGGTTCAACTCCCTAGGATGGACATCTCTCTAAGACAGATGCTTTGTACAAGTGGTACCTCTCCTTTTTTCAGTCATTTACTTTAACCCTTTCACTCCCAAGAGTGATCAAGTTTAAGTTTCTCCTTCAGTTTTGGCAGCACAAATATATCATACAGTAACGAGAACTTGGTTTTTGATACCTTGCTCAGATGATAGCTGATTAAACTATCAATTCTCACTACATCACTCATATATTTTTCTCTTAAAAGGTTGGGAGAATCTGCATTTTAAACTTGGGAGTGAAAGGGTTAACTGAACTCTATTTAAGACAGACACCTGTCCAAAACGGACAGTTGGAACTGGTGTCCATCTTAGATGGAGTCAACTGTATTGAAGATCTTTAGTTGAGCTCAGAGAAACAATAATTTTACCATAGAGGACACAATTTCCCCCTTCTGTGTCTGCAGATTGTAAAACATTGATGTTTTGAGCATTGGTACCACTTTGCGGCCCTCTGCTATCCTAGACAAGGCAAAATGAATTCCCCTTACCTCCTGTTCTAGCTCGGTGACCTGATTTTCTAGTGACACAATATGGCTGTCCTATAAATACAGAAGATAAACAAGACAGTTAAATAAATGATTTTACAGTGCTTAGTCAGCCAAAAGTATGACACACTGCTTTCTTGTCACAATGCCTATGTGTCCATATAAAAGCTCTGTATTGATCCAGTATTTTTTAGAAAGACTTCAGCCATGAAATATCAGTGTATCAGCTTTGTAGGATGCATAACTTCCAAGATAGCATTTTGACGACATCCGGCATGAAAATCCCCAATAAACGGAGAAAAAATAAAGAATTTACAGACAGTCAACATCTACAGTATATGAGTGTGAAAGCCATGGTGCAGATAGATGTGAAAAAGCCCAGATCACAGCGGTGAGTTGCTGTTCAGTACTCAGTTACTGCTGCTACTTCAAACACACTCATAGCACATTTCAAAATGAGCTGGGTCCTCAATTAAAAAAATATATATTAATAACTAGATATAATCAAGGATTACAGTGCATTCGTGCTACTGAATTGTGGAGTTGTTATAAAGGCATCGTTCGTATGTGAAGTTGTATTTTGGTACTTTAGAAGTACTGCATTTGAAGAAGACAGGTATATATATATATATATATATATATATATATATATATATATATATATATATATATATATATATATATATATATATATATATCTGCAAAAGCTATACTTCTAAAAATATATATATAGTGCACATACAAGATGGCGGAACAGCCAGTACCATGTACCGCCTGCAAGGCCAAATCATTGCCACATGTAAATACTCAAGAACTGAATGCAACAGGTTTGTTTAATAACTTGTACAATGTTAACTACAACGATTTTCGACTGCAACGAAAACACACAAGTCATCAAAGTCATGTAAAGTTGCACTAACAATACTAAAATGGTTCTTTGGATAGCAATTTGTAGTCTGTAAACTAACAAAAGAGAATGTTGGAGAAGAGTACATCAAGCTGCTAACATGCTATCAATATAATAACAAAATGTTTATGTTGCATTCTACTTGGATTGCTCATTTGTTTTATAGTCATTGTTAAACTCCACTGACATGGCCATGATTTTAATCATGGCAACGAAAAGACGAAAGTTGTTGCCAATGTCATGTGAATGTTGCACTGCAGTGTTACCAAATAATGTTGAACGATCTTTTGGATAACAATTCAAGGTCTGTAAACTAACAAAATAGAACGCTGGAAAACAGTACATTAATATGACAATGAATATGACAATGTTTATGTGCCATTCTACTGACTGATCACCTACTATAGACAAGGTCAGAAACTCGTATTGTTGAGCTTCATAACTCAGCAAAATAAAATGATCCGAATTCATGTCCAATCGCCAAAGAGAATACGGTGGCAAACCCTGAATGCAGAGAGAAGTTAATCTCCTGTGGAAAACAGCTGAGTTGACACATCACAGGATGGCAACGTCTATTTCTTGGCAAACATGGCACTACACAACTTTCTGATATTCTGATAAACAGCTTCGCTCATAGTTCCTACTGATAGTGCAAAAAAATCCACACAGTTTCACTTGTCCTGGCAAAAACACGAAAGATCCGATCTGTGATGCAGTGACAAAACACGACAGTGACGAAAGATCTGATCCGATCCGTGATGCAGTTGAAAATCGAATTCTTTTCACCCCTGAGCATGCGCTAGTTACCATACCATGAACGGTAGCATGCTCCATGCTTTCGAGGTTTATTTCTGTGTCACTTTGTCAAGGCAATCTGACATTCCTGAGACCGTACCAAGATGGCGCCCAAAACCCTGAAATTGCATGGCATCCAACCGGAAATGACGCGATTAGACTGCGTTCTCCTTTGTCGAACGCAATTATGGGCCGATTTTTCAAACAAAGTCGAACTTAAAATAAGCTGGGTCCTCAATTAAAAAAATATATTAAAAAAATATATAAATAACCATGGTTTATCGCTAAATTTAAGTTTAGACGGATGCCATAAAACAGGGTTAGCCAAATGTTAAATTAAATTTTTAGAACTTAGATTGGAGTCGGTCTATTAAGACGATGCTTAGCTGTTGTCCGCATGGCTACTGTTTAAATTTTGTTTAGACCAGGACTTTCTTAACCGCGGTCTAAACCTTGTTTAAAAAATAGGCCCCATGTGTTTGGGAAATTTAAATACATGAAAGGTTGCTTGAAGAGACCTCAGTGATATTTCTTTAGTCTAATTTTAAATCTTCAAAATACTATAGAATGGGAATAGCATTGAATTGTCAAAAGACAAACACTCACCAACCCTTGTACGGCTTGATATACAAAACACTTTCTATTCTTTTATCAGACATCATATTAGCATCTTGCTAGATGTTTTGAGAAATTGTGTCAAGAATTCCCATGGAAACTGCTTTTAGAATACACTACATCCTCATGGTAACACAGAGCAATATCACTGTCTCTTGCTGTGGATATTTATGAAGCTTTTTAATTTCATTTTAAATGTGTGTATAATTTCTGTTGCAAATTTATTTATTTTTTGAAATATACATAAATCTAATATCCAAGATGTTATTAGCTGCTGCTCGTAGACAACAATGGCATATTTACATTAGAATTCCAGCCTGTAGCAGCTTGAGAAAAAATACAACCTGTTTTCTTACTTTGAGCAAATTTCATTGTTACAACTAGAATGTTATGCTTCTATTTAATGGGTTGATACATACAACTTACAGTGGATAGCTTTTGAATATTATGAAGTTCAACATAAACAGGGATGTCGCTACATGTAAGCATCAGTGACTTGTGAATTTTGACGACTGAGAAACACCACATCGCTGGCTGAAATTTGGCATTTTTTAAATTCTCAGCATGCTCTTTTCTTAGCTACAA
Organism: Plumapathes pennacea; assembly: GCA_964036295.1. Lineage (NCBI taxonomy): Eukaryota > Metazoa > Cnidaria > Anthozoa > Antipatharia > Myriopathidae > Plumapathes > Plumapathes pennacea. Next base: position 34,886,730 of record OZ038462.1, read on the forward strand.
TCCTGCATAAAATAACACATAGCTACGACTACATGAAAAGTGCTTTTCACCTCCAACACTTCATAACTGGGTCATTCCACAGTATTTTGGACATGGATATCAGTTTTCTAAATGTTTTGAATCAAACCCAAAATGCCCTTTAAGTTGTAGCTTGGTGTTGATAGTTTACTTTATGATGTAATTTATGGGGGTAGCATGTTGATAATGATGCATAAATTATAATCAAACATGAAAAAAGTAAAAATGGCCGTTGCGGAGAGGACAAATCAATTTATTATTTAAAAACAAATGAAAAACTGAAACCTCACAAAAGTTATCAGGACATAAACTATTACTGATGCGGTTTACAGAACAGTTGTTACAGGATGATGTTTTACCCAGAGTCCTGTGCTAGAGACTGTCCATTTGCTAAATGTCCTCTCCGCAACTTTTTGACACCTAAAAGTTTATGTTATGGATGATCACATAATCATATTAGGTACACAGTTTGATAACTTCTAATTTATAACAGGAGGTATGTTTTATTGTGTTCAGATTTATTCTTCAGCTCATCACCTTAATGATTTAGGGACGTTTTCTTTTTGTTGCGGAGAGGACATTTCTGTTGCGGAGAGGACACATTGCTTAGAAGTTGATTTAAAATAAACTCATTATAAACTAAATAAATTCTAAAATAAACTCATGTTAGGTAAATTGTACTTTTCAGGGCTGTTAGTATATTTTGAAGTGTGCAGCAGTGTACTTAGACTGCATTAGTTAAAAGTTTGAGAGGAAGATAACATTACTACAGGAAGATAACATTAGTACAAGGCATTCTGTCTACTCAAACAGCATTTGGGAGAGCACTTGCTAATAAAAATCACTTCACCACATTCAAGATTCTTGCACAGAGTTGGTGCCAAAATGTTTGATTGGCCTCAGATAGATGACATTGATAAAGTACATGCCACCTGTGTGTTTTATGGCCCAGTACGATGGCAGGGCAATGGCCCCTTTGAAACTCCAGATCTGGAGGAACTTGGAACTGTTTTTCAAGCTTTCAAGGAAGCAGAGTTGTCACTAAACTGCTACACTATGTTGCTGTTCAGTAAACATGAGATGTACAAACATTGTACATTAACATGTACAAGTATTTACATGACTGTGTTGAAATCAACATTGTTGCAACAAGTTTGAAATGAAACGTTTTGAAGTAACTGTGATTAGGACCTTGTTATTGTTGACATTTAACAGCATAGTGTGTTTCTTTAAAAGCTGTTATATATTATAGGATATGTTAATAACAAAGAATTTATGTGTACTTGACAAGAATTATTTTGGGGGGTATTTTTGCCAAGTATTCTGGATTTTTTGGTTTTACCCATAATGCTTTGTGGTCTGAGTCAGCATTAAAGTTTATGCATTTCATAAGTTTTTTCCAGAGTTTCTGGTAACATCAGTTCTTGATGCACCAAATACAATGATTAAAACTACAATGAAGTAATAATGTCTATCCATATCAAAATCAACTTGAAAAATGTGACCACAACCCTTTTCTTTTTCAATACCATGCTAGTCTGATCAAAGGACCTTGTTTTTGTTGACATTTATCACCATATGTTTCACTAAAAGCTGTTTTATATTCTAGAATGTTAATAAGAGTTGTTTAACATAACACACTTTGTCAAATTCAATGAGATTTTTGTGTTATTTGTTCATGGACAAAAATGTCCTCTCCGCAACGTCTTCTCCGCAACAGAGACACATCAAAATATGGTCAGTTTTTCTGATGATCGAACAAATGCAGCTAATTTTTTTTGCCATATATTTAAAATATATACACCACTCTTTAATACAAAACAAAAAGAAATTGTGAATCCATCATAGAATCAGAGAACTTTTCACTTAGATTTTGTAAAACAAAAATAGCAAATTCTCTGAGTCTTCTCTGCAACAGTCACTTATCTTGCTGTAGTCTTCCATGTTTAAAACTTACAGAAAATTGCAACATAGTGGGCATAGCTATAATAAATGTCTACAAGAAAAAGGTAGAATTTTATTACTGTGACATTTGGATTTCAAGCTGTGGCATACTGAATGTCTCTAAATGTCTTCTCCGCAACATACGAAATACTGTGGAATGACCCAACTGCAAAAATCACATTCACCATATAATTTTTATTATTCTTGTCTGTAGTTGTATATTGTAATACAGTAGTATGTAATCCACATAATAATAATGCATGTAAAACAGCACCTGCCATATGCATGAGATAAGTTATGACGTGTTTGTCTAGGTAGTGACTACAAAATATGAAGAATAAGGGTGAGATAAAATAATATGCCATTTTAGCCCAAAGGCAAGCTGTGGCTGCCATGATTCACTGGCGCGGATAGTTTAAACAGAGCTAGTTGTCAATCTACTAGCCCCGGGCTCACAGACACGGCTTTCATCACACCCACATAACTGCAACCTGTAGATAACTTACCTTCGCCACCAAATCTGCAGACTGCTGAAGTTCTTCACTCACATTATTTAGTCTCATGTTATCTATTTCCTGAAAATGATAAGACAGGTCATTTATGTGTTTTGACAATCATTTTTATAACCCCACAATAATCTCTTTCAAGTTAGGTCTCAACAATAGTTTTCGTAATATAATAACTATGATATTGCCTGCTCTAATTTGTTAAAAAGGCTGTTGTATAAATAGTGTTAGTAAAGTGACCATTTTCTGTGTCTTTTGTGCTCCCACATAAACACTTGGAATGTTGGGAGAATACTGAAAGAGTAAAAGCCGAGCCATACGCACATACTACTGTACAAAGACATGGAAAGCATTCTATATTGCTTAATTACATGAACAACTCCAAACAAATGCACTGTATTATATATATTGAAAATATTTTCACCCAATGCACAAAAATAGTCACTGCCTACAAAGCAATCAATACTATTTACACAAAAAAAGTCTTAGGATTTGATGGATGCCAATATAACATGACGTAAACATCTACCTCTTGCAGCTTTGTTATTGCCCCATCTCTTTCCTGAATTCCCTCTCTTAAATGTGACAGCTCCCCAATAACCTCTGCTATCTTCTTCTTGTCAGCACTCCTTGTCTCTTTCAACCCATCTGATCCTTTTGCTTCTAATCCTTTGCTCTGAATCATCTCCAGAAGCCTACTTATCTGCTCATCCTTTGCCGCCATTGCCTGTCTCTGGGCTTCGAGTTGTGAACTTAAATCCTCCAGGGACTTTTGGAGTAAAAATATTTCATTGTCTAGCCGTTCTTTGTCCAGTCTGAGAGTCTCTAACTCTTTCTGTTGTTGGCCATCTAACGAAACTCCAGAGAGTGATGATGATGGAGACAATTTTCCAATGGACAGACGATCGCTAACGTCCCTTTGTTGCTTCAACCGTTCTTGCAAGTCTTGAATAATTTCTGTTCGTTGCTGTTTGGACAGAGATATACCAGATAGAAAATATTACAGTAGATGGACCAGTACACAATAATTATACACAATGTCTACTGGTACTTCCTAAGAACACTTGGAAAGTGTGGAGAAGCACTCCATGGTGTCATGTTTCTCTATACTTCTCTCATGTTCTTTCAAATTCCCATGTGCTTTTTATAACTCAACATGGCATGCTGATGTGTGCTCTATTCAAACAACTGTTTGGATCATAAAAGGCAGAAATGTTCCCAACCAAAATATCTCCTATTCATCGCTCAATCCTATACCTATTGCAAATGGTTTGAGAAGAAGCATGTCTGAACAGTATGCTGGTTGTGATCATCTGGGTGACTAGCTACTGTAACCAACACAATTATGGTTATGGTATCATGGTTAATTTAATTAATATTAATTAATTTACATACATGTACTCACAAACAGTATGTAACAGTGACAAAAAAAAAAAAAACTGGTCAAAAGTGAACATGTGAGAGAAAATTACTATATATTGTGCAGAACTTGTGATAAAAATATATAACAAGCAGGTGTTATTAAACATCCAAGAGAATCCAGGTAATACTCTTGTAACGTTTACTATTCGAGAAATTCCCCCTTATAATGCCATGAAAAAATATATATAAACTAAAGACACTGTGGAGGGAAGCAATTTTATAATATTAAACTTCAGCTGGTTTGAAGCTCCATTATTATGCACCAGAAATAATTCAAGTGCTGCAGTGCCCATCAAAATGGTTCAAATTGTTTTTAAATGATAAATTTATCATAAATTTTGCTTAGTCAATATATAGAACATAGAATTCCAGCCAAGCAAGTATGATTCGATCTCAATAGGGCTTTTTTTCTGTATAAATTTCTAACAGGAAGTTTCTGTTTCATGCAACATACATGCAACTATGTTACAGGTCAACATTTTTAAACAAAACAAATTCTGTAATTGGCAAGTCTTGCTGTCATCTGCTGTCAAGAATGAAAGGGAACATTCTCAAATACGAAAACAAGAACATCATCAAGTCACCAGCCTGGATAAAAGTAAAGTTTATACCGTGCGTAATTAACTCTAATACCGGATTATTAGAACAAAAGAAAACATCGGGAAGCATGTTGAAATGCATTCGACTTGTTAAATATTTTCCACCGCGCACTTTTAATACATTCGTGTGTTTTCGAACGAGTTGGCAGAGATTTTTTAAAGCAATTCTTAACTACATAAGGTAATGTTGCGTGAACTGCAAACTCGGTAAATATAAAAATCCTGTTTAACACTAAATCAACTATTTAAACCGTCGACATAAGTGTTTCAAAAGCATTCAAGAAAACGTGACTACTGAGGCATAGTTTACACACAATCATGTACGATATATTTTCCCCACCTGTGATTCCGCGGATACCACGCCGAATTGTTCCTTTAACTGAGCGTATTTCTCGCTCTCTGCTTTTCTCGCCGCTCTTTCTTTCTTCAGTTCTGGGCTCCAGAACGTCTTTATGCTCCTCATGCTCGAGTTTAGCTTCGTATCTTTAGCTTCTACCTCCTTTTTCAGACGACCATTCTCCCGTTGTAGTTCAACCAGCTGTGTTTGCAACTCAAACACCATTGTATCACGGACGTTAGCTGACGGTGATGCGGCCATCTCTAAACCTCTAAACTTGAGAATGGTCACCGAAGTTTTGACGTCTTTCGAGTGGAACAGTCGAGCTTGAATGCGAGCGAAACTCAAAGCTAAGTCACTTCGTCACCCGGCTATTCCCGTTGCGGTTTGGCAATCCTCATCTTGAAGCAGAGTACCTATACTTCTTCAAGATGTGCAGATAAGGCTCCGTAACGTCAACAGCATTGGAGAGTTTGCAATATCCCGATTTGTCTAACTGCTAAGTTGAGGTGTTTAGAAGAGTTTCACGTCGAGAACTTAACAATGACTGGAAAATCCACAGACCATGTCGACAAAACCTCGTGCGTGTCTCCAGTCTTCCGATAGTCATCAACAGGTCGAGAAATACTAAGTATTCGTGAAATTTCCGTCGAAGAACGCTCCAACACCACAATACGTGAGTGTCTTCGAGTGTCAGATAATGTATATCAGCTTACTGCGCCCACGAACAGCAATCATTGGTCAGTTGGACAAGAGCCATATTTGGTGAGGCTATTTTTGCGCTAATTTTCGAAAACTGTGCAGCAGAAAACCACCGTTCCTTGACAAGCATTATGGGTCCGACTCGCCTCAATTTATATCGAGTCATTCGCAATTGATTTCCCCCCCTTCCATCTTCGGAGACCACGTTTTCGCCCTTGCCCCCAGTCTGCCCTCTGCCAAAATACAAAGTGGCGCCCGGAGACACTTCACCCGCGCCGAATCGGAATGCATTAAAAAAGGGACTGCCAGCTAGAGTTTCATAGCAATTACTTTATTGCTTAGGAACTCAGAAACAGAACTATATACATTACTTGTTTCCACAGGCAACCTCAAAAGGTGCAATAAATAGATTTAGGTATTTAGGTATTGCAACCCCACACTTTAGATTACTATAAATAACTATATAACAATTGCGGTTCGACACGGCTCAACTGAACCAAGGGAATTACGATACACTTCATTAATTGATGAAAGATCCAGTTTTTGTGTAAGCTTAGTTACTTTCCAAGGGGCAATTCGAGGGTCTTTGCATTCTCGATCAGAATATATCTATTGATCCAGGGGCCGATTGATCTCAACCCGTAGACTATCTTCGCTCCCAGGGTTCTATTCCCTACCCAATCCTCCAAAGGATTTCAGAAAAAAAAAAGAACATATTTACAAAAAAACTAGTTAAGTTACAAATAATGCCATAAGACTGCAACGCCGAGTCGAACAAAATTCAGGTGCCCCAAAACATGGCGGATGCATGACTCGGCGTGCAAAGCATCATGGCTGAATAACTGAGCAACATTTTCGGCCTCCCTTGGGCTAAACTAAAATTTGTAAAAAAGGGCACTTGGTGCCAGAGAGGAAAGCTACTTTGGTGGAAAATAATCTTATTCTGTGCATAACAAAATTCTCGCGCATTACAAAATTTTTGTGTAAAAAAAATATTTGCTCTGCCCCATAAATTCCCAGCTAATAATTGAAACATTCATCTGGGCAGAGCACGACGAGATTGCAGTGCAAAAACGAGGGAAGATTATACTGTGAAGTTGTTCGAAATCATCCATGTCCTTATAATCCAAGTCTGGTAGGTTCGCGCGACAAAGCGTCCTAAAGACTTTGGTTTCAGTGAATTGAGACTTTGGTTTTAGTGAATGACGTCATAACTCCCTCCTGGAGTCCAGGCTAAATTTTCGTCCAGTGTTACCACTTCCACCTCCTTATAAGGGTGCTACAACGAATAATTTCTTGCCACTAAATATCAAAGGGGTCGTCGATGGATGAGTTTCCCGGGTGTGACGGTAGAGGAGGTGTGTCTTCTAGCTCAAAGCACGTGAGAGTTTGATAGGCATTCGGCCCACCCACATCTTTTGGGACACGTCTCAGCTTCTCATGTCGCAACCTGTACAACAAACGTGGAAAGAAAGTTTAGATTCACACTGATACTTGATTATTCAGTTGCTGGAAAGACTAGCTCCGATTCAAGTTTCAGAGTTCAAAAAAACGGTTTCTCAAGTGTGTGCAAACATCCACTTTTTTAAATTTTAAGTTTCAACTTTCTTTCATGATGGACTGTGTTCGACCTCGATATATATTGCACATATACTCATGTATTCGTGTTAGGATTATCCATTTGTAGAAACAAGCGACTCTCACCTCTTCCCCATGTCGTTGGCTGTCGGTTTATTCTTCAATTCTTCGGCAATCTGGGCGTCGTCAACGCTGAATACAAATAAAAAAAACTTAAAAGAAAAAACAAACAAAAACAAAACAAAAACAAAACAAACAGCAACAAGCGAAGAAACAAAAGAACAATCCATGCTACATACACAACTTATATTCACGCTCGAACTGTACACAAGCTACGATTAACCCTTTCACTCCCAAGAGTGATCAATTTCAATTTTCTCTTTTCAGTCTGCCACCAGAGATACATCATACAGTATGGAGAATTTGGCATTTGATATCTTGCTCAAATGACAGTTGATTAATGCATTATTTCTCATTTCATCACTCATACTATTTCTTATTTTATGTTTGCGAGAATTTGTATTTTAAGCTTGGAAGTGAAAGGGTTAAAGCCTGGACTTCACGAGCGACGCAAGCATAAGAGATGCGTGTCAACTGAAAATGAGCAACTCAAGCACAAACACAAGCCCGAGCACAAAAATTGTTGTCCTTGAAGCTTGCACTTGCGCCGAGCCGGTCTTCACTGTGAAATAAGTGCACCCTGAGGTGGAATATACTTACATGACGACATTTCGTGTTTGGACAACTGTAGTGAGTGGAGCAGGATCCTGTGAAAGGATTAGAAACAGCAGCTCACCACACAAAACTGTACTTTTGTCATGTATGCCGATAGGCGTTTTGTGATCGTGAACTGCACACGAATCAGGGAATCTTCGCATGTAAGGGCGCGTTCGATTGGTCTATTCCAAAATAGGAATAGCGCTGCTGATCGGTACAATTCTTTGGTTTGGAGCTGATTTAGGTTAGGATGAACCGGGAGCTGCTCAAGGAAATTTTAAAACAATTTCGAACAAAATCTCCCTCAGAACAAGCAACTTTGGGTCAGTTTAGCTATTCCTATTCCGGAATGGACCCAATCGAACGCGTCCTAAGAAAGAAGGGAGTGGCAATTCTGCCCGTTTGTGTTGCAACAAACCTGCCAGCTTTATACAACGGATCGAGTTTCTACACACATTTGCCCAAGTAGTCGACATCTGTGATATCAACACGTTGTGGGTTCTCACACAAGAGAGTAACGACAATAACTTCTACATAATCACTTAAAGGGGCTCTCTCAAACTACAACCCTTTGCACGTCGAAATAATCGATCCGCCATTCTGAGGATCCCTCAAAAACCGAAAGCAATGCATTTCCATCAGACTCGTTTGAGTAGAGCATCAGTTTCATTTGCCATAAATATGCTATTTACCCATGTTGAGAACCATTTGCTGTATTCAAAGCCTGCATCAGTTTCATTTGCCATAAATATGCTATTTACCCATGTTGAGAACCATTTTCTGTATTCAAAGCCTGCATCAGTTTCATTTGCCATAAATATGCTATTTACCCATGTTGAGAACCATTTGCTGTATTCAAAGCCTGCATCAGTTTCATTTGCCATAAATATGCTATTTACCCATGTTGAGAACCATTTGCTGTATTCAAAGCCAGCATCAGTTTCATTTGCCATAAATATGCTATTTACCCATGTTGAGAACCATTTGCTGTATTCAAAGCCAGCATCAGTTTCGTTTGCCATAAATATGCTATTTACCCATGTTGAGAACCATTTGCTGTATTCAAAGCCTGCATCAGTTTCATTTGCCATAAATATGCTATTTACCCATGTTGAGAACCATTTTCTGTATTCAAAGCCTGCATCAGCTTCATTTGCCATAAATATGCTATTTACCCATGTTGAGAACCATTTTCTGTATTCAAAGCCTGACATTTAGCAGTTTTACTTACGTCGTCCTCATCCTCACTGTGCGCGCCTTCATCCTCGTGCACCAACTCATGCACACTGTCCTTTGCAGCAAACACAGGATGGTCAGGCAGAGAGTGAGGGTCGACAAGTACATCATACGGGCCCATCTGGTGCTGGAACGAGGCTGGAATTCGTACGTCCCACATTTTGGGCTGTCCAAAGGTTCCTGCAACACAGCAAGTCAGTGAACAGTTGCTCTGAATGATGTCAGTGAACCTTTGGAAAGACTTCAAACGGGTTATAAGAAGACCTACACGAACGCGCAACAAATTATTATGGACAGTAGCTAGTGTCCAGTTGATCAAAGCAGGATTGGGCTAATTGGGGCGCGGGACAAAAGGCGGCCGAAGGGGAAGAAGGTGGCGAAAAAAAGGATAGGGGACCGTTCATTTTTTATGAGATGGGGGGGGGGGGGGGGGGGGACGAGTACAACAGTAGGGAAAGTTTACTATATAGAGGCTGCCAAGCCTTAATAGCATTCACAACATGTAGACATATTGTTACACTATAAAAATACAACGTATCAACCAGTTTCGCCACTGTAAAAGCGTCATTTTGAAAACAGTCTTTCAATTCGCAAGGGAAGAGATACAGGAAACACGCCTTGTTCAAGATAAATGAGAGGACCGTTTTTACAGCATAAAACATTATACGATGTCAAAGTTTAGCAAGTGTATGTGACGTCGTGATGAGGGCTGGGGAGTGGGAGGGAGTATTGGGACTATACTGGGCGCTAATAACCGGTATTCAGTTTGTAGTTGCTCATGACCTCAGATTCATAAGAACACCGACAAACTCAGCAAACAGCTACTTTGTATAAAGGTGGAGACAGAGATCAGTAAAGTGGTTAACTGTAGACTCTCACCCTGGCGCACTACTTGCCAAAGAGTTCATCACAATTATGGTAACGCAAGTAAGTAGTCGCTAGGGACGAGTGTTAACCACTTATCTGGTAGCCCCAACTCACCGACAAAATGGCCCTGCCATGTCCACATTCTGACGGTGGTGTCTTGTGATGCAGTTAACAGCACATCAAAAGTCTCCACTGGCTCGATACTTGAAAAAAGGCAAAAATTAAATTGTACTTTTTAACTTCTCTGTATAGTTACTATGAACACGACTCCAGTAAACCAAGTGGAAATTCTTACCAAGTGACGCCCTGCACATGCGCCCTCCAAGAAAACAGTTCTGATGAACAAAACAAAGGAGTTATCGCCAATACCCAAAGTGACGTTTAAAGATCAACGTCTTGTTTTTACAGAAAAACCCACAAAGATTGACGGAAGCCCACAAGATGGAGGTTGCCAACAAGTCTAACCATGTCGAAAGTGGCACTTTGTGCAAAATTCAAGCTGTTTCTTTGTACTGAATGTTCAGGTGTGTCTTGTGCTGATCTTCAGGGGGTCAGAGTTTAGTGCTGTATCTCGTGCTGTACTGCACTTACTAGGAGGAAGTCCTGACTTTTCTTCTTTCTTGATACAGTATCCCTCTATATCCCAGACTGTCAAGAACCCTAAAAGAAAAGGGTGCCCGTTTGGAAATGAGTACGTTTGAATGTATGTAATGATTTGTGTCGATAGGTCAGTAAGTTTTAGTGAGTGAGAAACTTTGAATGTAAGTATTTGTGCCGGTGATTACGCTTAAATGTTCGTAAGTCTGTTCGACGAACAAGCAAGTGCATTGCACTTCATAATGACTTGGCCAATGTTAAATGTTTGTTTACGGACAAATCTGGGCAACTAAAATCTAAATCTCCGTTGTACTGTACCTATAAAGAACAAGTAGCCTAAACAAATAAGTTTCTAGCCGGGCACGGTTGTTGAGTGTATGAGCCGGTGCGTAACGCTTCTCCCACCTGCAGAATCTGCCGTCACAAGTCTGGTGTCTTTACACGCCACAGCCATGGTGGAGACTCCGTGGTGTGACTGTGTAAGACAAACAAAAACACGTTAAAGGATTTTCTGATGGTGAATACGTCATGTCTTCGCATTCTTATTCTCGAGATATAAACAAGAACGAAGCGAAATGAAGAAAGAAACACAGGAGGTCGTAAAAGGGAGCTTACCGATTGGAAAGCAGCATACAACGTGCCCCCTGAATAAATGTTCCAAAAGTGTACGTGTCCTGCAGAGGCAAGAGAAGGTCCGTTTTAGAATTACGAAATGCTGTTGCGAGACGTGTTGCACAAGAAAATGCGCAACGTTGGAACCTATCCTTCTTGGATTTGGGAGAGGATCCGTATTACCAAGCTTGTTTCACTGCTAGCGCTCCCTGCACAATCTTTTCACGGAGGGAAAAGGAAGGATTGCTGGCAGTCTACCACAATTAATACGCTGTGACCAGCCAAACAAAAGCTCTGAATAAGCACTCTCTGGTTAAGGATTTGTTTGTTTGTTTGTTTATTTGTTTTGTTTTTGCACTTCATGTGATCCAGTCGTAAGCGCTCACCCTGCGGCCCACTCGCCACTAATGTCGCCGCGTCTTTTTTCGATGCTCGTTCTTTCAGGAACACAATCTTGGTAATGGCGTTTCTTCCATCCACTAAGAAAAGCAAAAGCACAAAGAACCAAAAATGAGTTTATCAGCCAATACCATAGCGATGTTCATATATCCCTGAGAATTACGTTCGACAGGATTTCGCTGATTATTTCATATGCCAAAGCTTGAAGCTACTGAAAACTATATTAATACTTCTGTACAAAAGCGTGCAAAGAGCCTCGCACTTCATCGAAAAAGCAAAACGCTAACCACTCGGACATCTATACAGTTGTGTGAGTACGTACTAAAAAGAAATAGTTGGAGTGTCCTTACATGATGCAAGGTTGTCTCCGTTCTGACGGCTTTCTGCCACCAGTGGGGAAAAAATGTGACAGAATATGTGGCCTGAAATCTGGTTCCAGATAATTATCTGCAAACAACAACAACAACAAAACAGAAAAACAACAGTTAATTTTATGTCGATACATTAGTGAATAGGCAGGAGACAGGGTGATTATTGCGAACTATTGAATATTAAATTTATTAAAAAGATACACGACCCACTTTGTATTATAGTGTAGGAAACCAGACTAAGCTTGGGAGCGTAAAAACTTGAAACTTGCCTCTCCGTCGTAACTTGATGTTGCCAGTAGATTCGGTGGACAGGAGGCCACGGATAGGATGTCTTCCTTGTGCCCGTTGTGCTGCCAAACAAACACCACGTTCGTTCAGTTCTACCCAGCCAACAAAATTAAAACGTTTACCGATAGAACAGTTTGCCCGAGTTTGTAGTATGGTAATTTTTTCTTCATTTTTTGGCCTTTGAGCGTTTGTACTGTCGCACCTGTGTCGATTAGGTGATGATAAAATGGAAAAAAAACAAAACAAAACAAAACAAAAGTAACAACAACAACAACAACATCAAAAAACACCAAGAAACACATAAGGACCAAAACTCATCATTTTTCTCTTACCACATCATCAGTCCAGTACGCATATGGATATTGAATGTGGTGGTAATCTTCATTGTCGTCCTGTTGTGAAAAGCATGGAGCATTCAGTCTCAGCAAATAAAATATCTAGAGCTCTTTAGTCTTTTAATACAGCCGAACCTCCACTGACCGCCACCTCTCTAAAACGTCCCGGCCGCCAATCCGTACAGTTAGTCTTAGGGGAACCTCCCCACGACGGTCACTTCTCAGCAGCGCCCAGCAAAACGGGTCACCGAACCGCAACATAACCTCTCCACAACAGCCACAGAAAAAGCATATAGGTTTTGCAGTGCACGCACGTGCTTCTTAAATTGATTGAACAACTTCGCAAAGGTCACGAAACTCTCTCCGTCAGAGAAACCCTCGATTGTCGTCAGGAAAATGGTCAAGGAAAGTTTATAAGCATTCCATTTTAATTAACACCAACTTACTGAAAACAAATTAATCCTTCTGTCCCATCCTACAGACATGATATACCTACAGTAAAACAAGAAACAAACATTAGCCTGTCCATAAACTGCTAACACTCCCTCTCCAACTCTTTTTCTACCACGATAGAGGCACACCTTTTTTCTTCATTTGAATTGAATTATCTTCATTGTATTGCTTTCATTCTTAGCTAAGTTTTTTTGTGATCCTTGACATATTTGCGTTTTTAACGGGAAAGAAACATATTATGGATCTGTTAAATAAACCATTATTGTATATTATTATTATTATTATTATTATTATTATTATTATTATTATTATTATCATCATCATTATTATTATTATTATTATTATTATTATTATTATTATTATTATTATTATTATCATTATCATTATTATTATTATTATTATTATTATTAGTATTATTATTATTATTATTATTATTGTTATTATTATTATTATTATTATTATTATTATTATTATTATTATTATTATTATTATTATTATTATTATCATTATTATTATTATTATTATTATTATTATTATTATTGTTATTATTATTATTATTAAACGTACCTGTTCTTGTTCATAACTATGTAACACAAATCTGAAACTTCGTCGATGTCGCTTTCTGAAAGAAAACCATTGCATCCATAAGTCGAGACGACTTGTGATTGTTGTGTCACATGGAGCTTGTCCGAGACTCGTACCTTTCTCTAAAGTTCTCAAACAGTGACCGTTGTTGTAGTTCCATATTCTCAGCCTGCCATCCCTCCCACCTGTTATGAGTCTGCAAGTAAAACATAGTCAACTATCTAAGTAATGCTCCTAGATGAACACTAGAAGAAAAAAAGAAGCACAATTCTTATCAGGGTTTTGTTTCCTTCAATATACGTTAACTTCTCGCCTTGTAACGCCCAAAATCATAATTGAATTATTCACCAGTCTGCCCAGCCTGCGTAGCAAGCATTTCCGCGCGAAACGAAGAGCACACGAAGACTTTTTCGATTTTCGACCGCGCGAGAATTGAGGCGAGCGCAAAAATGGCCGAGGGGAGGGGGGCGGGCAAGCGTTTCCTTCTCCTCCTCCTCCCTCGACCATTTTTGCGACACACAAGCCTGCATGTCAAACTAGAGGGACTTGATACCAACCTCCGCTCTGTTGAATCAAAACTCATCGCTGTGACGGCCATGTCTCCATGGGCCTGAGAAAACTCGAACACGTGGTTGCCAGTTTCAACATCCCAAACTTTGATGACCTGCAGGAAAAAAACGATAAATAAATACGTAGATAAAAATAGATAAACAAACAAACAAACAAACAAACAAAGAAATGGATAAACAAAGAAAGAAATACATACATACATAAAGAAAACATAGATTCAGTAAATAGATTACAGAGCAATCTTGCAAATTCCCGCGTGCCTCTATAATTTAACGTAGCATGCGGAAAAAACAACTTTGTTTCTTTTTTAAGATAAGGCAGACGATAAAATCGCCAATAGAAGGAAAATACCCGAGTTCTTCAGGCTCACGTCAGTCTGACGTGCACTGCGTTGTAATGCACGCAGCGCCGTTACCAATCAGATCGCGCGTACTATCCGTCAATAAAGAGACACTCATCAAGACAGACAGACAGAAGGAGTAAAGTAAAGTAACTGACCGAGCCCTCCGAGGCGGTGATCACGTGTTTGAAACTCTTGTTATACCGCACGCAGTTGACAGGCTCCTTGTGTGTTGTCGTCATGTCACGTGCAACATGCCTATCAAAACGTAAAAGCTGTCGTTAACCTCTAGACCAGTTTCTTGTAATAAGAAGTGTGTCACTGACCAAGTGATATATATAAATGCAAACACTATGTTTTAACGTAGTAATAATACTCTTAGCCAACAGCTAGTTTTCAGACCACGGAAAGGAAATAAGAACTCGGATTCTTTTTCCACGCTGAAATGTTACGTTGGGAATTGAATCTGGGAGCACAGCGGCGGAGGGGTGGGGGCATTGGAATCAGAGCTACGATCGTAGACCACAGACTCCGACTTGCTGTTAATAAACAGCAGTGAACAAAGACAGCGAAAAAGAAGAAAAGGTGACAACGACAAAAATATCCACAATGGCAGGGCATGACGAGCGTCAAGTAACTTACTTGTTCCTGAGAGGAAGTAAAGCGATTAAATCTGACGTCGCCACTGCAAGCCCTTTGCTGATTGGATTGTAATGAATAGCTACAGGGAAATAAACGGTGAAAACGTTTCAAGAGGGAGCGATCCCGCAAAAAACATCTTGAAACCTGACTTCACGAAAAGTTGGGCTAGCAACATCACTTCGGCAACTTTGGCTGTTCAACACTTCATAAGCAAGCAAGCAAACAAGCAAACAAACAAAGATAAGCTTGATTTGAACGAAAATGAGCAAACACGAAACATGACCAAAATGAGTGAAATCCGCAATCTCACCAGATAGATCTCCTTTGATCTTGTGAGCTTTCGGTCTGACGGTCAGCAGACACGTGTGATCGTGAAGATCCCAAACCTGTGGGGATGCAAAGCATGACGGTCCTGAGACACCGAACACATTTCTCAAGCCCTTCAATCATCAGAGTAGGCTCAGAACATCAGGGCGGTCGAATTACGAGGCGCGACTTTTTAGGTCGTTTTAGGCCGCGAGTGTGATAAGGTCTTGAAACAAATTTCGAAATCCAACAACTGTTCTCGTGTCGTAAGAAGATTGCATGGTAAACTGTCTCGCACCGTGCAAAGCGTGATGAATGGAAGAAATTTGTTTCTAAATATGAATAGGGTGCTTGTCATGAAGCAAGGGGTCATCACTCTGTTGGCCAAATGAGGAAGCAACCCCCCCCCCTCCCCCCCCTCCCCCCATCAATAACAGAGAACATGCTATGAGGATCGTTGCTCGTACCTTGACTGTTTTATCCGTGGAAATGCTGAATATTCTGTCATCCTCAGCGCTGATAAACAAGTGAAAAATGGGCGCCGTGTGTCCACGCAGGATACCCGTGGGCTTGCTGCAAGGAATACGACACATCAGATCCGTGAAATGCTCTATGTTCTCGATACTAGCTCGGCCGCTCGATACTATCCTCGACTGCACGATACTAGCCTCGACTGCTCGATACTAGGGTGCTTTTTCATGAACCTTACCTAGGAACGTATGGGTTCCACATCCGCACCAATCTGTCCATACCTGCATACATGGGTTCAGTATTGAGTTAGCACAGTCGAGTCGTCCTTTATCATTAGAGTACAGACACAACGACACCACCACCACCAACAAGAACAAGAACAAGAACAAACCCAACCACAATGCATGACAACGACAAGACCTAACATAAGGCAATAACCACAAGAACGAATCACAACCGCAACAATACGTCATTACAATAGCGACAACACCAAGGAGAGCACCAACGACAACAACAACACCCACAAAAATAACAATAACAATAGCAACACGACAACACGGAGAAAGGCAACGACATGAAAGAGCATGAGCAGTAGTAACAGCAACAACAACAACAACAACATCTTGTAATGACCACAGAGTGAGTAAAATAAAAGTGAGTAAACCTCCTGTGGCAATGACGTTCTTCTCCTTGCAGAAGTCGAAGGTCTTCACACCTTTGTAGATACGGAACACCGTCTGGTCGCTGGCCAGCCGGCGCCTCGGTTGCATGTCTCTGAGCGAGGAGGCCTGGGTCTTCCTGGCCGCGTTTGAGGCGTTGCCCTCTCGGAGCTGAGACTCGATGTGCGTGCTACCCGTCGTTTGACCTGCAGTTCAACGTGGGAAAAACACAAGATGTCAATCACCATCAAATGAAGAACAGCAATCCTTGAACAAAGAACTCTCACAAGTCACTCTGAGCTTCTATGCCATTTTCTAGTATATCTAATCTTTGTAATGTGAGGTGTGTAAAGATGATGAAGTTTCTTGCAAGTGGTCTCAGTCGCGAACGTAAGTGGCATTTTCAAAAAGTGTCGCAGAAGTTCGATAACCAATCAGCAGAAATACACAGCTTGCGCACACCCAGCCTTGACGGGACAGTACATTGAACACGAGCAAATATTGTAGAAATCCTGTTACGCAGATAGAGATGTATCGACCGCGGAAGCCGAAGATGTTCGAAATTGAATGCCGTGACCCGTCAAACTTGGATGTGCACGCGTGATTTTGTAAAAATTCTCTGTTGCCACGAATCATGCCCGCTGATCAACAGGCTCGCGCCTTATTGCAGGTTTGGACGCTAGGAGACCACAATTCAGTACCTATGACGAGCGCTGTGTTCTGGTGATTTGAGCAGGATATGACGGCTCTCAAAGAGTCGTAGTACTTCAGTTGGGACACCCAATCATCGTGTACTTTCCACCTGAGAAATGCAAGGAATGCAACATGTTAGCAATCTGAAGAGTTCCTCGTGCGGAATACTTTATGTAGAGATCCATGTAAAGCCTCTCACCTGACGAACTTTGCATTTTCTGAATTAACGACACTGGACGTGGAACGGAAACGACAAGTTAGCAAAATCTTATTATTCATAATACACTTTTTTCCAAACCCTATAGTAAAACTAACTCAACTTACCTGTCAATATTTACACTTGCAATTCCTTCCACCTTTGGCATTTTCTTCCACGTTCTTGAAAATGAAGATAAAGCTACTATAAATAGGATACTCGCAGATATCCCCTCGCCCTACAGTTCAGAGACTATATGTTGTACATTGAGAGTCATCCGACTGGAAACAACTGTAATTCGTCCAGAATTCGTTAAACCTGGTTTTCAAGGGTGACGCAACGCAAGCACAAAGAAAAATTTGATTCAGGCAAAATCTAACATTGTTGGACAAACATGTTTTACGCGCGATGTTGGATGATGTTGGACGAAGTTTTATTTTTGTTAAACATTCTGTACAACATTTCTTTTGTTAACGATGTTTGATTCGTTTCAGCATGTACAACATTTGTTTGATTCGCAAAAGCGCACTGGAGTCTAATTATACACCGTGGGATCCCTTTCGGTCCCAGAATCCTTATCTACCGTACTGCAATGTTTTATTGAACACGTTGGACGATGTTGGACTCGTTTGGCCACCCCGTAAAATATCGTCCAATATTGTTTCATCCAACAATGTTGGATGATATTGGGCGATGTTGGACTCGTTTGGCCACCCCGTAAAATATCGTCCAATATTGTTTCATCCAACAACAATGTTGGATGATATTGGGCGATGTTGGACTCGTTTGCTCGGACATTAAATCAAGCCTGTTTTCCCTGCATGTGAAATAAGGACTCTTGTACACGTTTGCTTCGCTCGTGAAAACAAGGCTTTAGCCACTTGCAAGTGTCTTTCAGTGGCACTTTTAACAGGCGCAAAATAATTTATAAAGTTCGGCTGACCTGTTTCCTCTTGACGCATTAATCATACGGCCGAGACGACTAATATTTTTTGTACAAAAAGACGGCAACTAATTCGTCTCGGATGATCACAGATCTCTTGCTTTGATGTTGAACCAATCAGGCAATTTTAAGTTTTTCGTTTGACGCTTCATTTCTTTTCCTCGTCCAATCTCTCATAGTAACAGCACTTGGTATACAGACTTACCTCAGAGTTTCTCCAGTTGAATGTAACATAAGTATACTGACACAGCCCTGATAAAGGAGAAACAAGTTAAACAAACAAACAAACAAACAAATAAAACACACTGTGCACGAGGCGTAAGTTGCCAGCACAGTTTTAGGACAGAATGTCGGCTTATCACGCCGTGTACCCCAACTCGCTTCTTTGATGTCTGATTTGAACTTTGACTTTGAAGTCGGAATTGCTTTTTGTAAACCAAGTTGCCCCTTTAACAAACGTTTTGTTGATGTTGCGTCTGCTGATGTCCTCGACTTTGCGAGCTTTAGTTTAGTTGTATAAATACAATACTCAGTAAGCCCACAGTAACCTTAAGCCCTGGCCAAACGAGACACAAGTTGATGCAAGTTTGACTTGAGTTAAACTTGCATCGACTTGTGAAACGGGTGGCCAAACGCCTAGTTTACGTTAATACAATACACAATACGTATTCGGGAATTTACCTGGTTATCGCCATAAAGAAGGATGCACTCATCTTGACCGGTGGAGCTACGGAATTTAAAGAAAACGCATTGGACTCTGTTGTTGCTAAAGGACATTTTGACTCAACCTAGTTTTATAACTCAACCTTCACTCACCAGTAGTCTATTCTCAGAGGCGTCGTCTCCAAACCACTAATCTGACAATACGGTTCAAACGTTGATAATTCAAAGAACTGGATCTCCCTGTCCCTGTATACAGTACAAAAGGAAAAGAGACAATCAAAGAGACAGTCAAATAGACAGTAGAGAAAGGACAAGCATACACCGGAAGAGAACCATACAAAGGCAGAGATAGTGAGCAACAGCAGTAACTCACCCAGTCGATATAATAAATTTATTGTAATGCGGCATTAACACAAAGTCTGTGATCCATTTCGTTTTCTTCGTAGAACTTTCAATCTGAACAAAAAGAAGTTTAGTTTTGTTATACACCTTATGGCAGCTTTTCAAAATACGATAATTCCAAACTGTTCCGACGTTTCTCGCCAAACGAAACTTACATGTTTCATTCTCTTAAATTCCATATTTTGTGACCAGAACGACACCATGCCATCCTGAAAAATAGAACGAGCGAATTTACCAGGGCAAAAAGTATGCAAAAAAGGTTTGTACTATAATTATACTGATAAACGAAAACAAATCATTTACTACTCGTAATTGTAACCCTTTTTGCCACTGGAACATCTTGATGTACAGTCGTCTTCGAGATGTGACTTGCAAAATTGTCCGAGAAACAGGAGGACAATTCAGTTCCCTCGCGGACAATTTGCTGTGTTTTCTTCTGACCTTCAAGAAAGGGTCTTTTCAAACTAACCCCAAGCCTTTATCGTAAAATTGGGATGCGGCTTATGTATGGGTGCGTACAGTTTTAACTGTAAATGTATTTAAAAATGCAGTTTATTTACCTGGCTAATAACAAGAAAAGTATTGTCTGAAGTGTGGCACAACCGGATCACTTGCTCGCGCTGTGAAGAGTTCTCGATTATTGCCGGAAGAGAGAAAGAAGTCTGACAAGACAAGAGGCGATATATAGCGTTACAACGGGAAAACACGCGCTTAACAGTAAATCCCAAATGATTTAATTCTCTTAAGAGCTGGTATCACACAGTTCCCAAATGAGTCAAGGGTCGTATTCACAAAATTTTGATTATAAGAATTAACGAAATTGATTTTGAACCCTAAGAAACATCGTAAACTGTGCGAAAACATGTCTTCACTAGCGCATAAAATTATTATATACTTCTGCTTACGTCGCTAGTGAAAAAGAAAAAGCTTTAATGCACGAGACGATCGTCCTGAAAATCCCCATCCCCCCCGAAAAAAAAAGACGTTAGCTCAAGACCTGTACGTATTTTTCATTCTCTCTAATCATTTTTGAGAATGTTCCTCAGTAAGAACTGCAATGTGTGCTCCTATATATAGAAAAGAAAACGAAAACAAAAATACTGAACTACTAGTATGTGTGCATACATTTAAATTAGTTTCACCTCTTTAGATCTCAAGTATGAATCCTCTTTCTCCGCATACTCCAATTGCATGAAGGTACAAAATTCATCCTAAAATAGACCAGAACAAGCCATAAAAACATGTGCACAGATGCAAGCAAATATACCCTAAAACTAAATGTGTCTAATTGCTCAAAACACTTAGGACAATCATTTGACCTTTATACATTTGACAGTAAGTAGGCTGACTCACCCAGTTTATTTCACCATCTGACGAAGAATCGATTTTCATGAAAAGCGCCGTAACTTGGTCATCACTCTGAAAACAAAACAACAAAATTCAAGCTCAACATGGTTTGCAGGATTGCATCACACAATAGTGAAGTCCTTGGTTTGGTGCTGTTGTGCACTTTTAACTAAATCTATCCATGAACAAAAATAAGAAGCAGTGAGGACTTCTGTCATCAAAGAACAGAAGCACCTGAATATGAGTAGTATGTATTTCTTATGTATATTACTTGGCGCTACATTCACATGTTTGTAGAAAACACAGCTAACCTTGAATTTAAAGTTAAACAAATTTTTAATGACATCTTTGAATTCCTCCAAGTCCAGTGTACCATTTCCATCTGCATCAGCTTCCTGAAAGCAAATGATGCAGACACACTCTATAACACCAAAGATAAATACCCTTGAAATGACTTGAAAATTAAAGCTTATTAAGCTAAAAACACAAAGAAAACATTTCACAGAGAAATAACTAAATTACATATTAAATTCAAACATGTACCTGCACTGCATGCAGCTCAATACAAGATGTTAAATAATATACAAACAATAAACTACTTTTGGCGAGGATAGTGTTGATAGTGTTATCTGAGGATCAGATAATGTCCAAGGGTAATTATCCGTGTATATTTCCAAGGACAAAAGTAGTTTATTGTCTTCTATCCTTCAACTATTTCCTCTCACAGTGAAGTGAAGCTTTTTGGTGTTTTCTGGAATTTCCTTTTTCAGGCAAAAAATTGATGTCCTCCTCAGTAGTCATCTCATGATGTTTTTGTAACTAAATAAATATAATTGTGTTCGGATATTGCATATAAAGAGCGACAGGCGGGGGTTATCGCACAAGAACATCCAATCGCAAGTGGAAGTTACTGGGTCATGTGTCACAACTCTACCAATCATGTGCGAGAGGAAATATTTGATGGATTATAATGAATGATATGCAAATACTGTGGCCTTACCTCAAATGCACGTCTCATTTTATTAAGGTGCTCCAGAGTGATTCTATCTTCAAGCTGGAAATACAGTACAGTAATGATGTAGACAAAGATTCAATGACACTGAACAATTTACAAAATGCATGCAATAAAAATGCATGCAATAAAAAATTTGGAGAGCTTACTGTAATGAAATATTACCTTACTTTATTATATAGACACGAGTGTTTTACTGGAAAATATGCCGTGTGTAAAATCTACGAAACTACATCCGGGACCCGAGTGGCGTATTTTCCATACCCTCACTAGTGAGGACATCGTTGGCATCATTTCCCGCTTTTGCACGGTTGTCTGTGCAATTTCTCGTAAAACACTCGTGTCTAATATAATAAAAAGAAAATTACACGGCGGCTTGAAAATATGGATTTTATTTTCTCGTGGTAAAAACAATATTTTACTCACTCACGAAGTGCTCATTCGTAAAAGATTGTTTTTACCACTCAAAAATAAAATTCATATCTTCATGTCGCCATGTAATATCCTCTATGTAACTTTACAATATTGATACAATTACACTACATATATAAAGAATGTACTGTACATTATCATATAGTCTATAATACATGTACACAACACTCTATCACATAGAGAACATATTATTTCTTAGAACAGTCTGCAAAATGTTTACAGGTATTGTATGCCTTTTTTAATCAATAGATTTAGAGTACCTATTCTTTTTAACTGTTGTTTTTAACATGTATTTTTGAAATCTCTACTCTGTCTTTTATAATTTAATTGCTAGCTAACTGAGTGGAATTTTTTATTGCTTCATTAATTCTCAGTGAGACAGATTGAAAAAGACCATGTTTTTGCATAGCTGAAGATTTTTTATAGCTACCATGTGACTGTACAGTTCCTTGACGCTTGTGAAATTTTAACAAAAATAGTAATGACATTTATGACTTTTCAAGTATGAACGCCACTTGTGTTGCTGACAATAAGTTTGTACATTGCTATGGAAAATTTAAAAGAAGTCATCACCTTGATATGGCAGCCTGTATTTTTTTATGAAGGCCTGCTGGTCAAGTTGAACCACCATAGCTTATAGTCTATTACAATGTGTCATGTAGAACTGCTGTGATAACACTTTCTTATATAAAGTGTAGTTGAAGCAATATCTCATTTGGAGCCAAATTTGCCATACAGACTTTTTAAGCAACTGAAATCACCAATGTTCAACAATCCCACTGCAATATATATATATATATATATATATATATATATATATATATATATATATATATATATATATATATATATATATATATAATAATTTATGCATATATTGCAGTGGGATTGTTGAACATATTGGTGATTTCAGTTGCTTAAAAAGTCTATATAATTATATATATATATATATATTATTATATTAAACTCTGGAAGTTGTCAAATGTGATTATCATTAAAAAATAACATTTAATAAAATGATATTAACAAATTATTCCATATTAGTAGTTGCATGTACAATAACAGTATCATTTCTGAAGTTGTTAAAAAACATTTAATTTTTAATACACACAAACCAAACTATATGGATGAAACATTTAGTACTAGCTACCATATGATCACAACTTCATATTACTCTGTCTCTCATATTACATTAAATAATTTGTGAACAGCTATTCTCAAAAATTCTACAAATTGAAATATGAATAAGACAATATAATGCAGGTTTTGCTGCACAAAACATTTCTTAATCAGTGGGATTAATTGCTATAAAATTTCATGAATAAGCAGCTGATACTTTCTCAGGGCTTGAAATACAAATACAAGAAAATAATACGACAAATAGCACAATGCAAGGCAACAAAAGTATATATTATCTTTAAATGAAAATTTGAAATGTCCAAAAGCAATATTCCTTTTTTTAATAAATGAAATTTCACTTTTTTACTGCTACCTACAGTTAAGGTAGGAAACCTGCTTTGTAAGCAAGCATAAAAAACCTGAATGGTAACCTGTTTACACTGCCCATGTAATTACATGAAAATAAACACAGATTTAAACAATTCCATTTATTAAGTTTAATGCATTTAGGCTATGAAAGCTGATCTCTGTTCCTGTACATAGATGCTTCTATTTGGACTTTCAGTGTGTCATTTGACAAAAATGGCAACCAATCAGAATTCAGTAATACAAATGTGTGGGTGGAAAGGTAATAACTCCTCATTAGTACAGAGCATCTGATTGGCTGATTAGACAGCTTGTTTAATTGGTTACTTTACTGTTAGGATAAATGAGACACGTTAAGTGCAGGGAATTAAGGAATAGTCTTCAGACCACAATATTTTTACAAGTCGTAAAAATTACAGCTGCTGAAATAACTTCCCAGAGGCAAGAAAAGTGTGGTTTCTTCACTCTGTAGCATTTAAATAGCAGCGTGCTTGTTTGTCCAAAAAGGTAAGGAAATTAATAATATCTGAACTTGAAGTAACCTGCACATTACTGAGTTCAGGGTTTTTGTCTATAGTTCACACTGAGCTTATAGAAATGTAAAATTTTTGTCTGGTGTGTTGCAATCAACTGTATAAAATAATCCTTACATGACTGTATACAATGTTGAAGGATATCTCAAAAATATCCAGAATGAAATATCAGTAAATATAGCCTTTTTCACTATTTACAGTTGGCAGACATTTCATATATTATATATTACTAAAAACATCATATATTGTAGTATACTAATGCATATGGAAGAGAAGTAATAATCACGGAAATGGCCGGCAGGCAAAGTCAAAATGCAAAAGTATCCCTGAAATCAGAGGGAAACTCAAAATAACTGATAACACAGTGATCCAGCTAAAAAAATTCTGGCATTGTAATACTAATATTGTACTACTATTGGTCCGAATTATGTAAAAATTGGGTCACATTTTAAACAACAGCCCTAAGTCCATCCATATATCAAACAAAAAAAAGAGAGCGCACAGATATAAGTGGAATCCTGATAAGCTGAATCACCAATAACCCAATCGAGCCAAAAGTTGTTTCCCACTGATTTGCTAACAGTGTAATTTTTACTTCTATAACTTGAACTCCGAAACCAAAAAAGAATGTTTTCATTTCTCTTGGAGATTCAAGTTATCGGGATTCCAATGTATGTTTATCTTTGACAGCTGGTATAGAAATGCATCACAGCTATAATATTATTACTGGAATTCTACATGTGAGACTGATCAATGCACCTTCTCAATACTGTATTTTTTTTTACAACAAATTTTCTTATAAAATAAAACTGGGCAAGCTCAAGTGATACATTATTTTGTAACATATAGATTGATTTGTCCAAGTGTACCCGAGCTATTTCTTATGACCAGCTGTCAAACACCTCTCCAAAGCTAGCTGATTTAACACACACAGGTAAGTGGACTGGGCTCTATAACAGAAATTCATGAGATAGCTTGTAAGTTTATTCTTTTTTAATAAATAAATATAAATAGTGTGTGCAGACCAGCTGGAATTCCCATTTGTTCTACGAACAATAAAACAATTTGCGTATGCGTATACTGGGTTTCAACTTGCTAAAAAGATTAAATTTATAGTTGGACTTGAGCTTTAAAAGCCATGCAAAGAAATATGTTCGTGTGCCCAGGCTGCACTGCATGTACAACTGCACTGTGCAAGTCTGCCATTTGGAAATTATGCAGCTCCTGGAGCCATGCTAAATTAGTTTAATGTACGTTTGACGTTTCTTTGCAAGTTTTTGTCATATCATCACAATAATTCATACGAAAGTCAATGATTCTGTAAACATAGTTTGGCGGAAATTGCCACGTTTATAGAAACTACACGTCTACAGAATATGGGGGATGTCAACATGGCATATGGCGTGTGTTTACATGTTGTATAATGGCCAATCTAAAAGAAATACAGGTTAGTGAAGTACACACTAAGAGATACATCTTCCAGACTATCGCAATCAAAGGTCGCCAGTTAGAAAATATAAAGAATCAGAAGACATCGAGAAGCTGGAATATCTATACCTTGATCTGCTGTCCCGCTGCGACAGCAGTTGATGGTCGCATGGGCTTCTCGCGTGTCGCCACATCTTCTAGGCCTCCTAAAGTTGCTCTCCGTCCTTGCAAACCTTTTACATCGGCAGTGGGAACACCTCCGTGGACCTGCCTTCCCATGATCTGGGACGGTAATACAGATCCAGGGACATGATGGCGGGATGTGACGAACGTAGGTTCGAGTCCAAAAAGGTTTTTTCCCGGCGCTGTTGCCGGGCGTAGGTCATCAAATAAATTGGTCACCTCATGAGATTGTAAAAGACCCGAAGCTGTCGAAGGACGAACCTTCCGTTGCGTTTTTCCGGGAGGCATTTCGAGCCTCGTCCAGTCAACTCGATAGAACTGTTGTCTTGTCAGCCATGAGCCGAATTCGCCGCACGCTGATTGGCTTTGGCGTTGCTAGGCAGGTGTTGCTAGCAACCGTTCGACCAATGCGCGCCAACTTCGAATTCATAATCAGACTACTGCACAATGTGCTGGTAAGCTGAAGCCACAGAATAGGGCACAAAGGCCACGGTGGTAGCGGGCATCACCCCTTGATCTACCAAAAAAAAAAAAAAAAAAAAAAAATGCTGTGAGCCCAAGTAATAGCAGCCATGGACAGCTATACTATTACTTGGGCTCAACATTTTTTTTTTTTTTTTGGTAGATCAAGGGGTAATGCCCGCTACCACCGTGGCCTCTGTGCCCTATTCTGTGACTTCAACTTACCAGCACATTGTGCAGTAGTCTGATTATGTAAATTAAGCCACATCCCACAAGCCTTACGATCTTACAACTTTGAATTCACCTGTCCAAATGCGACGTTTCGCGCAGAAGATCGAATTTTCAGTTTGAACGGACAGGTGTACAATTTACAAAATCAGTGCAACGTTTAGGGGTTGTTTTGTTTTGTTTTTGTTTTTGTTTTTGTTTAATTTCGACTTTAGCCTCAGCACAGAAAAGCAGAATATTTGGAAACAAATGTGAAATATTGAGAATAATCCATAAGCGGGATAATTCAGAACCAAGCTACTCCTTCTGCGGTAAAGTCTTGAAACAAGTTATAAACACCAAGGACGTGGAAATCACAGTGTCCAGCGACCTATCATGGAGTCGCCACGTAAATACAACTGCCAACAAAGCGAACTAGGTCCTTGGACTAATCGAGCGGACCGTAGGAGCTGCGAATCCTGCTATCTTCTCCGCACTATGTAGCCCTGGTCAGGCCACTTTTAGAGTATGCATCGCCCGTACGATCACCCTATCTTATCAAGGACATCTGGGCCTTAGAGAAAGTCCAGATGAGAGCGTCCACATTAGATTGGACAGACACGCAGAGAAAGGTCTTACGAGGACGTGACCGCTGTAGAAAGCTGAACTGGTCAACTACTCTCGAGAAGCGAAGAAACTACTCATTGCTCATCGGAAAAGCAGTGTTTGAGGTCAACGGTTTATCATCCAGCACCGATTTTTTTTTTTTTTGTTTTTTTTTTTTCAGTATATTAAAGTTAAATCCACTAGAGCTAATCACAACCATAAGTTATACTTAAAATTAGCCAAAGTTAATTGGTATAAATACTCCCTTTTTACAAGTATAATCAAACCGTGGAACAATCTGCCTCGCCACATTGTCAGAGCTGGAAACATAGGTATTTTTAAAGTATGACTAAGAACACACATGAATATTCCATGAATCATGATTTTTACTCCTGAGAATGTTGAATATTTTGAGTATTCTAGAGTATTCGAGTCAATTTTATTTTATTTCTATCTATATAAAAATAGGAAAGTTACCTAGCTTTATTTGTTTTTACTTTGTCATTTAATATTTGTTTGGGAATATTTGTAGGGTTAATCTCTAGATTTTCCCTTCCAGGTGCTCCTTATTGGAGTTTTTTCCCCTGTAATTTTGGCACCTCAAATAAACAATGTATGTATGTATGTTTGGTGTGACTTACTGCAATGTGTTGCGACACTTGTAAATTCGCGAGAAGTAAAGCCGCTTAAAGGATTTTGAGCCCGTAAATGATTTCGTAACCGAACGGGCCAGAAATATTCAGGACAGGAATTATATGAAGTCTTGTCACATATCGTGTTGGTCATTTTAATTAATACAAACGACGTTGGTTGTAACATCCAACTGATTTTTTTTTTTTTTTAATCGGAGCGGTGGCAGGGCTAAAAACTTAAGAATCCAGTTCGAACCTATGCTTTACCGTAATAGAATATTTCAGTTCAAGTTAAGTGGATTCACTTAAGTGGCGTCAGAATGTCTTTCAGCTGCTGGACCATACAGTGAGATGAATAATATAGCTTACTTATGAGCTGTGTTGGCTCAGCCTGCAGGGTAATTTAATGCAACACGTCGTCTTTTGGTAGATTTTATTCGAGTTTCCTTTGGTTCTGTGGGGCTTGATCGATCGCCAGATAACTCACCACGACGGCCCAGTGTGCGAAGGAGTGAATTAAAGGAACCCTCCCTTGACATTACGTACCACCCAGGTGTATCGGAAGAAACTTATTCTACAATCAGGATGGGTTGCCGTTGGTTTCAGGCTAAAAACGGAGGGTTTTGCTCCTTCCTCAATTCCTGCTCCCGAATCATCGCTATTTTTACGGATAGAATGGCTGTGGGATTATTTGCCTTCCCGAGAATAGAGCTGGTGAAGCTGTTGAACTGATATGTACTGACAGTGGGATTGAAGTTTTGTTAAGTCGCAGGGCTGAGGAGAAAGAAGAGCGCAATTAGCCCCGAATAAGCTGGTAAACATGTTCAAACACGACAATTATTACTGATGAGGAGCCATTGACTGTATAGAATTATTTTGACGACCAATAAAGTGAATCTCAATATTTAGACTTCAATTCTTGCATGATCGTCAATCTCAACTGTATCATGTGTAGCCAGCAGCCGCTTTCAACAACAGTGGAAACACTTTAGGAGTCAGTGGAGCTTTGAAAATTCCGCGGTTCTTTTCTTGTTTCAATCGTCTTTGTTGTTTGTTTATAAGGCAACTGATAGGGTCTTTTTCGTTGCCTTGTGATATGGTAATTGATAAAAGAGGACATCTCTAAGAAGCTCCTCCTCATAATGGATGCAATTAAAGGTGAGATACGCACCTGCCTTCTCGACGCCTTCTTTTTCAAAACAAAAACAAGAACCAAGAAAGGAGAAGAATAGATCATTAAAGTGCACCAAACGCAGGTCGCTCGCAGAAGAATAACAAGTTATCACGGCGTATAACCGGTCTGTCCCACGAAGCTCTCCATGTAAATCTTCTATTAGTAAGTATATACATTTTTTATAGATTGCAAGATACTGAAAAATAATTATAAAGGCACGGTTCGCTTTGAATAAAGTAATTTATTGCGATCTGAGAAAAAATAGGAACGCAATAATTGTCGAGATGGATTAAGATTCGATTTACGAGAAACGTCTGACTCGCGCCAAGTTACGGAAACATTTATTTAGATACACGGCTGTTATGCGCTGAAGCAACTACAAAATGACAGACATGTACTTTTGCTTACGCCACACCGTTGTGTCTCGCACCGTGAACTAGTAAACACAAGGTATTCAATAGGTCTGTAAAAACTGAGCTGGTTTTCATAAGCAACACAAGCGCAAGCGCGAGCATAAGCGCAACACGAGATATTTGCGGAAATTGAAAACGACCGCGCAATCACAATGCTAGCGCTTGCTTCGAGTTCGTTTTCCCTGTGAAGTAGAGTGCTTCCGTCGCTCGTGAAAACCAGGCAAAGAAATCATTTCTTTGAGTCATATGAGTCATATTTGTCTGCGTCCACCATTGAATAACATAAAATGTTTTTGATGAGCAGTAAAGCCTGGTTTTCACGAGCGACACATGGCAAGCGCAAGCCGATCAGCGTCCGTGAAAACGGGGAAAACGGGTAACGCAAGCACAATGAAAAGGAAATAGTTTTATTCTTGTGCTTGAGTCGAGCTGTCTTCACTGTGAAATAAAACTTGTGACTTACTGACTACTTAAAAACTGCGACCGTTGCTTACAGAACGGTTTTCTGTTAACTGGTTTGCAAGAGGGTCGCCTTTTGCAATATTTAACAGTTTATTGAACTACATGACCTAAATTTCATTCAGGTAACTACGAGTTAGCGTGCAGTTTTGTTATGAAGTTGTTGTATAATCGAATATGTTTGCTGACCACCAGCCTACGTAACACTCTCTTAACAAATGCGATTGTTTTTCGACTTTTGTCCGGAATTCTATCTGTTATTGCCATTTATATTCATGATTTTGACCGAGTGTTTTAATTTGTGTGTGTTTGTAATTTATTATAAATATAATATGCATTCATAAGGGGATTGTATCGGCCACTTAATATTAAAACGTAAAAATATGTCAGAGAATTAGCAAATTTTGCCAGCCAGTTCACTGAAGAAGAAATATAGATGACCATTCATTGTTTTATTTAAAAATGTACATTTTTATTTTTTCTGCCCCTGCATAAGGAACAACGAACTAAGTAAATTTTATTTATTTTTTCCTACTTGTCTTGTCCGTTTTCAACTGTCCTCAAACAGTACGGAAACATAGCCTTTCGTAGTCTAATAAGACCATAAAGCATCTGTATCGACAACATTAAATATGTCTGGAGAATTATTTAGTTAAATACGCACAAAATCTGCCAAACGTTAGCAGAGGTACTGGTGGCACTAGCGGAAAATATGTATTTTTATTGCTGGGGCATACTGATTTTCTCATTTCTTATTACAATGGCCAGCAAAAATACAATGCGTTTAGGATATATTTTCAGACAAGCAGCCACATTTTTAGTTTTAATTTAAACCCGATGGTGTATTCGTATATTGATTCTATCCGATCGCTGTCGCAATCCTAATTTTACAGATACTCATTTAAAGGCTGGTTCAGATATTAAATGCAAACATTAGCACAAACACAAATCAGGGTTCGTACAGCTTCGAAATTCGAGGATTTTTCAAGGCCAATTTTAATTTCTTCAAGGGCTTAAAATCACCTGTTGGCCCAAGTAAAACCGGCGTCCTTAGCATTCTTTGAAGATATGTTCAGTTTTTATCACAAGCGCAAGGCTGTTTATACAAGTAAAGTAAGCACAAGCACACACGCAGGCCCACACATGATGATCACGTTGTTTTATCTAAATAAAAGCAATATATATGAGCAGAGCTGGTCGGAGCTGGTCGGAGTCTGCTACGCTCATTATCATGCAGTGCGCTGCGTGCAAGTGCGATGGTTTGGGTTACCGGCTCCGCGGTTGCTTTTACAATAAAATGTTTAGTCCCTGGGCATGTCAGAAAACTAGTTTTGTTCTGCATCGGTGCAGAGACAAAACATACAACGTAGTTGATCGATGTGGATATGTATACACTGACGAGATTTCGAGCGCTGGACTTTCGTCGAAGCACTCTAGGTTTACAGTCAACTCTCTCTAAGGCGGACACCCTCGGGACTAGATTTAGTGTCCGCCGTAGGGAGGTGTCCGCCTTAGAGAGAGTTCAGTTACAGAGAAATAGGTGAAAATCGGCAAGGACGAAATCTGCATGCTGTCCGCCTAAGAGAGGTGTCCGCTTAGAGAGAGTTGATTGTATAGATTACATTATCTCACGGCAGATCAACCTCGGGTTGACACGTCGTACGTCTTGTCACTTTTTGCTTGGTTTCTCCGCCCATTTAAACAGGTGGCTGGCGCTGGTCCTTAATTGGACAAAAGCGCCCGTCATAGTCTCGCGGGAGTAGCACATGTGTTCACTGCGCCAAAAAAAAATCGTGAAGGGTCCGATCACCCGAAACGATGCAAGACTTAGGATCCGGCGCACTCTGTGAGGATAACTGAAAAGGAAGGTGAGTCACTTAACATGGTGCATATACTGATCTAACACATAGAGTTTCTTCGAATCCTAAAAAAAAAAAACAAAAAAAAAAAACGAGTTTTTGTAGCTTGCTTATTCAGACGTATAAATTGTTGATTGGTGTGAATTGTTGATAAATGTTTTCGTTTTGTGGGCAGCAAATGTTTGTCGGCAAAGCTATATTAGCCTGACTTTGCTCCGACAAAGGCTAACGCTCGAAACTTTAGCTCAGAAATTTTAACGATGTCCACTTTACATACATCAATTCCTAGTCAATCATCATACGTTTTCTCCACTCCGACGGTCCAAAACTAGTCTTCTCAAGTATTAACTTTCCATTGTGTAATTTCAGTCAGCGTGACCCTCGCAAACAGGAGGCGTTGTCGTAAGCCTGCAAACATGACACATGCACAGTTTTCAAGCTTCATCCAGTCACGCTATAAATTCAAATACAACTGATTTGAGTTCCATGAGTACAGTTTCATCATTTCCCGATTAGACAAAACCTGGACGTGGGTGAACCCATATCCCTTCGTCACAGTTGTTTTCCCTTGCTTTGTTTCTTGATGATACAACTGTTAATAATACATGAACACTGAGCTTCCACGTTTTCATCGGCTGGTCGTGGTTCCACCAGTTGACGTACGGACGGATCCGTGATTCATACGGCTCTCCGCATTGTTTATTCCTTCAATGCGGATAAATAATCATATTAAACCGATTTATAGTGAGATCGAACAAGTAATATATTGTAAAAACTAGCAACAGATAGAAAATTGTCGTTTAGATACTCAAAAGACTGCGTATGTTGCAATCATAATAAATTAAAGATGGGGAATGAGATAAGTGTCGGTAATGCTTGTTTTGAAGACAGCGCTCCTCCACTTGGCGCGCGTGTTCTTTGTGCAGTCTGTAAAACTTGAACAACAAAAGCAAAAGCCCTCGACAAAAATGTAATTACTACCTAGCTTCATTGGGTATTCTACCAATGAATAGTCAAAAACATTTCCAGACAACGCATATGTTTGTTTCAAGGGTAGCAAACTAAGCAACTGCTTGTGACCGTTGGATACCTCATGGCGATGCAAGTACCAGTAATTTAGGCACTGGGGCGATATAACCCAGTTGATTAAAAGCCATAGTTATATGATGTATATGACTGTGTGAAAATCCAGCTACATTTTTCCGAGTAATAACTTGTATTACAGTAAAATATCTACTGGAAATCAGTTTCCCTATGATCTAAAGTCACCGTTGCCGTCAGCTAGACTGACACAAGACCGGTCGTACATTGTCACAACTTTAAACGTTTTGTTATTTTTGTCATCTTTCAGCTGTCATCTTTGAACCACAAGCAAAATTCTATTATACCTCGTGGTTATCTTAGTTTTCAGTTTTTCTCCCATTTCTTTTTGTAGCCAGTTTACTATTCCTACAACACACATTTCTTTTACAGTGCGTGCGAGAGTTGGCCAAACAACTAAATTATTTAACCATTAGCCCAATTAATTATACATGTACTGATTGAAAGATCATTATCCCAAAGTAAAAGTCGATAAAACTCTTTGTTGATAACAGTTGTTTAATTAGGTTTTTTGTTTTCAAAGTGAATTCTCACGAACATCAGAGCGCTGTCAAACAACAACGACATGTTCACGTGAAACTCAGCAGTTATTTCTCGACTAAAACAAATGCATAGCAGTGGATTATATTTGTCGCCTGCCACAGCTTTCAGAGAAAGAAAAAGACGGTGCATTTAGCGTGGCCACAAAACTTACAAGTCAAACTTCTTAATGTAATATCAGATCAATAGGAAGTGTGACCATTATGGGCTGGTCATTCTAGCCCACCTGATAGTGATAGTGCTTGCGATCACTGTGATAGGCGTTTATCTATCCACCCATTTAGTCCATTAAATGTGTGCCCAGAATTTAAGCGATAACTTTGACCTTCGATGCAGCTGTAGCTAAATACATCAATGAGCATCTTTTGAGTTCTTAGCTCAGAATTATTAGACTTAACTTTGCTCATTATCCGATTTGAGCGCTTCACCCCATTTATAGTTGTGTATTTATTCAAATATCTCAATGTTGTATTTTTGCCATGAAAGTGCAGTCTGGCAGTTTATGTACCGAAAATCGTACTTGCGCTGCTTCGAATTTGATAGTTTGCTTATATATTTGTACAGGCGCATTACACCCAACTTGCAGAGTCACTGCCGACAAACGCTGCTGACTTGAAACATAATGCGTGTCCAACGTATAAAATTGTCCTTCTCAACCCATGTCAGTATACGTCGACTCCTTTGAATTTATACATTTTCAAGTTTTGTCAGTGCTAAACAAAGAAAAGACCAAAGAAAAGGAAAAGGTGTTTACTTATTCAAAATAAACTAGACGTAATCATTCAGTCTTGGCTATTATTGGCACTGTCAGGAAAAACTGCGGTTTTCAACATCGTTTGGAACTCGTACACGGATCCATTTGTGCATATTACTGAAAACATGCATTTCCTCCCATGCATCTGCTTTCCTTGTCTCGTGGTGGTCGTCTGTGATTGTGGTTCTAGAAAGCACAAAAAAATGTTTTAGACTGAATAGCTAATTGGTATGGCGACTTTCCATTTTACTTTTAGTTTTGTATTTCCTGACTAATGGGTTTTGAAGTGGGTTTATGGGCCAAGGCGTGCACTTTACTCCTAACAGACCAACTTACTGGGCACATCACTTTATAAGTGATAATAATTTAAACTTGGCTCTCGCACATCTCCATCATGATATTGTGGTCACTGACAAACATTGAAATAATTTGAAAAATAAAAGGTCAAACTATGAGCAAGGAGTAGTTTTGCGCATGCTCAAATCACAACTACATTGACAGTTGAATATAGTAAGAGCTCGTGATGTGAAATAGAAAGTATAATACGAACTCATAGTGATTCCATGTCAGAAAAAATCCAGCTGACCCAATAAACATGCTTTGGCTTTCTGTGATGTTATATCGAAGGTAAGACTGTTCACTGCGGATCAATATAAATACGACAGCGGTATTATCTATATATATACTACCACAGCAACCTATGAAATATGTAACTGAAATACTTAAAACATTTATTACTCGTGTTTTATGTAAAAGCAAAGATATAAAGCTTGGCAACGAACAGTAAACAGTGGCCCATAACAGTATAACAAAGAAAAGTTGTACTACTCGCTTTCTGTCTAAACCCCCACAGAACAACACTTGTCAGCGCGGTGCAACCAAATTTCTTCGCTAAAGGACAATCATACTTTCAGCCCAACATCGGTAGGATAACATTATGTACGAGCAAAACATCAAAGTGTCATTAGCATTTAGTGTCAAATTGTAAAATTGAAATGCACATAAGCAATGAAATAAGATTCGTTGTTAGGGAGCAAATTTTCCTACTCAGAGCTGGACAAACATCCAAGTTCGAGACGGCTTGATTCACATGTCATAGTTAATAGTCTTATTGACACGTTTTGCTTTGTGTTTGTTGGTGATATTTGTGATTCACATTTAGGCTCTAAGTTAATGACTTCAATATTCACCAGAGAAATTATATCAGCATATGTGAAGTCCTGTCACATGTCGTGTTGGTCATTTTGATTAATGCAAACGATGTTGGTAGGTGGGCCTTGCTTTGCTAAAGCCTCTGGATGTAACATCCAACACTTATTTATTTTTTGTATCGGGGCGGTGGCAGGGCTAAAAACTTAAGAATCCGGTTCGAACCTATGCTTTACCGTAATAGAATATTTCAGTCCAAATTAAGTGGATTCACTTGGCGAGGCGTCAAAATGTCTTGTCTTAAAATTGTCCATTCTTCAGCTGCTGTCATACAGATGAATAATGGCTTGCTTAGCTGTGTTGGGTCGGCCTGCAGGGTAATTTAACGCAACACGTCGTCTTTTGGCGGATTTTAATCGAGTTTCCTTTTGGTTCTGTGGGGCTTTAACCTTATTTGGTACTCTCTCAGCGAGTAACGTAGCTTTTTCGCATTCGGCGACTGAAGTCAGGCGTTAAAACGGGGGTGAGTATATAAATAGCAGGTCTTTCTAATTTATGGCAAACTTCAAATGCTTCAAAAAACCTGGGCAGACTTTCTGGCGCTTAGCTGACAATTATTATGTAAAATCGTACTATAGCAAAGCACTTAACTTGCGAAAAGTTTTCTCGTAACGTGTTGTATCTTTCCCACTCTTTGTCCGCTGAAATACACATTTCGAGTACAGATCGACAACGCCACTGTAAGAGTCGAATATATGGCTGAGCTATAGGTATAGCTTTTCCGCGTGATCTGAGGAGCCTATATAGAGGAGACGTAGCTGATGTTCATGCTATCTTCGATCCCTGACGAACCACATATTAGGCAGTATCGCGCTAACTTATCAAGAATCTAATAATTGAAGACTCTTTAAAGAAATGTGCTTAAGTGCTGTTTCTAATCTAAGCCAAACGAAGAATGTTCAAGAACTGGATAATTTTCGTTACTAGCTCTTCTAGCAAAAAAAATATGTATTACTCACGATGGATTATGTTTGGCATTTTTAACATGTAAACATAATTCGTTGTGACTACTGTAGATGCAAAATAGAAACTAAAAAAAATCGTGTATATTTGTTTTCTTTGCCTCGTGGCTGGACGCTATTGCGTAATGTTTTGTAAACCTTTACTTGTGTCACGGAGGAGGTCCTTTTTCCTGGTGAGAAAACATAAAAGCATTTGACTAGGGCGACAAGGAAACTTGAAAAGTCGGAACAAGAAGAAAGCGTAAGGTGATTATTGTGTATTTTGGACCGAAACACTCGTTGATAGGCCATCTATCAAAACAAGGATAGCCTTTGTTTCCATTGGACATCTCAGTAAACTATCCCACCCACCTCATCACAACACAAAGAAGCTGTCGATCAAAACCGCTGTGCCTTGTCATAGCCTGCGGACAGATTGTTTTTCATGCAAATGATGCCGTTGTAATAGATGTACCACGTGGAGCGTTTATCTGAGGGCAAATAGGAATTGAAAAAAGAAAAAAACATGCAAACCATTTTCCGGTAAACATGCATTAACGCTGAGGTAGTAAAG
The DNA here is from genome assembly GCA_964036295.1 of Plumapathes pennacea. Taxonomy (NCBI): domain Eukaryota; kingdom Metazoa; phylum Cnidaria; class Anthozoa; order Antipatharia; family Myriopathidae; genus Plumapathes; species Plumapathes pennacea. Next base: position 34,923,532 of record OZ038462.1, read on the forward strand.
ACTTTCGAAAATCGAGAGAGAAGCATTATTTTCGAAATTGCTAGGCAGCTATAGTACGTATATTGTGGTCCTTTGCGACAGCATATGGCAAGGATTCTGTGCGATTTATCGCGCCGACCTCCCAAACTGTTTGCAAGCAAAACCTTGAGTAAACATCAACGACAATCGTCAAAAGAATTAACAGATTACAGGAGTACTTCGAGGGAACGGTGTGAAGATCTGTTCTTGAAGGTGCGTGAATATTCTGTGTTTGCTGTAGTTCCGCTTTCACGGCTCGTGGCTAATTGAACAACACGGGTTGCGTGTTAGCGATGACGGTATGTGCGTGGTGAAGCACGCGCGAACCAGGACGCGGGCTCGCCCAGGCCATATAACGTAGAACGTCCATTCGCTCTGAACGTTGTCTCACCTTTTGAGCGCGCACATCTGAGGCTGATGCGGATGGTTCTGCCGTTTATGTGTCGGGACCTACATACGTTTGCAAGCAGCGTGACTGGGATATGTACGTTGCGGCTTTGAAATCGAATACATGTTATGTTCATAACTTTCTGAAATCGAGCCTGAAAACCCACAGCCCAAATGTGATCAGAAAGCCGAAGCCAGACCCGAATCAAATTGTTTGCATTCGTTCGACTTTCTGTTATTTATTTAAACGGGTGCGCTGATTTAAAATGCGCAGAGAATATGAATTTTGCTATTGTTCAAAATTTATAAAATTTGAAACAGAACCAGCAATATTCACGATGATTCTGTCGGGTATTTTAGATCCGTTTCCATTTGGCGTCACAGGAACGGGGTAATACTGATGTTGACATGCCTGTCAACTTATCTGGCTGTCATGACTGTTCGAAAGACAACGTCAAATCATACCCACCACACGTGCCTGATTAAGCTAAGTATGGGGGCGTTCTTTATAGGAGAAACAGTTATTGTCAGCTCTTAATTACGGAGAAAATAGAATATTTAATTAGATCAACCAAAACGGCAAACCATAGAAGAGAGAATTTACATTTATGATGGTTTATGCTCTCCGCAATCTATATTTCTTAACTACATTCTGAAATTGTATAAATACGTTTGCATTGACGTTGGGCCAGCTTTGTCGTTTGATGTCAAGGCTCACTTCGAAATGTCAGCTGATCGACCAACAAACTCTAAATGGGCTTAATAGAAATTAGCATAATTCTTCAATGTGCAGTATCTTGAATCACCAAATGACGTGAGTAACAGAAGCCAGGAGAAAAGACTCTCACAGTCTCCAAGAGCGCTTAGTCGGATTGTCTGCTGAAGACTGAAATAGCTCTGTAAATCCGTTAGGTAAACAACTGCACACAGGGGTATCAGTTTAAGGTGTCACCTACTGGACCGAGGCGAGTGATATATTTAGCGAGTCTTGGGACAAATCGACGGTTCGCGAAGATTACTGGACAGACTTTGTGAGGTTCTGTGGGACCAGTGTAACTCTTGTTGTGCTGCGTGAATTGATGAGGGCGGATGGTCTAAATTAGCCTTCCGTTGTTCGGCCCACAATAGGGACAATAGGCAGGGTATGCTAATTGCTTTGGTAGCGCAATATAGCTATATAATTGTGGACAATTAATTAGAAGGCGAACAGAGAGGCTGGATACTATATTATGCAGCAACGCGTGAAGGTCCTATATCGACCGAGCCAAGTCACACGGCTCATAAATGACACATTCCTATTGCTAACTTTGCCATTCGCCGTTTGATCGTGTACAGGGAGACGAACTGATGAGGGAGAAGGCGAAGCAATGGCTTTTGGCCTCTTACTCGTCATCGGCACAGTAGTCCTTTCATCGGTACGGACCACAGGTAAACCGATCTTTGATTTGTAAACTTCTCAATGCCGTAGCTCGAATTTCTAGCCTGGTTGGCTCGTCGAAATGCGCATAGGTCACGGAAGAACACGAGCAACAACGAACAAAAAAAGAACCCCATAATTTACTTTCTTCCCGTGGAGCGAGGACAAAGGATCGTTTAAGTACTAGTTAATGTAAATTATGTCCAATTTACCACAGGGTAAACATAACCGGCCGCTTTCTGTCCATCAACATGGAAGCTTCGCCGCGGTTTAAGCTGCGCGACATTTGCTTGCAATCTCTTTGAATAATTAAGGACATAGCTTGCCGTATTTTTGTGTAAAGAGCATCAAAACTCAACCCCTATTCATTCACGCTTTATTCCCGCAGATGCGGATTTACCAGCGAATATATCTGGAGCTGATGGAATAACTGTGAATCTTTCGACCGTTCCTGCTGTCGTCCTCGGAGGAGACGTTAATTTGACCTTCCACTTTCAACGTAACTTCTCTGGGCTTTCAAAGGAGTCGCTGACGCTTTACGGCTTTGTATACGATGGATCTTCAAATGAACTACTATATACGGGAACAGGCAAGCTTTACAACGATACACGAAAGATAACAGTACTCTTTCCGTGTACCATATTTGACCACCCTGAAACGTACAAATTCAAGTATCGTATTTCTGAGCGGGGTCCGTTTCGTTCTATTAACCAGAGCTTGACTCTAGACTGGGGTAAAATCCAACTAAAGGTACCGACAAATTACACCGCGTTAACCCGATTGGGATATTGGATAAATCACAAGCGCCGTTGCTTATCGAGGAACTATAGGGACAGGATCAACGTTTATCACATCAGCCACTCCGGAGTTAAAGTCACTGTATTCAACAAAACAGTCCGAAGGCTTAGACTGAGTGATGAAAACGCTGGTCGGACGCGTATGACACTCAGATGCAACGTTCTGGACGCACGAGGGACATACGTCATTGAATACCGTTCGGGATTCAGCAATGTGACACTCGCAAGCAGTACTTTTAATGTGTATTGGAGGGATTACCCACTTGTATCCCCACAACAGACCATTAATCCTTGCACAAACTCCCTGCCTTTATCTTTTCCGAGGCCAGACTGTCCCAAGGTTGGCGACATGGTAAAAGTGTTCGAGCGAGGTTCCGGCCGGCTAGTCGACATGAAAGACGTTCTACCTGGGATGTCGAGTATTTACTTCCCCTGTACGCGTTTCAAGGGTTATAATAACTACGTCAGGGGGTACTGCTTTCATTACATCACAAGTTCCCAGAAGACGCAAACCTCGGAAACACTGTCGAAGCTCTGTATTCCAACTTACATGAAAGGTAAGCGGTTACAGTGGTCTCAAAAGTGATCGTTACTAGCGGTGCACTGAAAAGCGTTTGACCGAATGTTGCAGTGGCAAAGTCAGCATTACTAATATAGCATTATTAGTGTGTTAACGGTTTAGCTTCACGGTGTTTTCTATTGCCTGAAGTTTCTTTTTTTTTTTCCTGCCCGGCAATTAATTGAACACTTCCATTGTTAGTTTGACAAGATGTGACAATATTTGTTACGTTGTCATAAATGACATGCCCTCAGCTGAAGGAAACGAGATTGTCTTGTCGCGTTGAGCACTTTCAAATGATGTGGCAAATGACGGGAAGTCGAGATAAGCGAGACAAGTGTAAACGACAACAATTACAAGTCCGTTAGCGTTCTTTATTGGGTGTGAACGAAGATCTGATGTCGTCATCGTCATGTCATCAGCTCCGTTCACAGCTCGACAAGAATGAGCCACCATCGAAGCCGTTGATTGAAACGAGTCAAAGGATGAAAAGAATTGGCGACCACCTCCTACTTCCGTTCACATGATCTCCACAACAAAGATCAGGAAGATCTATTATTTGACAGAACAAAAGCTTGATTTTACCATATTCGATAAAAACGAGACATTTCCGCTGCTATCGTAAAGTACTGTTAAAATTATAACTCTCGCACGCCCCTCGGTACTAGAAACGAAAACAGCGATTGATGCGCGAACGAAATGTGAAAATAGACGGGAAAGACTTTTATTTTCTGTAATTAATTTATACAAATGAAACTAACTTGCCTCGGACTGAACACAATCCCAGCCTTTGGCTTTCCAAGCTTAGCGCTCAAAAGCAATAAAAAATATTTCATATTCGCGCGTGCTGGAGAGAAATAAACCATCCAGTTTCTCATCCAATTAGAACACAAGCGTTAGATATACGGAATTTTAGATTCCTTCCGTCATTTCAAGTCATGACCTGCTTTTCACACTACTCACTTATCGGTGACACAAGGAAGGCAGAATCTTAACTGAGACGCTTTTACGCAATACTGTGCAGGCGCCCCCTTTTCGACCTTATTGCGAAAGCAACTGCCTGCAGGCTTCCTGCCCATAGTGCAGATTAGTCGTCACCTGTGGTTAAACAGACAAGCTCAGGTCGAAACATTTTCCCCTGTGCACAGCAGTCGTTGGCAGCTTAAATCTTTTGTAAAGACTGAGTTTTTGGATTCCATCGTGAAGGAGTGGCCACCAACATATGCTTACTTTCCACCTTTTGAAACTGATATTCTATACATCAAACTTAATATTTCTAAGAGGATTCTGCAAAGATTAGTGAACCTCAAGCCCTTGTTCCATACTGATTTATCAGAGTGGAGAGTATCAGATTATCAAACGATTCTCACGGAATGTAATTTTGCGCCGACTTCTACTTCCTTTCTGGCGTTCAGTAGTTGATCTATATGTTCAGCGTTTTGACTGCACTTTCACTGAACACATGGACATTTCCATTGCTTGAAAGGTATACGTCAGAGGACGCCAACTTGTACTGTTAATCTGGACATTTATAGGCCGGGCTTTATAAACATAATCCGCCTATAACTTGGCTGTTCTTTCTTAGAACAATTCAATCCTTGTGTTGGCTGCGAATCAAGCTCCTGTCCAAAAGTTTTTGGTGCTTGTGTTTGCATGGGTGTGTTTATTATTCCCATCACCCCTGTTTACAGAAAGCAGCGTTTGGCCTGATAACAAGCCCTTTATGGCAGGATGCGTCCGTTTTCATCACCAAAATCGGGCGTTAATAGTGTCGGAGTGAATAAGGTAAAAAGGTGAAAAAGGAGCGTCATAAATTCCGAATCCGAGGTCCCAAACATGCGGATTTTTTTCTTATTTGTTTCAATTTCCTTCGAAAGGAGAAGTTGTCAAGAGAGAATATACAGAAACAGGCTTGATTCCGAAGAGGAGCTCCCGCCCAGTGACAAACGCTGAATTGAGACGTGACATTGGACAGTTTCATTGCGTCTAGTGAATTGAAGAAATTTGCCGGGGTGACAAGAAATCTTGTCTTCAGTTATGCCTTACTGAAGACTACTTTTTCTCTGTCACTGTGCTTCAGCGCTATAAAATTATTAGCCGTCCAGTTTGCCTTGCATGAATTCGAGTCACTTTTCCAGGTTAGGTAAAGTGCTCACTCAATGAAATTGAACTAAAGTCGCATAAGGGGGTTTGGAATATCTATATACCATCGGTGTGTCTCTGTTGTTTATGTTATTGTATCAAAAGCCATTTCTTTTAAAACAGTACATTTTTATTAGTTAACTGTTTTATGTAGATGAATCAACAACATTGTTACTGGTCGATATTTCATTGTTGTCTGATTCCCAGTAACCTTGGCGGAAAAACTAATGACAACGTCAATTTACGATCGTTTATTTTAATCTTGGTTAGATCTCCGCCTCTTTTGATAAATATTTCGGCCAAGGGTACGATTTTGTATATATATATAATAGCATTCAGCTTCGACATTTTGCTTGTAATGCTTTGATACCTCTAAAATATTAAAACATCGATCTTTCTCTGGGTCCTCTACTTTTCGATGGCATTCAACTGATAGACAACAGAAGATTCTCGTGACAGTCAATTGCATATTGGTTGTGAAGGATTTCTAAGGCTTAGGCTAGACGTATTTGCCAACTTGTACACAAGGATCAAGTCAAATTCTTCAGATTTCCGGGAGAGATCGGACCCACTCAATATGGGTGAGATCCCAAGGTTTCCTCTTCAATGCTAGACTTTCTGGCGCCGTATAACAGCTGCGTGAAAGCTGCGCAATATTGTGAGTGGACATCAATATAGCAGCGCATAAGTATAGGCTTTTTAGACTTTTCTAGACCGTGATCAAAAGGAGTTCTCCCGTGGAGACTTAATGCTCTTGAAATTTAAATTACTCAAGCCAATCGAAGACTGTAATCCAAGTTTATTCCTTGCGTGTTTATCACGATCGAACAATCCTTTTTGTTACTCTTAAGGCCTGGCAAAACGAGGACACAATGTGGCAGCAGCATATTTGCTAGCGCGCATAATTACCAAATGTTGCCTCGTTTTGCCACGTGCGAAACCTTTGTTGCGGACACAAAACTTGTATCCTGGACACAAGAAATGTTTCTGAAAAACTTTTAGAAAAGATTGTTGTGTCCGCGCTGATCGCGACAATGTTTCCGCACGTTTTTCTACCCTGGAAACATCGAAGGACACAAAAAATCATGTGTTGCCGCAACAGTGTGTCCTATTTTTGCCTTGCTCTTAGCATCTGGGTATTCAAATCAAGAAATTTGAAAATTTTCATGCAAATGGTTATAAGCGAATTGTTCCATAAAGGAATAAAGAACATGAGTCTTCCTATAAGATTTCCGGCATGGACTGTTAATTTGCAAGATATGGTTGGTCGCACTGAATGTATAGTTAGCAATAACTAAACATCCAGACGGGCTCGCCCAGGCCATAGAACGTAGAACTTCTAGCTAAGCTAAGTCCAGTCTCTCTGAATGTAGTTTGGTAGAAACCTATCGACATGTTTGTCAGCGACAAAGCGCAATCTGCACTTGAAAAGCTACAAACGTCCGACATTATTTTGCGACTGGGTCGTAAGGGCTGGCTGCGTATTATACAAGACATGCAAATATCGATGTGAAACCGAATCGTTCTTTTATTGGATTAGATTTGCAGGTTCAGAAGTGACACTGGATAAACAATAAGCAACTATTGGACGAGATTGAGCAAAATATCGTTATGCATATAGCTCACTTCTTATGTTGAATACTCTTTGAGTGACTTCATTGGTGTGGGTACGTGGATTGTATAGCCCCTTAGACCCGGTCCAGACGTCGCTCTTCACATGCGCCGAACGTAATGCAAATTAGCTCAAACACACGGTTTTTGCCCATTTGCATTAGGTTCGGCGCCTGCGAGGAGCAGGGTCTGAACCAGGCCTTAGATAGTTAGATAATTTTAAAGAAATTAATGACTTCAAAATACCTCGAAACGTGAAGATATCTTCTGAATATCGCCAGTTGAGGCCGCTCTGTTTGGTCGATTGAAGGTAACTTCTTCTGGCTCTTCTTTTTGTAACAGGGCAGCCCATGAACGATGGTTGGGGTAAATGGTCTCCCTGGGGACTGTGCACGAGTTCGTGTGGAGAAGGGAAGCAGCATCGTTACCGTTACTGTCTGAGCACGTCATCACAGACCGAGGACTGCAAGGGAAACTCCGTACAAATCAGATCGTGCCCGTTGAATCCCTGTCCTGGTAAGATTAATTTAGACTTTTTGTCAATCATTACTAAAACCAGTACCAGAACACCGCCACCACTCTGCCTACCACCTCCACCATTACTGGATCATATTAATCACAATTATATTACGATCACTACATCTTTACCATCACTAACACTACTATTAGTGGTGGGGGTGCAGCATTAATGCCATAACCATCTTCGTCATCACTAACACTGCCAAAACACCACCACAATCATAACCACCACAACTAACATCACTATTCATACTTCTAATCCTACTTCCGCTTCTATTCAATTTATCTTTCTCATCTTTCTCATCCTCCTCATCCAGTTATAAAGGTTGCTGATAAAATCTTCCAATGCCGATAGAGTATTGACAAACAGAGTGAATGACGATACACAACAAGAGGGAATTTAAGCATTTCTTTTCATCCTCACCTACTATCCCTCTATAAAAAAGTGCATTCCAATTGTCCGACCTTTTGTCTGTTTCCGTTCTTTTGTGTGTGCAGATAGTCCTCGCAGGTGCGCCTGCGGTTGTCAACTGACAGCTCCTGAGGGCATGATCACTTCTTCACCGGCGCTCTTCAAACGGATCGGTCAACAGCAGTGCACATGGCGGATCAACCTGCGCGGGAACAAACGAATCAGACTGTGGTTTGACGCTCTCAAAATGGACGGTGACATAATCTATGTCAGAGATGGGAACGACTCGAGCGCATCTTTGCTTGCCAAAGTAAAAGACGGTTTCAACTCTCCCATCGTTTCCAAAGGAAACAGCATGTATATTTTCTACAGCCATAACGGAAAGTGGAAAAACGGCACCAAGAGAGGCTTCACAGCGTCGTACAGGGCCGACGGTAAGTTGGGCGGACCGAAATCAAATGACTTTCTCCGACGAAGAGCTTACGCTCGAAACGCAGCTCAAATTTATTGATGGGATCCAGTTTTCACACGTCGACCCCACACGTAATGCAGCATTAATATTTACTAATTTTCTTGCCTTTCTTTTTTTTTTAATTGCAGGGGAGCAGTTTGTTTGGAAAAAGAAAACCCTGGGCACGGCGGAAGCGACTTTCCTGGCCGTCTTCATTTTCTCCATTCTCTTACTTGGTATTGTCCTTTTCGTGGTTTTTGTCAAACTGCGTCGACAACAACGCGAAACTTCGTCCAGCGGTAGCTCCAATACGTCAGAGTCAACGTCACGCTCCACGATTCCTTCGTCTCCACTAGATGACGAGGCTTCAAGCAATGAGCCTTTGCGAAACGAGAAGAGCTTCGGACACGAAAGACTCGAAAGAACGAATAAGAAAAGCGATCGTGACAAAAGACGGCGAAGACGCAACCGGCGAAGACATGAATATCTGTGTGACGTCACAATACCGCGGTGCTCTTGCGCAGAGCTGTCGGGACTTGAGTCGGGGTCTGGAAGCTACTCCACCAACGACTGTTACAACTCACCGAGGAGGACTAGTGTGGAGCGGACTCATTTACCGCCCTGTGTCCCCCCGGGGCATTCGTACGTCCCTCCGGGTCATGGGTGCGATTGTCCTCAGTGCTTTTGTCATGCGCACCAGTGTAAAAACTGTGACAAGTTCGGAGTTCCATCCAAAAAGTATTACGGAGATTGGATGGTGAGTGAAGGACTGCACGAGAATTATCAGCCGCTCAGACCAGGAGAACGGCTCACGTATCACAGAGACTCGTGCACAGAATGCAGGAACTCAAATGAGGAATTCGTGTAAAATAGAGTACAGGTGCTTTTGTGTTGCCATCTTAGTGCCGAAGAGAATGTAAATAGTATTTTTTTTAACCAAGCATCGAACGGCACTAGACAAGCAGTCTTAAAAACAGACTTATGGTTTGCAGTCAATCCCTGGAGATCCAGAACATAAAGATGTGGCGGCCATGTTGGACGGGGAATTCACAACAGAAGTTAAGGGATCTTTTGTAAAATTTCATCCAACATGGTCGCCATGACACACAGACATGCAAGCAACGAAGTACAGGGTAGTGCGTTTTGCTGCTGACTTTTCTAGAGACATGCCAGCGAGCGAGCACTTTTACGTTTTCAACAACCAACAACCAGGTTGGATGTAACGTAATTTAAACTCTAGAGAAGTTGCAACTGCAAAGTCTATAAACTATAAGACATCGAACAATGTTAAAAGAACTGTAAATATTCAATCTTTATATATTTGTTTTGGTGGCTTGGTAGATGTAAGATAAATTTGGTCACCTGCAAGTAATTGTAAACTAAAAAGGAACAGTAACATTTGTGATTATAGAGCGAATATATCTTTGATATACAATTCATTGGATAGTTATAACTGAAGTCGCTAAAAGGGGATCGCCCCGAGATCTGTATCTTACTGGCGTTCACACTGTCAAAACAGCAAGGAAAAAATTGCTTGGAGAACTAAATTTCCTGGAATCAATCCTCGCACAAACAGAAACACACATACGGACGCGCACAGACACAAAGAAGAATATTGTGGACACACAACAAGCTGAAGTATGGCGACCACACTTTTTATGAAATAGTTTTTCGAAAGCAGTATTTTGGCATAGGTCGCATCCTTTCCAAACGGCGTTCAGTTTGGATGCGGTGACAGCTATTGCATGCCAACCCGAACTCATATGAATTTGGCTGATAGCCCTTTTATCTTTTTCAAAAAAAGAAAAAATAATAATGTTAAGAGGAGTATCACCATAAATCAGAATTTTGTATAAGTTTATTGGTCGAATGCTAAAGGTATCATGCAAGAGCACAAATTCCCGCCGATGAGGCACGTTTTGATCTCAAATTATTTAAACCGCTCTTTACTTGTTAACATTACAAAATGCGCTGTGGGCAAACTTTATTGAGATCTCTTGCTAATTATAGTTGTTACAAAATACCGGCAAACAAAGGCATTGTCAAATCTTGGCAAACTTTATATCCTGAATTTCTTAAAATGAATCGGCTAAACATACGATACCTTAATTGCACACGATAAAAGAAAAAAACCTTTTTGTCCTGCAGTGATATTAGTGAAATCATGACAAAGAGATACTAAGAAATTACCAGAGAGCTACGTGGTTACGTGTTGTGCAAATTTGCCAGGTGAGTACGCGGCACTTTAGTTTATAAATCGCACCTGTATATCAACCTTGTATGAAGTAGTTTTTCGAATTCTGCCATTTTTGTACGTTCCCCGGGTTCTTTTCGTGGAACTCTTTTTATCTTTTCCCGAATCGTGCATATTTAGAATTTTAAATGGTGGCGCCTTATCGTGCGCCGTTTTACCCTGAAAGCCACAGAATATACCGAAATCATCTCAGCTGCTGTACAGAGTTCGTTCAAAAAGTCGAGCTGGAAGTGACTGGCGCCTGAACTGACTTCTAGATTAAACTTGAGCAACCGAAGATGACGAAGCATTTATGATGAAGCATAACATTATAACGGGACTCCCGTGAAAGACGGCGAGAAGTGTTTTTGCAATTTCTAATTTCTTCTGGCTATGCTGACACGACTGAACTGCTGAGAAAATATCGGAATACAAACCAAGATTATATAGATATATTACTAGAAATACGATAATCGTAGATATCCCCTCGCTCAGTAGTGGGTTTTCGGAAAGCGGGATTCTTGTTTATTTTCCGTTCGGAGATTATTTAAAATTTTTTTTGCAAACCACGTCTGTGTAGCGACGTCATTTTTATGAATTTCAAGAAAAGCCGCGATTTCTCCAGCCAATGCTTTATCCTAACCACATACGTGTATGCATGTTTTTGTGTGTGTGTGTGTGTGTGTTTGTGTGTGTGTGTGTGTGTGTGTGTGTGTGTGTGTGTGTGTGTGTGTGTGTGTGTGTGTGTGTGTGTGTGTGTGTGTGTGTGTGTGTGTGTGTGTGTGTGTGTGTGTGTGTGTGTGTGCCAAAAGCGAGTCGCTTGTTTACACGCTTTCAAAGTCTCGGAATCGTGTGAATTTTGGCAGGGATTCAATTTTGAACACAACAACTTTTCAAACTGCGTTTGACGATTTTAAAATCTTTGACAGAAAAAAGAAATCAAGCCACTAAATAATACAAGGTCCGATTTTATTGAGCGAGCAAACCCGGTCACTAAATATTGTGTTGAGCGAGTATCTTACGGGGGTCCCGCTAGTAGATATATTGTTTAATTTGGAAAGCAGTGGCCAGATATTTTCTACTTTAATAGCCTTCAAAAAGCAAAAGCATTTTAACCCGGTTACATTTTATCCTTGAATACAGTGTGCCAACAAACGCGGCGACAAAACTTCACAGCATGTTTCAGACTGTCAATGAAATTATGCAAACATGTCAGGAATCGGATGACACAATCTTGCACGAAGGCACTCTGAAATAGCTTTGAAAACCAGCGAAAAGATCACAGTATAATCCTACTTAGCCTTCATCACAGTTCCCGGGGCATCAAACAACAAAATATACGGCAATTTGAAATACAGAAATACCATAATGATAACACGACCGTCGTTTAACAAAAGTGTATCGTACGTTAATTGATGTAAATTTTCAAAACTCACCGGTTCCTGAAAGTCATAGCTTTAGCTCTTTTCCAGCAAAGGAAACAAAAACCAAAACACTATTGTTTACGTCTTCAATGATTTCAAAATACACTGTATAGAACAGTCCTCATACAGTACGAAAATTCCACTTTCCATTGTATTGTGTTGTCATCTTGTCAAACTTGGATTCTGAAAACTGCATTCCTGTTATTGCGAAAGGTGAAACTTGCCACGGTGATTTTTCGATTTCCACCGACTGTATTTTGCTATTCCTTTCTAAAGAAGTGTCTGCGTTTTAACACAATACTGGCATCTGGGATTGTGTTCAGGTCGACCAGTTGGGCCTTAAAGAATCCGTTTTACGTCTAGTAAAGCTTGCCTCCCATGCACTGGCAAAATATCCGGGCAATTTACAGCCGTCCGTCGAACTGCTTGGCCTTGTATCTGCATCTTCTTGTACAAAATCACTTCAGTTCGTACTCTACCGCATGTCAACAAGAAAATGGCGGTTTACAGTTAAGCTGCCGATGTAACCTCGCCTGCTGTGGTCGCTCGACGCGGAGGGCCTTGGGACGAGGTCGTATCAAGCAAACACACAAACACACGAACATTAGATTTCGAGATGGCGACACACTTGGAGTCTCCGATAAGGCGATAATACTACTGCATTAGCGTCGTGAATATTTCCCTCACTTCGTTCGGGGATTATATAAACAGTAGCGTGGTGTTGACTCTGCACAAATAAACTAGTCGTGTTTTTTTAATTGTTGATTTCGTCCTACACAACTAACGCCTATAATGATAATAATAATAATAATAATAATAATAATAATAATAATAATAATAATAATAATAATAATAATAATAATAATAATAATAATAATAATAATAATAATAACTAGAAATACGATAATCGCAGATATCCCCTCGCTCTGTAGTGGGTTTTGGAAAGCGGGGTTCTTGTTTATTTTCCGTTTGGAGATTATTTTACAATCTTTTTTACAAACCACGGTTTGAGTAGCGAGGTCACCAGTCGGCCGCTAAAAAAATCTTTGCCGCATGGAAGTCTGGTTTAGTTCAGACACCGTGCACAGTCTGCAATTTTCGTGGACACTAGCTGAACTCCAAAATTCGCTGAGACAACTTTTCAGTACACACAACTACAGAATACTCCCGAGACGTGAAAGCCAAGAAAAGCGCAAATAGAATCGTGACTCGATCAGTTTTGCACAGTCAGCAAAGTTGATCTTCGACACTTTCACACAATTTTAATGAATTTTAAGAAAAACCACGATTTCTCCAGCCAAGGCTGTATCCTAACCACATACGTGTATGTTCTTTTTTTTTTTTCCCCCAAAGCGAGAGTCGCTTATTTACACGCTTTTGAAGTCTCGCAAAATGCGTGAATTTTGGCAAGGATTCAATTTTGAACACAACAACTTTTCAAACCGCGTTTGACGAATTTAAAATCTTTGACAGAAAAAAGAAATCAAGTCACTAAATAATGCAAGTTCCGATTGAACTGAGCGAGCAAACCCGGTTAATAATGCGAGGTCCGATTGTGTTGAGCGAGCAAATTCGGCCACCCATAGACAATAATATACAAACAGACTGTAATTGTTTAATCTGGAAAGCAGTGGCCCCTGGCCGGGTATTTTCTACTTTAATAGCCTTCAGAGAGCAAGAGCACTTCAGCTCGGTTACCATCCTGAATACAGTGTGCCAACAAACACGGCGAGAATACTTCACTGTCAGCGAAATTATGCAAATATGTCAGGAATCGGATGATACAATCTTATTTGTGCACGAAGGCACTCTGAAATAGCTTTGAAAACTTGCGAAAAGATCACAATATAATCCTACTTGGCATTCATCACAGTTCCCGGGGCATCAAACGACAAAATATACGGCGATTGTTGAAATGCCATAACTATAACAGAACTTTAAAAATAACATACGCGTACTGTACGTTAATTGGTGTAATTTTTCAAAACTCACCGGTTCCTGAAAGCCATAGCTTTAGCTCTTTTCCAGCAAAGGAAACAAAACCCAAAACACTATTGTTTATGTCTTCAATGATTTCAAAATACACTGTAAAGAGCAGTCCTAGTACAGTACAAAAATTCCACTTTCCACTGTATTGTGCGTCGTCATGGCTTGTCAAAACTTGGATTCTGAAAACTACAATCCTGTTATTGTAAAAGGTGAAATTTGCCACGGTGATTGTTCGATTTCCACCGACTGTATTTTGCTATTCCTTTCTGAAGAAGTATCTGCGTTTTAACACAATACTGGCGTCTGGGATTGTGTTCAGGTCGGCCATTCGATGCCTTAAAGAATTCGTTTCACGGCTAGCAAGCTTGCCTCCGATACACTGGCAAAATATCCGGGCAGTTTACAGCCGTCCGTCAAACTGCTTGGCCTTGTATCTGCATCTTGTTGTACAAAATCACTTCCGGTCGTACTCTATCGCATGTCACCAAAGAAAATGGCGGTTTACAGTTCTTGCCTAAGAGCCTCGGAACGAGGTCGTACGCCAGACTGACTGACAGACTGACAGACGAACATTAAATTTCGAGATGGCGACCGCTTGGAGTCTCCAGATAAGGCGATACTACTGCATTAGCTTTGTGATTGTTACCCTCGCTTACGCTCGGGGATAAAATAATTGGTCGATAAAATACATGACGTATTACGTCAGCGTATAATGTACTGTCATTTTACACGGTTATTTAGCCAATCAGAACGCGCGTAGTATCATCATTATTTTATAAATGTATATCTTGACGTCACTTTCGTGACGGGAATTTTCTTAGTAATTTAAGCACTTCTAGCTGCGTTTTCTACAATGCACTTAATATATAATTATGCATATACAACCGAAATCGTAATAGGAAATATTAATGTCCGTAAGATTAAACTTGCATGAATAATCTATTGCCTGTAATAACCAGCCATCAACATTATTTGTATATAATTGATATACACATATGCCTCAAATTTATCTTTCAGACATTGTCGCTACATGCCACGCAGTTCAATTATCCCTGTCTTTATTTAGGATGACAAGGTGTTGTCTCAGAGGATTGCATGCATTCACCTATCCTCGATATACACTGGGTAGCTGGTTGAAAATTACTTATCTACTAGGAATACGATAATCGCAGATACCCCCTCACTCTGCCATTGATGGGACTTTTACTTTGGTAACTCCCAACAAGAGTAGCCTTTGTTTTACCGAAATGTTGACTCGATCTTTTCTTCGAAGTCAAGTGCTACACGCAAAGGAAGGAGAAAAAGAATGGTGTGTGTTATACTTTTGCGTTGAAAAAAGAATCGATTGCGTGACGAAGTACGTATTTCCCACGGTCGGCACGTCAAATTAATTCATGCAGTCTGCCAAGCACGTTCTCAAAATTTAATACTCAAAGTTTGAAGTTGGTCGGCCGTCGTAGTACGGGAAAAAAGGAACATTGATTTTCCAATTTTGAATTCATAGGCAGTACAATTAAATAGGCTTCCTGTGCGATTTGTTTTTACTCTGGACTGCATGCACCAGATTCAGACATGCATATTTAATAGGCTCAAATTGTTTTGTATGTGAACCCACTCAAAACAGCAAGATTTCTCCCAGAATCAAAGCAAAACTTGAACAGTTTACTTCAAATTATACACGGGCTTCAGACCCAGTAATACTTCTAAGGGCTTGTGAACGATTCTCGCTGCAATCACCGCGTGTCAGATTACAGAAAAATAAGACATCTGACTAAATCATTCAAGACTCCAAGTTCCGATTGCTCTGAGCGAATACGGTAGCCGAAACTGGCGACAGAAGCGTAGTAAAACAATACTTCGAGGGAAAATGATCAGCATACAGATTTTAATACATTCTTGAAGTGATCAAGTTACAAGCTATACGGGATACAATATATTTGTCACGGTGATTGTTCGGTTTCCACTGTCTAACCTTTGTTGCTTGTCCTTTCTAAATAAGTATCTGAGTTTAACACAAAACGGCGTCTGAAGCTCCCGATTTGCTTTCAAGCGCTGTTCCCTTTGCGGAGTTGTCTGTGTTACCCGCTTCTGTTCATGTCGCTTTTGGTCGGCATTCATGCGCTGTTGTCTTTGCGGAGTCTTCTCTTCGGCCCGCTTTTTCTCCTGAAGGTCCCGATTCGCTTTCAAGCGCTGTTCTTTTTGCGGAGTTGTCTGTGTTGCCCGCTTCTGTTCATGTCGCTTTTGGTCGGCATTCATGCGCTGTTGTCTTTGCGGAGTCTTCTCTTCGGCCCGCTTTTTCTCCTGAAGGTCCCGATTCGCTTTCAAGCGCTGTTCTTTTTGCGGAGTTGTCTGTGTTGCCCGCTTCTGTTCATGTCGCTTTTGGTCGGCATTCATGCGCTGTTGTCTTTGCGGAGTCTTCTCTTCGGTCCGCTTTTGCTCTTGAAGTGCCTGTTCGCTTCTCTTTTGAAGACGAGCTTCGCGAGACCGTTCTGTTTCAAGTTTTCTAGCTTTCAAATTCATTTTCGTGAACGCAGTTACGTACAATTGTTGCTTCGTTCAAATCTTTCTTAAAAACATGGCGGTGGCTAGTCGATAATGATTACGTCATTGCCTTATTTGGACATTGCCTTAGGCACCTGGCCTAAAAAGGTCGCATCAAACAAACAAACAAACACACACACAAATACACGAACATTAGATTTCGAGATGGCGACGCGCTTGGAGTCTTCAAATGAGCCGACTATGCTGCATTAGCGTCGTAAATATTTCCCTCACTTCGTTCGGGGAAAATATCAATTCTTATATTACAATTTTAAGCAAAGAAGAATTACAGTTAGGCGTCATTTAAGGCGCTTCCTAAAACAAAGAACCACCACGGACACGAGAAAATTTGAAATCAGTAAAAGTTGATTAAATTACGTGCGCTAGAAAGATGATCAAAGTAGAATACTAAGTACTGACAAAGCAAGCAATTAGAGTCACTATCCGACCGGTGAATGATTGGCCGCGTTTTCCCAGTTGGCTGCACGTTTCTATAAATGCTTAATTGGTAAGATACATATCAAAGAGACACTTAAGGCGGGTCAACGCCGGCTTCTTCTTATTTATTTTCACGACGCAACGCTGTCAAGAAGGAAACTGACACTATCCAGAAGGAAATTGCTTTTTTGGACACAAATCAAACCCTACACTATTCATGTGGTGAAGCTTTCCTTGAGTCGTAAGTACAATGATTTCGAGATTGTTATTACTGGGTGGCAACACAGCTGTCGGTATCTTATCAGAAAGAATACATTTAAAACACGTCCTGTGCTTCAGGGCATTGTTTTCAGGTATACATGTTCTAACTCATAGCTATTATAGATTCTGGACTTGATTGCTTCAAGGGAAAAATAGTCGTTGTTCTCAGTTTGTTGTTGTAGAGGTTTGCTTCAAATTGGCTAAAATTTCCAGCGCAATAACTGCCATCGAAATGTTCTGCACGTGAAAATTGAAAACTGTGCTAGTTCCTTTAAATTAAAAATCACACACACAAAACGATGTTTCTTGTTTGGTAATCTTTTATTGTGGACACGATTTTTCATAAATTTGAAACAGCTAGCAAGTCGTTTCGGAGAGATGGAATCGAATAATGCATAGAGACTATAGCATGTGGACCGTATTTTCTGCCTTCTCGCGGCTTATTAAGTAATGTTATTTTCAATTGATAGAGGTGTCTTGAAGTAAATTGAAAAAATATCACACCACAATGCAATTTATTTTTTTCTTTTGTAAGAGATGCAGATTTTAGACTCAACTGCCGCACTGAATATACCGATAAATTTGAGCTGGAATATGAAATCAGCAAGGCTAACACAAGCTCACACTAGCTTTTTCACATGATTCCCATGAAAAGAAGATATTCTTGTAGGGCAAACCACCAGAAAACGCACAGAAAAAGGTCGGGCGTCAAGTTATATATTCATTAATTTATGCATGGTTAAATAATTAGTTTGGAGGGGAGTTGAAACTGTGACCTAATGGCTAGAGATATAACCGAACTTCGGCAAATAAGCTAGGTGGAAGCCGGTAAACATACTTATTCGTTGTTTATTCAGATATTACTTTTACTTTTCGCCTAACGTACGTCTGCTCCAAGGAACACAAATCTCACACATGAGCTTGATCGCTCAAAAATTATAATAACATACCCCCTTTGTCTTCGATGTTGCTGCCCCGCCCATAAATCTCCATTAGAGGTGCGGTTTGGGAGGGGGGGGGGGGGGGGGGGGGGTGGGGGGTGGGGGGAGAGTTGGATCTATTAACTCTGAAAGCAAATCGGGTTACAGAATTCAAATAGACAGTTCCCACACGCGCTTTGGATATAAATGAATTAAAACGCCGCTGAACACTTGAAAACGCACACCAAGTACATTTTTTGACATGATGGAAAAAGTTTACTTCTTCCCCGATTTCTTATTGGTCGCTGTTGAAACACATGCATGTGATGTCACGAGAAATGTTCCATCGGCTCGGTTTTGCATGAGTACTTTTCGGCGGCCCAAAACACAACTGAGGAAAATTCCGTCTGCTTTCGCAGGCTACGTACTGGGTTCACACTGGAGGCCTTAGTCTGACTTCAACTGTATCTTTTAGGACGTGCCGGGCCCACATGATACCAACCTTGCCAGAGCTGAATTAAATATAGTTTTACGTCCATCTATCTATCTATCTATCTATAGATCTATTTGTCTTCAAATAACTTAGAATTTCACCTGCTTTGTCTGTTCTTTTTGTTTTACTTTGTTTTTAAACTATTATGGTAAATTAGTATTTACTATAATTACCAGGAATATCAGGTATTGACATAAGGAAAAACAAATTTGAAAAAGCATGGGAGATATCATAGGAAAGTTCGAAAAAACAACAACAACAAAAAAAAACAAAGTATATACCTTAGTGCGTCATCATCAGAAGTCCACACGGACGCGCCTGCGCATTACAAGCGTAATGACGCCATTATGTGTGAAGGATGTTTTGGAAATATATCAATTTGTTTTGTATGTCTTCAGTACGGACTTAGGCACACGATTGATAAGTATCGATTAAACGACGGAAATATTAAACAATAAATTGAATTATTGAAATCGAGGACAACTTACCTCTCGACACGTGTGTGTTCTCCGCCTGTTTCCCCATGTGTTGTCAAAATCTGACTTACATTGAATAACTTCTGATATCCGGCCCGTTGATTGACGCGAGAGCACGTTGATGAGTTTACTGAATCCAGAATGTACTGTGTAATCGATGTGTCCAAATCACTCCTAAAAGGTCCGATTATATGATGTCTAAGTCCTGCCACGGACGTGCATTATCTCCATTTAGCAGTGAAACCGGAATGCATTTTAAACAGTCCTACCATGAGGAAGATCAGACTGCACAGAACTCACAGCCGCCATCTTTACTGTTATTCATCTTGCAACGATTCCTGGGATACAATTTAGTTCCAGGCTCCCAGGATTCAAGCATTGGAGTAGTGGCGGCTGACATTTAAGACTATATATTTTCTTTTGACTTGTGAATGAAATGAAAAGGTTCTCGAGACATTGATTCATATGCCGATCTTTATGAAGTTTTTGATAAATTGCCGCTGTAAGCGTTTTCAAAAGGTATAAGAACGCCGGTAAGAGCGTTTTTTTTTTTTTATTTTATTTTATATTTTTATTATTTTCCTTTTTTTGCTTGCGGTTTTCAGTGTTGGAAAACGATGCATTTGTTTTCGTCGGTCTGGAGCGACGATGATAAATATAATTGAATATGTACGATGTATCCTTGGAAACAGTAAGAGCCAGTTGCAGCTGCTTTTGCATAAAATCAGCTCTGGGAGTTCCGCGTACGGCCGCAGTAAGTGATAGGTTTTCGGGGATAGTAAACTGAACCCCAGCACGCCGTTGATCGATCTGCCGCGGGTTGCTGCAATAATAAGAGAGTTTTAGGTTCAAGAGCAATACTTCGCGTGCACAGGTAAGGGATTAAAGTTCCATTTATAAGCAGAGACCGCTAAATTAAAGCAAGTCAGTTAGACATCCGTGTAAAAACTGAATAGTTTATAGACTTAATTTGACGTACAAGGCCCGGTTTTTCAAAGCACAATTAGGCTAATCCTGGATTAGGCCTAAACTTTCTTGTCATTTTTTTAGCCTGAAAACGTAAAAGTTTCGTCCACAACGACTTTCTTGGTAATGTTTTAAGCTGGAACAAGCTTTCTAATCCATCTTCGAACAAAACCAAGCAGTTTAATGACAGAGAGGCCGAGAGAAAGAATGTTGTTAATCTTGGATTAGCTTAATCGACCTTCGAAAAACCGGGCCCAAATCCTTAGGCCAGTTTCAAACGTCACGCTAGCGCCGTGCCGAACTGAATGCAAATCAGCAAAATCCACTGAATTTGAGCTAATTTACATTGAGTTCGGCGCGGCAGTAGCACAACGTTTGAAACGGGCCTTACTCCCGTAACACTCCAGAAGTGTTTAAAAAATATGTTTTCATTAATTTGCACGCAGGTTTGCAGATCTTGCCGAGCGCGATTTGCATAAATGTTCAAGGCGGCCAACAACATCTACGAAATATGACGCCTGAGTTAACGGCTCAAGCTTTGGCAACAGGACCAATGCAATGACTTTATTTTGGCAGTAATTAACATTCGTGCTTCGTTCAATTTTGACTGTCATGTTGTTTTAATAGCTTTTATTACTTTTTTTTTTTTTCACGTCACCAGAATCAAAGCAAGCGCGCACATTACTGCTCACGCCGCACAAACTGCCCTGGGGCCAATTCAATAAACACTCGTGTATTTACGAGTTGGACCATTATTCAAACGCTACTAAACGGACTTCAATCAGACAAAAATTTAAAACATTACAGCTACAGGTCTCAACTGTATAACTGGAACTTATTTGTCCATGGTATTGGATTAATGTGTGCTTTAACATGTGGGAAAATTGACCCAACTAATGTAAAATACACTTGTAAATGTTTTATTGAATTGGTTCCTGGCATCATTTCACAAGCGAAAACAGGCTCGACGCGACTGCAAGCACAGGAACAAGAAAAGACCTTTTTCGATCTTATGCTTGTGCCGTTAGTTTACTTTTTCCGGCTTGCCACATATATATCTTGTGTTTGCGTTTATGGCGGTTTTGAATGTGTTGCTCTTGAAAACCAGACCCCGGATATCAATGAGCCATCAGCCAAGTTTACATGCCGATCAATATTTTGTCACTCGTGCTTTGCTAGTCAACATTGTTGGCACGTTAGTTACAATAATGCTGTGAGCAACAAATTGAATCGCTTCGTGTTGCCAGGCATAAATTGGCGCCATTGTGGCTTGATGCATGAGTGCCTCATATTAGCAACCCGAGAAAATGACTAACTACTCGATAAGCAATATTAGACGCGTTATAATTGAAGTTTAATACCGTAAATGCTTTAATAAGCCCTCCTTCTACAAGATCAATATTTGAAATAAGCCCACCTCTCTAATAAGCCCCCACCCCTCCCCCCATTTTCATTCTATCGAATTAGAGAGAGAGAAGACAAACAACACACATTAGGTGCTTGGTGCTGTATATTTTAACTAGTTACATTTCCCACTAACTTCACATAGCATTTTACAGTACCTCTTGTTGTCATCTCATGCTTTTAAATACGCCCCCAAAAGCAAAGCAAGTGCACCGCCAATCACAGAGACCATAAGAAACACTTTCAACTAATCGGAAGCCAAAGTAATCCGCATCCGCACAGATCAAGGGGTAATGCCCGCTACCACCGTGGCCTTTGTGCTCTATTCTGTAGCTTCAGCTTACCAGCACATTGTGCAGTATTCTGATTATGTAATTAAGCCACATCCCACATGCCTTACGATTTAACAGCTTGCTACCTGAATGTGGGAAACCGAGCCCAAGTATAGCTATGCCATGCTGACGAGGCCCAAAAAGGCCGAAACAGCTGTCCATGGCTGCTATTACTTGGGCTCACAATTTTTTTTTTTTTTTTTTTTTGGTAGATCAAGGGATAATGCCCGCTACCACCGCGGCCTTTGTGCCCTATTCTGTGGCTTCAGCTTACCAGCACATTGTGCAGTATTCTGATTATGTAATTAAGTCACATCCCACAAGCCTTACGATAATCCGCATTTGGTCGTACTTTGAAGAAAACAAAGCCAATCAGAAGTGCGAGAACTCGCCATCACCTCTTAATTTCTTGCCTGAGAATATCGCAGTCAGGTTTTGCTTGCTCGTAATTGGCCAATAATGTTGTTAAACCCCTTTGCACCAATCCAAAAATTCAATGAATTTATAGTACAGTTTCTCACTTGCCTAATCTTGGAATCAAGTCGGTCTCCAAAGCGAAAAACATGCACCAAGGGCTGGTTGAATCACGCTGGAGATCTGTTCCTGTGGACATGATGAGTCGTTTCTAACCTTTGTCTAAATTACCATTAAAAAAATAACACCGTATATAGTCGTATTGTTAAGATATTTCTCTTTTAGGCGTCAGATTATCCACACGGGTCCAATAAAACCAATATACATTACGAACGGTTTGATAAAAATCCTTGCTGTGAACATGACTGATGAGAAATCTATAGTGCATGATACGTTTTAGGCTGGAGTTGTCTTACTAACGAGCGACAAATCTTGATTCAAACGAGGACAAATCAGTCACTACTGACATTACACTCCTTTTCGTTATCGCCATGGCCTTGTAGCTACGTGGCCCACATGAACGTTTGCTCCACGGAATAAATTTATGTATTATTTTATTGGCGCTTCCACTGCAGAAGATGACTGCCGGATTTGATTTAGAAACGTCTAAAGTTTGAACAAAAGGTGTGACAAGTCAAATGAAAGCTCTCGACGTACATTGTTATACAGTGAACACTATTCGTTTTTGAAAGGATTTAATAGTTTGATCGGGACAGATAGGATTAAAGCATCCTCGGAGACCCAGGGGCAGATCGTGGAGCAGCGGTGAAAAGAACGGCGGGCAAAAAGCGGCGGAGGGGGAGGGGGAGGGGGGAGAAACGAAGAGGAGGAAAAGAGCCCCTGGGAACACAGTCTGTTCAGACCAGTATTGAAGGCGTGAGACGAGCACGCCGCCGATTGGGCGAAAAAATTTATCAATTGTATTTTTTCGCCCAATCAGCGATTGTCGTCAAATGCCGCCTGTCAAAACTCCATCAAAAGATTAAGAGATTTTAAGCGCGTTTACGTTTCGTTCGGCAAGATGGAAGAAGCTATTAAATTTTCTGTGTGGTTATTTCCAAATGCCAAGGAGTTGAAAGCCAAGCAATTGATCGTGGAGAATGTTGTCAAGGGAAGAGATGTGTTTGGGGAGCTGCTAACGGGATTTGGCAAGAGTTTGACCTTTCAAGTTTTGCCAGTCGTTGCGAAAGCGATGAATGCTGCGGGCCAGAACTTCCCGCTTCTCCGCTGGTCGTTGTTCTGTCTCCGCTGTCGTCGATCATACGACAGCGGAGACAGAACAACGACCAGCGGAGAAGCGGGGAAGTTCTGGCCCGCAGCATTCATCGCTTTCGAAACGACTGGCAAAACTTGAAAGGTCAAACTCTTGCCAAATCCCGTTAGCAGCTCCCCAAACACATCTCTTCCCTTGACAACATTCTCCACGATCAATTGCTCGGCTTTCAACTCCTTGGCATTTGGAAATAATCACACAGAAAATTTAATAGCTTCTTCCATCTTGCCGAACGAAACGTAAACGCGCTTAAAATCTCTTAATCTTTTGATGGAGTTTTGACAGGCGGCATTTGACGACAATCGCTGATTGGGCGAAAAAATACAATTGATAAATTTTTTCGCCCAATCGGCGGCGTGCTCGTCTCACGCCTTCAATACTGGTCTGAACAGACTGTGTTCCCAGGGGCTCTTTTCCTCCTCTTCGTTTCTCCCCCCTCCCCCTCCCCCTCCGCCGCTTTTTGCCCGCCGTTCTTTTCACCGCTGCTCCACGATCTGCCCCTGGGTCTCCGAGGATGGGATTAAAGTAGGTGGGATGAAAGTCTGAATCAAATCTTCACAACCCAAAGAAGAAACGAAGATAAAATCCAAGAACTTCTTTAGACTTAGGTTTCCCTGATCCTCATAGAGGAGGGGGGGGGGGGGGGATTCTTAGACAACAGATTTAACATTCAAGGATTTTGCAGCTGAATAACACATTTAAAAACTGAACGCCGATGCCATTTGCAAGCTGAGTACCAACTTTTCGCTCTACAGAATTTAAACCTTGAAAGAACACGACCATTTTAAGAACAAAGATTTTGATGATCGAAGATTTTAACCGGATAAAAATGCTAATTTTGTGCTTGGGATTTATGTCAATAGTACCGTCCTTTTTAATTTCCCAAAGTTTGGCTCATGTATGTCAGCCTGAAGCCGGATTTGGCTAGATTTTCATCGTCTTTGTGTGAGAGATTTTTTAACAAAGATTTCCTGTCTGTATAGCTTTATTCACGACATCAGCCCATGATTGACTCAATGTGACGTCCGCTTATAAACGTTTTCGTAAAAAGGATAATTAAACTTTTTTCCCGATGTTTGTTCAGTTTTATCATTTTTGTCGTAGTTAATTCTTATAATTATCGACTCCGATTTACAGTTTTGTTTTGCATTTATCTTATCAAATTTCCGCCAGGTGCTTGACAGCCTTCTTCAGTCTATATAGATAGCAAAAAGCCGAAATGGTTATCCGTGGACGTGTGTCAGGGGCGTACCAAATATTGGCTCAGCTGCTTAGTGAAATTTAAAGATATAAGGCAGCCTTTTTTATGGCACGGAACGTTTTTACCTCCCACAGATGTTTTATAATATAGCTTGGCAGCTTGTCTTTCAATCCCACAACACAGAAAGAAGGCATCCGCTTAAATTTGCAGAAGGTGGGTTTCAAATTCGATTTCTGCTCAAGCTTTTATGTTCGGGTAGAAAAAGACAGTTTCTTTACTTGACTTTACAGCTTCACCAAAACTTCACCTCAGCCCATGGAGACGGAAAAAAAGTAAATCGCTTTTAGTTTTAGTTTTTTTTCTTTTTTTTTTCAGGTGAATAGTCCCTTCTCCTTTGCATGAGACCAGAGTTAAGCTTTCGAGCGTAGTTTTAACGCATTTTCGTATAGTTCACGTTCATCTTTCCTGATTTCTAGATGAGCATTGTTGTGAGCACTGCACTCACTGCACTCACTTCGATCTTAATTTGTAATGCAGGTCGCCTTATGAGTGTTCAGTCCAAAGTCTTCCTTCGTGGCTGTTATTGTTGATTATGAAAGATGTGCAGCTTGGTTCCCTAGTGCAAATATTGCTTTTTAGACACCAGAGTCCTCCCATCTGACTAATGAGATGCACGTGGGGCCACGAAAATGGCATTTGCCAGGCTGATATTAAAATTCAGCAGTCCACTAGTAAAGCGATTAGCACGAAAATGTTTTATTTGGCAGATTTACGACGACAAAACAGAATCAAATCTGAACCAACTAACAGCTAAACTAAATACACTAAACTAAAATTTCATTCTATCCCGTCCCCGAATTTCATTTTGATGGAAAGTGAAATGCCGGCTTTTTTAAATCTAAAAATAGTTCAAAGCTGTTCAATAACATAAATAAAACTGGAAGAACTAAAATGTATTATACGAAATGTGATCAGCACTCTACTCAGTTGACTTAGTAGATATATATCCTATCTAATAAAATCCCCGTAGAAGAATGCATTTATCACTGGCGAACCCGCATTTTTTATTTTTTAATTTTATTTTTTAATTTATTTTTTACCAGAAACTAGACCAAAAAGCCGAAAAAGATAAAACACTTGAAAATTACTATAATACTTCCATTAGGATTCAAATTTTAGTTCCACATTAGCCTTTTGGCGTGAAAGGAAACCTTTAAGCAGCGAATCTCGGACCAAGATATTCAATCTCGTGCCACCATTCACTCAGCTTACAGTATTAACTGCTTTAGATTAGTGTCAAATAAAAGTGGAGTTGGATGCTAAAAGCCGACGGTAAATAACAAATTGCAAACATGGAACAGTAGACTTTAGTTGGTCAGAAAAATGAAATCAGTAATTATCATCACTGTATATGAGTGGTTTCCTCAAGATACTTTTAAGTATTTAAAAATGCTGGCTTCATACGGCGAAACACTTGTCTAATCACCAACAGATAAGAAAATACCCTGACCAAAATATCACACAAGATAACGTACGGGGTCCTAATTTCATGACATCAGTACAGATTAGGCGTTAACAGAGGATGCTGATTTATTGTACCGGCGTTTACTAATTGGTTGGCCCGCTAGCATTTTGCCTGACGTCAGCCTGACGTCAGCCTGACGTCAGCCTGACGTCAGCCTGGAATCAATTGATTTCTCTTGCTTTTCTTTGTACATGAAGTTATTTTTTGAATGTGTTGTTTTATAAAGATGAAGCCCTTGTCAGCTGTGTGCTATGTTGACTTATTAGTACAAGTGGAATTTGAAAGCCAGTCATTTCTCTCGCGTGCTGTTAGGGTGCGTTCGATTGACTCTATTCCGGAATAGGAACAGCTAAAATGACCCAAAGTGTTGCATGTTTCGAGGGATGTTTTGTTCGAAATTGTTTTGAACACCTTTACGCTAGCATTTCGAACAGCTCCCGATGCAGCTTTCCTAAGTCAGTTCCAAACCAAAGCATTTTACCGATCAACATTGCTATTTCTATTCCGGAATAGACTCAATCGAACGCGCCCTTAGACTTCCCACATGCAGTCTCCGCTCAATACATAGCACATTGACGCCTGCTCATTTCTTCGCACTCTAAAGTGGAAACCTCCTACTCCTTGGTTAGATCTAAACTTTTTTGCCATTTTTAAGCCTGAAAATGAGAACTTTCGCACACAAATGCGTGGCTTCCTTGTTATGTCTTGAGCTAGAACAGACGGCTTTCTAGTTAGTCTTTGCTCAAAATTCTGAATGGACATTATTTTCACCATGAGTGACTCGTCGGTTCGCTTATGACTCTGGATGGCTGACATTTCAAAGTTACATGCAGATGACCTGCAAATTTCACACCCACTTGATTTGTAAGGTTCCAAATACAGAGCTCTTACATGCAGTTCAAACGAGATTCCGAACTCGATCGTTTGTTTTGTGGCTCCAGAACAATTATCAAATTTGTTGTAGCATTCTTGATAAGGACTGGTCAGCAATTCGTAGCAGAGCAAGCGCAATTGTTAATGTGTGAATGACATGAGACCCACGGCAATCCAGCTCCTTTAAAGACTATATATGTTGCCTTGGTAGCCATATGTAAAATTTGAAAATTTGATACCCTGTTTAAGACAGAAGACCCTGAAAATGATACCCTATCGGGCGGAACATACCTATATAGGAAATATATGGGAGTACCCCCCCGGGCCATATGCCAATTGAGAACTTGTGCGAAAGTATAGTGTACTTCTAAATCATCCACTTGCCAATAGTAAAAATGGGGAGAACAAATTAATATTGCTGCAAATATACCCCTAAGATTTAACATTAATTGCGGCACAGTTTGCAAATGTACTTTTTGCCAGAAACATGTGGCTTTTTTCTTTAGAAATAGAACAGGAGATACTCGGCTAACAAAAATAATTCTACGGTAGAATGCTAGTACTTGTAAAAACTAGATTGGGAATATATACTGCGTCGGGGTAGTGAAATTCAACGTACTTTATGGTGAATCAATTTTGGGCTTGATGTGGGAAATCTGAAACGCCGTAGAAATAAGTGCATGTTTAGCTGGCGTTTTGAGTGTTATAGCCGTTCGTCGGAGCAGAAGCTCGAACGTCAGCCAGTACTAAGTTACGGCTTCTAGGCGTCCAGATTTCCCATATTAACCTCATTTTGACTCACCAAAGAATGGTACACTAGCTGGCACTTTAATTAAAATGTACGAGAGTATTGTATTTTTGGTACAGAATACTTTCTTTATGATGCTTAATTTAATATGTAAATTTCACTTCCATTTACCTTTTTCTTAATTAATGGGGCATCTTACATAGATAATCTTGATTTCCACGCTACACTTTCAGGTTTGACTGGAACGTAAGCTGTAGTTTCAAAACCATTATCTGAGCAATGAAAACCTTAAAACAATGAAAGACAAAACAAACCGTGCGGGAAACCGTGGCAACGACACAAAGTTAGCTACAAGTGAATGTACACAATGGAAATTAAAAGCGTCACTAAAACATGCGAGGTGTACGTTTGCACTATTTTCAAGACTAAAGCTCTAAGTCTCTCGAAAATAGATATTCAGCTTTCAATACAAATAGAGATCAGTCCAAAAAATGCGACAAGTACATTTGATGGATATGTTTATAAGGGGATTAGTCACTGGCATTGTATTCCGGTGAATAGGACGAAAATTTAACTGCTTATAAAACAAGAAGAGTCTTATGTTAATTCAAGTACAGAGATTAATCATGAATATAAATCTCGTGGTAGAGACCATCTGAGACGCGAAATTATTCACAGCAGCTGCATGCAGGGCCATACAATCCTGCCTTATGACACTTTTTTGGTTTTGAGACAAAAGCAAAAGCAACGATTTTATTCAACAGAGGACCTAAACTTTTGAACGACAACAAATAGAATATAAGAAAGCCACACAGAAGTTGCAAAGGAACCAGCTACAAGTTAGTGCAGTTAAAGCCCTCAACCATTACGCAGCTAGTATACTGAATGTAAAATCTTCTCGAACAGGTTAGGATAGCATTTGCCCGACACGGTGATTAACGGATCAACGATTCTTCCTGACAACAATCCACCGTGAACAGGCTGGGAGAAATCAACAAGGAAACAGGTAAGAAGGAGAACTAAATATGAACAGCACACCAATTGCCCCTACCAACGTCATCGCAGATAACGACATCACCGCCTTGCGTATAGTGGAGTATGTGGCCTTCACCATTATCTTCATCATGAGTGTTATCGGCAACATCCTGGTCTGCCTGGTCATCTACAAGACACCAAAAATGCGCACAGCTCGAAACTCCCTCATTGTAAACCTTGCTTTAGCAGACCTTACGGTTGCTTTGGTGTGTATTCCGTTTGATGTCGTCCTCAAGGTTTATCCTTCACCCTGGCCGCTTGGGGCAGCCATGTGTAAGATTGTTTGGCCTTCTATGACTCTGGTCACTACGTGCTCAGCCGCAACGCTCACGGCCATAAGTTACGACAGGTGAGACACAGTGGCACGATATAGTAAGCACAACCGACGTCTTGTCTGCTACTTGCAAAATAGGGGTACAATATTATACAACGGACATTTACAACTAGTAAGAGATAACTCTCCACTTCCCTTTTTTTCCCATTCTCTTTAATCCAAGGTACAGAGCAGTGGTACATTCGCACAAAAGGAAATTGACTAGCGCCCAGACTGCTATCATCATATCGATCGCGTGGCTGGTGTCTCTTGTTCTCGTGATTCCGTACATCGTGGCCTTACAAATCATAGAAGGTGAATGCGACGAGAAGTGGTTCAGTCCGTCCGCTCGGCAAGTTTACACCGCTCTACTATTTGTCTGTCAATATGCTCTCCCTGTGGTAGTGATTGGACTGGCGTACGCAAGAATTGCTGTAAAGCTTAGACAACAGGCGACCCATATACACCGGAAAGGCATTGCTGAGGCGCCGAAGAAAACAAGTTTGGCGGAATCGTCTAAGGACCAGTCAGAACCACGAAGACCACCATCAGAGAGTACTCAACCCCCGGCGCTAACGTTGGCGACCTTAGAACGACAAAAAGAGCTAACACAGCACAAGCGCAACGCAAAAATTGTCAGGATGTTGGTGGTCGTGTTTCTTATGTACGCCATTTGGCTATTACCCAATCAGATTATCTGGATGTGGTATGAGTTCGGGTCCGGCTCGACGTACAAGCATATTGATACTCTGCTCACGTTTTCTAGCCTGTGCGTCTACATCAGTAGTTGTGTTAATCCTTACATCTACGCCGGCATGAACAATGACTTTCGTAAAGGATTCTTGAAAGTTCTCAAGCTTAATTCTGGTTAGCATCGAGCTACAGCTTTGTTGTTGTTGTCATTTCTAATATTAATATATTATTATTATTATTATTATTATTATTACTTATTACTTATTAACACCAGAAGAAGTATCGTGATTCAAAGGCAATTACAGAGTCGTGAAAACAAATCAAAGAACCATTATGCTCGCATATGATTAGGCATATCACATATAAATTAGATAAGATACAAACTCATTATTTCGTGCACAAGTATAGAAAATATGGCCCCCGTCACACTAGAGCTACAATGAGTTGCAAAATTGTTGAGACGTTCTTTAAAAAATGATAAATTTCGCGTTTGTTTCCTTCGCTTTAAGTAAAATTGCGCTCAATCTGATCATTTCCCCTCCCCCCTTTTCAGTGTTGATCCTGTGGTAATACTGTGTAACAGACTTGGGGGCTCAAACAACACTGTAATAGGGGGAAGGGGAGAAGAGAAGGAAACAAGTCCAAAATCGAAAAACAGGGCGAAAATGATATGTGTCTCAACTATTTTTGCAACCCGTTGTAGAAGCGCGCTTACCTTTGTTTAACCTCGTAATAATTATTTGGTTTTCTAGCACATAGAGTTTCCAAGTGTGACGTCATCATTTTGCAAACTTTGCCGTTCGAACCCATACTGAACTCTCTTGTTTAGTGTCAGTTTTAAATCTGAAGGAACCGACCAAATAAGAAGATTTAGTATAAAGCAATTTGAACTTCAAAATCCCATATCTCAGCTGTTCAAGCCGTAAGAGCTATTTTTGTTTGTGTTAACTGTTCAGATAGGCCATTCCGAAGATTTGAACAAAATCCATTATTTCAGAAAGCATATAGTTTGTGACTTCAGTACTTTGGCACTCCATTCTTAGCTCAGTGCAAATGTGACTCGGTCAGTCACCTGCTGATGTTCAATGCTTGGTGATATTTAGCTAGGCAAAACTTCAAAAGAGCTGACGCGCATTCCCCAGCCATGCTAGATTTTGCATGACAGAAGCAAAACTTGCCAAAGAGCCGAACTAGCACTGTTCAAACTTGGTCGGTACCTCGCTAAACTCCAAGGACCGATATTTTAAACAAGGTTTAGACCGAGGTTAAGAAAGCCCTGATCTAAAGAAGATTTAAACAACAGCCATGCTTAATGGACAACGACCAAACTTTGTCTTTGTAAACTGACTCCAATCCATGTCTAAAAATGCAATTTAACGTTTTACTAACCCTGTTTTACAGCGTCCGTTTAAACGTTAATTTAGCGATAAACCAGGTCTAAGTTAGACTTTGTTTAAAAAATCGGCCCCAAATGAACAATATTAACTATAATAATTATAATTAGAGTTTATCAGGTTTGTCCAAAAACATTACTGTTGCTGTACCAAATTGATTAACGGAAGAACATAGTAATGAAAAGAATATATAAAATGTATGTTAGGGCTATGGTGTTCAGACTGAGGGGATTCTAGCAATCTTTGGGAAATGGTTACGGGTTAGATCGATTGGCTTCTCTTCTGCCAAAGGAAGGATGCCACTACCCTTTCACTCCCAGCAAATCTCTCCTTCAGTTTATCACTAGAGATATATCATACACTGTATGGAGAGCTCGGTTTGTGATGAAAACTGAATGAACTATTACTTCTCACCACATCACACTTCTCACCACATCACACTTCTTAAAAAGTTGAGAGAATCAAGCTAAAACTAGAAGAATTATTTATGGCTGACCGCATTATCTAGAAAGATCTGGCAAGGTATTGTGACTGAAAATATGTAATAATTACATGTTGTTGTTGTTGTTGTTGTTGTTGTTGTTATTTTGAAAATCGAAAATAAGTTTAGAACAGAGAATTTCAGCAGTCAGGTGACGTGTGGTTGAGTGGTACACGCACTACAGTGGAATGTTTGTTCTTTGACACTGCAAACTGCATTAAAGATGCTAGAAATGGATTTCAAACAGGAAAAAGAAACAAAGAAAAAAGTAGGAAAAAAAAAAAAAAAAAGAAAATCTGATCACAGTATTTTACGGATGTCCCGCTAGTTTATAACTATTATAAGTATTTTGACGGGAATATGTACTCTCAGATCTCGGAAAAATATTGTTCAAGGAAAGAACAAAAAATATAAGCGAACAACGATACTCACGCTAACAGCAAAAAGTATTTCAGCGGTGCAAAAAATAAAACAAAGCTACGTGCCATTGTTACCATTTTTAATTCACTCTATCAAGGAGTGTTAGGATAAACTTGGAATCCGCTTTCTCCCTTCCCTCCTCCCCCGCAGCCTGTCTCCCTTTTTGCCAGTTGTTTGCCTAATTGTGATGGAGAGCTGGAACAGACTGGGAACTGAGATACCTCAATAGCTGTGGTTACACACACCGTAGTCTCAGCGAATCCCAAGGTAAATTTGACCACGGCAAATTCACCTTGCGATTTCTGGTACCCGAGATGCTTCAAGTCACACAGTAAATAACTTCCAAGGTGAAATCAGCCAACTAAAACACATTTGTCAAAATCATGGAAGGTGCAAGGTAGCGAATCTATTGTCGATTCTACTGGTTCTTCTTTACCAGCGCTGCTCGCCAGCGTCAGTCCAATTGTTCGTGCTAAGAAGTTACGAGGAGAAGGCGCCTCGAGTTACGTCTAATCCGAGCAATTGAACTGATTCGCAATTCGCCAGCTTATTGCACATGAGCATGGACCTCTTGCCAGAGCTCCTAGAAGTGTTTGGGTTCTTCCGAGGCCACAGCTTCATAATGTTTGTGTAAAATTTTCCGAATTCCTCAACTTCAGTCGGCGCTTGCTGATTGGTCTATTTGCCGTGGGAATCAGAAAACCTTAGCTCGCTTGCTCTGGAAGTGTCAAGTGCTTTTCTTTTGTTCTTTTTTATGTATCCATGGAAATTACCCTCGGGAAATTTAGCTTGGGAAACTGCGGTTGAAATTTTTTCCCGTGGCAAAAGTGCCTAAACCCACGGTAAAAGGGCTGTGTGTAACCACACAGCTAATATGTAGATGTATTGTGATAAAAATGCAGAACGCCAGAGACTAATATGTTTATTAAAATTCTGTCTTTCTAAAGTCCATGTTCGGTCCATAGTATACAGTGTCCTATAATATATCCGAACCCTAGTATTATTCAATCTGTTTAAATGTCTGTATAGTAATCCACCTACAGCATCATGCAGCTTAAAGAGTTCCATATTGATATGCACACTATTGTGGTTTTCATTTTTCTTCGCTCTCGTGTATATATATATGTAGTTTTCCTGGGTGTAATGGTGCCCTCCGGCTAAAGTTTAATACAATGCGCGTACTTTGCGTATAACTTTTATTTGGCATGTTCCCCCAGCCCGATGCATAGTATCATATATATATTTATTATATACATACTGAGACATACTCACGAAAAAGCCATATCGTAAAATTTCGTACGCAAATGAGTTCTAGCCAATGAGAGGCCGCGAACGACGCTTTTCACACGTGAAAAAAATTGTTCGTCCAATCACAAGCTGCGAACGACGATTTTTCACTACTTTTAAAGGGTTTCCCGGTCCCATCATAAATGTCTCAGTATGTATATAATAAACAGAAAACATCATGGAAAGTGCTTTGTACAGTTTTTATTCACTCGTTGTTTCGTATCACAAAACTCACTCGCTCGCAAAGCCTCGCTCGTTCGTTTTATGATACTTCACAACTCGTGAATAAAAACCGTACGCGCGCACTTTCCATGAAGTAATCTCTATTTATTATATAGACACGAGTGTTTTACTGGAAAATATACCGTGCGTAAAATCCATACGAAACTACATCCGGGACCCGAGTGGCGTATTTTCCATATCCTCACTAGTGAGGATATTGTTGGCATCATTTCCCGCTTTTGCACGGCTGTTTGTGCAATTTCTCGTAAAACACTCATGTCTAATATAATAAAAAGAAAATTACACGGCGGCTTGAAGATATGACTTTTATTTTCTCGTGGTTAAAACAATATTTTACCACTCGAAAATAAAGTTCATATCTTCGCGCCGCCGTGTAATATCCTCTATTTAATAAATTTCCACTGGTTTGCCGTGGTGTGGACTCTTATTTACCAGGATTTACGTCATCACATGGTCAAAATGTTGTGGACTCACGAGGCGCTTCACCGAGTGAGTCCACGGCAAAGTTTAGAAAAAAAGAAACAGTTTAGACCATTTGTACCCTACCATCGCGGCGTGACACTGTCTTGTGAAAACCCAGAGCCTTTCCAAAGCCTTTGCGAAACTGCGCGTTCCATCCGGCATAAAGGAGAGGGTTGGCGGTGCTGTTGATGTAAACCAGAAGACTGCTGAAAGTCAGCAAAGTATTAAGATGCTCGAACTTTCTGCCGGAGCCGAATTCAATCCACAGCCACACCAACTGATTAGGGAGGAGGCAAACGGCGTAAACAAAGACCACAGAAATCAACATCTTCACAATTTTTTTGTTACGCTCGATTCTTTTAGCTTCGCTCCTGGCGTTAAGAGCTGGGAAGTTTGAGCGAGTCGACTGTGCACTGGGTAGGCTTTCAGCTACGCTGTCAGAAACCCTCGATTGAATACTACTGATTAATTCGCTTTCAGATGGGGAGCCTTCATCTTTATTGCTTGTGACACTCTGATCTCGCTTCAGACGGCCTTCTTTCGGCGCCGTTAGATTCTTAGCTTGATTTCGCAACTTGATAACAACTGATGCATATGCAATCCCTATGAAGAATAGCGGTAGAGCATATTGGAAAACGAATAATCCAAGGGTGTAGAGTTGCTTGGCAGTTACGCTTGGCCATTTTTCTTCACATTTTCCCTGCTGATTAATCCGTAAAACTAAAATATACGGAATAACAAGAAGGAGAGACATCAACCACGTCGCAGATATGACTGCAGTGGTCTTGATGGAACTGAGTTGTTTCCGTAAACGAACCACAGCTAGATACCTGGGGCATGTGAAATAGCAAAACATATCAGGATGAGCTGCACTTGTGGCACTCTATGCTACTAACATTGCAATATACATTATACACTATTCATACACTACACGTACAATATACCATACAACGCAACACAGCCCGGCACCACGACACTGACAAACACAATGCACTACACTACACTACACTGTACGACACGGAAAGCAGAGCCCAAAACACAGCACATGCAGCTTTCCAGCACTCCTCAAAACAACGCCACTCCGCCACAACACAACGCAAAACAACATCGTACAGCACAGCACTGGCCACTTTCAATAGCACACCACAGAACCCAACCTACAAAAGACGGGTAATACATACCCAGCTTAGACTAAGTCAAAATTAGTACCCAATCCTGACCCCAAACAACCAAACAACACAACAAAAGTTTTGTTTTTAAAAAGTTTTTGTTTTAAAAACAAAACACGACAAAATATCCAAAACTTTAAGCAAATCAAAACAAAATTTACCCCGACTGGAACCCCAAGCCCAGCTCAACCAGAATATAATTATTTTTTACCACAGCACACTAGTTTCTCGCTCTCTGATTGGTCGATTAACTGTAGAAAATAAGAGTCCAGACAACCGGATATGTGACGCCAGCTGACGCCATCGTGTCACGCTTTGGAACGAAATGTAGCAAAACTTTCTTGTATATTTCTAAATATTGTGGTAAAAAACAAATTTCCACTGGTTTGTCGTGGTGTGGACTCTTATTCACCACGATTTACGTCATCACATGGTCAAAATGTTGTGGACTAACATTGTGATGACGTAAATTGTGGTAAATAAGAGTCCACACCAAGGCAAATCATTGGAAATTTATTAAATCGAATTCTTCTTATCGCAAGCTGGTAGTACCTGTCATAACTGATGGCTAAAAGCGTTGCGGCTGAACAGGTAGTGACTGTTGTCATGAGAGGCCAAACAATCTTACACATGGCTGCCCCAAGTGGCCAACGAGAAGGATAAACCTTTAGGACGACGTCAAATGGAATACACACCAAAGGAACGGTCAGATCTGCTAAGGCAAGGTTTACGATCAGGTAGTTCCTGGTTGTGCGCATTCTTGGTGTCTTGTAGATGACCAGGCAAACCAGGAAATTGCCAACAAAACCGATGATGAAGATTATTGTAAACAGAACATATTCTGTAGCGGACAATGCCGTGAGGCCTCCACTAGCGGTGACATTGGTCGGAGAAATCAGTTCATCTTTCATCATTTGATCACGTCTTGTAATGGGTTCCAAAAAGTTGTTGAAGAAACGCAACGGAGCTGTTATAGGATTTTGTGTTTTTCGTAAATTCGTCACCAAGTCCCACGCTACTTTTTGCTTAGTCCAGCCAGTGATCGGCACAGATCAGAGATTATGCGGCCGGTTAAGTGCAAGGACCAAAGGTGTCATTATTTTTAATCAGTTTCCTTCGTAAAGTGGTGTCCTCGGAAAGAAATCTTTTATGAGATGCAGGACGACTATGGTGGATGAAAAGGGAAGATGAGGTTAGGCATAACAAACACGAGCAAAAGAGCAAAGTTGATTATAATTGCTAATGATTAAAGCATTAGTAAAACAAGCGGCAAATTGCAATTAACCCGCAAAACTCACACAAACCCCTTAGCAGGTTTATTGTCGGTACGAAAATAAGCAAAATAGAACAGGTTTGCGGTTTTTGTAGTGTATAACGTGTGAGTTCAGTATCGATACTTATACACGGTACAAGCGTGAACTCAGAACGAACATGCGAAGTACGTAATCAAATGCATCAATAATTGCTAACACGCTAAAACAATACATGCACTGGAAGCTGATCGATAAACACCGATCACATATTATATACGGCGGTAGCCACGATTACCAGTATATGTTGTTTTTGGCATTATGCACCTGCCCGACATTAACAAAGTCGTGTGATCTCTCCGTATACATAAACTAAGTTAGCTGCAGCAAACTTAGAATGGTCTGAAAGATACAGAAGTGTAGATATGGGACTAATCTATAAATAAAGAAACTAAGAAGAAAAAACAAACAAAGAAAACAAACCAAACCTTGTGGCGAAGAAAGTGGCACTTTGCCACGGCGTTAGAGCTGGGTGGTGCAAACTAATTCATCTTATACGGAACTACACAGTATGATTCACACTGTTCTAATCCTACACAAAGTAATACATTTTTCGAATGGTGACACGTACTGTACTATTGTGGCTTCCGGCGTAACGAAGAATCAATATTTCAGGATGATAAACATGCACTTATAATCCCATTCAAACAACAATATGTTGAAAACGGCATTTTGAAAATAACAAATATCCGCTCAAGTCTCCACGGAGGTAGGATTAATTATATTGAATCCATTTTTTCTGATTGACGTCTATATTTCGTGACACAAACATACCCCCTGAAGCGACCTAATGACGTCGTTAACAACGGTTGCTAAGTAACGTCAATTTGGACTGCATGCAAGTCCGTGAACAAATGTATAACTTTACGGGGGATTCCACCATGTCTAAAATTCTGGATAGTTTAGATTCGTTTGTTTTGTTACGGAGCAGATTTTAGGGGACTCGCTTCTGTACTCGATGACTTCTTTATTCGGGATTCAGTGCTGAGCTCTTGAGCTTCGAGACTAACGGAGAGCTCGGGCTCCAAGTCACAACTCTAGCTCAACTCCACTCAACTGAATTCTACACTACAAAATAGCCGTTAAGTATGCTCAGGGAGCACGTACAGCGATTACAAACTTCCGTTTGGGTAGACAACTAAATTGGATAGCAAATCCACAATGAGATTAGACCGGAAAGGAATGGACGGAATTTCCACGGCATAGGCGACTACAAAGACTCCTAAGGTGTCTGTGCATCACGATGCCGTGCAACCACTTGGCAGCTTAGCTCAAATCGTGCAGGTAAAGCTTACCGGCAGGCACATTCGTAGCGAACCTGGCGCCATGCCTTTCCTGCGGTTTGTGCTGCACACGCAAATGCTTCGCTGACCTCGTTTATGAACTATGCTCCTAAAGGGCTATTGTTAACCTAAGTCCGAAGGTCAAATTTGAGTCCTTCCGTTTGCAAATACAAGTTCGCTCCAGGATAGCCGAAATATTGTTCTTTATAATAAACCTCCAAATTGTTTCGAATTGTCCCTTGACAGTTTTAAGAAAACTTTACGATCTACCAAAATCCGGGCTAATTCACTGCTCTGCAGTCGGACATGGTGCATTGGAGAATCACATTTAAATTTCTTGACATATCAACGTGCAAATAAGCCAGTTTCACAGTCATGCGCAGTAGAAAAAAATAGCACTTTCTACTTTCCGTATAAACGAGTATCTGTCACGTAAATATATGTGCTGTGCTTGGTTTTGTTTTTATACATAATTGCATTATGGCTACAGAAGCAGTTATTCTCTCTTTCCGCAAAAGTTTTATTGAATATGAGGTTTTCTGGGGTTTTCTAATGAGTAATCACTACAGACAACAAGGCGTCCAAATGGAAATGCATAAAACCGGCCACGTAGAAAAGCTATTTCTATTTTAAAAATAATTGCTTAAAAAACAATTAGTGTGAACGAAAAAGTTTGATTCAGACAGCTGCATCGAACGACTCATGAATTTTCCGTTACTAATGGAAACTAGACAAAATATGTTTATAAAACTGCAACTGACGTCATTATTTCGTCCTAGCCCTTGGAATATCCGCTGCAAAACTGTACTCATCGAATTGTAGCCGAACTAAATAACCACCCTATAAAGTTTTCGACATGCCAAAGATGTAGTCTTTTGACAGCTTGAGTACAAGCCGAATTCGACTGTATATCGCGAAATGAAAGCAAGATAATAAAACAGTATACGCCATGTGTGTAACACAGAAAAAAAAAACTGGAGCGACTTACCGGCATCCGCTTGAAGCTTGTTCAAAAGCCACCGTAGAAGAATAAGACAAGTACTGTGGTTCAGTGGCGATTCATCTCTGCGAGGTTGTTCAGAGTTCCAGTGGCCTTGGTTTTTACTTTGGCGGAGCGTTTTCACCACTTTACCAAAACCGATTCCGTGTCACACTGCAGTAAAACGTGGTTGAAGATTTTTTTTTCAGTCTGTAAAATGGATAGTCCTCACGGCGCGATCTGTTGACTGAGAATAGAAGCGTAACTTAAACACTTTCGATTAAAGGTGCTGTTACACAGTGCAATTTTTTCGGCAACTTGTCTCGCAACGATAGAAAAATTTTCGTTGCAGCTGCGGAAGTGGGTGTTACACTGTGCAACGCGAACTCAGAAACTTGCTGAGAGAAATTGTGATTGGCGCGCTGTATATTGTAGACATCAACACGGCGGAATTTGAATAATTATAAAGAAGTGTACATGCGCTCTTGATTGCACCAAGGCAAAAATTGCGAGATAAGTTGCTGGAGCCAGTGTTACACTGTGCAACAGCGTTGCAAGTTGCTGCATCGCGTTGCGAGAAGTATAATCTAGTTCTACTTCGTGCAACGTTGCGCGCAACAACAATAATTGCGAGACAAGCCCTGTTACACGGTGCAATTCTTTAGCAACTTGTTGCGAGACAAGTTGCTTAGAAAACGAACAGTGTAACAGGGCCTTAAAGCGAGTTTTTTTTTTTTTTTTTTTTTTTTTTTGTTATTTATTTTTTATACTATTTTTAGTATTTGTTTCCAGCTGTACTCTAGACGACAAAACAACCGAATTTTCCCAAGGCGTCTATGAGCAGAAAGTTCGTCATTGGCTAATTTAAAAAGCTTTTAGTTAATTTATCCACGCAAAAGAAGAGTGTTTTGTTTGACTTGTTTATATTGCGAGGTTCTAAGTGTGCCGATTTCTCAGAGTTCTTGACTAGAATGACATAACAGCAGGAAAGCTAAGACCATTTTGTTCTGTGTGGCTGTGTGTAAATTTTGTTTTCTCCGTCAGAGCGTCTTATCATTTTCTTTTTGTATATCTCAAAGATCTCATAAGTTTGTTTTCACTATTTGTTCAGTTTAAGCATAAGTTTCCATAACACAAGAGCTTGCGTTTTGTGTGATCTGTGGGGCCTTGGTAAATTGATGCCGTTTACTTCTCACCTGAAATCACAGTTGAAAAAACAAACGAACCAGTCCCTGATGTACAAATACAGCTGCTTGTCCGTAATTGTCCGTAAGTGCTGTAATTTAAGTCCGACTAAATGAGTTATCAAGATTCTGCAATCATTATGCAAACAAACTACACAACCTCACTTGGAACTCCTTGATGAGTTATTCATAGATCTGCAAAACGAGCAAGCGAGCCTTTTTTTACGGTACGCAGCGGAAACAAAGAAGACATATTATATATGTTAAAACAGTTATAAGACATATGTTAAAACAGTTTTTAGGTGGGTTGACATTTTTATGTTTCCACCACGAGACAATTCTGGCCCGGCTGCTGTGTATAAGCCACTTTCACAATATCATGTGCAGTTCGCGAAGTGCAGATTTTCTGACGGGCCACCAGCCTGATCTTGAAGGGCAGAGTGGATAACTGTAGCTTCTTTTGTCATAATACAATTATTTAGAAACAAAAACAAGTTCAACAGAGATATTTACATGACAAACACTGGTTTTAAAAAATATATGTGGGGATTAAACAGTGCTGTTTGCTACTACGCATGATTTTGGCTTGATTCATTCAACAGAAATCTTTAAACTTCTTGGACCTCAAGGTAACACATTGATATGTATTGAAGTCTTCGGTTTTTTAGTGTCATGCCCAAAGGCGATTTAGACGCGACTCAGGAAACTTAACTTCAACTTCCGGGATGTCAAATGAAAACAGGTCTGCAATAAATCAAATGAAAGGTTCCGCGCAATCCGCATCGATTAAGTATCAAATGGGATTTCCTTTATCTTCTCCAAGTTAAACTAAAGGCCTATGCGAGGCTGCGTCTACACCAAAGCGTCTTTTTTTTTAACCATTTGCGCCTTCCACTATAATAAAACAATCACTACCTAAAAACGGTCGATGCGTTTTCAAATAAAAATGGAATTCAGTGTAAACAGACGACTTGAATACGAGTTAGTGTGGGCGGGAGCCGCTAAGACTTTCAAAAACGTTCACGAGCCCTTCTTTCGCACCTCAACTTGGACCCATTCTCCTCGCGAAACGCTCGCTCTCCCCAGACCGTGCGTTCGCTGTGGGCCTGCTCGATTATCCTTGTGCAAACAAGGGACTGTTTTGCAGTCTATTGATGAGACACTGAACTTTTAATTTGAGGAGATGAATTAATGCTGCGGAGAACACAAATGTAAGAGATCAGTTTTGCCGGAAAATAAGAAATATGATACTAGTTGTATTACGAACAAATAATCCGATAATCCGCGGTAGAAGTAAATTGAATAGTCGGCTCTCTTACAATTGTAGCAATTGTAGGGAACTAAAAAGAGCTAAGTCATCGCGCGCACAGTCATCTTTAGACCAGTGTGAAGATATCAACTTTTAGAAGTGGAGAAACCAGGCTGGTATTTTATCGATATCTATAGAATAAAGAGAGTTACAACAAAAAGATATTATAGGCACAAGCACAAACAAAGTATCACTGCAAGTTAAAAATAGTTTACTTGTGATGAGTACATGCCTTCTCATTTATTTGTTTTAACATTACCATTTTTTTACTTCCACAGTGCAGATACTTGAAGCCAAACTAAAACAGCCAGAATTGTCATGTCACTCCAGCGCCAAAGGTCGGGCCGAATTTTTAAATTCGAGTTTAAAAACTCTGATTATGGAAGTCACTGCAGGAATTAAGATATAAATAGAACACTGCAAAACGCAGATGATGCTGCCGAGGAATAATTGATGAACTAAGCCGGTCTGTTGAGCACTGATCGTGGGAATGCCGCAGTTGAAGCTTACAATTTAATGTCCACCTGCATTTACTTCTATTCGCTATTCTTTTAAGCCTGATTTTCTCGAGCGACGCAAACGCAAGCACAATGTTCTAATTTCACAGTCAAAACAGGCTCGCTTATGCTTGTGTTTGTGTTTGTGTCGCTCGTGATGACCAGGCTTTGTACCGGCTAAACCACGAAATTTTGAGACTTGAAACTTGTGGGTTAAAGGCAAATAAATTAGTAACCTGTGCTAAGGCGAATACTGTAAGTTGTAAGTGAGAATGGGAAATTACAGCAACGCGAAAATGAGGTACCTATAACACGCGATCAATATACAATAGAAAATCGTAACACGAAACTCACCACTCAAGCAGGTGTTATTTTCGTTAGCCTGAGGCTTCCGCTCCAATAGTTTTACATCCGTAAATGCCAAGTATCAAACACGTGTATTATCAAAGTATCTACATATATGACACTCGATGCAAACCTTGATCTCCAGGTTTTTTTTTTTTTTTTTTTTTTTTTTTTTCATAGTCGTCTTTGGGCAAGAACTGTCAAGGCTTTCATTTAAAGCAATTTGCATATCGATATATCTTAATTAATACACATCAAGCGCTCTTTACTCTCATTTAAAGAAGAAGCAGTGAAAGTTGCAGACCAGTCTTGTCATGAACTCTGCACTAAGCAGACAGCTTAGTTCTAAATCTCACCGTACTTCTTACCTTATCACGTACCAACGAAGTGTCACCGGCGTCGATTCTTTTCTTGGATCAAGCGGGTTCTTTTGCCCCCTCAATTTCTCGTCTTTCCAGGTAAACCACGTGACCTTCTTTCTTTACTTGCTCTTCTTTGTCACTAAACCCGGCTCTTGCAAATTTAGCCGAGCGATACTGGCGCGATGTTGTCCTTCCCCGGCCAGCAACTCCTCTGAATATTTTAGTCAGTTGAATGGCCTTGCATTAATAACTTTGTTTTGGAGGAGGGAGCTAAACTGTATTTAGAATTTAGTCGATGGTCGGCCACTGATTCTTGCCTCTGATTAGATGGTATAACCTTTCAAACTCTTTTTGGTCGGATAACGCAGCTGAAATATGTCATTCTCGACCTTTGCCTCTGGAGTTTCAAACCGAGGTCAAATGCAATAAATAAACATTTTAATTTTAATATTCAAAATTGAGCTACTTGTGTGAATTAGTTTGCACTTGACCTAGTTCTGAAACAGAAACAAACCGCAAGCGAGAATTGTTCTGTGTACAGTTCAATTTTGTATTTGTCTCAGTTAGAAGGTAGTTTTGACGCGCCGAGTACAGTCCATTATTACAGTATAATTGACAGGCCGCCTGAATGCAACCAATCAAACGCTTAAATAAGAACACGCCATTACAGAGTAAAAATATAATTAGTCGGGATGATGCTGCGATATATTTTCACAGTGTGCAATGATTCCAATAATTCACTACAGAAAATTTATTTATTTGACGAAGTAGTTCCTTGGGGTCATGACCAACCAAACCCACTCACGCGAACGAAAAATCGTTAATGCTGCTTTACTTGAGCACTTCTGATCCTAGATATGCTCGATCGGCATGTTTGCGGCATCGTGATATGTGATACAAAATGTTAATCTTGGTTTTAGTGAAATGACAAAGGGTGATAAAGTCAGAGAATTAGAACTTTCAACAAAACAAGGGCTAAAAACCCGAGACATCAAATATTAACCAAGAAAGGAAGTAATTATATGTACACGTGTGATAAGCATTTTTTTAAAACACCAAACCATGGCATCCAATTATTAGAACTCGTTTTAATGACCATAGGTGTTACTTTAAAGTCGACTTCTTTGCTTTTCTTCTTGCTTAAAATATGTTTTATCTGGTAAACACCCGAATATACTAAAGAGCCAACTGGGCTAAAATTTGCCATTTAGACCCCCAACATATAAGAACCTGTTTTCGTCTAATATTGAAACAGGTTTTTAGTGGGTAAAATCAGTTTAAAAATAGCTTAGTTTTGCTGCTGTGCTCATAAAAAACATATTGTGGGCTTTAACGCGATCGCGCCATTTCCACTTATTTGCTGACTAAGGCTCCTTTTGTGTACCAGATTTGAATTTATTAAAATAAGGTGGGGGTCACCAACTCCGTTTAGTTACTATGGTGACTGGAAAGGGTCATAGCAAACAACTATACACTGAAACCCAAAGGGTTTCCGAGAGTAACAGCAGTAAGAGCGTCGCACCGGTATCGCGAACTAAGTATGGTTATGGGACGGTTCTATTCCTGTTGAAGCCTGGGTTTTTTTTTTCCGGACTATCTTTCTAACTTCATACCGTTGCCTCATAACTGAGAAGGCCACTCTCACCGTGAGCTAGTCGTCTCTGTTTGTAGTTCACTGTAAATTGTGTTTATCATACATAAATCAACATAGTATCATCTATCAGACCAGAATCGGGCGAAAACGGAATATATTTTGAAACTTTTCGGTAACCCCATCCGAGTGATCAAGTTTTTATAGTTCTTTTTTCACTCTC
Organism: Plumapathes pennacea; assembly: GCA_964036295.1. Taxonomy (NCBI): domain Eukaryota; kingdom Metazoa; phylum Cnidaria; class Anthozoa; order Antipatharia; family Myriopathidae; genus Plumapathes; species Plumapathes pennacea. The sequence continues at coordinate 34,967,936 of OZ038462.1, forward strand.
TCAAAATGTTTGGGCGTGTTGCGTGATATTTAACATTCAAACGAAGCTGAAGTAAAAACCACAGCTCCCGTCATGAGTTGTTGACGCCGATTGCTTTTGCTACTTTAGTTCTCCTTGATGGCTCTCGATAATGTCTTAGACTTTCAGTCTTGAACACTGCGTCATACAAGCAGTCCACTTTTCAAAGCAGCAATAGGAGCATATCTCTCTTCGTCTAGTTTTGGCGCTAGAAGCTGTGGTTCCTTGCCAACACATAATGATCACAAATGCCACGCTGCGGAGTGAGAGAGACGATCAGGTAAGTACCGACCAAAAACATGTACTGGAGCAGGCGAACCCCCTGGAGGCCCCGACCGTAGTTCAATAATTCTATGAAACAATCGGGGACCACATAATTATAGTGACAACCTTCAATGGCCATCTTTGCATCACTGAGAAATCCTTTCATACTGAACAACAAAAGAGCGAGACCGCCTCTTTATACTTTTACTGCTACTGCTATAAAATAGAACCTACTCAAGAAAATAATTATAAATTATGCAATATAGAAATTGGCGCCTTTCCAACCGGAACACCTCAATTTGCACAACGCTTGCACAGCTGGCTCAAAATGAATGTCAATCTGATCACGTGTTCCATAACCACCCCAGCTTAAATGTATGCAAACGTGTGATCAAGCACGTACTGAAAACAGAAAATATGACCATCAGCAAGTTTCATGCTGTTGTTCTGCCAACAACCAACAATGGTTTTGTTCATCCAGCATTTGGTTTGGCACTTTCCAGCGATCTGACGTGTACACGAGAGTATGACTCAGTGGTTTCCAGTGGGAAAAAACGTCGCTGTGAGGCTGACAAGACAATAGCTTTATTTGCATGACCCTAACAATATCAAGTATTGATCATAAAGCTTAATAACACTAGTAACAAGTAAAAGTAAGATCTGTAGTTCCCTAGTCATTACACAAATTTCATTCACGCAATTTTAATAGCATTTCTATTCCGGAGTACACCCAATCGAACGCACCCTTATGGAAGCTGATTGAAATATCAGTTCTCATTACGTACGTACATCACTCATATATTTTCTTCTTGATATGTCGGAGAGAAAATTTACATTATTAAGGATAATGAAAGTCTTATATGAAAATTGTAGAATTAACTCACCTGCATCACAAATGCAAGATAAGAACACAATTTCTTTGAATGGCTACTTGAATGTTAACTTTTGACTTCCCTGTTCCAGGCTTGGCTTGATCTAAAAAGAAACTGTATTGAGCTCCAAGCCAGTTTATGCAATCTTTCCCAAATCTTCCGGGACCGAATATGGTAACATGTTAATTATATAACCAGTCACATCGGACAGGAGGGTTTGCTTACGTCACTTGACCGGGGTGGTTACACTGAACGAGACAAATGTTATCAAGAAACGGAAATACAGTTCTCGTGTGTACTCGAGTCATATTATATACAGGGCTAAATACTCGATTTAATTTTAACCCGTTTCTTCTCTGTTTCGCACCAGAGATAGTCCATACAGTAAGGAGAACGTGGCTTTTGATAGCTGATTAAACTATCAACTCTCACACATCACACATACAGTTCCTTCTTAAAAGGTTAGAAGTATCTGTATTTTGAGCTTGGGAATGAAGCCTAAAGGGGCTTATAGGAAACCCAAGGAAATATGTACTAATGCCCAAAATACGATCTTCTTTAGTCAGTCCAAGGTATTTTTTCGTGCATTTCATTAATGATTGCTCCAACATATCGCCGGAACAATACATATCATTCTATGCCGCATAAAAAATGTTTGTGGACCCCATGCAGTTTCCGTTTGTAATTGTTGAAATGCAAGGATAGTACTAAACAGAAGAGTTTCTAGCCGGCCAGATGCTTTAATTTCAAACTGCTAGTTTATCTTTCCTGCAACATGACAGTCCTCATAATGTGTGGTGTAATCTAGGTTCCGTCGTGTCTTGCATATGGTATATACTGCTTCTGAATTGCACGGCTGTGATCGAAATATTCTCACATCTGGATTTTTCTCTTGTGGAATTCGGACAGGTGATCTAAATCGCCAGGGACATTTACGGTCCGCAGACACTCAGAGGAAATTCTTCTTGCGTTAGTCTAAGTCTGATCGCCCAGTTTAGCCAATTCTAAATTTCCGTCACAGGAAATGACGATTTTGCGAGGGGACGCTGGTATCTTTCCGACGTCAATGATTCATTTGACCTTAGTTGTTAAATTTATACAAGCAAATGTAAAAGCGGCAAAGAATCAGTATATCTTGCAGAAGCAGCAGCAGTAACTAGGAGAAATTAAATTTCAAAATACGTATTCAAAGAAATTTGTGGGAACAGACATTATTTTCCTAAGGGGAGCAGCTCTATATACTTTTCTGTGCAAATATGTAGATGGTATCAGCTTTCTGACAACAGATTGCTGTCGATCCATGTGACGTCAGTAGAAACGCTGAGCGTGGGACCGTTTTATGCCTAACCCGCGCCGGAAGGTGCTGAATGCTGGGTTAATTGTGATGACTGCAAATTCATCATATGTGTGACGAGTTTCAAGTAGTACATGATTCAACACTGCAGGTGTTCTCTTAAAGCTCGTACTTCATGTTGGGCATGATTTACGCAACTTGGGTAAGTCAGCCTTTGGAGAACCGCCCATTCAAATGATTAAGTTTAGCAGCTACTGTAACTTTTCTTCTGTACTTCTTAGAAGCTACGTGTCCTTTGAAATCATCAGACACATGTCTAATATGTTTTCTGACCTCAAACTGCAAAGGTAGGTCCGGGTTAAACGTCGTTCTTAGCATACGTCGAACTCGATGCAAATGAGCAAAATCCATTGTTTGAGCTAATTTGCATTGAGTTGGACGCATGCTAAGATCGACGTTTAACCTGGGCCTTGGCTAATTTGTAGGTTCAGAAATACTGATAATTCGAGAGTAATTTTCATTACAGAAAATAAATGCTCAATGGAAAATTTCGGCAAACACTATAAAAACTTAAATGAACTTGACAACGCCTGGCTGATTTTATTTTAACACTCAAGATATGCCACGTCACATTATCTGCTATATTCAGATAATGTGGGGAGTGGATACTCCCATTCCGAATGCTTTTCAGAAAGCAAAACAATCAGGCCAAACTGAAACCGCTTTAGTTATTTCCATCTGTACTTAATTATTATTTTCAGATAAAGAATACTCACTGGAATGGTCTGGCTGTTTCAACTTTTAAGAAATAGTTTTCAACTGACGTCGAATGCTGAGATTCAACCGTCCGCCCGCGCACGCAACTCTGGGGGCGACAAGTACAACTCAAATGTTTGTTGATTCTGTTGTAACCTGGTTACCACGCAAAGGTGTGTCAATTGCGACATTTACAGGGAACTGCTGAGTGATGGATTGTGACCTCGGCATATCGCTGTGTCGAATTCCTTAGCCCAACTCTATTCGTAACTATATCTTAATCATACTAGAACAGCATTATATCGATACACGCCTTTCCGATGGCTTAGTTAACAGTGCCACACATTGTTCTGTGCGGCTGTAAGCTCCTGTAAACCTATACTCTAGTCTCTAGGTTTAATTTATAAACATTTACATTCTTTCAATTAAAAACAGAAACTGAATACTCGTGGACAATGCGAACGGCCTAATTTAGTATCCAACCAATCTAATTGCAAGCAACTTGAATTTCCGGTACAAATATTTCAATATTTGGCCCCATAAATTGGAGCATTTAACGAAAAACCTTCCAATTTGTGTACACAAACAAAATTGCTCCTTTTGGCAACCACTTCGACATTTGCTTTTGGTTCTGTGATTCTACATTTATTTATTTATCGAGGCTAGAGGTTGGTACCATAAATACGACACATTCAACATAGTTGCACTAGACGATATTTCCGTTTCTAGATAAACGTCTCGCTCCAAGTGTGTAAGCAGGCTGCCCAAATGACGTCAACAGACCCTGGTCGACGTACACTTTGCATCGCATATGACCATATTTGTCTAGGGCAGTTTTGGGAAAGACTGTATAAAAAGAGCTCGATACAAGTTGCAGTTTCAGATCAAACCACTGGAAAGAAAAGCAAAACTACTACTTCGAGAAAATTGCATTCTTGTGAGGATGATGCAGGTAAGCTAATCGACACTGTACGCCTGTTTGGAGAAACTGTTCAATTCTGATCCATGCAAAAACGACAAAAAAAAAATGGAAGCTTTTACTTCTAGTGAGCTGTTCTATTCAACTGGCAGTCAGCCATGCACGCATTGTTTGTATTATAACTGTTATCTCCTGTTCGTCGGCTAATCCACAGAGACAATTAATCTACCCTCTCAGAATTTTTAGACGATCAGCTCTTAAAACTTTACCCGAAATGTGTGGCACAGTGATACAATTTGTTGAATACAAAGTATTTAACCTGTTCAGTATTATAATGACCCGTTAATTTTTATTTTCATTCGGCTTTCAGCAATCTAGTTGGTCGTGTATCTTCCTTATCGTGTTCATCGTCTTGAATCAAGGACAACATGCACAGAGTCAGCCCAGAAGACACGCCTGCTCCAACTGCTGCATGGAAAAATGGAACGCGTGCATGACGCAGTGTTCAGGAATAAAAGAATGTTACATCTGCAGCTCGGAGTACACTAAATGTACCAACACATGTCCGGGTTCTTGTTCTGGAGCAACGAAAACAAACCGTAGCTTTCGTGTCAGCGCCGGGTCTTCCTCTGCACCGAGAGCGCAGAAAACTGTACAAGTTCAGCGTCGAGAACTGAGGAATCTTCAGCGCAAGCAGCACGAACGACGAAGAATCTGGAAAGCTTTACTGCAGTTGTAGAGTAAGATTTCTTATTTCCAAGCAAAATATTGCCCCGGCTTTGCAGGGCGATTTAATTTCTGTCTGCAGCCGTTAGTTTCATTTTGTAGCAGACTTTTACAACAACAACAAATGTGTACAACTCGTATTTATATAATGAAATATTGTGCATGCAGAGTCATATATATTATTATATTATTGCAAGATATTTATTGCTTATTTATTTGCCTTATACTGGTACTAAATGTCTTATTGCCAAAGCGGAGACGCGGTAGGATGCTTAATATGTAAACTAATAAAATAAACTTGTTTTCAAAGCGAAAAATTGTGTAACTATATTTTTTCTTGAATGTTGTGACTATGGCTATGACTGGCCTGGTTATACTCCCTATCGTACTTTCGGGGGAACAATTGTTACCGATTGCAAAAACCTAATTCAGTAAGAGGAAGGAAAAGTATTTCCGCATTGGTTTACCAAAAAATTAACAACATATTTTTACCCCAGGTTCAGGCATTTTCTTGTCAATTTTGTAAACTAAATAGGCTTATTCTCACGTGCCCTCTCAGGGTTCGTGACAAAAGTCACAAGTACATGTTTTAATTCTACTCGTGACCGAGTTACTGAACTCTTGTAGCTTGTGTGGTGTGGTGTGGTTAAAATGTCGGGCTGCCTCACAAATCCCGTATTGAAAATGGTGGAACAATACTTACAAATCAGTACATTTTCTCTTGTGGAATTTAAACGGAATTGAAACGGGCGATAAACATCGAGGTCACAACCCATCACTCATCAAGCTCACATTAATGTCGCAATGGAAACGCGCCAAATGAGTGGGAATGCAGGTTCCCGTTGACAATTCATGTTGACAATGCAAGTTTTAAATTTCGCTTGACCTTTTGAGGGTTAAACCAACCAAAAAATTCAAACAATTAACAGTAATGGTTATTCAAGTGAGCATGAGATAATCCGAAGGCTTAGTAGCATAATACCGAAAGAAAGCGCAACTGTTATAATTTGGGCACTCAGCTTTAAATTATATTTAGTTTAAATGTATGTAATTTTCATTGTTCTGCGTGCTGTTTCTTCAAACGTTTCAGCTCTATTCTTCTACGGACCCTGTAGGATGTTAGAATGACTGATATCACATGCAGTTATCTTGGGTACGTCCAAAGGAAATCCTATCAAGCGATAAGAAAACTTGTGGTTTAACAAACCGTGTAAGGAATGCGAAACACATGACCAAAAAAAAAAAAAAAAGAAACACAAGAGATCTTCTTGTTCAGTGGCCATAGAAAAGATTTACGGGCGTCCTGTGGGAGCCATAAATGCCGCATCACGATTACACGGAATAAGGAAACCCGTAAAAAGGGGCGGGAGCCGTCGGTCATCGCATCTCAAAATGACAGTACCGGATTTCCATACCGTATAACCGTCGTCGTCTCCCGACAAAATCCTCACGTACAGCTGAACTAAACATGTATAAGAACCCCCTTTTGTAAGGAAGGTGCACCTATGTGAGAATAAAAGGAAGAGTCAAGTAAGGAAGAGGCACTTCTGTGGTGGAAGGTGTGCCAGTGTAAGAAGGGTGCGCAAGTACCGTGTAGAGAGACTTCAGTCGTGTCGGTTACTGCGAAGCATGTAATGTTAAACACTAGCAATACCTTTAATAACAACTGAAGTGCTTTCTGGCACTATGAATGCAATCCGATTTGCATAGTCAAAGCTTCATTAATTTTTGTACTAAGCCTCTCATATCAGTACACTTGACAAAAACCACGGAATTTGTGGCTATCGGCCAAGGTGAAAATAAAGCTGCTCTGTGAACACAGAGTTTTAGTGACCGTTCCTCACTCAGTTTATTATCCTGTTATATAAATACATCACATAATTAATCTCTTTGGGTTTTCTCTTAGAGTGACAATTAGTATCACATAGTCAAATAAATACGCAATAAACAACTCAAGTAGAGTTGGTCTACATAGTCTATAAAATAAGCATATAACGTCCAGCATGTCACACTAGAGTGATTTAAATGCAATTCTGCTACCACTGTAGACTTAAAGCCTTTCAGATTCTACGTCGTTCGAGATGCTTGTGCTGGGCTCCTTGGTCGGCGTGCGGTTTGTCTTCGTTGTTCCAGAACAATAACCCCGCGGACATGTACTGATACATTTAGTGTTCTCTGAGGTGCACACTGTACATTCTTTCATTCCTGAACACTGCGTCATACACGCAATCCACTTTTCCATGCAGCAGTTGGAGCAGGCGTGTCTTCTGAGACGTCTTAGGGGATGACTCTGTCCTCGATGCAAGACGATGAACAGGACGAGGACAATATACAACCAATGAATGGATAGCTGCAAATTCACCAAAGTCGAACATACGACTATTACAGGAAGTCACCATTACAAAGTTCCTCGGTGTATTTTATACATGACGTCTCGGGCGTCTCAATTTTAGATAAATCCAATACACTGCATGCAATCGTTTATTTGCTTATAATTAGGATGAGCAGTCACAACAAAGGTGAACTGAATAACTAGAACGACTCAATGTGGTGCAATTTATCTTGTCGGACTCACTTACACAATGAGCTGGAAAAGCACTTGCGTTTTTCTTTTTCAGTGCGAAAGCAGGCGATTCTTTAGTACTCTTTCAAGAACATCTGCGTTGCCGCACGTTTCTCGACTTGTTGCCAAATGACCTTGCTGTGTAATCGAATGCACCAAAAACAGAGCCTCAGGGCTTACCTGCATAGTCTGTGTAAATTATTTCACTGACTTTTGTATCAGCTGCCGTTACTTGCTTCTTTCCAAAGATTTGGTGAGATCTGACAGCTACCCCAAACTCGCTTCCTTTTATTCTTGAAAATGATCAGGTCTTATTACCATATATGAAAATAGACGAGGATACTCCCAGCAACGTGACTCAAACTTGCGTGAAATGGCGCACATTTGCCAAGAAGCGGAAGCTATTAAGAAAATAGAGCATTCTTTGAATATTGCATTGGTCAATCAAACCCGACATTAGTTTGAGTAGGTTTAAAGTCACGCGCAGTTTTATCTTTTGTCTTCAGTTGGATTCAGTCACATAATTCGATCGAAAACGTAACATTTTTCATTGTTTCAGTAATGCTCCCTCGTTTTCTTCCAGCGTCATAAATGGTCGCAAACCACAAGAATCGATGAGTAGGTAAATAAGAATTTATAGGAGTGGTAGTTGGCAGAAGTGTACAACAACATTAGGTCACTAAACCTTGCTCAGTGTAGAACAAGACAAGTATCCAGTTTCAATTGCTGTAATCTTCTTTAAATTCGTTGTCAAAAATAGCTAAAAAACGGATTCTCAAAGTCGTTTCAGTAACAACTACTTACTCTGTCAGTGGTACTGAGTAGTAAAATATTGTACAAGAGCCTTGATAGCGTTCAACAGTGATTCCCACTCCAGGAATTCAGCCATATGAAAACGATAAGCATCTACAGTTCTCAGGTGTCTTGAACACGAAACGGAAATCTTAAAGCAATAACAAAAAGAATAAAGGGTTGGCCGAGACTGACGAGAGATAAGTGTTCAGGGGCCACTGGTGATGCTGAAATAAAATAGTGTTAAATTCTGTTTATCTTCAATTTTAATATGAATACCACGAAATTTAATTATGAGGAATTGACAGAACCCTCAATTGCGAGCTAAATACGAGCATAACCACCTACCGGTCCAATCAGTGGGATATCCGCTGGACTTTAGCATTTGACCCTTGAGCACTTGTCGGTTGGGCGATCGGAAATAGGTAAAAGAATAAGCATACAGACACGTCTCTCTGAACAGTTTTAGTGACAAAGATTTCCGATTTCTTAATAGAAAATGCCAAACGACGGATGACAACTGAAATCAGAATATGAGCGCCAAAATGTCCGAAATCCCTTTCTGACATAACTCTATTCATTAAATTTCTTCTTCTAAATCTGCTCCATTGCCCACTGCAATTCATCGTCGTTCTAGAACAAGTAACCGTCTAAGTCATGCTGCAAGGACACACGCGAACGGCAAATTGAATGTATAGTCCTTCCTACAATTACAATAGTAAGCCTATATGGTTAGTTACGACGCAAGGAAACAGCCTCATGTGAAACTTGCTTGTGTTTGGTGAACTCTCCCCGCGTTGTGCTTATCCACACTTCCCTCGTGTTCTTATTGGCCCTCGTTCAACAACTCAACATATTGTACTGTAAGTAGTAGGCTAATAACACTGGTCCGGGGGGGGGGGGGGGGGGGTACTCCCATATATTTCCTAGATAGGTATGTTCCGCCCAATAGGGTATCATTTTCAGGGTTTTCTGTCTTAAACAGGGTATCAAATTTTACATTTTCGTGTCTTAAACAGGGTTATTTTCTGAAGATTTTCTCCTCTTCCCCTCCCCCTCAACCACATTTTTGCTCTAGTCATTTTCGCATGATTTCTTCATATGTTCCAGTGGAAACGCGTGCAACGCAGGCTAACTTATCTAAACTTAGTCTTGAACAGGGTATCAAATTAGAGTACTTTGTCTTAGACAGGGTAGCAAAATTTCCATTTTTGTGTCTTGAATAGGGTCAGGGTTTTATAGAGTCAGCGGAATACCCCCTACCCAAATTCCTATTGAGTACCCCCTCCCCCCCCCCCCCCCCCCCCCGGTCAAGTGATTGTTTGAGCTCATGTATCTGAGGATTACATAGTGTGTTCAATTGATTGCCATTTAGTATCTTAATTACTAGGGTCATACAGATACCACTTGCTTGAGAGATTTAATGTGGTACATTCTCTTTCTTGCGTGCAACTTTAGGCGGCCATGTGACTCTTCTGACAACTTCTATTCCAGCATGCAAAAGCATCAAATTACTGCTGATTGTTTTAATACGTGTAACCACCCGTTATCAGAGCAAGTAAAGTGGTTGGAATGCCAGCTAACAGTTTTGGTTCGGGGTTTGAGCTTAAACAGTAAGACAATTGAATTTTAAACTCGTACGATGCATATAACTCTCGTTGCGAAACTCAAATACTCATAATATAACATGCGTTCCATTTTTCACGCTAAGTATAGTCCATTAATTTGCCACATTCTTTTTCTTGCGTGCAAGTCGTAGCGGAAATTGGTGTAAATTGTTGCTCAGCATGATCAGTGCTGGCTAGACTTTTTTTTGCACGCATAAGCTGGAATTGTTGCGTGAGATCCAGAGGGATTTTGAAACTACATTCCATTTTACATCAAATCGCTGAGCTTTTAAATACAGCTATAACTTGACTATTGGAAAGGTATTAGGAATTTCTTCTAATAACCAGCGTTGGCCAGTTAATATAAGGTTATAATTTACGTATTTGTTCAGTATGTGCTTATAGGCGTCAATAGCTGATGCATGTAGTAAAGAGTTAGAAATTGAGCAACTTATCCCTAGTAAATTCAATACCCAATAATTTAAAATCAATTTGCTTTACCACTTGAACACTTATCCGCTACCTATAGACTCTCATCAAGTAAAACAAAAACGTAACTGCGAAATTATTATTAAACGAGGTAAAGGGACGTTCGTGGAAACTTCCAGACGTTTTTGCTTTGTTTGTTTCAGCTGCCTCCCTGATGGAGAAATCAAACTTTAAACGCCCCTCCACTTTTGTTGACGTCAGAGAGTGTCTAGCGGCCTCTACAAGCTTTTAACATTTCAATTCACATTCACAAATTACAGCCCAGGAATTGTGCCAATAAAAAACGTTTAAAAGCCATCAGGAGAAATGTTGGACATTTTTAGCCCGCACGCCGATGTCAGCGGTTATTCCCTTAGTTGTTCAATAAACCGCTAAATTGTGCGAGAAAGTTGGCCAGAAGAGTGTATTGAGCGTTTTTAGTACATCACAAGCAGCGCTTATCAATTTTAGATTCGAAATACTTCCATTAATAATAGTATGGAAACGTTGGGAAACTGCCAGATTTGACTGCTCGGTACAAATAACGACCAAGAACAGTGTCAACAAATGTCAGCGTTTGTGATTCTGATTGTAATAGCTGGACAGTGCTGTCCAAAGCTAGAAATATGTTTTGTTAACATTGCACTAGATCTCCTGCAGCAAATAACTGTCATAGTCTGTAAAATGACCTTTGACCTCGGACATGACTGTCCTGCAAATCGGCAAAAACTCCACAAAAACCCTCCCCGTTCCTACCAGAACAGTCAGGCACCTTACTTAAGACTGAGGAGGACTAGGAACTAACATAACAAAACATGGCGGCCAGAAAACATGGCAGATTGATCTCACGGTCGTGGTTTCTTCGCCTACGGGCCTTCCATAATGGCATCGAGTTGGAGGAAACATGGCAATATATTTTGGCTTAGAGTAGAAATTAAAGCTCAAAAGATGAAGGTCATTTTGGGCTCTACGGACTCTATAAAGCTTCGACTCGATATCGCGAGCTGGACAAACTGTACCCGACACAAGCAAGTCATCGGAAGACGGACTTGAAATGTAGCTTAATTGCGAAAATTACAAAGAAACAGTGTGCTCACAGAGCGTGAAATGAAGGTAAGTTTTACCGCTCGAAAGAAGAAAGAAGGACTCGAAATACTGTACACAGCTACGGTTAAAACGATGTCTTTAAGTCATAACTACAGCTACCGAGCTGGACATTTTGCCGGTTTTTCGTCAGGAACGAGTAATTATGCATTTTGTGATCTCTCCCATACATTTTCCTTTATTGATCTGAGAGAGAGCCAACGGATTGTGTGCGTCAATGCGCATGCGGGGCGGCCATCTTGTCCGATATTTCTGCCAATGCCTGTTATTCCGAGGCACGGAATCCATAAATTCGGGAAACATATAAACTGACGAGAGGGTCTCCAGCTATCAACAAGATAGTCATTCCGAGCGCTTTCATTCGACGGTTTCAACATGAAGGTATTAGTGCACTTTCCGCTGGATATAAATCAGAGTGTAAGCTAAACAGCAACGAGAGTAAATTGCACTGAAAAGTTGAATGCTATTAAATGAAGCAGAATGTGTTTGCCATTACTCAAGAACGAAATATTCACTGTCCGGTATCTGTCACTAAGTGAGCTCTATAAGCCGAACGCATTTACATGGCAAATCGTAATTGCTTGTAATTTTAATGTTACGCCGCAGAAGTTAGATCTAGTGTTGCTAACTAATCTCCATAATGTAATTTTAAGGTTCATTTATGTTAGATATGGACTATGAAACCAATGATTATGTAGTTATTTTTGGTAATCTTACAACACATAAATTACCAAAGGTTCATTTATATTTGTTTCTCCCATTCAGTGGACATGCATTCTTCTTGTCTTGTTTATCGTCTTTAATGGTGAACATGTACAGAGTCAGCCCAGAAGACACGCGTGCTCCAACTGCTGCATGGAAAAATGGAATGCGTGCATGACACAATGTGCAAGAATGAAAGAATGTTATATCTGCAGCTCGGAGTACACTAAATGTACCAACACATGTTCAAGCTTTAAATCCTGCCAAAACTGGTCTTGACATACACTAAGAAGCTTGTAAACTGGTCGATTATCATCACACCTTCACGAGAAAAATAAATTAGCAGCGGAAAATAATACGTGACGAGTCTTTTTTAAACTTTTGGACTAATTGTCCACGGAAAATGGAAAAGGCCTTTTAGAGACAATTAATGCCGTGTTTGATTTACATCCTAGGTGCTTTTGTATGAAAGTGTTTCTCTGACAATGACTTGTGAAAAACCTGTCAAGACTAAATTCAAAGCTATAATGACGCAAATGCAGAACCTGAAATGGTATTTTCACCTCGACTTTAAGAATTGGCTACTAATAACTTTGGGTGAGTTCAGTTCCGTCCTGTCTTGTGGAGAATGTTAGGAATTAAAAATCATATTATTACTCTAATGACGATCAATTAGTCTTGAGTAATAAAAGTCGTTAAAGGATCCTTTGTTGGCCACATCATGGTGAGTGACCCACTAATGACGGTATGATTTGGAGAAAAATACGCAAAAATAAAGAAACTAAACAGTTAGCCAGAAGAAGAAGAAGAAGAAGAAGAAAAGGGAGGCAAAATATGAGCTTAAAAATGTGTTTGGGAAAAAGAAAGAGTCAGCAATTACGATTGCTAGGGAGGAAATCCCACCATTTACAAAGTATGTATATCGTAGGCCAAGTGGACTGGACCGAAATTTAATGGCGGTGAACGATTATTTTGCGACTTGTACGATTATTTCAGAGTGTAGCCGTTGGCTCGTTATAGTTCACTCTCATCGCAATCGGCTTCGTTTTGAAACAGACTGGGCAATATACATCTCAGAAATGGTCTAATCCCCTGAAGAGACAGACGCTTCCGGATGATGCGGATAGCGCGCTAAACTAAACTGAATAAAATGGCGTGATTCGGAAATTGCGGAAATCTTTTTTCGGCCGCGCAGTCAACTTATTTTGGAGTGAAACTTAAAACAACAAAGTTTTGTGTCCGGCGCTTCAATTCGTCAAAAAGTCAATAGTGTCACAGCACCGTCAAATGGCAGATTCAAGCTTTATTTAAACGTTCAACTTTTCATGAATCGACTCAAATATATATCGCTTTTGCTCATTTGTCATTGGGTTCTAGCTGTGATTTGGCTGGTTCTTGTACCTGAAGAATGATTCATATGGCGTGGAGCGTGAACATTTCGACGAGAACGATTTGTCCCCAAAGAAACTGCATATTTTAAAATAAATACATAAAATCAGAAAACCGCACTTCATTACTATGTAACTAGCAAAATCACGAGTCGCATTTCAGTCGAATTTACTATTTTTGTTAATTCTGACCTCTTGCTCCCCATTGACGTGTTGAATGACGCAAAGATGATAGGACCAGTTACTTCCCGTCACAAATCAGTCGGAGAAGATATCAATCTATCAATCTGAAACTAGTATCTAATCTCTCAATATGTAGGCTATTGATGGCTCCAAATCTCCCTTAGTAAACATGCAATAAGTATGTAACTGATGCATATATAAAAAGGAAATGTTGTCTTCCAAACACCTTAAAAAAGAAGTGATTAGCTTTGCTCTCAAGTTCTATTTTAGGTATGCTATGATTCAGTATTTTTCTCGTGCGCTAATACCGCGACCTATACCTCAACACTGAGGTTGCTGTTAACGTATTGGAGATGGGCAATCGGGCATCTCCAGCTCAGCTTGCTTAAGTGCCGCCGGCGCGGAGACATTGTTAAAGTAACTTTTTACTGTGTGTTGACAGCGGCTTTCCTAGTAAAGCACACAGAATTAAATTAAAGGACCCTCTTCCGTATTTCAGAAGCAATCCAATGTTTGTCATCGAAGCAGCGGATTCATCTCGGTAAAAAAAAAAAAAAAAAGAAAAAGAAAAAGTGTCCTTATTTATACACGGTACGTAATTCAGCAGAGCTGGTGGGGCCGTGTTTTAAACTCAACGTAAATCTGTTCAAAATCCCAACTGGTCGAAGGCTAACCAGTTGGCTATTTACATAACGTGGCCGAGGATTTGAACGCGGGGCTACCGTGTTACAAATAAATTCAGTTAGTGCTCAGAGCGGGACTTGAACAAGGGATCTCTGGATTTCAAGTCCGGCGCCCTAACCACTCGGCCACGCTGCCTCGTATTACAAATTGTATATACTACGTAGGTAGGCTGTATCAACCAAGAACGAAAGAGATAATATTACGTTGTGCAAGGGGCTAAGGCCCGGATCGGCCAAATCTCTTTTAACTGAATAATAGATTTCAATACTTTAGAGAGTTCAAAACAACTGTACATTCACCTGTCAACCGAGGATTAGTAACTTTATTATTGTTAATTTTCTTAGGGGTCACATAAAATTTAATCAGCTACTCAAAAAAAGAAGATCTTTAGTCACGAGAGCTGAAAAGAATTGAAATATCACTTTTACAGCTGCTTCAGTTTGTCCATCTCCTGACATTATTTCTTTTTTCAGCAGCCTGCTGAATGACAGAGGTGCAGTTTATGTTGTTTTCAGTTCCGGCCAGTCAATCATCTTCCAATACATCTTGGAGTTTCAACTTCGCAACCGTGCACGCAGATGTATGACGCTGGAAGATACAAAATGGTTATAGATAGTCACATACTGTAAACAACTGAGTCGTGGTTTCATCACAAGACAAAGACAAGACAAGACATTCAAGGTTTATTTATGAAATGAAAAATAAAAATAAGCATTTCATAAAAAGGAAATATCGAGGTTATTCCTATCGAGGACATTCCCTAGTAATACAAAAATTTAAATATCGTCATAGAAAAAAAGGGAAACAAACTGAACCAGCACGCATCGTTGAAAATGGCCACTGAATTGTTCTCTACTGCTGTGAATTTGGACAAAAGTAATATGAATATTACTCCTTAGTGCTCAAGTGTTATTTCGTTTATTGATAGTGCTACAATTACAATGCTTACGAGCTGAAAATGTCTGAAAATATGGATGCACATTTCCTCAATTAATAAAATTTCTCAATATGTGTTGGGAAATCTTGAACGCCCCTTGGGCTAAAAGGTACAAAGAGGCATATGAATAATAAATGATTTATAATAATAAAATCCGAGTGGCTTGAACCCACAAAGGAATTATCGTTTGAGATAAAAATCGACTGTTTCATTCCAGCTATGTGTATGTTATCACTTTAAATCTAAGATTGTGAGACAATATTATGTATATCTCGGCTCAGACAGACACCTTAAGCATGCAACATCAGCAGCTTCTTCCATTCTCTTGTCGTTGTTTCTTAATTTTCTTGCCCTTGGTCTTATTACTCAGTTAAACATTTTTCTTGAGGTTTTCATCTCAACGTCAGTCGAGTTATTTTTGCACGATTCAATAAGAAACCGAGGTCAATTTTTTTTTTCACATGAATAAATTACATCAATGATTGATGTTATTTTTTGCAAGTTCAACTTTTTGCTCGTGTACATTTGTTACCAGCTTAAGATTATCATTCCCTTATTTCCAAATCATGAAAAATATACTAAGAAACAGCAATAAAGTGTCTTATAATCATGATACAAAAAGCAGCATTAAGTTGAATGAACCACGCTGATCGTAAAACGCCCTCGAACTTCCCCTTCTTCGCCACTGTATAACTAGTTTACGTCACTAAGCAAAACAACTTTTATAGATTGTCACATATGTTTGTTCGCAGCCGTCTACATGGAATTACACAATTCAAAATACGATTTTACAGTTTAGAAAGTTTCTAAAACTTTTAGTGAACATGAACACAAGTCTGGCTGAGTTCCTCATTACAAAATCAAACGCAAATCGAGAAAGGCAAACATTTGTTCAAAATTTCTTAATTTGTGGGCGGAAAGATAATGTGCATGCAGATCAGAATCGGTGTTTCATGACCAACGTTTGATTAGAATTAGCGTCACTTCTTTGTTGCTGCGCGTTTGGAGCCATATTGGCTTCACCTAAAAGTGACAAGAATATTTCCACAGCTGAATTCTCTTTGTAATATTTCCGGGGATGTGTTTTATTCATTACGAAGCCAGCTTTGTTCAAATGTAATAGATGCCAGAAGAATTTCGAGAAATTCATTCTGGCTGCTTATAAAATACCAGAAAAGTTTTGCTGTTTTAAGAAATGACATTCATTGTTCTCGTCTGATATTTATGCTGTACGTGCTGGGTGCATTATTGTAAGATGTGAAAGCTTTTTCGTTTTCACAAAGCGACAAGGCGATGATTTTGTTTTCACATGCGAAGACAATATGGTGGAAATATAAATAAATAAAGACCTAAAATGCATAATTTTCTTTGATCATTTAATTCCATACGTATTCCTTCCACAAGATCACGCTAAATAGATAGGGAAAATAATATTTCTCTGGGTTCGTTTGATAAAAAAAGCAATAACGACAAACTAACAGCGAGAAGAATTAAAGCAAATGCTATCCTGCAAATGTTTGCACTTCATTCAAAATCTCATTCGCCGCCATGAGCCAAAAATAAACACCGAAATCCGTAGTGAAAGTGGGAGGGACGAAAGGAAAACAAAAAACTGTTTTAATTTTGTTCAATGTTTGTTTGTAATTTTATTTGCTCTTTACTTATTGCATAGCATATAGTACTCATATACTTCATGTCATTTAATTTCGTTACAGTGGATTTATTGGCGCCCCGACTCAATATTCTACCGAAAAAATATTTCTCAACACTTAAAACGACCGTTGGGCGATGCTTCTTTATTCAACTCTTGATAAGATTACATTTGCAAATGCAAACAGCATAAAAGTGATTACAAACCCTTATGAATATGACACCTACTGGGCAGGTTTTGTGCGTCAGTATGTTTGCATCACACATCCTTGTCAAACTAGGATCAAACAAGGCGAACTTTGCGGAGAGCGTTTTAGTTCATAACATGATTACAGTCACAAAGAAAGCTGGACTTTCGAATAAAGCGGCATCTTTTGATCGCGAAATTGTTGCACATCGTTTCGCTACTGTACGCGAGAAACTGTATATCCATATCTGTATTTGAATAGTTTATTTTATTTGTCCATGCAGCGCAGATCTGTGAAAGAAAGGCGCTATGCAAAATCGACAGGCACTCCATTTTAATATCTTTAAACGTCCAGTATTCTGCTCAATTGTATTCACGGACTAATTCTTTTTCTCTCTTGTCTTGAATTTATCCCTGTCTCTAAAGGATCTCCGTAATGGTGGGGAGTTTGAATTACGTGTGTATCAGAGGTGAGATAGCTCTATGAAAAGGATTAATGGCAGGAAAAACTAAACTAAGGAAAGGCAATAGATTCCACAATCGTGTCATTTTTAAGGCGATAACTATAATTAATTTTGGCATTTCATCAAAATGTCCCATTCTCCCCCACAATCGAAAGCAATAAAATCTCAACGTGTGAAAGGGACAGATGAAATGAGGTTGTGGAGGCCGGATACACAGTAAATTATTGCCACTCACTAAAATTGCACCTGTTCTAGCCAAACCAAACCCAGGCGACAATTGAATGCAAATTAGACAGAAAAACTATATATATTCAGAATATAAAACTTCGCCTCGATAGTTTGTGTTGACATCAGCTCGAGCGACACGCAGAACCAGACACGGTGAGTAATCCAGAGATTAAGGCGAGGCAAAAATGATTTAGAAATGAATTCATTGAAGTAGGTGAATGAAGTTCGTGCCTTGAGCTATAAAGGTCTCTCGATTGATATTTCTCATCTTAAATGAAACTCTAACAAGTTAAAAAAAAAGCTTTATCTGCAAAGTGCCTGTCCATGGTTTAGCCACGTCTTTCTGCTCGCACGGACAGAAAATATGTTACGATTAGTCTATTGAATCAAGTATTCTGATTTTGAGGTATTATGTAGCGCAGAACCACCTTCTTTTTCACATAATTTTTCCTCAGTCCACAAAATAGTCTTATTGAAAGACCAATGCATTTTATTTTCAAAAGTGAATCAATGAGCTCCCGTATCATTCCATTCGATCTTGTCAATAGTCTAGATCAGTCGCCCCCTTTTCGTTTTAACAGTAAATCAAAAAACACTCTTCGGGTGTGGGATTGTTATTGATTGTCTGAACGAATATCTAAGGTCCACCATTCCCGTTTCAATACTTGAGCGTGGCAAAGATCTCAAGAAATTAATTGAAGTTGGAAGTTCTTCTCTCCTTTCTATTTTACACAAATCATTTCTTTGCATTACCTTGGAATGCCCATAAGTTTGTTTAGCTGTACCACACACTAATGGCGATTCGGTTTTCGTTTACATTTAACACTAACTGCAATATATCCTCGCGTCATCTGTATGGCTTCATTTGTACGGTGGTTTCGCTGCATTGCGTGAAGCAGCCTGTCGTTAAATTGATACTTAACCACGTTGCCTACTTTTGCCTTTAAAACTAGGCACAATGAAAAAAATTAAAATATAAAGTGGACAATTAGATCAAGGCATTTCTTGTGGTTGACTAATTAAAACCATAAAGTCAGAATCCAAACAAGACTCGTCTTAAAGGCACTCCGCGAAAAAGTGAAAGAAGAAAGAATGTAAGATCATATGAAATATATATTGAAACCACAAACATCGATCGAAACAGACGTTTACTGGAGGTCAGCAACAAAAAATCACCCGCATAGATATACATTTTGTGCAGCTATAGTCTGATCTAAATCGAGATAGATAGACTCGAAACTTAGCAAATCCCCAAGTTTAGGCTGATTTTTAAAAGTATAACCTATATTTTTGCTTCATTATTACAGTTGATACACGACACTATACAATCATTCCCTTTCTTAGTCGTTTTTCACCTTAAAAATGTGAACGCGTTTATTACGACAAATATTTTTCAGCGCCTTGTTTCACACGCTGTGTCATTTTTAATGCTGACTAAATTATAGAATTTATAACATCTGGAAATTTTTGCCTTGAAATGAATACGTTATTGAACTAGTGACAGACATTTGCCAAAGGTTTGCTTACAATTAATTGATTTTTGCTCTATTTTATCACTTTTAGCGCATTTATATTTCTCCGCGCAAATTTACATTTGTGTAAATGTCACTCATGGTTGATGTTTTTGACATTTGAGGTTTTGCGGAGGAAATTTAGAAAAACGCATATCCTAGAAGAAAACCATGATTGTCTCTTAAATTAGTAATTTGTACTTTTCGATATATTTTTTAATGAAACAGCCAAAGCGTTTTAGTTTGAAACCCCGTTTCAAACGTCCAATTTCTCGCCCTAAGATTTCCTATGCGTTGATTCAACTTAACCTAACTCAAACAATGTATTTTGCTAAATTACCTTGCTTTTGACGATCACGGGCGTTGAACGATTAAAAAAAAAAAAAACACACCGCAGCAAATATCTTTAACTAATCTACAAACAAAGACACCGGCATTGCCTGCGATGTACTGATGAACTCTTCAATTAAATATCCTTTTCTAATACAACCTTCGAATACTTGGCAGTTTAGTATATTGTTGTATGCACTAATTTCGCTCGATGGCCTGACTACCACTATGCAAACTCGTCAAGTATCGAACCAAAATTTATCAAATTCGGTGTGTATATCAACTTCAGTGCTGTTTGTGTGGTTGCGTTATTTCTTATCAAACATTGTTTCACGTCGGTTTGAACAACACCAGGGAGAAGAACACAAAGACAAACACATAAAAACATAAAGACTATGGCCGACACCAAACTAGTTAAGCGATTTTCCGGTTTTACTTGGATAAATGGAATGGGCAGAAACCATTATAACAAAGCAGCTGCTTGCACTTATTACTTCAGATTAGCCATCAAGTAAATGGACCCACTCATAATGTTTAGATTATTGTTTTTTCTTTAACCCGACATGCAATTAAAGGGAGAAAGAGAGAGGAGGTGGGAGGGAGGGGTGGGGGGAGAGTGAGCTTGAATAAATGAGAGGTGTGCGGAGTAAACTTGGGATAGAAAGTACTTAGCTGAGCAATGACACCGGAATAACAACAAGAAATGGCCTATTAGGCACCGTATATGCGGAGAAAAGTTGTCTCGGGTACCAGAAACAACCCTCCCCCCGACACACTTTACCGAGCAATTATATGGAAAAATGTTGTCCAGGGCCGAAACCTGGTCAAAGCTGACCGTCTCGGATTGGAGACCGGGAATAATTTTTAAAAGTCAGTTTATAAAGCCCACGGATGGCGGACCGAAGGTAGATTATCCCATCGTTGATTTCTGTGCTCTTGTGTTTTCGATTATGCCAAATTGTTGTTTATGGACCGGGGTGAAACATGCTTCCATAAACCCGAGTTGTTCTTCCCCTCGAGCTAAAGTGTTTGAAGAAAGAGTTGTCCCGCTTGCCAGGTTCACCCGCCCTGCCGAGTTGTCTCGTCCTTTTCTCTCTCCCCCCCCCCCCCCCCCCCCCCCTACCCAAAGCGAGTTGGCAATCCTCATGCAAGCGGTTGCTTGAAATTTTCAAAGGAATAAATGAAAAGTTACCTCGCCCCGGGTAACTCTGAGAGATGGTTGTCTCGGGTACCCCGGATAACATTTCTCCATATAAACGGGGCAATGGAATCTAAGACCCAGAGTTACTCCGCCCCGGCCTAAACGTAAATGTTGTTAAGTAATAGCTAAGCTAAGGCTTGCTCTAAACCTCGGCTTTATTTGCATGTGTGAGCTAAAGCAAATGGGCCAATCTTTTTAAACAAAGCCTAACTTAGACCTGGTTATCGCTAAATTGAAGTTTAGACGAACTCGCCAAGCCACTTACTTCGTCATCAGATAGAGAAGATAAAAGTCGACAATTGCCTATTTTTCTTTTCCTATGCATCCTTCAGAATGCAAAACCACTTATTCTGATCCTGATAAAACCTATTGGAACTCACTAATTTACTAAAATTGTTCGAACAGCCATAATGATCTCTTAGTTTGCTTGACCCTTTTAAAATCTTATTCAAAATCTATAATGGAGAGTAAACATTAAAAGCCAAACGTAAAACAAGACAGTCATCTGTAAAACGCGGTCGCTCAAGGCGAAAGATCAGCCATATTTTTATCTTCTAAGACATCAGATAAGTGCGCCAACTTGGATGCATGAAATAAGAAAATAAGAATCAAAATTGGCATTAAATTTGCATGACGCGGCACTTATAATAAAGCAGATACAACCATGAATACTTGGACCTTAATTTTTCTGCGCTGACAGCACCCGACGTCAAGCCTGTCTAGACGCGTATGAACCATGCAATTTATTCCTTCCTTTGGCAAGGCTCAATTATCATGGAAAAAAGGGGTGCAAGTTTTTGAATTATTCACGAGTTGAAGCCACGATGATTATTGAGCTGACATCATTGCAAACAATCGGCCTTTGTGCAGCTCTTATCGCTTTATGGCTGCTCGTAAATGGCCGGGCTTCATTTATAATTAAGTAAACGATAAGGAAATGGCTCATACGACAGACTATATAAGACCAGGCAAATTCAGTTAACAACATTGTTTTATTGCATTGGTCGCTCGAAAAGGCGAAAATTTTCACAAGGTAATCGCGCGCTGAGTTTTGAGTAAGCCAACAAAACGAATAACGACATATTATAGAACTTTTGTCACCTTTTTCCCTTAATTTTTCAAGCTATGCCTGAGCTAATTGTTTTGTAGTCTCTGCTGATTTATTCCCGCTTCATTATGGTTGCGTTTCTCACCGTCATAACCTCCTTTTCTCCTTACTCACATTTTTTGACAGAATAACTCCGACTTGAAAACTCTGATCAAGGTAAGATGTATAACCGTGTTGTTTTTCTGTCTCACTATACACTGCTTGTCTGATGAAAATGACAAAAAATGCACTTATCTCTGCACCATTCGACTGAACTGATCTTCGTTATACAAGTTGGTTTTGTTTGAATTCCCTTTTTCGCAATAAGGTGCGCGCGTGATTTGGTTTCAACAAATATTTGCAATTTTTATTTCGCCGCTTTCGATAATCGGTTAAATATAATTTGAACCTTATTTCTAAAATACTTTAAAAAAAAAGGCTACTTCTCCGCTTTTGTTTTAAACGATCCCAGGTGGTCAAAGGAAAAGACGGAACTGTTTCAAACAAGACTGAAAAGATTGAAGAAACTTAACTTCCATTTCAATCTCATTAGCTTCTTTTCACTGACAGCAGTGTTTGGTACCTTGTTTTTATTTTTTATTATTTAATTTTGTTCAGATATTTAAAATAGAGGACTACCTGTAAAACCCTGAAAAGGTTCCCCTACATATTGCATCTAAATAAAGCTTTTGTCGTTGTATTAACCAAACAACAGCATTGACGGTATTGACAAGATTGAATTGCAGTGATTATTATTATTATTATTATTATTATTATTATTATTATTATTATTATTATTATTATTATTATTATTATTATTATTATTATTATTATTATTATTATTATTATTATTATTATTATTATTATTATTATTATTATTATTATTATTATTATTATTATTATTATATTTCGTAACTGCATGGGCTCAGAAATAGTCTGGTTTCAATCATCACTTTTCAATGTTTTGGAACAGCTTCACGCTCTAGGAAAGCCAAGGCTCATATCGTGTGCTCCTCCCACGGTACACTGAGCGCCGAATTGCACGTGGCCTGCAAGAGAACCACTCCCGAAAAAACATTTTTTACAATAACACGTCAGTTTCTCGCTTTGTGATTGGCTAATTTTCATCATCAATAAGAGGACAGACACATAAAATCGAGTGCTGACGACAGTGATTTGGACGAAGAAAGTGAATTCAGCTTCAAAATTAATACCTCAATTCTTGCAAAAGCGACATTCGGCAATTGGAGTACAGAGCCAGAAGTGTTCAGAGGCAAATTTCCTTGAGCTTTGTCTTGAAATTGTCGAGAAAACCGCAGCAGAAAAGCGTTTAGTTTCATTTCTTTCCAACTTCTTTGACAGAATTCTATTTTGCACGCGCAAAATGCTCACGTCAAACTGTCACTTTTTGGCCAATGAAATGTCTTCAATTTTAACCCCGACCAATTAGAAAGCGAGAAAAGTTGTTGACAACATTTCGGTCAAATCGAACAAAATCCAGTTTTCTTGCGTGTTTTCCCCGCTTCGTCGCTTGAGTTTTATTGTAAAAATCGGCGAAGCGCCTCTTGGATCCACATCTTTTTGACAATGTTATGACGCGTTTCATGATCAATAAGAGGACAGACACATAAAAAACTGATGTCAATTTGTTAAATTGAGGCTCGTATCTTTACAGATACGTTTATCAGATCAATTTAATACTTTCTTGCTGGTGGCATTCGATCTACTGACTTTCACAAACATACTCGTAAGTCAAGACTAACCCTTCCACTCCCAAGAGTGATCACCTTCAATTTTTTCTTTCAGTCTCTCACCAGAGATATATCATGCACTATGGAGAATTAGGACTTTGATAGATTGCTAAAATGAAAGTTGACTGAAGTATCAATTCTCATTACATCACTCATACATTTCAACTAAATGGTTGGGAGAATCTGCATTATGAACCTGGGAGAGAAAGGGTTAAACATACAATACAACAAACATTAACAACGTTGACAGTGTCATTACAGTGTACCCATTAAGAAACTTAACTTTGCGACAGACTCCATCGATTCGCAATCGTATTGTAGAACGGTCTACAAAAGGCAGTACCTGTAGAGTATACTCTTCGGTAAGTTTTATTCATTTTTTTCTCCCGACAGATGAAGGTTATCCTGCTTGTTGCTCTCGTTGTGATGGCCACTGCTTCCCTGAGCAATGCATCATGCAACAGTGCATGTCAGGAGCAAACTACGAGTTGCATAATGAACACCGACACTTGCAATAGCCCGGAATCCTGTGGGGCATGTATAAAAATTGGATTTTCTTGCAGCAATGGATGCTCGAGACGCAGGGAAATACTAGGTCGGTTTCTTGGAAGGTCGAACGACTATGCCCAGGAATGAGCCAAGGCCACTCAATCTCAAGAAAATTCTTGTCGAACTGAATAAATGAACTCAAGATTGCAGGCACTTCTTTTTTCAGGAACCTTCTGTACAACACTTCATAGTGTGTTTGCCTCCTGAATAAATGTCATTCTTATTACTATTATTCCGCGGTCTAATATAAAAACGTTTTGATTTCGTGTATTCTCACTGCAATGTAAGCAATTTCGTACAGGTTTTCATTCTCAAGGGAACATAAAACCAGGTTTCACGTCGAAGAAGTAAATAAAGCCAGTAAAATGTGTTTAAATGTTTCCTTAGTATAGTGTGCCAAGTATCGCAGATCGTCTTGAAACAGCGGAAAATAAAAACTGTTAATGGTTCAATAGAGCGTGAGGTTCTTCTTCTGCCAATCCGTTCTGGGATTAATTATAACCACTCCTTCCCACTTGCAGAGAACTTTAACACACTTTAGCCCTCGGATGATTTGATGGACTGACATACTACTGGGTGGGTCTGACGTCTTTAGTTTCCATGGCAACTAAATGATCGACTTGTAGCTACCTATTATTTAAGTAAACAGACGGCAATTTGTTCATTTTGTTCATTTTTTTGTTGGGAGAGCCTGAGGCCGTCAATATATTTCTGAGCTCATAATACAAATTCTCCCAACCAACCAAGAGGAAAATATATAAGGGATGTAGTGAGAAAGTCTACCAAAAGTGCAATTTCTCCAGGTTGGTCTGACGTCTTTAGTTTCCATGATAACCAATTCAAATGATCGACTTTATACAGCATGTACGACTTTATCATTTTAGTAAACTGAAAGCAATGTTCAATGTCAGTGGTTGTCATGCTAGCATGGCGCCTCTCTCATAGACTCGTTTTTGCAGCATCCTTCACATGACCCGTCTTGGGCGCCAACAAATGCCAAAAGGTAGCAAGAAAGGAACGAATAAATCCGTTCATCTGCAAGGAATATAGCAAGAACAAGATCAATAAAATCAAGAACAAGAACGAGAAAACCACAATAAGAAGTATATCAAGAACAAGGAAGAAAGGCCAGGAGAAATTGAAAAAAGAAATAAAGTATTCAGTAGACAGTGTAAAGATGAAACCGCTTCGTATCACTTTGAATGTAACTATAAAACCAGTCAGAAGTTGCTAAAGCCTTAATCCATTCCGTCTCAAGTTTAAAATACAATTCTCTCGACTACTCAGAACTGTCTGAGACAATGCATACATGGTGTGAGAATTGGTTGCCCTACTTGAAGAACGTATTGTTGATGCCCACTCTCCTATACATAATGTGTCAAGTAAAATATACAACCCAGAGCTCCTGAATTCTCAAATGAAAACTGAAAGCCTGCCTCCACTTAGTCCCTTTGATCCCTTTTTAGTGTTCCACCGTCAGATCCCGCTTAGATTGTGATGATGACATTTTGTGGCTGACCCGGCAAAATATCCGAGTCACCAATCTCCGCATTAAGTAATGTGCTAGACTGTACAATTCCATCCGTTTTTTTTCCTTGGCAGTGAACGGGATACCTCTTACGCAAGACATTCGCGAGCGTGTTGTTCTTGCCCAGTCCACTACGGTTTCTACTTCGTTGACCTCTTTCCATAGGTCCGCCGTTTGTTTTCTTAGAACCTCATTTTTCCTTTCCAGAGCTTTGAAGCTTTCTTTCTTAGTTCATCAAATCCGTTGCTAATAAAGTCTGTAGCGAGCCAGCGTTTACTTTCGAGCACTTCGCCCAAAATCGATCGCAAAATATCCTTAATTTCCACTTTGATCTAGAAACATAGCAATAAGTTATCTCTCCATTCTGGTTCGAACTCAATAAACGAAAACTTGGCGGCGCAAAACCTCAAATTCGACGAAAAGACGGGAGCTATGAGAAAGACGCCATGCTAGCACGACAATTACCGCCGATATTGATGGCTGTCAGTTGACTAAAATGATGGATAGCTGCAAGTCAATCATTTGGCTGCCATGGAAACTAAGAACATCAGGAGACCCACCTGAGCCACAGGCAACCCAGGCTTAGGGACCTGGTAACGAGTTATAAGAGTTTGCCGGTGAAGCTGGATATTTCACAAAATAATTAAATAAAGAACTGAAACTTGCCTGCTGTGTTTACTGACCTTGAACTGTCTGCATTCGCAATTTGAGCGCTATCGGTTGATTTCTACGGCCGCCAGGGGGAACGATAGGAAAGAAGGACAGGTGGGAGTCGCGCCGATGGCGTCGTATCAAGTAAGTCGAACTCTGACCGATTTTTATCCTCGAAAGTCACAATCAGCCGTATCTCATCTTAAGCACTGAATTGGCAAATACATTCTCTCATTATTTGAGGCAGGAAATTCCACACTTGCTCCATTCTCGGCAAGTACTCCGCCATTAAACGTCGCCAATTCACTCGTTTGGAGCCATTTTGATCCGTCCGGAGAGAAAGCGTTATCACTGAAAACCGTTGGCGCGCGGCCGGGACTGGGCGCTGACCTGGGCCGAATAGCAAAAGTCGGCCGGCAGAGGGTCGGGCCGGGGGGGAGAGGGGGGATTGTCACACACAGTACTGATCGAGTTTACAGAACTCAACTCGTTACCAGGTCCCTAAGCCTCTATCATATAGAACGGATAACTTGCCCTTTTGATAGACTTTCTCACTACATCACATATTTTTTCCCCTTGGATGATTGGGAGTATTTATTATGAGCTCAGAAATATATTAGCTGCCTCGCAACAACAAAAAACATTGAACAAATTGCTGTGTGGGAGTGTGTACTTAAAGGGGTACTTTGACCAAAATCGGACCATCGCTTAAATTCAATTAAAAACAGTTAAAAACAATCTTTAGCACACCACTAACAATCCTACCAAACCGTTTGCCGAAATTATTTTTGGAAGTGCCACTTTTTGACCTCTGTTTTTCTTGAGCCGTGAATAAATCGATAATTCCGAGTGGGGATTGGAGAGACCGGCGTGACGTCATCTTACCAACGCAAAGTATCACAACTATAAGGGAAGTGTGAAGTTTTGCAGAAGAGCGCGTGTAACTCTTGATTGAAATCGAAGTAGAATTTGGAATTTTCAAAGAAAACTGCACAACATGCCAGGTAGGTGTGTAGTGCAGGGCTGCGACAGCAAGTCCAACCCGAAAGAGGGCATTTCCCTTCACATTTCGCTCAACAATAAAGCGCTGTGCGCGATGTGGAAGAACGGTTTGTGCTACTTCATCGCAAGAACTTCAATCCTGGTGATCGCTTCTCTGTCTGCTCGAAGCATTTCGAAGAGAGCTGTTTTTCAAGGCTCCACCAAGAAGGTTTTCTCCAGCAGACTGATTCCAGGATCAGTCCCCACAATTTGGAGAGCAACTAAAGATCGAGGCGAAAGTGCAAGAGATCGTCGTAAGTCTTGACGAGGGAATTTTTTCGAAGTTTGAGCAGTTTAAGAGTCCCAAAATTTGCAAACTGTCATCAAACTGCTTTCTTAGATGTTTCGTTTAGCAGAAATTGCAAGAACTGGACTTTCGCATCGCACGCTGTGGCGGCGTGACAACTTGTTATGAGTCCATTCGAGTAAATTTGAAGCATTTTTCGGACTGATGCAACTAAAAACCATACTATTACAAGCGTTAGTGAATACAAAAAGGCGGTGTTTCAATGTGATTGTTGTAGCTTAATAAAACGGTCAAGTTAACTAGACGGCGGCTTTTCATATAGACACAACGCCGGGCGGAATCACACAACAGTCGGCATGTCAAATCAACGTAATTGTATTTATTCAAAATAGTGGCACTGCATACGATCTATGAATTTCACTTTACATTAAAACCCATGCATTTACTAGATCCTTCAATAATCTGATAGAATCAAAAAGTTCATGTTGATTTTGCAGTAGTTTGTGTGCTACTGACTTCGTAAATTTCCGAGTTCTGAAGTGTGTTAAAATTAATAATGATCTTACCACGTTCCAAAATTTACTTCTCGGCTGAATCTTTTCTTGAATTCGGCTTCTTCTTCGACCGTGACTTGCTCGACGTACGCCGCTAGTTCTTCGATGTTTTAATAGAATTGAAATGTTTTGACAGAATCGAAAAGTTCATGTTGATTTTGCAGTAATTTGAGCGCTACCGTCTTCGTAAATTTCCGAGTTCTCAAGCGACATTAATAATGGTCTTACCACGTTCCAAAATTTACTTCTCGGCTGAATCTTTTCTTGAATTCGGCTTCTTGTTCTTCTTCGACTGTGACTTGCTCGACGCACACCGCTAGTTCTTCTTCCGTGGCAGCTGCTTCAAAGACTGTCGTCGTACGCAAACGTACTGCCTTCAACACTTGAATGTACATGTCAAACATCTAACAATGACTCGTGAGTCGATAAAATAGAAGAATTCGAAGAAATTATCAATGAAAGTTCGCTCTCACTCGAAGACATTTGCAAAGAAATGTGTGTGAAGTCCGCGTCTCGTTGGTAAGATGACGTCAGAGTGGTAAACCGCTGGCCCGAAATATTTATTCACGGCCAACATGGCGGACAGGCGTTTTAGCCTCCTTTGAATTAATATATCTCGGGAGTCTTACATCTGAAAAAAAAGTTTTTGGGACATTTTGCTATTCATACCATACACTTTCATTTAAAGTGGTTAAAATAGTATTTCAAAGTGGTCCGATTTTGGTCAAAGTACCCCTTTAAATGATGGGTAGTTTACAAGTCGATCATTTAGTTGCCATGGAAACTAAAGACGTCAGACCCACCCAGTAGCATGTCAGTCCATAATAAGTCATCCGAAGGCTAAAGTGTGTTAAAGTTCTCTGCGAGTGGGAAGGAGTGGTTAATAATTAATCTCAGAACGGAGTGGCAGAAGAACAGCCTCACACTCTATTGAACCATTAACAGTTTTTATTTTTCCTGTTTCAAGACGATCTGCGATACTTGGTACACTATATTAAGGAAACATTTAAACACATTTTACTCTGACTGTATTTACTTCTTCAACGTGAAACCTGGTTTTATGATGCTCTCTTGAGAATGAAAACCTGTACAAAATTGCTTACATTGCAGTGAGAATACACGAAATGAAAACGTTATTGTATTAATATATTATTCAGGACGCCAAAATCACTGTGAAGTGTTATACAGAAAAGTCTTGATAAAAAAAAAAAAAAAAAAAAAAAAAAACTACAAGCACGTCTGCAATCTTGAGGTCGACTAGGAGTTTCTTGAGATTGAGTGGCCTTGGCTCATTCCTGGGCATAGTCGCTTGACCTTCCAAGAAACCGACCTAGTACTTCCCTGCGTCTTGACGCCGGGCATCCATCGCTGCATAAATTTCCAGCATCTATACATTCCTGACAGGATTTGTGGTCTTTGCAAGTTCTGGTGTTCATTAAGCAACTCGTAGCATCCTCCTGACATTTATCGTTACATGATGTAGCGCTAGCCCTCAGAGAAGCAGTGGCCATCACAACGATAGCAACAAACAGGATAAACTTCATCTGTCAGGGGAAAAAATGAATAACACTTACCGGAGAGTATAATCTACAGGTACTGCCTTTTAAAGACCGTTCTACAATTCAATTGCGAATCAACGGAGTTTGTCGCAAAGTTAAGTCTCTTAATGGGTACACTGTGATGGCACTGTCAACGTTGTTAATGTTTGTCGTATTTTATGTTTAACCCTTTCTCTCCCAGGTTCACAATGCAGATTCTCCCAACCATTCAGTTGAAATGTATGAGTGATGTAATGAGAATTGATAGTTTAGTCAACTCTCATCTGAGCAATCTATCAAAATCCTAATTCTCCAAACTGCATGATATATCTCTGGTAAGAGACTGAAAAAGAAAATTGAAGTTGATCACTTCTGGGAGTGAACGAGTTAAGTTTGACTTACGAGTATAGTGTTTTAATAATAATGGGTTGCTGTTGTTGTTGTTGTTGTTGTTGTTGTTGTTGTTGTTGTTGTTGTTTGTTTGTTTTGTTTTTATGCACTGTGAAAGGTGCGAAACGCATGTTGGTTAAACAGCAATCGAACCCTTAAAAATCGTCGAGTTCTCTATAAATATACCTGAACAGAATGCACAGAAATATGAAATTACCGGAAAAGAGCCGGGAAAAAAAAAAGCGTCAATCCGAGCACCTAGTGGTGAGCGACCAATAATTTCTTCACGACGCAAGTTTCATGCTTTCGAGGATGATCATGTTGTTAAAACAATGCTTGGGACCGAATGCAGGAGATCGGTATTTCAGATTGAATGTTGTCGATCGTAGAGTCAGGGCCCTTCAAAGTCCACACGAATGCGTTTTCAAAAGTTTACGTTTTCGTTTCACTGAAAACGGAATAAAAGTTTTTGCGTCCACACGACATGTTTCCAGATGAACAACCATAAGTTTGCGTTTTCAATGAAATTATCCATCAACACGAAAACGAACCAGGCGGGCGCTTTGAAATGTTTGCGTTTTCACCTGTCCACACGTTACGGATAAACATCGTATTAAAAAGTTCCCACTCTGGAGTTCCGTTTTCGTGACCGTATTCACCGGATGCGTGTGGACGGAAGGCCAACCCGCAAAGAAAAGTTTGCGTTTTCGAAGAAAAAATAAATACGTGTGGACGGGGCCACGGATCATGCGATTTAAATTTTTTCCATTTTCATTTTACCGAAAACGGAATATTAGTATTGCGTCCACAGGACATCGTTTTTAGATGAACAACTGTTTTTAAAGTTTGTGTTTTCAGTGGAGTGTGTGAGGTTCAGTGTGTTTTGACCGTCCACACAAAAGCGAGTCTGGGCGGCACTTTCATTGTTTCAAAGTTTGCGTTTACAGTGAATATGACCGTCCACACGAATACGATAGAGTTGCGTTTTCAAATCTTTCCACTCGGAGGCCGTAAGTTTGCGTTTTCGGTGAATTCGATGCATCGTTTTCATCGTATTCGTGTGGACGGGACATGAAAACGTGTGGACGGGGCCTCAGTTTTGTGCACATCTGGAAATGCGATTCATTGAAGTGGGTGTCCAATTGCCGGCTGATAGCCAAATAGTCAGGAAGGTCAAAAACTAAAAACACATTCTCCAAGAATGATATAATGCGGTCTTGCACGAGGTCGAGCCAACCTCGGTCACGACAACGTTTGCTAACACCGCCTTCTTTATGATGTCAGTACTAACGTATTATTAACATTTTAGAAATAAAGAGCAAACGAAACTAGTTATATATCAATATGTAATAAAACATTACCGGGCGAAAGCAGGAGCAAATACAAATGCTTCCAAAAAGCGGGTCACTGTGCTAACGGCCACGGGCGTGCGTAGTTTTTACAACTTCACCACAAAAAGAACAACATCACGGCTTGTCAGTGCTCGTAAAACCTCCCGTTGCGACAACTGACGAAAAACGGAGACCAAGCTCAAAATGCTCGATTTATTTTCACTTGCTGACTTAGTTCTCGCCTCGACTCATCGGTTTGTCGAGAGGGAACTGGCACCGCACTCCACAACGCCACTATTACGAGGAAAAATCGTCATTCTTCGCGATTTGGATTCATGACGTTCCCGTGTTTATGGCTTTAAAACAAATAAATCCCCTATAATCATATAATTTTATTATTCCGCAGCAGTAATAAATAAAATTCACAGTCAGTCTTGCTGCCCGAGATAATCCAGCTGCATTAAAATCTGATGACTTTCAGTTTTTGACCATATTGGTCTTCATGTTGCGGAGAACCAAAACCTTTATCGTGCTGTGAAGAACGCTCGCTCTTTCCCCGTTGTACTCATGATAATGAGTCTTCATCGATGTTTTTCTTTCAAGTGGAAAGGCAACACAATAAGAAAGCGGGAAAACACACCTTTAAAATGTAGCGTCGTGGCCCGTTGGGATTCGTTATCAGGACACGCTTTTCGTCTTTCCTTCTCTTCGTATGATTGTGTTCACCTGAAACAAAAGATGATTACTTCTTCAGTTTCACTAAATCTGAGAGCTTTAAGCAGTTTGATGCTTTCAGCACCTGACAACAGAGGTCCAGAAGCGTCGTAGAGACTGAATGACAGACAAATCAATGCGCTTCGCAGTATGAAAAGCGATAATCCGGCGTTCTCCTTTAAATAGGGCCACTCAAAGCCCAACACAATAACCACCCCCTCTCATTATATACCATCAATCTATGACAGCAGATAACTATTGCGCGTCAGTAGCTGCCACGAGAAGTTAATGACACTCGTACTTTTGCGTATTTCAATCCTTATTTGACAAAGTTTTACCATGACAGAATAAGCGCGGTCAACCGCTAAACTAACATTCGCCATTCAGATTCTAATCTGTGTGCATCTTATAAATTTGTGACTCCCAGTCTTCGAGCTGTCAACAGCGGAAGTTGCTATCTCGACAAACAGTTGCCCCAAATCTCGAGATAGGAAATGGTTTTGTTCTATATTCTTTTCGATTTCTTTAGCACAAGTTATTTGTTTAAATTATATATTCACAATGGTTTTTTGTCGGAAGCGGAAGAAACCTTGCTGGGGCCAATTTTTCACTTGACAAAACCACACAAAAGGCAATAAAAAGCTTTGCTGAACTACCTTACTAAAGACCATAACAAAGAAAAGGATTGAAAGAAAGCAAGACCAAGCACTCCCTGGATAAACACAAAGGGTTAACTATTTGTCCAGTTCAAATGAAGGAAGAAAGTTCTTTAAAAACTTTATTGGCAAAGTTGTGAAACACAATGGAATCGCAAACGTAATCATAAACATTCGCCAAATTTTGTATCGTACGCGATTTGCCATCGAGCAAAGTCAGTTTATTATACGCTTTTTAAATTTTTACAAACAATAAATAATGCTATCCGTCGTAAAAACATATACTTCCGCTTATGCTGTGAAAATCACCAGATTCACGGCTACGTTTCCAAACAATTATCAAATCTTTAAATTCAAGAATTTTGACAGGCACACTGTTTCGCTCTCTGATTTTTTTTTTCTTAAATGATTGACGATTCAAGGTCTTTCTGAAGATAAAGCAGCCTTAATAAAGTTCTTTATCGCAATTATTTTCTTCCACTGTGTTTCGTGTGATTTGTTTTAGTTGTGATCAGGCAAATTATTGCCTGTGAACAATAGCATCGGGAATTTTTTGGTATTACAATTATTCCTTTGGGACATCAGTATTTTAAAACCCCCTCCTTTTTGGAAGTCTGTCGTGCTTTCCCTGCTTTTTTCAACTGACCATCGTCAAACCGAAAAAGACAACACGTATTATCATTCTGTCAAGTGCTTGACAGCATTCAAGGCTTTGAGGGAGGTCTACTTTCTAGGGCCCTCTTAATTAGCGCACTACATAAGCCCACGATCTACGTTTTTCTTGAAGTTGTCATTTAGTCTTCCATTTTCTTCAGTTTTTCCCAATATATCTACAACACGATTATGCACATTTAGCATTCAAGCTCTCTTTTACAAGAACGTTCAATGTTGTAAAAAATTAATCCGCGCGAGCGTCTATCAGCCCTCAGGTTCACTTTACATACTATATTACACTCTCTTTCTTTAGCCAGCAGGACAGCTTAGAGAGAAATTGTTTTTATCCTCTCTAATCTTCAGTCAGTACATTCGACTTGCAAAGACGAGGGAAAAAAATCAGTTAAAATGAAAACCTCTGTTTGCATCTTGCGCCCGGTCACCAATTTAACCTCTTTTAGAATTTCTGTCTCTATTTTTTTTTTTTTTTTTGTTTTTTTTGTTTTTGCATTTCATTATTTATATTTAAATAATTATTATGTAAATTGTGAACATATGCTTACTGTTCAGCGCCGAAGCGCAATCATTGAAGAACTTCCGTGTTTTGAATTGTATTTTCGTTAACTTTGGTCCTTTCCCCCTGTGGGTTTTCTACATGCGATATGTATTTTGCGATGTTTCACAGTTTCATATAAACAAAACATTATATATTGTACATATATAAATGTACAAATATAATATTCAAATCATTTCTATTTCCATTTCGTGCATAAGGTTCTTATTCTTGTCTCGCTATTTTCCCGTTGGTTTTCACAGCGCAAAAGGTTCGTCTGCTTCTGCTTACATCGGTAGTGAAAAACAAAAAACCTAAATTATTTTTTGCCACAACCGCAATTCACTAATAGTGCTGACACGCGCACACAAAAGTACTGCTCCGAACACATATAATTTCTTAAATAATTTAAGTCAACATTCATCGTTTTTTGAACACAAGGTCTTGTTTTGATATGGACTACAGTACAAGAAAGAGTATTCGCTCTCTTCACACATGTTGTCAATGTTTGTTGCGCTATCAGAGCTTCACGTCTACTTTGCATTATTGATCAGTGGGTCGGCTCTTTTCAAATGTCTTGCTTAGTTTTGCACATTTTCATCGTGTAGCCGGAGAAATACTCACCTAGTCAGTTTTTTCGTTCCCGTCCTTTAGGAAGCAGATTATGTTTAAAATCAAAAAAATTTATGCTTGAAATCGATTTAATTGAACTCTCAATCTGATAAAATCGAACATCAAGTGATTTCCATCACTTTTGATGACAACTTTTTTCGTCCAATCTGACTTATTATCTTATTTTTATTTGTCATTTGCTCTATGAAACTTCCTATATTTACATACATGAAGGCCATGTGGTTTTCGCCCACTGAAAGGTAACATAATCGTTCTCTCTACCGACATCTGCACTGCGCAAGCAAAAGAAAAGCGCGGAGATTTTGCTAATTGCCTTTTCGGCTCCACGACAGAAACTCCTTACACATATAAAGACAATAGCCAAAACCACAGACAAAATTGATAATTCGGCTCAAGACGGGCGGCTGGATGAAACAATTACTACTGAGGAAAGTCGTCTCATGCTCTTTCTTTATAACTAAGTGTTTTCCTTTTTGTCCGAACTGTTAATTTATGAACGCTTAGGTGGTGATGTAACAAGATATTATATGTCTGCACATTGGACATAAATGGTCATGAATTGCCGCCGACTTTAATATTTCCCCTTGACGTTCGGAAATTAGAAATTGGAAAGAATACTTAGGGGATACCCAGCGGGGAGCCAAAAAAAAAAAAAAAAAAACAATTAAAACATATGTCGAAAATCTCTTTAACGTGTGCGTACTATTTTTTAAAGTTTACTTCATGTTTTTACCTTATATTTTTGACTCCACAAAATAAAAAAGGGAGTATATTGAACATCTGGCAAAACAATAAAAGCTAGAACCTTTTCCGTGTGGGTTGTTTAGCTTATTGGGAGTTCTTCACTCGACGTGCCGCTAATAAAGTGAACAGAAGAAAGTCGAAAGCCCTTGTTCTCATGATAAATCACCAGGTTTGTAAGCTTGGAAATGAGAAGCTGCCGCTCACAAAACGACTTCCTTTTGGTCTCTGCAGTTTATTGCCCAAAACTACGAGAAAAACGGGGCCAGATGGGAAACTCCTGGCAGTGTTCTCAACCGAATACGAAACGATTTCTACCAACATTCGCAGCTTTTTAATTTTATCTTTTCAGTCTAGAGCGGATTACCGACTCATGATCTAATATGAATAAACACTGGTAAAAATTATCTTCAAGAAACAAATAGTTTATTCGTCGCAAAAAAAGGGCAGTGAAACTGGCTCGTTTCAAACGACGCGCCACTGCCGTGCCGAGCTCAATGCAAATCTATCGTTTGAGCTAATTTGCATTGAGTTCGGCACATGAAAAGTTCGACGTTTGGTTTGAAACGGACTTTACCGGCACGGCGTTTCGCACAAGTAGTTTTAATAAGTTAAAAAAAAAATCCGGTCAGATCTGTTTTGGATTTTTTTTTTATTCTCTTTCATTCACTCCAGAACATATCTTATACTAGTATCCTCGCTATTCGCTGTACATGTATTTTGACAAACCTATCAGCAGTTTTTAACTCTTTTACTGTCTATTTTACTGTTTTTTTTTTTTCCTGCGGTGAATTTGCGTTGGCTTGCGTGTAAATTTGAGCTCGTTCGAAGTCAACGCACGTGGGGAGCCAAATTTTGGGTCGCTTTGCGTGTCCGTTTGGCCAAAGGCTTTTAAGAAAATGCAAAACAAATTTGACTGCCTCTGCGTGAACCGGGGCATGAACACTGCTGGGCTTGATAGAGAGAACAACATCGAACGCAGATTGGAAAACTGATCTCAACCAGGACAAATCACAATTTCATGATTATATATGTACTTTACACCGCAGCAGAAAATTGAATAAAGAATTTTTAAATTGTGAGCGTCAATCAAAATCTTTTATCAGCTGATCACAGCTGGCCAAATATGTTTAATGACGATTTTCCACATAGTGTGGATTTATCTTTTTGTTCAATGTGTTCAGTGGGCAATTTTGAGGAATATAGGTTTGGCATAATTTACATGAATTTAATAAGCAAAATGGAGTGAAGAACAATTGCGACTAACCTGCAGCTGACAGAAGTTCTTCTTGTCCGCCGCCACAGAACGTGATAAACTGACGGCCTAATTCACTCGTTGAGTTACTACATAGTAATTATGTTTTTTTTTTATTTATTTGTGTTATATTGTAAACATTTCTATTGATATTTATGATTTCTTTTTTCCGAAGACCGTGTTTATGCCGCATGCACATTACACGGGCGTGACGTGAGCTCCCTCAATGAGCCATGTGCTCTTGGGGCAAATGTAAATGACCCATACTTAAATAAAAGAAGAAGAATAAGGCCCACTGTAACTAGTATTCTCGTACTTGAACATTCTCTTTGTGACTGCAAGAGCAAATTTCCAAACAGTCCCCGACGTTTTTATTGTTATTTTATCATCGAGTAGAGTTACGTCTTTACGGTACATCCACGTAAGCGGCTATTCAAGGCTCGGAAATAAACGGCGTACCTTCATGTTGCGAAGTTCACACCATTTTATGAAATAGAAATATGAAAGAAACAATAACTTATACTAATAATAATAATAAAAACAACAAAAGGTTGAATAATTTGTCGATAGCCGTAGCAATATACAATCATGGTCAAAAGTCGTTGGGACGCTCCTCTTACGCACATCCGAAGCACAAT
Source organism: Plumapathes pennacea (assembly GCA_964036295.1). Classification (NCBI taxonomy): domain Eukaryota; kingdom Metazoa; phylum Cnidaria; class Anthozoa; order Antipatharia; family Myriopathidae; genus Plumapathes; species Plumapathes pennacea. The sequence continues at coordinate 35,005,295 of OZ038462.1, forward strand.
GTAAATCCGTACAACCTGGTCTCATATTTCTTGTTTTCAAGTCCCTCCCCCTCCCCTCCGTTCAATGTTGGCCCGTGGTGCAGCTATGAGCCAAACTATGCTCAACTACCCAACATTGAATGGGGGGGAGGGGGTAAACTTGAAATCGTCCCAACAATTTTGACCATGATTGTAGATCTTTTTTTTACATGAACAACAAACTCATCGAACCCTCTATGACATCAATACAGTAGAGGTCCGCTATCTAGAACTCTCAAGAGAAGCGAGAAATAGCTCGATATAGCGGGGGTTCTAGCAAGAGAAATTTCTAAGAGAAATTCTAAGTTCATTTCTCAGGGAAAGCAAACACCGTTCAAGATGGCGGGGAGTTCGAGATAGCGGACTGTATTCATAAATGTCTTCTGTTGATCGTTTAATTTAATTACTCTACTGGTGAAAACCTTACGGCGGCTGATACCGGCTGAAATTCTAAGCGGATGAGAAATCGAACAAATTAACGGCCATTCTTATCATTTTCATCAAAGGGTGAGGACAATCATTTACTCGAAACACTCGATTTCTGCAAAGAAAGTCATAACCTTTAGCACACACGCACGAACGTACACATTTTAGTTTTTGTCGTAAAAAATAAGTGGCGAGTGTGTGTATGTGTGTACTGATTCATACACGTGGTGCATTCAAAGGCTAATCTGTTTGTACTATAGTATATTAGCTCAGAAAGGACAGTTTGAACTGATACACAAACAAAACAAAGCAAAGCAAACGTAAGGTAGTAAACAAACTTGAAGAACTTTATAAGTTCCAATTATGCCAGAAGAAATGCCAAACACAAACTGGAATGATATTGCATGTTAGCCGCCTAATCGACTAGGCCTTCGGCAGATGTGAAAATTCACAATTTAGTAATTTCCAGATGTGTAAATTCTCATCGATTTCGACACGGTGGCACCTAAACGACTTGGCCATAGGAAGAAAGACGTCATGGGGCCACGCGGGATAACACAGCACGCAACGCACGTACACTGTGCTAGAATATGTAAACTTCTTTCAATAAGTCATATTCTCGATTGAAGTCCCACGATTATGGCAGTTCGGTTGATTTTAGACACCTCAAGCGGCAGCTTCAGAGCCTCTGATATTAAACCAACGACAACCCAACTCGGTGATTATCTTTGGGTGTAACCCAACCTTCACGCGGCCACGATACTGTTCTCAGTACGGCGGGCCGTCGTTTTCCGTTTTTCTTTCTTTTTTTTTTTTTTTTTGTTTTAGTTCAAAATTCGAAAATTAATTTATCCTGCTAAATCTATCACCTGCCCAAATCATTAAAGCTAAACCGGTGGAAGCACAGAAGGCATCAATATTTCATTATGCGGGAAATTTAGAGTTTACGCCGATCTCACGTTGCTATGCGTGCTGGCAGCGTAAACGTAGCTGTAATCAATTTTATACCACTGATAGTGATCTCCACTGAAGTTTCAACGGGATTCGAATTCATTGCCTGCGTTCACAACTTTGGCTCTCTGCAGTTCATACATCCTCGTTTCCAGGCTACTTTTCGCAAAGAACCTGGAAACAAGGACGTCGATTTCTAACAGCGACATTTTACTCCTTTGGTGTATTGACAATTATTTCGTTCACTTGATTGAGGGATAGAAAAATATGACTCGTTCCACAACAAAAAATAACAGTAAACATTTTTTATGATTACCGTCTGGGTTTTGAGAAGTCAACCAAACTTTCTAATCAGACAGAGTGTATATGGGATGGAATTACAGATTCTCTTGCAATCACAAAAATAAAAACTAAATAGTAAAAATATAAATTATATAAACACAAAAACTCTAACTATTTTGTTCTCGCAGCGGTTGAATTTTGATGGGGACGTGAAACTCCGCCAGATTAGACATCATTCTTTTAATGACTTCTTTCATAAGCAAGAAACAATTTCCTGTGGCGGGAACGACGCGTGTCATGCGGAAAAGCCGGAATTCGTTGGCAATTCCAATTTTAAACTCAAGAACGACAATATTGATGCAATTTGGAGAAAAAGTAACAAGTGCAACAAAAAGTCTGAATACTGTTCTCCTTAGAACAACTGCCCTTTCATAGAACAAAGCTATTCCACAAAAATAAAAATTAAGAACGATGAGTCTGGTTTTGCTCACCGCACGGCTTTGGTAAATTACGTCACATCGTCCGGAGAGGCGAAATTCGACGGTAAAAAGAAAACAATAGGAAGATTACAATAGTCGCCAGGTGTAAAGATCCGAAGAGTGGAGACACGAGGTAGTTAAACAGAAGCCATTAAATAACACACGGGTTTCGAGCCCGTGCGAAGATTAACAACTCGTAGCTAGTTACATAACCACACACTGCTTGGCTGATTGCCATAGCACAGTGCACGTGATATAACGCCTAGTCTGCTCGCAGCAGTTTTTGTGGTCGCAACATCTTGTTTTGGGGAGGAGGAGCACAAGGTGTAACGACCACAAAAACGGCTGCGAGCAGACTACATAACATCAGGCGTCTCGTGTGTCGCGGCCGCTAGTCTCGTTGCATCAGTTGCTCACGAGATCGGCTTCAGCGACACATTACAGATATCAGACTCATTCGCTTTAACCTTGATGCACAAAGTGACCAGGAATCGGCGTCAAAATGTTTGTGCCGAGTTCTTCAAATCACATATCAAATCAGTTCAGGGTTAAAATCTGTATCCGCGGGGTTGCGAAATCCAATAGTACAAATGAGATCAGTATATAAATGCGTCAAGGCCAACAAAAATCGCATTTGCTAGTAAGATATATCACGTAAAGATTTACTGCAATATTTTCCGCCCTAATTAAATTAAAACAACAACAACGACGACGACAACTTCAACAACAAGGAATTCAACTCGACCTCAACATGACCGGGTTCGCCAATTGAATTAAGAGCTCGTATTAGGGCCCAGGTCACACGAGGAAGTTCAGTCGATAATAACTCATCGTCGAGAGCAATATGACGGCTTTTTCAATGTTTGGTAGCTACGAGTGCGACCGGAGCCTTAGTAAAATTCGTATTTCGCAGTAAAAAGGGACTGCAAAAATGAACTCCTCGTCTACCAGCAAATTGACTGTACTGCTATTAGAATGAAGTCACTTCTTGGAACGAGTCAAATTGATCGCCATCAACGGTACAGTTGACCTTATGTGCATGCACTCCAATAAGCTGTGAATCCTAGTTGTTCCAAAGATTAATAGCGTTCTAACTCACTCATCACCGCACTTTTCGCTCATCGATACGTGGACTTCTCTCTTCGTACATTTGGGGATAACCAATATGGATCGAACAAATGTGGTGAACTTATTTTAAAAGAAATACTGCGTTTGACTCCGGGCATCCTCGATAGCAGACTGAAAGAACTGAGACACGAGAAGTCTTAAATGTTTCGGTATCTGCCATGTTCTTCTCTTCCCGACTTACTAACCTGTCCTTTCTTGTCCAGTTTTCCTTCTTGTTTTGTTATCCACAACACTTGACTACCGTATGCGAAATCCTATCCACTTAAGTTTGCTTGTTTATTACAGATTGCGGAAACAGGATGCGTTGGCAAGTGTCGGTGACTTGCTACGTCCTTGATCCCAGGCTCCCAGTTTCCGTTTGACCTATTTGAAGCTGGTTACGCACTGCTGGGACAAAGCCAAGATTTAGAGGGGTCCTTCAATGTCCGGCTAAACTACAGAATAGTCTGCGTAGGGAACTCAGACCACCTCTCCCCCCAACGTTTTGAACTATTTTATAAAGTGGATACGCGGATACGCAGTAGAGCTTTTTAGGGGGAGGGGTGGTCTAACTCTACTGCGTATCCGCGTATCCACTGTCCTAAACTGAATACAACACACTCTCGGTGCACGTGATATAACATATCTCCCCTTTTTACGGAATGGTCCATACGGCTATACTAAACAGTAACAATAACCAGTGATTGTTTATCACTTAAAAAAAAACCTAATGTACAATGTCAATATAAACTTAAGGGGGTGCATAATAGTCCAGGCAGTTCCTATGTTTCACAGTCTGCCAGGTATGCTGGTCTGTATCGCTGTTGTCTTGGTCTGGTTGGTTGGTCTTGGTCTTGTTATCTTGACTGGTTTGGTTGGTTTGTGTTTCCCTTTACAGAGCTGAGTTCCCTTGGTCCAGGTAGCTCAGGTGGGATGTTGTTGCCTGCGTCTTTGTCCTCGTCTGTGTCTTGGTCTGGTTGGTTGGTCTTGGTCTGGTTGGTTGGTCTTGGTCTTGTTATCTTGACTGGTTTGGTTGGTTTGTGTTTCCCTTTACAGAGCTGAGTTCCCTTGGTCCAGGTAGCTCAGGTGGGATGTTGTTGTCTGCATCTTTGTCCTCGTCTGTGTCTTGGTCTGGTTGGTTGGTCTTGTTATCTTGACTGGTTTGGTTGGTTTGTGTTTCCCTTTACAGAGCTGAGTTCCCTTGGTCCAGGTAGCTCAGGTGGGATGTTGTTGCCTGCGTCTTTGTCCTCGTCTGTGTTTGGTGGCGGGGCATTCATTAGTATCTTCTCTCTCCAGTCGGTTTGGTCTGCTTTGTCGTCCAGTTCTGTGTTTTCCTCCCCGGCGGCAGACTTCTCGTCCATCTGTGATACGTCTTGCGGTGACATGGATCCACTGAATTTGATGATTATGTAGAAGGCTGGTTCGAATGGTGTCGACCACTTGTTGCGTTTTCTTTGTTTCAGCAACACATACTCTCCCAATATGAAGCTGTGTTCTTTGGTATTCCTTCATTTCTGAGTCATCTTTTGTTTGTACTCGTTGTCTCGCTTGTCCATCAGTTTGTCCTGGTTGCTTCGCTCCTGACGTCCCTGTTGGACATAGCTTGGTACGGTGTTACACCGGTTGCAGGAGTGTGGTGTGTCCCGGTAAGCCGTCAGCATATCTTAGACAGTAATGTTTCTCTCAAGTTTGTCCTTCTCCTGCAGGTGGATAGTTTGTTCGGTCTTGTTTAGAAGCTGCATAAACCTCTCTGATTCCCCATTAGCTCTTGGGTGCCAGTGGTGTAATTCGGTGGTGTTTGAATCCTTCTTGCTGGGCGAATTCACTGAATTCCTTGGAATTGAATGGTGGTCCGTTGTCTGAATCTACTTGTCTTGGTATGCCATTGTGTGCAAGCATCTTCATTTTCTCTTTCGTTGGCTTAAACACTGTGGAAGATGTGACTTCTACTTCTGGGTTCTTTTGTCAACAGCAACCAAGTTGTAGTGTCCCCCGAAGTCAACTGCAATTTGTTCCCAGGGTTTCTGTGGGATGACAGTTGATTTGATTGGTTCTGCTCTGTGTTGCTTTGTGGTGACTTGGCATTCATAGCATTGACCAATGGTCTGGTCAACTAGCGTGTTCATGCCAGGGAACCAATACTTAGCTCTGATCATCTGCTTGGTCTTAGTTGTTCCCAGGTGTCCAAGTCGATGAGCAACCTTAGTGATCTTCCTCTATAGGTTTGTGGAGGTAACAATCCGGTCTAGCCTGAGGATCAGTTCTTGTGCTTCGTACAATTCTTCCTTGATGGCTTAGAATGGTGAGATGTCTGGATCCTTCTTTTGTTTCTCCCAGTCTCCCTTGCAGATTCTTTGGCTGAGTTTATGAAGGACGCTGTCTGCCCTAGTTTCTTCCTTGATCTTGTCTCGTTAATTAGTTCTAATTGGCAGAATAACGCACGCTCTCGCGTTAGGTAAATTTCACTAAAAAATGGGAAAAATTGTTACAAAACCACTTGGAATGGCATAAAGAGTGATATTTTATCCGAATACGATATAAAACTATAGCTTGTGTTGCATTTATTTAGGATTTCCAACGGTTTACACTTTCAACGGTTTACACCACAGAGTGAAAGAGGATTAGACAGATTCTATTTTAGTTCGTAGTGTAAACCGTGTCATATTTCAACCTCTCCGGATCATAAAATTCCACATAGGCAACCATTTGCGATACATTTAAGACCATTTTCAATATGTCATTGCCCTTTTTCTGGGATTTCGGAGTCAATATTGTCAACCTTTCGTATATCTCCTGTGCAGGACGCGGTTCTCGAAATGCTTAGGTTGCTTTCCAGGGCACGGAACGGCACCAATTTAATGTTGTACTTTCACATAAGGTGCTCTTATTTCTTAATTTGAAACGTGTGTACTCACATAACCATCTTCATGAACTTTTTGGCAGTTGTCGCTTTCTGAGTATCAAAATCCATATGTAACCACACACGTGCTTGTGGCTGATTGCCATACTGGAGTGCACGTAATATAACAGATCTCCCCCTTTTACGGAATGGTGGTCCATACGGCTATACTAAACAGTAACGATAGCCAGTGATTGTTTATCACCTAAAAAACCCTAATGTGCAATGTCAATATGAACTTAAGGGGGTGCATAAAAGTCCAGGGAGTTCCTATGGGCATACGGACGTGTTTGGCTGATTGCCATACGAGAGTGCACGAGTATAACAAAAGGGACTGCAAAAATGAACTCCTCATACCAGAACATTGACTGTACTGCTATTAGAATGAAGTCACTTCTCGGAATGAGTCAAACTGATCGCCGTCAACAGTTGACTTTATGTGCACTCCAATAAGCTGTGAATCCTAGTCATTCCTTTGATTAAAAGATCAATCCTTTTTAGGATCAAAAGCGTCTTTTAAGAAACTCACTCGTCATCGCACTATTTGCTCATCGATACGTGGACTTCTTTCTTCGTACATTTGGGGATACCCAATATGGACCGAGCAAATGTGGTGAACTTATTTTAAAAGAAATACTGGCGTTTGACTCCGGGCATCCTCGATAGCAGACTGAAAGAACTGTGACATGAGGAGTCTTAAATGTTTCGGTACCTGCCATGTTCTTCTCTTCCCGATTTACTAACCTGTCCTTTTCTTGTCCACTTTTCCTTCGTGTTTGATTATTCACAACAATTGACTACCGTATGCAAAATCCTATCCACTCAAGTTTGCTTGTTTATTAATATGGAATGCGGAAACCGGATACGCTGGCAAGTGTCGGTGACTGGCTGCGTCCTTAATCCCAGGCTTCCAGTTTCCCTTTGACCTATTTAGAGCTGGTTACGCACTGCTGGGACAAAGGAAAGATTTAGAGGGGTCCTTCAATATCCGGCTAAACTACAGAATAGTCTGCGTATCCGGTAGTCTACTCGCAGCCGTTTTTGTGGTCGCAACATCTTGTGCCCCTCCCATTATTATTTGGGGAGGGGCACAAGGTTGCTGCGACCACAAAACGGCTGCGAGCAGACTACACGTATCCGGATACGCGGTGAAGTCAGACCACCCCTCCCCCTAACGTTTTGAAGTATTATATGAAGTGGATACGCGGATACGTAGTAGAGCTATTTAGGAGGAGGGGTGGTCTAGCTTGACTGCGTTTCCGCGTTTCCGACACTTCGACATATACTTCAATAATTTAGGGGAAGGGGTGATCTAACTCCACGTACTGCGTATCCACGTATCCAATGTCCTGAACTGAATACAATAGAACTACTAGTTCACTCACCTGCTTGCAGTGACTGTCATTCTCTTGTATTTCTTGTCTTCTGGGCAAATTAAGCAGTAATGTGGGCCAGGAGTGCCCTGATTTTCTCAACCGACTTCCTGGAGTTTGAATCGCAACGTTTTGCAGTCAATTCTCAAACGGACTGAAACAGACGGATCACTGCGACGAATAGGTTCAGCGAAATTTCGAACCACTGAGGGACGGGACAAACAACTTAATTGGTCGTGACGCAACCTCTCCCTAAAGAGCGAATCATGTATCAGGGAACCAAGTGAGCTGAGATCGAAGCCAGAAATGACCAGAATCATGTCGGAGCTTGAAAGTGGTCTTAATGTCACGGAGTTTCTGACAGAATGTGTAACTGTTATCGTTAAAAGCCGTTATGTCCTCATAGGTGATATCGACAAACAGTCTGCATCCGATCGCTGGCTGATGGCGGCAAATCTTTGATAAAACAACCCGGGGGGAGGGGGGGGGGGGGGGGCACTCCCTATGATCGGCTATACGGGGAGGCTCCGCCCGAAAGGAGTCCCTTTTTGTGACTCGGGTATAAGAAAGGGTATGTGAAAATGACATTTTTGGTATTTTAAAGGGTCACTAAACACTAACTAACTTTGGCGACTGACGGAATCACATTGGTATTTTAAAGGAGGGGGGGTGCGAAAACCGGAAACTCCACCTCGGTAACAATTACATTTTACGTTTCATTCGGGGTCTCATTACAACGTCTGGCCCGCGTCGTGACAGAACAAACAGATCACCATCACATCTGCGATCGATCATACCCCGGACTGATATGATAGAGGTCACAGAGGGCATAGCACACGTCGCTCGACCGTCGTTCTGTCCACGGGGTTGTGTTACGCATTATGAAGGATAGACGAGGCCATTTACGGGGAAAATGTTTAAAATGCTACTGCGAAGATTATGAATTATCCGAGAAGGGTAACAATTGCGCTTATTGTGAATGCCCTCCAGTCTAGAAATTGAGATTATAGACGATACGAAAGATTTATTTGTTTGTTCCAGTTCTACAGATTTTTTTTTTTTTTTTCAGTTTGTCAATGTTGTGTATACGCATATAATACAGTTTAGTGATTTCTAAATTAGTTCATGAAGGCTGCAAACCAAAAGCAAGAGGCGTTTGTATTGCCTGATGCTTCCCGCTAGTTTAGGAACTGAATAAATGATCTGTTGACGACATCGCTTTGCTGCTCGAAGGTATATAAAAGGGGTGCATTTTTACTGGAGGTATTTAAAAGGGTTCCGATTTTGACCCTAAAATGGTATTTGAAAGGATAAGGGGTTGAGTCTGGGCGGAGCCTACCCGTACCAAACTCCGAAGTAACCGCCCCCCGCCCCCCTCCCCCCGGGAAAACGACTGACTCAACACATTAATTTGACTGGTGTTGCTGTCTAGTATACGGTCGCAGCCTCAAGGCAAATTCTGCGCTCGCACAGAGGGGCAACGGAAATGCATTATTTTGTGTTCCATAGCTCAGTGGAAGCACACATTTTCTTCTGTTTTTTTTTTTTTTTTTTTTTTTTTTTCCTGACATGTTTACCCCGCTTCGACTATGTGGAGCGATCTGGCGTCAAATTTAATACAAACTTCTAATTTGCACATACACCCATTACCTTTTCACTGCTGACTGCTCATAATACAAAGTCTCCCAATCATTCAAACAGAACTTACACGAGTGACGAGTGAGAATTGGTAGCTTTTATCTGCACAACAACGTATCATATGCCAAGTTTTCCATACTGTATGGCATAGTCTTTGGTCATACGAGACTGGGAGGGAAATTAAAAAGTTCAGCACTCTCAGGAGTGTCAGGTGCTTCACCTACCAAGACAGAGTACACAATTGTGTCTGCGCGTCTCCCAATATGGCGAACATCGTTTTTCATGGGCATAACCTTCCATCTTTAGCTAGAGTACTGATATACAATAGCGGCGGAAAAACACGCACTCCAGCTTTTGAGTAAACGACCCGCCATACCTTCATAAGTCCGCAAAAAAGTCGTCGCTTCCGCCCGCGGCAGCTTCCGTCGAAGTCGGTTTGTTCTTAGAGCAGGGGTCCACGACGACGCTCTTCAAATGTGTGACGTCCCAGAATTTGACGTTCTGGTCGTGAGAGCAGCTGGCTAGCAGACAGCCGTCACGAGACAAGCGTATCCTCTCGACAGGGAAGTCACAGTGTTCTCCCACCGTCCCCAAGAAGCGGTTGGGCAGAATGTGTACCGCTCTGAAACGAAGGTACAAGTAACGAGTCATAAAGGTTCGCCATGTGGTGTAATAGGGCTGTGTGCATTATTCTCTGGCTACGGATGGCTACTGGTGTGCGATGCATGTTAAGGGCGGACACACGGTGCAATGTTGCACACAACAACCAAATTGCATCTTGTGTCCACCCTCAAAATTCTTGCGCGCAATGTTGCAGGAGTAGAGGTGCGTTCTACTTCAGCAACATTTCACGCAACAATTGCATCGTGTGTCCACCTCCTGCAACATTGCGTGTAATTGCGTGACGTAACAAACTAAAGAAGCCAATAAAATTTCGCCGGTGTCCAGATTCAAAATGGCTGCCGTCTAGTTGCACGCAATATTGCGTGCAATGTTGCACCGTGTGTCCCGGCCTTTAGTAGTGTAATGTCTTGTGTATTGCATATATTGTGCACACTGACTATTCTGTACTGGTATCAGGAATATGTGTTGTGTTGTGTTGCGCAGTGTAATGTGTTGTAGTGCATAACTATATTGTGTGTACTGTTATTTATTCATTGTATAAAATAGAACTTATAACGCGCGCTCTCTTGGTTTGTTTGCATGAGGCTATGTAACAAATAAAGTGTGTTATATTGATATGAGGTTGCGCAGTACCACTTGCCGTGTTTACATAGCCCGATGCAAACACTCGAGCGAATTTGGGAGAACTTTTTTCGACTCGAGCCGAAAGCTTTTGTGTAAAATACAATACAATACAATACTTTTTTTACCCAATCCATGTTACACTTAGGAGTTTCAGTGAAGCTTGTTCAAAAAAAATTCAGCTAGTGGTCAGAGCGGGACTTGAACCTGAGACCTCTGGATTGCAAGTCCGGCACCCTAACCACTCGGCCACACTGCCTCCCTGTTGAACTGACCTGATGATGCCGTCAATGGACCCCGTGCAAACAACAGAATCACTAACAGCTACGCAGGCGTCAACAGACAGGGGGTGACCCGGGAAACGATCACTGATGTCTCCCCACTGGTTCCACGAGAAAATATTAAGGATTCCATCGCCAGCACCACAAACCACTTTCTTTCCACCCTGATGAAAGTAGAACACAAACCATGCAGGTTCAGCTTTCATTTGTAATGGAACCGGAATGGTAGTACAGAAATGCGTTTTGATCGAGACTTTAGGCGAATCGGCGGATAGCACGAAACTAAGGGCGCGTTCAACTGGGTCTGTCCCGGAATAAGAATAGCGATACTGATTGATAAGATATTTTGCTTTGGAGCTGAATTATGTCGAGATGTATCGGGAGCTGTTCCAAATGTCAGCGTGAAGGTTTTGAAAACGATCCCGAAAAAAACTTCCCCCAGAACAAGCAAAACTTTGAATCATTTTAGCTATTCCTATTCCGGAATACGGTCAATCGAACGCACCCTAAAGTGTTTAAAATAGTGGGTCACACGAGATTCAAGTCAGACACTGCAGCTTATAACTAATGGCGCTGCAAATGTGTTATGAAAGTACAGCGCCGCCAACGGCTCCTTAAGGTTAGTGTTTCTAGTCACTTCTATTGCTGAGGAAATCAGGAGCCATTATATAGACGTATACGTATTATATAGATGCACACTCACCCTGACCAAAGCTACAGACAGAAGTTCTGTTTCCATGTTGTCAGATCGCTGTTCTAACTTTTGGCGGCGTACGTTGAACACGGATAGTGTGCCATCTCCGCTGAAGAGAGAAAATATATCCATGAAAAAAATCAATAAGTCTAAAGGCTAACTCTACTACTTACTAATCAAAACTTTAATTCTACCATTAACTGTTATACGCAGACGTTAATGATGAATAGATTACATAAGATCAGTTCATTCTAATAAAGAATACGCAATAAGGAAGAAGGAAGTGACTTAATTGGGGATTTTCTCTTCAGTTTTTGGTGTACCCATCACGTGCCCTTGTTAAGCGTACTTTGATTTCAGTCACTAATTGCCATTCTGTGTGTTTATACTACAGTCAACTTCCTCGTAACGGACACCCCTCTAACACGGACAGTTGGAGCTGTTCCCTAGGGTGTCTAATACCAGAATGGATTGATGCCCCAAACGAAATGCCCGCAAACCCTGCAGGCTAAACAAGGCCTGTAGTCGAGTAGAACAGACCAAACAATACCTGGTGGCAATCATAGTTCTGTTGTCGTCGTCGCACGCCATGTCGGAGATAAAATCCTCGTTTTCACACACCTCCATCACATGTTTAGCTGTTCTTGTATCCCATATCTAAAAGGCAACATGAATATTTCAAACTGGAAGTTCGAGAATGCAACTGTAAACTTCCAGGTCGGCAACGTGCTACAGACCTTCACACAACCGTCATCATCTCCTGTGGCTATCAATCCGTCAGTGATCACCTTCATACAATATACTGGGGAACTAAAGAAAGGCAACGATCAGTGCATTCAATGCATACCGTAAATGCTCTAATAAGCCTACCGAGATGAGATGACCACAAGAGGTACTGTATTCTTGGTCAACAAAAATTGTGTTTAATGTGCTATGTGAACAATCCTTCGTGTCCTGGCACTCTCGGCATGATATTCTAGAAGAGTCCATTCCATAGTTTAATCAGCTATCATCTAAGCAAGGTATCAAAAGCCAAGTTCTCCTTACTATATGATATATATTTTTTGTGAGAAACTAAAGGAGAAAATCGAAGTTGATCATTCTTGGGAGTGAAAGGGTTAATGATACAGAGCGGGCGGTTCATTTATTTACCTATGTGCTTTCTTGATTGCATGAGCAACTGCTCCTTTGTTCAAGTCCACCGCTTGAAGAGATTTGTCTTTTGACGCCGTGTAAAGAACTGTGCATTTTGGTGGGAGAAAAAACTGTCATTAATTATTTATTTACATATAGACTGCACGACTACATTTTGCATAGTACACTTCCTCAAAAAGTCCAGTATTTAATACAACACTCCCGAAATCGAAAATCCTACCCCCCCCCCCCCCCCCCCGAAAAAATAAAAAAAAATAATAATAAAATAATTAATTGCTACTCTGGTCCCAGAAGTTTTCTTCCAGTGACAGCAAGCGGAAACCCCACGTGACTGCGACCAGTCCTCCTTTTCTCTCCAAAATCGTGCAGTGACTGTCGGAAGAACGGAGCGCCGTCTGGTCGCGTTCTCTATCCCTATCGTTGGCACTGTCAGAAGACAGTGCCCTCGTTCCTTCCAACGTTCGCTACACGGAAAGGAGCAAGGAGGCACTGCGTGCAGCCTAACATAAAAGAACGAGATTGACTACACGAGGCTGAAAGAAAACCACGGGATATTGGAAAGAGGGCGAATACGGACTACATGACACTGAAAGAAATAGTAAGTGAACTTCGCAGTTATCAAGCAATATTCATCACGTATATTCTTCATGCTGCGCTTGATTAATCAGTGACGCGCAGTCCGCATCAATCAAAACTGACCTTTGACCGACACATTGCCGCAGCCAATCATTTAATGGGCATTTCGATCCGCATTTTAATTAATCCTCAAGTGAATTTGCTATAAATACAGTCACAACCGCACTGCTTTTCAGTTTTGCAGCAGTATTTGTAAAGCGATTTTCATTTGTTGATCATGCCTCCCAAAGTAGCTTCGAAAGGTGGAAAGAAGGCCGCCAAGAAGGTCGCCAGTGGAGACAAGAAGAAGAGGTCTCGCAAACGAAAGGAAAGTTATGCCATCTACATCTACAAAGTGATGAAGCAAGTGCACCCTGACACTGGCATCTCCAGCAAAGCCATGAGCATCATGAACTCGTTCGTGAACGACATCTTCGAGCGCATCGCCGGCGAAGCTTCCCGTCTTGCCCACTACAACAAGAAATCAACCATCACGTCCCGCGAGATCCAGACGGCTGTGCGTCTGCTTCTTCCCGGTGAATTGGCGAAGCACGCAGTGAGCGAGGGCACCAAGGCTGTGACAAAGTACACCAGCAGCAAGTAAAGCGGTTTTCCCGCTCAAAAACCAAACGGCTCTTTTAGGAGCCACCATATCTGACAAAAGTAAATGGCCAACACACTTCGGCGCGTGGTAACAAAAAAAACCCGCGCTGTACACAAACTAAATCCCCCGCCAAAAAGGACTCCATGCACCCAAGTAAATTTAATACTCATAAAATTTTTATGTCGCATTCTCTGCACAGTGCCTCTATGGTTCACATCACCGAGTCGCTGAACGTCCGAGCATACAAGGTAGCCAGCCGTTGCTGGCGCGATTATTCACCGAAGAGTTCATGAAAATTATTCACCAAAAACCCTTCAATATTGACTGCGTTCATTTGTCTCAGTATATTAGCTGCGTTATATCATGCCACATGTGCGTGTCATTACTCAGATCGTTGATCCGTGTACCAGAGAGAAATGTCGTTATGTCGCATATTTACGCGCGCAAATGTTGATCCATAAATGTCGCCTTCACGGCCTGATAGAAGTCACAGCAAAGTAGTACTTGGTCATTTTGGTGGCTCCCAAATTGTTACCTCATCACAGCCTTATCTTGCTTAGTGATTAGAAATGTACCCTGCTAGCAGAGCCTCCGAGTACGTTGGGAGAGTGAAGGAGGTTCTGCTCGCAGGGTATTAAAAATGCCAAGTGTGTACGAATATTCGCGCGCTCAAGTATTAAGTCACATGTGCAGAGAAGCGTTTGGTCATGGCTCTTATTTATTTGGTGGCTCCTAAAGGAGCCGTTGTTTTGTACCAGGGTTGCAGCACTTTAGGCTTTGGCCTTCTTCTCGGTCTTCTTGGGCAGCAACACAGCCTGGATGTTGGGCAGTACACCGCCCTGAGCGATGGTCACGCCACCCAACAGCTTGTTAAGCTCTTCGTCGTTTCGTACAGCCAGCTGAAGATGACGCGGGATGATCCTGGTCTTTTTATTGTCACGAGCGGCGTTGCCCGCCAATTCCAGAATCTCAGCCGACAGATACTCGAGAACAGCGGCCAAGTAGACTGGAGCTCCCGCGCCAACACGCTGAGCGTAGTTTCCTTTGCGGAGAAGACGATGGATACGACCAACAGGGAACTGAAGTCCTGCTCGGGATGAGCGCGATTTGGACTTGGTACCCTTTGCCTTTCCTTTGCCACGACCAGACATTTTTTCAAACTTCAGCTGTGCAGTAGTTCTGATTTAGCGGCCAGCAATCGTTGTGCAGTATTTATATGGTTTGCACGTCACGCAGCGGATCGAAACGCACCAATCAGTACACTGGTCATTTAGGTTTTCGACTGACCTTTGAGCCGCAGTAAAATGTTATGCGCATATATCAAACACAACACACCAAAAAAACATCCATTACGTATCTTGATCGAGGACTAGTCGTGCATGTCCTTATTACGAATCTGTGAAATCGTGATAAACATAATTGTAACTTTTTTTAACCAAAAAAGTGGGGATCTCACATATTTGACAGTCGCCAAAATATAATTGTTAGCAAGTGACGACTAGTTATCGTTGAAAGGCACCAAATCTAACCGCTTCCAGAATAAATAAAGGTCTGTGAGTGTTGACACAAAGTAGCGCGCCAAGATGAGGCCGCGGCCATTTTAAATGGAATATTCTCATTTTGTGGAGTCTGTTAGACTGCTCACGTATTTGTAGAAAGTAGTTCTTTTTTGTGTTTATATAAAGTTTCCAGAACGTAGTTCTTAGGTAACTTTATCTTTGCTTCGCGAGTAAACAGGTCAGAAGCGTATTAGTCGTGACTGATATGGATTTGGTGGCTCCTAAAGGAGCCGTTAGATTTGAGCTGACGAGCTTATTATGCTCTCTCACCGCGGATCCTGCGGGCAAGCTGGATGTCCTTGGGCATGATGGTGACACGCTTGGCGTGGATGGCGCACAGGTTGGTGTCTTCAAACAGACCCACCAGGTAAGCCTCGCTGGCCTCTTGAAGGGCCATCACGGCAGAGCTCTGGAAGCGCAGGTCGGTCTTGAAGTCCTGAGCGATCTCACGGACCAGACGTTGAAAGGGCAGCTTGCGGATCAACAGCTCGGTGGACTTCTGGTAACGACGGATCTCACGAAGAGCGACTGTACCAGGTCTGTATCGGTGAGGTTTCTTCACACCACCGGTGGCTGGCGCGCTCTTTCGAGCTGCCTTGGTGGCGAGTTGTTTTCGTGGAGCCTTTCCACCAGTTGATTTACGCGCCGTCTGCTTTGTTCGAGCCATCTTTTTCAAATATTCCGATACTTCAGGAAGAAATTGATAATACATTTTCATCCAAAGCACATGTTTTATATGTAGCGCGCTGCATTCTCATTGGTTTTCTGACGAGCGATCTGATTGGCTGAACATAGCTATCGGTGAGATGTGATTGGCGGAAATCGCTACCATTTCGATCCTTTGCAGAGCTGAAGCTTCAATGCTTTTTCACTAAAGTTTCGAGCGGTATTTTTTAAACCGAAACCTATTGTCGTCGTGAACAAGAGCTAAAATCGCAGCCATACAGTCTAAAGCACTGTTCTAACGTAGAACACTTTCGAGCCACAGCATCCTGTAGTCTGAGAAGCATATACTGTATAACGTAGCGAGTAAATGGCACAAGCACCAAAGACTCTTTGTTCTAAAAGCCGGTTTACACGTACATCAAGCGCAAGATATGGAAGTTTTCATGCTCTTTCGTTTGTGCTTCCTTCATAAATTTAGCCATGTAATCCGATTGTTCGCGTTTTAGTTACTCGTGGCTAACGAGACTACGACCAACACATTATTTATTGCTACCGCTGCTTTGCCGGATAGACAGCCACTATGTAATTGTCATCCTTCCAATTTATCGAAGAAAAACAGACATTCTGGTAGTGGAGTTTAAACGGAAAAGGGTGCGAGAAACCTTTCCCCTCGTGTTGGCTGGGACACTGAAGTGGTGCTGGTAATAACTTTTGTCAAAATTGGTGGCTCCAAAAGGAGCCGTTGTGTTCGTGCGACGGCACAGCTCTAACCGCCAAAACCGTATAGAGTGCGGCCCTGGCGTTTCAGAGCGTACACCACGTCCATGGCCGTGACAGTCTTGCGCTTGGCGTGCTCGGTGTAGGTGACAGCATCACGGATCACGTTCTCCAGGAAAACCTTGAGAACACCGCGTGTCTCTTCGTAGATGAGTCCAGAGATTCGCTTGACACCTCCTCGGCGAGCAAGACGACGGATGGCGGGCTTGGTGATACCCTGAATGTTGTCTCGCAAGATTTTGCGATGACGCTTGGCGCCTCCTTTTCCTAGACCTTTTCCTCCTTTTCCGCGACCAGACATTTCGAATCGAGTGTGATAGAATGACGAAGTGTACCGTTGGCGCGTTTTTTAAGCACTATCAAGAGGACGTCTGAGGAAATAGGTGGATTTTTTGATTGGTACAGACTGAGTCCTATTGTGATCTTTATTCAAATCAGGCATGAGGTCAAATCATATGACCTTTAGAAAAAACTCGGTTAAAAATACATAACCAGCAGAAGAAAAATGACAGAAAGAATGTTAGAGAGAATAAGCACAAACCAAGGTTTTAACTTGAGAACTGAATAAAATTACTTAATATTTTTATTTGGGTCCAAGGAGGGGAAAGGAACTAGAACAACTATTGTACAGGGAGAGACTTTCAACCCCTTACCCTTAATGTAATGTCCTGTGAGTGACCCTTGCAGAATATACAGTCAAAGTTCTCTATGCAACCACACTCATAAGTGACTAGCTCTAGTAATGACCATCCTTGTGAAACTCTGCTTGAATTGTCACTCAAACTCCATAATTAAAAGCTCTCGCAAGCAGCTTGACCACTTTTGGGAATTACCAACTGGTCTTTTTCTTTGTTTTAGCTCTTGTAAGCAACCACTCAAAGGGTATGACTTGTATTAGTCAACACTTTACTGAAAATGAACACTACTTGATCACATTTATGGTACTATTATGACATACTGCACTAATGGTTCGTTTGATAAGATCTTGAATTAAATGTTCAAGGGAGTTTTGGGTGGAGCATCCAAGCGGCTTTATGCTAAAAGCTCTTGTAAGTGACCAGCCTCTATTGTTTTAGGGTGTGGTCACTTATGAGAACCCATAAGCGACCAGCTCTAGGTATGACCACTTTTTCGAATTCCCGAGTTGGTTGCCTATGAGAGCTTCAACTGTAACCAGTTGCAAGGATAGCTTGGATCGAACCCATGACCTCGGTACTGGTGCTTCATTATGTGATTCATCATGAATATCATATCATATCATACTTATGAATACCATATCATACTGTCTTATAATATTATACCTCTAGTAAAGACAAGATAAAAAAGCCTCACATTTCAAGTCAAACAAATCATCTACTTACAGAGTCCATCAAGTGAAAATGCCAAAGCTCTGCATGCTTTTCTGTGATGGTTCAACTCAAGCAGCTTATGATTGTCTTCTGAGACAGAGTACGAGTGTCTGTAGGGATGAAGGAAAAATCAATCAACAGTTCAGCTTTGGACATTGAGTCTTCAAGCTGCAGTTCATCTTTGACCAATGGAACTGTACAAGACAACCTCTGGTGAGTCTCTGGTGTTAGATGATGATCTGCACCAACTTTTAACCCTTTCATTCCCAAGCTAAGATTACAATATTATTTCTCCAAGCCATTCAAGAAGAAAGTATATGATTCATGTTGTGAGAGTCCAATCAGCTGCACTGGAACAAGGTGTTGAAAGCAAAGCTGTCCCTACTGTATGATTATTGAGATTTATGACCCATCAAATATTTCCTCCCGCGCGTGATTGGTGGAATCGTGACACGTGACCGAATAACCCCCGCCTGGCGAACAAATGCTGTTTATTGACAATATCCGAACACAATTTTATATCTTAATCACAAAAGCCCATTACAAGATGACTACCCAGGAGGACATCAATTTATTGGTTGAAAAAGCAGTTCCAGAAAGCACCAAAAAGCTTCACAGTCCCCTCGCCATTATTTGCGCTGTAAGAGGAAATATTTGAAGCATAATAAAGACAATAAACTACTTTTGGCATCGGAAATATGCACGGATAATTGCCCTTGGACATTATCTGTTCCTCGAAGCTCACAGTTGCCCTCGAGCTTTGCTCTCGGGCAACTGTTCGCTTCTCGGAACAGATAATATCCTCGGGCAATTATCCGTGCATATTTCCTTGCCAAAAGTAGTTTATTGTTTATATATTTCTGGTTAGAAAATGGAAGTGACCCAAACTTGGATTTGAAGAAACACACCCACAATTCATGGGTCAAGCAGTCAATTTTTCTTGAATCGCATAAGTCAAAACAAAAGTAATGATTGAAACAATATTTAACCCTTCAGGTGTGAAAAAGCTGTACAGATGTGATGCATATCTGTAATATTTTCATGCATTTCAATGTTTCCAGAAACTAGAAACTATATTTAAAGGCAATGGAGTGCAAGTGGTCAATGCTAGGAATGGTTCCCGAAACTTTATGCTGGTTTTCTTCAGCTTCTCTTGTCATTTCTGACATTCTCTGATTCTTGTTTCTGTCAGCGGTTTCTTGTCCTTCATATCAGCCAGAATCCAAACTTCACTTCAAAATTGGTAAGATGTTCACTTTCTGATATTTGTGCAGAATATAACAGCTATAAGTTTGTTTAATTCTATAAAAAAAAAACTTGTTCACATTGACACAAGTCATGCAGTATCTCTTATCACATGACATTCCATGCTAAATATCTTGCTTTGTTAGCCAATCAGAATGTCAGTTTTCCTTGACTCATGGCATTTCCAAGATGCTGGTTGTCTCTGTTTCAAAGTGAGGCAGAATGTGTAACCTTTTTATGAAAAATTCACTTTCATGTTCGTTTTTCATGCAAATCAAACTAATTTTCATATGAAAGCCTTTGTACTGGCCTTCGTTTTGAAACAGAGGCAGCAGGTATCTTGGAAATAGCCTACTGATCTAGTATTTGTAACTATATGTTGCTTTAAACAGCTGTGATGTAGTGATAATCAACCGCACTTACATAGAAACTGTTCCCTCTACTTCACCAGCTGCAATAATATCACGACTTGGATGGAAACTCAAGTCAAATGCCTGACTCTCCAAAGAAATTTGACCTGGAGCACACTTCCTCTGTAAACAAAGCGCAAATCATACTATCAAAACCAAAGAAAACCATGAATGTGCTGAGGTAACCAAATAGTGTGCAATGGTTGTCCCTTGGGCAACCTATGGCTACGAGAAATATGACGCAATTTAATGCTGCGCGATGACAGTACTTTTAAATTCAACACAATGAAACATTGAACGGTGACTGGTGTACAAATGTATAAAGTTTGCAAGAAATTTAGAATTATCATTAAATTATTAGGTTTGATCTTTCGGAAGTCAATGTCCACGGCCCCTTAATAAAACAAAACTCCGAAGAGCGAAGGGCCATTTTAAAACGCTCGAAACGTCAACTTAACATGTTCTATCTCAACTAGCTCGGAGCTCTCATAGAAACTAGTATACTCCGAAATTTCGAGAAAGAGAGTTTGAGGGAGCCAACAAAGCAAATAAGCAACAAACCTGCTCCTCGTCCACCATGTTGAATTGCTGGAGCGCATGCTCTTTGCCGGTAACCACTGAACTCGTACCAGGACTTCGAAGGCTGGTGCAATTTATTTCTACAAAACGTTTTCATAGTCTCCTCCAGAATGTTGCCGAAAAAGACTAAGCCCTCCCCGTCATAGCTTCAAAAATTTTGAAAACCTTCACACTGGCATTTCGAACAGCTCCCTATGCATTTCTACCCAAGTCCGCTCCAAACCAAAGAAATATACTGATCAGCATCACTATTTTCCCCGAGCGTAAGCGAGGGTATTAATCACAACGCTAATGCAGTAGTATGGCCTTATCTGGAGACTCCAAGCGGATCGCCATCTCGAAATTTAATGTTCGTCAGTCAGTCAGTCAGTCAGTCAGTCAGTCAGTCAGTCTCACCTCGTTCCGAGGCTCTTAGGCAAGAACTGTAAACCGCCATTTTTGACATGCGATAGAGTAGGAACGGAAGTGATTTTGTACAACAAGATGCAGATACACGGCCAAGCAGTTCGACGGACGGCTGTAAACTGCCGGATATTTTGCCAGTGTATCGGAAGCAAGCTTGCTAGCCGTGAAACGAACTCTTCAAGGCATCGACTGGCCGACCTGAACACAATCCCAGACGCCAGTATTGTGTTAAAACGCAGACACTTCTTCAGAAAGAAATAGCAAATTACAGTCGGTGGAAATCGAACAATCACCGTGGCAAATTTCATCTTTTACAATAACGGATTGTTGTTTTCAGAATCCAAGTTTTGACAAGATGACGACGCACAATACAATGGAAATTGGAATTTTCGTACTGTACTAGGACTGCTCTATACAGTGTATTTTGAAATCACTGAAGACGTAAACAATAGTGTTTTGTTTCCTTTGCTGGAAAAGAGCTAAAGCTATGGCTTTCAGGAACCGGTGAGTTTTTAAAAACTTGCATCAATTAACGTACAGTACGCGTATGTTATTTCAAAGTTGTGTTATTATTATGGTATTTCAACAATCGCCGTATATTTTGTCGTTTAATGCCCCGGGAACTGTGATGAAGGTCAAGTAGGATTATATTGTGATCTTTTCGCAAGTTTTCAAAGCTATTTCAGAGTGCCTTCGTGCACAAATAAGATTGTGTCATCCAATTCCTGACATATTTGCATAATTTCGCTGACAGTCTGACATATGGAAATTCTGTGAAGTTTTCTCGCCGTGTTTGTTGGCACTCTGTATTCAAGGATGAAATGTAGCCGGGTTGAAGTGATATTGCTTTCTGAAGGCTTTTAAAGTAGAAAATACCCGGCCAGGGGCCACTGCTTTCCAAAATTAAACAATTACAGTCTAGTATATTATTTTTGTGGCCGAATACTCGTATTATTAATAATGGTAATAGGACTGAGTGGAGTCCGATTCGGTCTGTAATCATACGAGTGATTACGAAATCGGACGACCGCGCTTCGCGGGAGTCTGATTTCGTAATCACAAGTATGATTACAGACCGACATCGGACGACACGAAGTCCTCTTACCAATTAATCGTAAATATTACAATTTCTGAGAATGAAATGATCATATAGCTTCAGCGTCTTCTCCTGTACTATACATAAAAACAAAGCATCAAGAAGTACTTCATCGCCGATCTATTTTAACACGCGCGTACACACGGTTCGGCGTTTGTAAACACGCCGCTTGTTCGTAGTTATCTAGCTCTCAGTTATATCAACTTAAAATACTTGAGAGAAAGAAGAAGCTAATTTACCCAATGATTTGAGTTGAATGCGGATTTTTGAAGTAAAAGTAAAAAATGTGTAAGTTCTTTACACTCAGTAAAAATCAGTAAACCCATCACGAACTCACAAATTGAAAGACAGTTTATTTCGACTTTTCAGGTTTACATTTTTTAACATAACAGGTACTTTGAAACTCAGAATACTAGTTTATTTTT
Organism: Plumapathes pennacea; assembly: GCA_964036295.1. Taxonomy (NCBI): domain Eukaryota; kingdom Metazoa; phylum Cnidaria; class Anthozoa; order Antipatharia; family Myriopathidae; genus Plumapathes; species Plumapathes pennacea. The sequence goes on from OZ038462.1 coordinate 35,027,573, forward strand.
TTCACAGAAGTTTACTCCAAAGCATTCAAAGGAAATATTCAAGACTGAAAAAATCTGTATCTTAGCGGGTCGGCACAGCAATTACAAACTTACCGATTTCTTGACGGCTTAATTTTCTAGGAGCGTTTGTCCATCACAGTCCATCACAACAAAGTTAAGTTTCTTCCATGATTTTGAAATGAATTAACGACGTTCATTGACATTGGCCGAGCCGTAAGTTTCAGAGTGTCTATAGCACAGCATGCTGGCGATGTCGTGAACTAAACAAACGCGCCCGACCGGCGAAAATTTCCTGTCTTCTTTCGTTACATAGTGACTGTTCACGTTCTTTGATTGACCACAAACTGTTCCTTGCATGTTAAGTTGTCCAAGAATTAACAAAATTCGCCTTTCGAGAAGCCACAAACTCACACCGGCAATCGAGTTTTCCACTGAAAATCAGTGTAACGCTGATTGGTGCATTTAAATTTCACTCTTGCTTATGATTGGTCAAGCCAACTGTCCGATTACAGAACAAAGAAGTATCCGATTACAGAACAATAGGTGTCCAATTAATGATTAATCGGGGGGTTTATGAACCAATCACATTCGAGGAAATTGTAATATTTATGATTAACCGGGTTTGCTCGCTCAATACAATCGGACCTTGTATAATTTAATGACTTGATTTCTTTTTTCTGTCAAAGATTTTAAATTCGTTAAACGCGGTTTGAAAAGTTGTTGTGTTCAAAATTGAATCCTTGTCAAAATTCACACATTTTGCGAGACTTCGAAAGCGTGTAAACAAGCGACTCTCGCTTTGAAAAAAAAAACAAACAAACAAAAAAAACATACACGTATGTGGATAGGATACAGCATTGGCTGGAGAAATTGCGGCTTTTCTTAAAATTCATTAAACTTTTGGTGGCGAAGATCGACTTTGCTGACTGTGCAAAAACTGATCAAGCCACGATTCTAGTGGGCGATTTTCTTGGCTTTCAAGTCTTGGGAGTATTCTGTAGTTGCGTGTAAAAGTTTCTCAGCGAATTTTGGAGTTCAGCTGGTGTCCACGAAAATTGCAGACTGTACACGTTGTCTGACTATTAACTAAACCAGACTGCCATGCGACAGATTTATTTTAGCGGCCGACTGGTGACGTCGCTACACAAACCGTGGTTTGTAGAAAAGATTTCAAAATAATCTCCAAGCGGAAAATAAACAAGAACCCTGCTTTCCGAAAACCCACAACAGAGCGAGGCGATATCTGCGATTATCGTATTTCTAGTTATTCCGGAATGCCTGCTTTGCTCAAACATACTCCACTGTGCACGTCAACAACTTCGTCATCCATCCCCATACACATCATCTTACCATTTAAAAAAGAGACTCGTTAAAACGCATACGTACGTTTTATAGTATGACGTTTTAGTACATTGATCTGTTGGCGTCTGTTTATGCAACCTCGTTCCCAGGCTCTTTCATCTCGGTCCCTCTCTGAGCCTGGGAACGAGGTTGATCAGTTTATGTGGTTGATCGCCAAAAGGAAAGCCGATAATTGACCAATTGCTCGCGGCTGCGGCGAGCTTAAATTTGCAAATCTTTTTTTTTTTTTTTTTTTTTTCGTGTTTTTCTTTTCTAGGTCAAGAATCAGCACACGTTGATTGGCAAATAACTCTGTCGCCGCTAATTATTTAGTCCCGATTTAAAATACCAAAAATGTCATTTTCCCATACCCTTTCTGACCCGAGTCACAAAAGGGACTCCTTTCGGGCGGAGCCTCCCCGTATAGGCGATCATAGGGAGTGCCCCCCCCCCCCCCCCCCCCGGAACAAAACCGCAAAAATATTGTAAACAAGTCTTTGTGAGAAACAGAAGTATTGAAGCGAAGGCAAGATTGATTGTGGCCTCTGGTTAGAAATAAGTGTTCGAAGTCAAACTGTCAAAATCGATTGTGCATAAAAAGATAAGTCACGCATTACTCAGCTTTTCTTGCTGGCTCCTAAGCTCAAAATGCAGAGTCGCTCAACCTTTAAAAAGCAAGTGTATGAATGTTGTAATGATAATTAAAAACCAACTTCTCTATACTGTATGATATTGTCTGTCTTGGGAGTTCCGCTCTTGTCCCTACTTTCCATTTCAGTTTATTCTGGTCTCGACCCAATTCACGCCGCGAGCTCACCAGCAACGCCAGTCTAGTTTATGACTAAATACTACGAGATGCACACCGGCAGTTACGCCGAACTTTTCCGGAGCCGAACTGAATCAATGTATTGTAGCTGAATTGTGTGCAGAATGGCTCAGTCGTATAAACTTCACGCCTGGATCAGTCGATAATGTATACGGCCACCATAGTGATCGAAGCCGACTGACTCACATGACAAACTTTTCATGAGTCAGACTCAAGCAATTTGGTCTACAAAATTTCAAAACTTCGCACGAAGAAAACGAGCCAATAATAGTGGAATCGAAACTCGAAAATATATGTATAATCGGAGAAGAAAATGAAAAAGAAAACAAAGAACATGACAAAATTCACAAATTCTGAAACGATGACGTCGTCCATTCATTTCGTAAAATAAAACCTATTCATTGCTTTTGTCCAGCGTTTTGAATAAAACGTTAGAAATTATTACAGAGCCACGGGCCGTTATACAACAGACTGTATTGCAGAATCGGCCGCTGAAACAGATATCGAACACGGATCTCACGCACCGCTCTGCTCACGAAATCCGGTTCAGATTCAATTTCTTCAAGCTCTCGTTCCGACTTTGTTTCCGGTCATTGACGTCAGCCGTCCTTGATCTTTTAAATATATTGAGGTCATTAAACCGGTCAGTCGCGCATTTCTGAAGTTGTCTCCGTGACGTGAGCCCTTTTATTGTGCAGCCCCACCTTTAAGAACAAGTACTGCCAATCCAATACAAAGAGCCTTCATAATTAAAGACACGATACGCTTAACGCGACAGTACACTCATTTTATAATAACATTTTGATAGTTGGCTATTAATTTAGCTATCAGTCGGCCAGTTTTAATAATTATACCACACAGTATGTTATGTAGTGAGATTTATCTTTAGTTTAGTTGTGCCTAATAGTTTTTAGCTGTTAGGTTGTCAAGCGTATATTAACATGAGCCGACCTGCTTTATTCTCTGTAAACAAATAGTTCTAGTTTGTTTTAATGCGATTTTTATATGATAAAGAAAATATGTATGAACTGCGAACAGAGAATGAGAGAGTGAACGTGATTCTCCCAATTATGCAGAAACTTTGGAAGTTGCAAAAAAAATATTATTTTGTTTTATTGTGAGGGGTGGATCGCGATCGACAGGCGCATTAACCCGCCCCTGGGTCTCCAAGGATGCAAATCACTGTGTATTGTTGTATACCTAAACAAAAGTTTCTATCCACGGTCGAATGGCTGCTTTGCTCAAAAGAGTACTCCACTGTGCACGTCAACAGCTTCGTTATTTCACATACACATCATACTCGCACGTACGTCATATAATATGAAGTTTTAGTATGATCGGCATCACAAATTGATCTATAAAGACGTCACAGGTTTATGCGGTTGATCTGTTGTCATATTGGTGCCGCCAAAAGGAAAGGCGATATACATTGACTAATTTACGATGAAGTACTACGAGATACACATCGGCAGTTATGCCCAACTTTTTTGGAGCCGAACTGAATCAATGCAATATGGCTGAATTGTGTTCGGAATGGGTTAGCCGTAACTTCAGGCCTGGATCACCCGATAATGTATACGGCTTTGGAGCCGACTGACAAATAACAAACTTTTCATGAGTCGGATCAGGTCAAGCAATCGGCCTACGATCTCAAAACTTGAAGTTAAAACTTGAAAATGTATGAACTAATAGTAATCAGAGATTAGTCAGGTGTGTTCGACTTCTCTTTGCTTGGAGTTGTTTTTGTTCTAAAATGCTTTTCCCTATAACGATCTCGAAAAGTTCGCGGGTTTCGTCTGAAACCGGAATTGAGCAGCACGAAGACCGCGCGGTCCGGGTTCGAACCCCGGCCATGCAAGCAATATTAAACCAAAACTTTTTATTTCTTTCTTTCTTCACAAAGCCGTATATTTCTTCCAGAGAAGTATCTGGAACATCAGTAAAGTGTCAGGTGCATGTAGAGTATATTTTCATCAACGCGGAAATACGGCAATCGCGAGTCGATTACATTTTTCTGTGGCATTCTTGCTGTCGTGCTGCCCTTATTATCCCAGATATTGGCTTCTTTTACTGAAAAGTAGGTGTCTTTGCCTTGATAGACCTCAGTGTGATCATTCAGAGCCAATCGTGCGACACAGCGCATATAGTAATTATTCAAAATGGGGGTACAGATTTTGCACTCACACCGTCCACCCAAAAAATCTCGATTCTTCGCGCTGGTCGAAAGTACATGACAGGTATTCCATGGACCCCATGGACCCCATGGAACCCACATCAGTTGAGACTAGGGAGTGCGTTCTCCTTCGTCGAACGCAATAATCGGAGAAGAAAAGGAAAAGGAAACAAAAGCCGTGACAAAATTTTATTATTAAAATTTTGAAACAATGACGTCGTCCATTCTACCCTGGGTGCCAGAGGTTCCATGACGTGAATATAACCTGTTCATTGCTTTTGTCCAGCGTTTTGTATGTTTAATGAAACGTTACAAGTAATTACGGAACCACAGGCCGCTAAAGAACAGACTATATTGTAGAATGGCATGCCAATAATCTTCTCAGAGGAGAATAGATACCGCGTGTTAAGGTACCAGGATACTTTCGGTAACAACATGCGAAGAAAATGAAAAAGGAAACAAAGAACATGACAAAATTTATTAAAATTCTGAAACGATAACGTCGTCCATTCATTTCGTGCTATAAAACCTATTCATTGCTTTTGTCCAGCGTTTTGCATGTTAAATGAAACGTTAGAAATTATTACAGAGCCTCGGGCCGCTACTGTAGAATGACATGCCAATAATTGGCTTCTAGAATGAAATAGATATCGCTTGTTCAATACTGCTGAGTCAAACACGAATCTCACGTACCGCTCTGCTCACGAAATCCATAAATTCCCGCACGTTTTCACACTCTCCTTTGTTTCCGGTCATTGACGTCAGCCGCCCCGATCTTTAATATATTGAGGTTCAAGTCATTGAACCGGTTAGTCGCGCTTTTCTGAAGTTGAGTTAACATGGCCAATTCTCTGATCGAGGTCAACATTGTCACCTATGGAATTTTTATCATATCTCTGCCGCTGTTTGGGCTCGTTTCCAGTGCCGCTGTAACCTTGATCTGGCATTTAGAAGAACTAAATAGAGAGCAATTTAAAAACGTAAGTACATACTCGCCATGAGCCAAGCAAATGGCAGCTTTGGTTTTCAAAACGTATTCGCCACGAAATGCGGTTTTATGAGCAAACTTTTTGCAGGTTCCCAATTTCCTTCCCTCCGTCAGTGTAGCCACAGGACTCGAGCCACAAAAGTACATTTGGAGAATAACGATAGCTTTAGCCGCCTTGCCGATCATGGGGAACGCATTTCTTTGCTACCAGTACTTGTATCAGAGAAACCCTGCTGTCGTTAGAGGCTTCTGGTTTACTTGGTGGAACAGAACCAATAGTGCACTGCACCTCATTGAAAATGCTGCCTTGTTACTTTTGGTGTTCGTCTCTCACAGGGAGAACCTGGGTAAGTCTATTGATAAAATACAAACCCTTTCGACCCTTGTCGCTTCGCCCTTTAATGTTTTTTTTCCCCTAATCCCTGCTCTATTATGTAACATTTCTGCATCTTTCTCTTCTCGTACCCTCTGCGATATGACAGGGGTGATTTTATTTTCCGTGCAAGTTTGACATAAGTGCACAGTGCAAAGTTTTTCAAATAAATAATGCTTGATATTGGCACCAATTATACGTCAGTTGTCACAGTGAATTGTAAACAGAACAACAACTCATTGTACAGAGAATAACGTCCGTGCATGACACGAAATCAATATAAGGCCCCGCCACACCACTCCATTTTCGTTTGAAAATGCATTTTCTTTCACTTACGAAAAATTCTCGGTGCACATGTGCTAACTGAATCGTTTTCGATTCCGTATTTGGGCATCCACACCAAAATGAAAAAAAAAAGGAACCGAAAACGGTAAATACAAAAAACGTGAGCAAGAGTTATCGAAAAGTTCCGTTTTCACCCACCCTGACACTACAAAATTCCTTTTTCAAAAAAATTTACTGTGGAGAGCGGGGCCTAAAATTCAATAATCACATCCGTTTTGCATGACAAATAAGGGCTTGAGCCTAAAACATAGTCAAACTTTGCAGAGATAACTGCTACTATTTATGGCAGAAAAGACAAGGGTGCTTAGTGGTGTCTTGCTTTTCTTTTACCAGACGTGCATAAAGCTGCTTTTGCAGTATTCGCGATGTCATCTATAATGTATATGATATCAACGTGTTTGCTGTACCAGTACACTTCATCCACACCAATGACACACGAGGTATGAATGCGACATTATAAGATGAGGTACATAGTTGTGCAGTGTGCATTCTCAAAGCTTAATCCTTCTTTATGGCACTTGCGAATGTGCTATATTATTATCCTTGAGTTATAAGAACACACAACACGCGTGCTTTAATATTTCTTTATTATAACTGTATTCGGTAGATAGATGAGCTCCTCTTCTTATATTTGCGAAGTGAGTTAATACCTTATCTTATATCCACAGCTTCGTGTTTCTCCGCACTTCTCTCACGTTCTACAAATCCACGTCCTATGTTAAAATTCAGCAAGGTATAAAAAACAAAAGCGTGATTATCAGTTAAAACACTCAACGTTCTCTGTTTGTTATTCTTCACAGGAAGCTGTTTCATTGAAATGGAAACGTATCTTGTTCTTCATCAACATCTCCTCCATGGTTTCTACCGTCTGTTTCTACTTCAGGGATTATTGGTATCACGAGCCATATGGTATCCTTTACTCTGAATAAACTCTTTCACGTTCGTCTTTGGGAGGGGGTCGGGGGGGGAGGGTGGGGGGGGGGGGGAGGGTCGGGGATGAGAGACCAAAGAAAAAGAAGAAAGGAATGACCAAAGTAAAAGAAAAAGAAAGAAAAAAGTAAATGGCAGAGGGAAAACAACCGAGGAAAGGATGTAGACAGAAGAATTGATTTATAAACTGCAGGGTATCATTGTGGATAGAAGAACATTATTATGTGTAGTTTCCTTGACTTCAGTATATTTTTTGCCTTATAGTTTACACATTGTTTGCACTGTCTGAGTATGTAGTGGTGCTGTCAAACATTGCTTTTCATTCAACTTTGGCTTATGACGTTAAAGGAGCTTTCCTGACAATTGCCTTCAAACCAGTGATGCACAAAACAAAGTTTAAGGGAGCCAAGGAAGAGACAGATGCACAAACCAAATGTGAACAAAACAGTAAATACGAAAAACAGGAAATTAGTGAGAGAAAAGCAAAGAGAAGGGGGAGTAGGCTTGAGTGTGGCATGCGTGGATAAAGACACAAGTCACTCATAAAGACAAATTATAGAAAGTACACTATTAGATACAAAGGAGTCAAAATTTTGGAACAACCTTCCTGACTCTAAAACAAAATCACTCTACAAATCTAAAAATGAACACAAAAATCTGCTTAAGGGTTATGGTTCAATTTCTTTTTGACAATTAAATTAACATATTAATATATATTACCAAATTGATTATGAATCAACATTTATTACTCTACTATTCACTGGTTGTGCAATAATTTATCATTTTAATCACATTCACTTGCCTACATCCCTATTTAGGGAATACATTGTATCACCCACAAATGTAATATTATCTTTCATTATCATTATTATAATTACTGTTGTTCTTGTTATTATCACTATTATTCACAATATTTACAATAATGTTGAAATAGAAAAAAAAAACGGTAAAATAATGGAGATCACCTAAAAGTTGCATAGAGCTTCCTGAGATCTCTTGCTTATCATAGGGAAAATCAAAATATTTATTTTATTGTACATTAAGAACAGTTGAAGCAAACCAATACATAAAGAAACAAAGAAAGACCCGTTTACACAGGAATCCTATTTAATTGTACTGCCTATGAATTCAAAAATGGAAAATCAGTGTTCCTTTTTTCCTGTACTACGGCGGCCGACCAACTTTAAATGTTAGTATTAAATTTTGAGAACGTGCTTGGCAGACTGTATGAATTAATTTGACGTGCCGACCGTGGGAAATACGTACGGCGTCACGCAATCGACTCTAATGAATTAAAGCATGTCTCTCATTAATTGTTAAAATTGTTATCTTTCACTCCTCAAAAAAGAAACCTCACAGACAAATTTCAATATCTAAAATTGATAATAAATCTATTTGTGAAGCAAACTCCATTCAATATTTTGGTGTCTGTGGTTTTTACAGATGAATCAAACTCTATACGTTAATATTTTTGCTGCAACGTAATGTATCAGTCAATCCAACCGCGATCATCCCACAGCCCCCTTCCCACCCCTGCCTTGAGACGAATGATATGCCAAAATTGAAAAAGAATGAGAAAACAAGGGGAGTTAGAAAAACGAGTGAAAAAATTAAATAAATAAGTAGATAAGGAAGGGGGAACTGCATGATTGTACGCAGTTTTACTGCCGACTAATTTGCCATCATTATAAAAAATGTTTGTTCACCTCATGTTCACAACCTCCCAAAACAACGTTGTGGCGCACCATAAAAGGGGAGCCCCCACGGGGAGTTTTTTGATATTTGTTGTGAGGGGTAGATCGCGATCGACGAGCGCAAAAACTCACCCGGGGATCTCCAAGGATATAAATAAACTTTTTTATATTACTTTGTGTATTGTTGTACCTAAACGAAGTTGCTATCCATGGTTGAATGGCTGCTTTGCTCAAACGTACTCCACTCTGCACGTCAACAGCTTCGTCATTTCACATACACATCATTTACCTATGTAACGCGCACGTACGTCATTTTATGGTATGACGTTTTAGGATGACTCATCACGATTTGATCTATAGATTGACGTCACAAGTTTATGCGGTTGATCTGTTGTCATACTGGTGCCGCCAAAAGGAAAGGCGATAATTGACTAACTTCCGATGACTACGTGATGTATCACTCAGATCCGGCAGTTTACGCAGAGCTAATCCGGAGACGAACTGAATCAATGTAGTATGGCTGAATTGTGTTCGGAATGGCTCAGTCGTATAAACTTCACGCACGGATGACAGCTGATATTGTATACGGCTTTGGAGTCGACTGAGTCACATGACAAACTTTTCATGAGTCAGACTGGTCAAGCAATCGGCCTACAACTTCGCACAAAGAAAACGAGGAATAATAGTGGGATCAAAACTTGAAAACATGCATAATCGGCGAAGAAAATGAAAAAGAAAACAAAGAACATTAAAATTCCAAAACGAAGACGTCGTCCACGCATCACATGAAATGAAAACTATTCATTTCTTTCGTCCAGCGGTTTTGCATGTTCGAATTAATTTTATTAATTATTACGGGGCCACGGGCTGCTAAAAAGCAGACGTTACTGTGCCTGACTTGCAATAACGGCTTCTCAGATAAGAATATAGATACCGCGTGTTGCATGCTGCCGGGTCAAACACGGGTCTCACGTGCCGATTCGATAACCTCAAACTCATAAATTCGTTTCTGGCCAAGCCCACGTAATTATCTCCTGGGCCAGATGTTCAAAGCACGATTATGCTAATCCTGGATTAGGCCTAAACTTTGCTGTCATTTTTGAAGCCTGAAATTCACTGAAGGACTGTTTCGGCATGTTTTGAGATAGAACAAGCATTTTCGTTGGTCTTTTATCGAAACTTTGCTAGTTCGTTGGCCACAAATCGAGTAAAAAATTTGGGTAATCCAGGATTAGCTCAATCCATCTGTAGTTATAGTACGTATTCCATATATGGAACAACCGGACGAGCAGATACCTGGCCCTGATGAGCAAGTACATTGCCCTGATGAGCAAATACATTGCCCCATGAGCAAATACGCAACCTTGAATAATAATTAGCTGTAAATTGAATTGATGCGAGTGAGAAATACATATAGATATACGAAAATTACGGCCTAACCCTGACTATAACCCTAATCCTAACCCTAAACCTAACCCTAACTCTAATCCTAACCCTAACCCCAACCTTAAATCTAAGTCTAAACTATAATCCAAACACACTGTTTATCCAGTTGCAAAGTTACGGCTAATAATTATTATTATTCAATGTCACGAATTTGCTCATGCGCCACGTATTTACGGCTAATTATTATTCAAAGTTGCGTATTTGCTCGTTGGGGCAATGTATTTGCTCATCAGGGCCAGGTATTTGCTCGTCCGGTTGTTCCATATATGGCGAATACGTACTATAACTACAGATGGCTCAATCGGGCTTTGAACAACCGGGTACTGAATTCCGGCACGTTTTCACATTCTCCTATGTTTACGGCCATTGACGTCAGCCGTCCTCGATCTTAATATATTGAGGTTCAAGTCACTAAAACGGTCAGTTGCGCATTTCTCAAGTTAAGTTAGCATGGCCAATTCGCTAATCGAGGTGAGCATTGTCACCTATGGAATCTGTGTCACATCTCTGCCGCTGCTTGGGTTCGCTTCCTGTGTCGCTGTAACCCTGATTTGGCATTTCGAACAAATAAATGGAGAGCAATTTCACAACGTAAGTACATGCTGGCCATGCGCTAAGCAAATGGCAGCTTTGGTTTTCAAAACGTACTGGCCACGAAATGCGGTTTTATGAGCAAACTTTTTGCAGGTTCCCAATTTCCTTCCCTCCGTCAGTGTAGCCACAGGACTCGAGCCACAAAAGTACATTTGGAGAATAATGATAGCTTTAGCCGCCTTACCGATCATGGGGAACGCATTTATTTGCTACCAGTACTTGTATCAGAGAAACCCTGCTGTCGTTAAAGGCTTCTGGTTTACTTGGTGGAACAGAATCAGTAGTGCACTGCATCTTATTGAAAATGCTGCCATGTTACTTACGGCGTACGTCTGTCACAAGGAGAACCTGGGTAAGTCTATTAATGAAATACAAACCCTTTCGATTCCTGTCATTCTGCCCCTCCTTCAATGCTTTTTCTGCAATCTCTGCTTTATTATGTAACATTTCTGCATCTTTCTCTTCTCGGGTTACTCTCTGCGATATTACAGGGGTGATTTTATTTTCCGTGCAAGTTTGACATTAGCGCACAAACAGCGCAAATTTTCAAATAAATAATGATTGATATTGGCACCAATTATGAGTCTAACAATTGTTACAGTGACATCCCGACACTACAAAATTCCTTTTTTAAAAATTTTACTCTGAACAGCGGGGCCTAAAACACATAATCGCATCAGTTTTGCATGCCAAATAAGGGCTAGGCCTAAAACATGACTGCTACTACTGTTTATGGTAGAAAAGACAAGGGTGCTCAATGTGTCTTGCTTTTGCTTTATCAGACTTGCATATAGCTGCTTTTACAGTATTTGCGATGTCATCTATACTGCATATGATATCAACGTGTTTGCTGTACCAGTACACTTCATCCACGCCAATGACACACGAGGTATGAATGTCGAGCTTTTATATGATATTATATCAAACATAATATTTCTCTATATAGCACTTGCCATGTGATATATTATCCTTGAGTTATAGATTAACACTTTGCAATTTGAAAGAACACACAACACGCGTGCTTTAATATTTCTTTATTATAACTGTATTCGGTAGATAGATGCTCCTCTTCTTATATTTGCGAAGTTAAATTTACCTTATCTTATATCCACAGAGTCGTGTTTCTCCGCACTTCTCTCAGTTCTACATATCCACGTCCTAAGTTAAAATTCAGCAGTGTATAAAAAACGTAAGCGTTCTTAAAAGCTAAAACACTCAACGTTCTCTGTTTGTTATTCTTCACAGGAAGCTGTTTCATTGAAATGGAAACGCATCTTGTTCCTCATCAACATCTCCTCTATGTTTTTCACTGTCTGTTTCCGCTTCAAGGATTATTGGTATCACGAGCCATATGGTATCCTTTACTCTAAACATTAGCCACGAGTTAATTAGCAAATATCTCAAACTCTTTCACGTTCTTTTTTTTTTGGGGGGGGGGGGGGGGGGAGGGGGGATTGGGAGAGTGAAGAAAGAGAGGAAAGTAATAACAAAGTAAAAGAAAAAGAAAGAAAAAAGTAAATGAACATAGGGAAAACAACCGAGGAAAAGGAAGATTGAAAAACAACAACAATAACAACAACAACAACAACAGAAAGGATGCAGACGGAAAGAGTGATGAATAAAACTGCAGAGTATCATTGTGGATAGAAGAATATTATTTCTAATGTGTAAATTCCTTGACTTGAGTATTATCTTTGCTTCACAGTTTACAGCTTGTTTGCACTGTCTGAGTATGTGGTGTTCTTCTCAAACATTGCTTTTCGTTCAACTTTGGCATATGACATTAAAGGAGCTTCCCTGACAATTGCCTTCAAAACAAGTGATGCACAAAACAAATGTGAACAAAAGACAACAGTCCGAAGACTTTCGTCGGCGAGAGGGACTAGTATCTCCAAACGTCGAGGAACAGAGTTTAAGGGAGCTAAGGAAGAGGCAGAAGGCTATAACCAACGAACCTGCTCCTTATCGGCCATGTTGGATTGCAAAATCACTCGACAAATCTAAACAAAACAAAATCTCTCGAGAAATCTAAAATTGAACACAAGAAAAAATGCTTAACATTTATGATTTAGTTTTTTTTTTTTTTGAAAATCATATTAACATTAATGTATATATTGTAATGTATCCTGCTCCTGATTAAACTAATCCTGCCACCCACACCCCCTCTCTGGTGATTTAAAACACTAGTGTCAACCCCAGATATGCCTACTGTCCTGCTTTATGTGGGAGACTCCTGCATGAATGCCTCATCTCCCGCTCATCCATAAACTCATGTCGATGAATGAGAATCTGAGATCTGCCGCTTCAGTTTCAGTATATTGTTTGCCATCTTTTACAACAGCATGGCTAAACATCCCAGATAATGTGGCAAGGAAGCCCAAAAGAAATGTATTTTGGTGAATCTTCTTGTAATCACGAGCTTGCCGGATCATGTCAACATAATGCGGATGTACTGTCCCCAGACATTGCGGAGGTCTTTACGTACCATAGCGTTATTACTTTCGAGTTTAACGCTTTTACAAAAGCCCCGCTAAAAACTCACAGATCTGTTTACGACTACGCGAAGGGCGACTTTGAGGGGCTACGTACGGCTTTATCAGCAATCAACCTCTCCTCGGCCAACGAGGATATAAACATTGACTGGCAGCATTGGGAAAGGTACATTCCAACTAAGAGGCTCAAGGGACGGAACCTCATACCCTGGATCAATGGTACCATACTTAACCTGATCAAGAAAAAGGAATCCATAAGGCAAAAGCTGAAAAGATCTCCCCTAAGTAACCTGAGAGAGAAGTTTAAGAAATTGCGCACAAAAGTAAAGCGCATGCTTCGGGAAAGCCCACATGAGTTCTTTGGTTCCCTTGAGTTCGAGATCAATATAAACCCGAAGCGTTTCTGGTCAGTCTTAAAGCAGAACTCCAAATCGCGCACTATTCCCGATCGTGTCACCATGCCAGCAGCAGGCAGTGCATTCGCTGACCCCGGCATTTAGTCGCCGTTAAGATCTTCAGCTGACAACCCTCAGGAAATAGCGAACTTGTTTAACACCTACTTTGCATCGGTTTTCGCGCATGATAGCTTCTCGGAAAGCTCTCCCTGTACACCTGACGATCCCGATGTGTCTGATTTGACGCTCACGGTCAGCGAAGTCCAAACCACGCTCGAAGCCCTAGATGTCACCAAAGCCACAGGTCCAGACGGAATTCCAGCCAAACTGCTTAAGGAAACAGCTTCTGTAATTGCATCATCTCTTTGCAAGCTGTTCAACAAGTCATTAAGCACTGGTTCACTTACGCAGGAATGGAAGGAAGCCAACGTCATACCTGTGTTCAAAAAGGGTGAGGCCGAGTGCGCAGAGAACTACAGACCAATCTCCTTACTGACGCTGATGTCCAAAGTTTTGGAACGGTGCGTATTTAACAGCTTCAAAGACAGATTGTACGAGATGGCGAGAGCTTGTCAGCATGGATTTATCAGTGGGAAGGCGTGTGCTTCTAACCTCTTGGAAGTTTTGGACCACCTTGGTTCACAACTAGACAACGGAGGACAAGTAGATATGGTCTACATGGACATGTCCAAAGCGTTCGACAAGGTGAGCCACGACCTCCTGCTGCATAAGCTGCGCAAGTTTGGCTTCGGAGGCAGCCTCTTGCAGTGGTTCAGCTCCTACTTGACGGGGAGCCGCCAACGTGTAACAGTACTGGGCGAAATATCTGGTCTTTTGCCTGTCAGTTCTGGAGTCCCTCAGGGTTTTTATAATTTCTTTGACTTATTATGTGACAAGCATCCATATCTAACTCGCCAAGCTACAGATACAAATATCTGGAACAAAGAAATACTGATCATTATAGAAGGAGATCTATTAAGTTTACTCGGTGTAATACTATAGAATTCAATTTATTCTGACACTAAAATACGTCAATCATAATGCCTTCATTCAAAATTAAACTTAACAAAATATGATTGAAAGCTATTCCTCTGTTTAATCTTACATAAAAGTTGATCTCACTACATTATTATTATTACCACTATATTATTACTGTTAGTATATATTATATTTACATTATTTACACTACCTATAACCTTAATCTACCAACGTTTCTATTTACTACACTTGTGCACTTTTTCACTGCCTTTATTGTTCTAATCAAAATCTCAATCGTTGAAAAAAAAAATTGATGTCTCGTTGTTACTATTAGGATACCCTGTACTCATCATTCTTTACTAACTTATTTATTGCTGAATTGTATTGATATCTCTCAGTTATGTCAATTGTCACATGTACCTCTTCCAAATGCACTTCTTTTCATACTGTAAACAGATAAGTATAAAAAAACTTTAAACTTTAAAATCAGGGAAGGGGCAGAAGGCTATAACCAACAAACCTGCTCCTCATCCGCCATGTGAGATTGCTCAGAGTTCTGCGCATGCTCTTTACCTTTCACCACCGAACACCCCACAAAGCTCGTAGCAAGGCAAGCTATGAATGTTTCTTCAGAAGCTCGTTTCCCATTATAAACTTGATGTGGCATTTCAAAGAGGTTAAGATAATGCGCTGCAACATAATGTATCAGTCAATCCAACTGCGATCATCCCACAGCCCCCTTCCCACCCCTGCCTTGAGACGAATGATATGCCAAAACTGAAAAAGAATGAGAAAACAAGGGGAGTAGAAAAACGAGTTAAAAACTTAAATAAATAAATAAATAAATAAATAAGTAGATAAGGAAGGGGGAACTGCATGATTGTATGCAGTTTTACTGCCGACTAATTTGCCATCATTATAAAAAATGTTTGCTCACCTCATGTTCACAACTTCCCAAAACGTTGTGGCGCACCATAAAAGGGGAGCCCCCACGGGGAGTTTTTTGATATTTGTTGTGAGGGGTGGATCGTGATCGACGAGTGCAAAAACTCACCCGGGGATCTCCAAGGGTATAAGTAAACTTTTTTATATTACTTTGTGTATTTTTGTACCTAAACGAAGTTGCTATCCATGGTTGAATGGCTGCTTTGCTCAAACGTACTCCACTGTGCACGTCAACAGCTTCGTCATTTCACAATACACATCATTTACCTATGTAACGCGCACGTACGTCATTTTATGGTATGACGTTTTAGGATGACTCATCACGATTTGATCTATAGATTGACGTCACAAGTTTATGCGGTTGATCTGTTGTCATACTGGTGCCGCCAAAAGGAAAGGCGATAATTGACTAACTTCCGATGACTACGTGATGTATCACTCAGATCCGGCAGTTTACGCACAGCTAATCCGGAGACGAACTAAATCAATGTAGTATGGCTGAATTGTGTTCGGAATGGCTCAGTCGTATAAACTTCACGCACGGATGACAGCTGTTATTGTATACGGCTTTGGAGTCGACTGAGTCACATGACAAACTTTTCATGAGTCAGACTGGTCAAGCAATCGGCCTACAACTTCGCACAAAGAAAACGAGGAATAATAGTGGGATCAAAACTTGAAAACATGCATAATCGGCGAAGAAAATGAAAAAGAAAACAAAGAACATTAAAATTCCAAAACGAAGACGTCGTCCACGCATCACATGAAATGAAAACTATTCGTTTCTTTCGTCCAGCGGTTTTGCATGTTCTAATTAATTTTATTAATTGTTACGGGGCCACGGGCTGCTAAAAAGCAGACGTTACTGTGCCTGACTTGCAATAACGGCTTCTCAGATAAGAATATAGATACCGCGTGTTGCATGCTGCCGGGTCAAACACGGGTCTCACGTACCGCTCTGCTCACGGAATCCGCGGCTAAGATTCAATAACCTCAAACTCATAAATTCGTTTCTGGCCAAGCCCACGTAATTATCTCCTGGGCCAGATGTTCAAAGCACGATTATGCTAATCCTGGATTAGGCCTAAACTTTGCTGTCATTTTTGAAGCCTGAAATTCACTGAAGGACTGTTTCGGCATGTTTTGAGATAGAACAAGCATTTTCGCTGGTCTTTTATCGAAACTTTGCTAGTTCGTTGGCCACAAATCGAGTAAAAAAATTGGGTAATCCAGCATTACCTCAATCCATCTGTAGTTATAGTACGTATTCCTTATAAAGCACAACCGGACGAGCAAATACCTGGCCCTGATGAGCAAATACGCAACCTTGAATAATAATTAGCCGTAAATTGAATTGATGCGGGTGAGAAATACATATAGATATACAAAAATTACGGCCTAACCCTGACCATAACCCTAATCCTAACCCTAAACCTAACCCTAACTTTAACCCTAACCCTAACTCTAACCCTAACCCTAACGCCAACCTTAAATCTAAGTCTAAACTATAATCCAAACACACTGTTTATCCAGTTGCAAAGTTACGGCTAATTATTTTTCAATGTCACGAATTTGCTCATGCGCCACGTATTTACGGCTAATTATTATTCAAGGTTGCGTATTTGCTCGTTGGGGCAATGTATTTGCTCATCAGGGCCAGGTATTTGCTCGTCCGGTTGTTCCATATATGGAATACGTACTATAACTACAGATGGCTCAATCGGGCTTTGAACAACGGGGTACTGAATTCCGGCACGTTTTCACACTCTCCTATGTTTACGGCCATTGACGTCAGCCGTCCTCGATCTTAATATATTGAGGTTCAAGTCACTAAAACGGTCAGTTGCGCATTTCTCAAGTTGAGTTAACATGGCCAATTCGCTAATCGAGGTGAGCATTGTCACCTATGGAATCTGTATCACATCTCTGCCGCTGCTTGGGTTCGCTTCCTGTGTCGCTGTAACCCTGATTTGGCATTTCGAACAAATAAATAGAGAGCAATTTCACAACGTAAGTACATGCTGGCCATGCGCTAAGCAAATGGCAGCTTTGGTTTTCAAAACGTACTGGCCACGAAATGCGGTTTTATGAGCAAACTTTTTGCAGGTTCCCAATTTCCTTCCCTCCGTCAGTGTAGCCACAGGACTCGAGCCACAAAAGTACATTTGGAGAATAATGATAGCTTTAGCCGCCTTACCGATCATGGGGAACGCATTTATTTGCTACCAGTACTTGTATCAGAGAAACCCTGCTGTCGTTAAAGGCTTCTGGTTTACTTGGTGGAACAGAATCAGTAGTGCACTGCATCTTATTGAAAATGCTGCCATGTTACTTACGGCGTACGTCTCTCACAAGGAGAACCTGGGTAAGTCTATTGATGAAATACAAACCCTTTCGATTCCTCTCGTTCTGCCCCTCCTTCAATGCTTTTTCTCCAATCTCTGCTTTATTATGTAACATTTCTGCATCTTTCTCTTCTCGGGTTACTCTCTACGATATGACAGGGGTGATTTTATTTTCCGTGCAAGTTTGACATTAGCGCACAAACAGCGCAAATTTTCAAATAAATAATGATTGATATTGGCACCAAATGAGTCTAGCAATTGTTACAGTGAACTGCAAAAGAACAAAAGCACATTGTACAAAGAATGACGTCCGCGCATGATGCGAAAGCAATATAAGGCCCCGTCCACATCACTCCGTTGTTTTCGTTTGAAAATGCATTTTCTTTTCTATAAATTACGAAAAATTCTCCGTCCACATGCTCTAAATCGTTTTCGATTCCGTATTTGGGCATTCACACAAAAATGAAAAAAAAAAAAAAAAAAAAAAAAAAAAGAAACGAAAACGCTAAATATAAAAACAATTGTGAGCAAGAGTTATAAAAAAGTTCCGTTTTCACCCATCCCGACACTACAAAATTCCTTTTTCAAAAAATTTTACTCTGAACAGCGGGGCCTAAAACACATAATCGCATCAGTTTTTGCATGCCAAATAAGGGCTAGGCCTAAAACATGACTGCTACTACTGTTTATGGTAGAAAAGACAAGGGTGCTCAATGTGTCTTGCTTTTGCTTTATCAGACTTGCATATAGCTGCTTTTACAGTATTTGCGATGTCATCTATACTGCATATGATATCAAAGTGTTTACTGTACCAGTACACTTCATCCACACCAATGACACACGAGGTATGAATGTCGAACTTTTATATGATATTATGTCAAACATAATATTTCTCTATATAGCACCCCGGGGGGGGGGGGGGGGGGGTATTCAAAGGACTTTTGTACAGGGAGGCTCCGCCCGGACTGTCAACCCCTTACCCTTTAAAATACCATCCTGGGGGCAAAATCGGGACCCTTTTATATACCTCCAGAACAAGTACAAATGCACCCCTTTTTTATACCTTTGATCAGGAACGCGATATTCTTTAACAGATCATTTATTCAGTTCCTAAACTGGCTTCCCACTTTTAACAAGGCGGAGTTTCCGGTCTTCCGCCGTTTTTTTTTTTCCCCGGTTTTTCCTGGCGTTTTTTGTACCCCTTTAAAATACCAAAATTATTTCCTCACTCCACCCTTTTTATTGACCTTTTAAAATACCTAAAATAAAAAACGTCATTTTCCTACATCCTTTTTTATACGTCGATCGTAAAAATACACCCCTTTCGGGCGGAGCCTCCCCGTATAGCCGATAATAGGGAGTACCCCCCCGGGTATAGCACTCTGTATTCGGTAGATAGATGCTCCTCTTCTTATATTTGCGAAGTTAAATTTACCTTATCTTATATCCACAGAGTCGTGTTTCTCCGTTCTACATATCCACGTCCTAAGTTAAAATTCAGCAGTGTATAAAAAACGTAAGTGTTCTTAAAAGCTAAAACACTCAACGTTCTCTGTTTGTTATTCTTCACAGGAAGCTGTTTCATTGAAATGGAAACGCATCTTGTTCCTCATCAACATCTCCTCTATGTTTTTCACTGTCTGTTTCCGCTTCAGGGATTATTGGTATCACGAGCCATATGGTATCCTTTACTCTAAACATCAGCCACGAGTTAATTAGCAAATATCTGAAACTCTTTCACGTTCTTTTTTTTTTTTTTTTTTGGGAAGGGGGGGGGGGGGGGGGGGGAGTGAAGAAAGAGAGGAAAGTAATAACAAAGTAAAAGAAAAAGAAAGAAAAAAGTAAATGAACATAGGGAAAACAACCGAGGAAAAGGAAGATTGAAAAACAACAACAATAACAACAACAACAACAACAACAACAGAAAGGATGCAGACGGAAAGAGTGATGAATAAAACTGCAGAGTATCATTGTGGATAGAAGAATATTATTTCTAATGTGTAAATTCCTTGACTTGAGTATTATCTTTGCTTCACAGTTTACAGCTTGTTTGCACTGTCTGAGTATGTGGTGTTCTTCTCAAACATTGCTTTTCGTTCAACTTTGGCATATGACATTAAAGGAGCTTCCCTGACAATTGCCTTCAAAACAAGTGATGCACAAAACAAATGTGAACAAAAGACAACAGTCCGAAGACTTTCGTCGGCGAGAGGGACTAGTATCTCCAAACGTCGAGGAACAGAGTTTAAGGGAGCTAAGGAAGAGGCAGAAGGCTATAACCAACGAACCTGCTCCTTATCGTCCATGTTGGATTGCAAAACCACTCGACAAATCTAAACAAAACAAAATCACTCGAGAAATCTAAAATTGAACACAAGAAAAAATGCTTAACATTTATGATTTAGTTTTTTTTTTTTGAAAATCATATTAACATTAATGTATATATTGTAATGTATCCTGCTCCTGATTAAACTAATCCTGCCACCCACACCCCCTCTCTGGTGATTTAAAACACTAGTGTCAACCCCAGATATGCCTACTGTCCTGCTTTATGTGGGAGACTCCTGCATGAATGTCTCATCTCCCGCTCATCCATAAACTCATGTCGATGAATGAGAATCTGAGATCTGCCGCTTCAGTTTCAGTATATTGTTTGCCATCTTTTACAACAGCATGGCTAAACATCCCAGATAATGTGGCAAGGAAGCCCAAAAGAAATGTATTTTGGTGAATCTTCTTGTAATCACGAGCTTGCCGGATCATGTCAGCATAACGCGGATGTACTGTCCCCAGACATTGCGGAGGTCTTTACGTACCATAGCGTTATTACTTTCGAGTTTAACGCTTTTACAAAAGCCCCGCTAAAAACTCACAGATCTGTTTACGACTACGCGAAGGGCGACTTTGAGGGGCTACGTACGGCTTTATCAGCAATCAACCTCCCCTCGACCAACGAGGATATAAACATTGACTGGCAGCATTGGAAAGGTACATTCCAACTAAGAGGCTCAAGGGACGGAACCTCATACCCTGGATCAATGGTACCATACTTAACCTGATCAAGAAAAAGGAATCCATAAGGCAAAAGCTGAAAAGATCTCCCCTAAGTAACCTGAGAGAGAAGTTTAAGAAATTGCGCACAAAAGTAAAGCGCATGCTTCGGGAAAGCCCACATGAGTTCTTTGGTTCCCTTGAGTTCGAGATCAATATAAACCCGAAGCGTTTCTGGTCAGTCTTAAAGCAGAACTCCAAATCGCGCACTATTCCCGATCGTGTCACCATGCCAACAGCAGGCAGTGCATTCGCTGACCCCGGCATTCAGTCGCCGTTAAGATCTTCAGCTGACAACCCTCAGGAAATAGCGAACTTGTTTAACACCTACTTTGCATCGGTTTTCGCGCATGATAGCTTCTCGGAAAGCTCTCCCTGTACACCTGACAACCCCGATGTGTCTGATTTGACGCTCACGGTCAGCGAAGTCCAAACCACGCTCGAAGCCCTAGATGTCACCAAAGCCACAGGTCCAGACGGAATTCCAGCCAAACTGCTTAAGGAAACAGCTTCTGTAATTGCATCATCTCTTTGCAAGCTGTTCAACAAGTCATTAAGCACTGGTTCACTTACGCAGGAATGGAAGGAAGCCAACGTCATACCTGTGTTCAAAAAGGGTGAGGCCGAGTGCGCAGAGAACTACAGACCAATCTCCTTACTGACGCTGATATCCAAAGTTTTGGAACGGTGCGTATTTAACAGCTTCAAAGACAGATTGTACGAGATGGTGAGAGCTTGTAAGCATGGATTTATCAGTGGGAAGGCGTGTGCTTCTAACCTCTTGGAAGTTTTGGACCACCTTGGTTCACAACTAGACAACGGAGGACAAGTAGATATGGTCTACATGGACATGTCCAAAGCGTTCGACAAGGTGAGCCACGACCTCCTGCTGCATAAGCTGCGCAAGTTTGGCTTCGGAGGCAGCCTCTTGCGGTGGTTCAGCTCCCACCTGACGGGGAGCCGCCAACGTGTAACAGTACTGGGCGAAATATCTGATCCCTTGCCTGTCAGTTCTGGAGTCCCTCAGGGTTCCATCCCGGGACTGGCGTTGTTCCTCATTTACGTGAACGATCTGCCGGATTTGGTTGAGACGAGCCACGTCGCCATGTTCGCCGACGATACGAAGGTATACAGACAGATCAAGTCCCCGGAGGACGCCGCATGCCTACAAGCCGATCTAACCGTCTCAATGCCTGGTCGACAGCTTGCGGTCTCATGTTTAACGAGGCCAAGTGCAAGTCCCAGAGTATTACCAGAAAGATCAAGCCCATAGTGTCAAATTACAGTCTCAAGAGCACTCTAGAGTCTGTCCGTACTGAACGTGACCTAGGAGTGTGGGTGTCCCACAACTTGACCTGGAGCAAGCAAGTGCTGGAGCAAACAGCTCGCGTTAACAGGCTTTTGGGCTACATTAAGAGGAATACCCGGTACATTCAAAACACTGCGGTGAGAAGATCAATCTACCTTACTCTTGTCCGTCCTCACTTTGGATACGCCACTCAAATATGGGCCCCACAATCTGTCCTGCTAATTTCAAGAATTGAAAAAATACAGCGGCGTGCCACAAAGTACACCCTTAAACTACCATTTTCCTGTCCAGCTACTTACAACTCAAGATTAAAAACTCTGTCCCTACTCCCTGTAACCTACTGGCACGAAGACCTGGTATTTTTCTTTAAAATGACACACGACCTTGTACATGTCAATCCCGCCGTACTACCTGTAATCCGTCCCTCCAGATCTACCAGATCATCAATCAGTAATGTAGTTAAGTACTCGGAACGTAAATGCAGAACTACTACCTATCAGAAATCTTTCCTCCTCAGATCTACCAGAATATGGAATACCCTAGCCGAAAAAACTGAACTTGAGTATGGACAACCTTCATTCTTTTAAATCTGTAATCTTAAAATACTATTTTACTGCCTTAGAAAACTATGACTGTGATAATCCCCGTACTTTTAAAACTATTTGTCTTAAATGCAACTGTTCCCGTAGTCTTGCTCGTCCAGTAACATGTTGCCATTAAGTGTATTTATCTTAGCTTTAGTATTTAGGATTTAGATTTAGCGTTTGTTTTATAAACGGGTCCACAGTAATTGGCTACCCGCTGTTGTGGTTACCCTGCCATATTTACTTATTCAGTTTTGTATATTGTTAAGCTATTTACTCACCTGTTTGTTCATATTATTATTATTATTATTATTATTATTATTATTATTATTATTATTATTATCAATTAATTAATTTTTAATTATTATTATTATTATTTTTAATGGCGAAGCTAATAACAAAAAAAAGTTGAATGCAACAAAAAGTCTCATAGGAATTGCTAAAAGGCATAATTATGGCTCACAGTGTTGGCTAAAGTTCTTCAACTTTGAGGTGGACTTCTCAACTTGTCAACTCCACACCCCTTGAGCTGGAGCTCGCGTGAGCGATTGCGTTATTTCCGGTCGACTATCATGCGCTCTCTCGTGAACGTTTGATCGCTCTCTGTGATAGTCAATGATAGTAGGTGATAGCTTCGGGTTCGCAACTATCATCAGCTATCATTCACCGTTTGATCGGGCCTTGAGCAAACTTGCTCGCAACCTCGTTCCCAGGGCCATTCGGTGAAGTCGCCAGTCCGCCATGTTGGAATGCTCTTTGCGCATGCTCCTTACCGCTTCCGCTGAACTCAATTTCCATGTCGTGTCCAGACCCTTCCTCCTGCTCCTGCTCGTCTATCTACAACCGTTCAACATATGATGGATCCTTTGATTGAGGTGGACGCTGTTAGATATGGATGTCTCATCTCAGCTTTGCCTCTGTTTGGGTTCATCTCCTGTGTTGTTATATCCTTGATGTTTCATTTCGAGGCAGTTACGAGAACGCACTGTAACGTAAGTGACTGGCATTGGTATAGATATCCGTTTGAGCGCCAATTCACTTTCAACTTTCAATAATTTTCACACAACTTCGCAACGAAAGAACTGATTTCTCCCAGATTAGAATACTCACTAAACCACAAGTGTAGTTTTGTGTCCGTCGCTTTGAACTGATCTGATGGATGATTTTTTGCAGGTTTCCAATTTTCTTCCATCCATCAGTGCAGCTATAGGCGACTACTCCCCGGAAAAGTACATTTGGCGTATAGCAATAGCTTTGCATTCGCTACCGAGGATGGGAAACGCCTTGATGTATTACCAGCTCTATAAGAGAAACCCCGCTGTCGTGAGAGGTTTCTGGTTTAACTGGTGGAACAGAATGAATAGCGCACTGCACATCATTGAAAACGCTGCCCTGTTACTGATTACTTATGTCTCCTCAACAGAGAATTTTGGTGAGTTGGAATTATTGATTTATCTGGTTGACTTTTAGTTTCCCCTTCTTCACTCCTGAACTCTTTCCTCCCTTTTCCTTCCCTGCTATGCAAATAATTTAAATAGTAAATAGAAAAAGTAATTAATAACGACTTTCCTTCTACACGGTATTTTTAGCTTACAGCTGGTGGTAATGCACTTATCAGCTGCCATCCCTGGGGGGGGGGAGGGGAGGGGGTAACCCTGGGGAACCCCCGGACATTGGTACAATGATGTAAACCAATCCCCCTGCTCCCAAGGCAATATTTTTCAACCAAAGCCTACCATTGTCCCTACCCCTGGAGAGACATTGGCATGGTACTTTGTAATAATTGAACAACAATTGTTTTCAGAAGTTAGCAACATTAACCTCTTTGTTCCATGTTTCATTGAAGTGTTGAAGAAACACTTTAGAGTTCTCTGCTATCTTGAGTACAATTTTTTCTTCTATTATAGCTCCTTCAATGTCGAACAATTCAGAACATGTCACTTTTTGTGGTCCAGGTAGTGAAGAAGGACCTGGGAAGAGTATATGTTACTGAGATCGCATGTTTGCATGTTCTCAAGTGGAATGTATGAAATACTACCGTCAAACGATGCTAATATTTGTAATAAAAAATATTAGCATAAAAGGGATTGTAGTTCTCTTCTGGTGTATATTTTCAATGAATCAGCAAAGGGTAGTGAGCAAGAGGGACGGATTGTAAGAGAAAAATGCAAAACTCACTCACTGTTCTCTCTGTCGTCATTTTGGAACATGTTCTTTTATTCATGCCTAGTCCTCACATGCATAAGTGCATAACATGCGCTTGATTACCTGTAGAAATCTGAAAAGTGCACTGCTGAAGGGATAAAACATTTGAATAATTATTCAAATTATTGCAATTAAAGCAATTATTGCTTTCAAGGGTGAAATTTACCTTCCCATTGGTTATGATGCTCAGATCTTCATTAGGGGTCATGGACTGCTTGGCCACTTCCTGGTTAAGAATCTTAGCTAAGGCTTGCCAAAATCTTCCTAGATACATATTATACAATCCAAGGTAGAAGCGAAATCTTGGCCTGATAATTCTTGGCTGATCTTGCAAAATCGTATGTTCGAAGGATCTTGCCAAGATGTTCAGTCTGGGCTAATGCACCACACAACCCCACAACCTATGATGCCACTCCTTATACTGGTCATATTTCTAGATATGAAGTTTTAATTTTTAACTTTTATACCTAATATATTGTGTTCTATTTAAGGTGAAGATACCTACAAGTAATAAGAACTTTCAGATATAATAGGACAGGAGAGGACAGTGAAACAATAGAACTAATTTACAGAAGACAAAAGGTTCTCGGGGTCGTCATGCTCTTGCGTATGACTTTGAATGATCCTTTTTTAGGTTGTTTTCAGGATGTGGACGACATAATTGTGAGAAATAAAGACAGTCATTCTTCTTAGTAAGAGATGATGAGAGCAACAGAGCCTTGGCAAAACTGAACAAATTGAAAAACCTTAGAATAGCCAAAGTTAAAAAGATATAAGGTATACAGAGACACTTTCTTCCTGGTTCCTCACATTGCCATCACCGCCCCAGTTTTCTTAAACTCCCCATAGCTCAAAATAACAGAGACCCTAAATCTAGTAGCAGCACGTAGGATTAAGTTAAGCTATTTATCTGAGGAAATGTCTGCTGTGTTCTGACTTACAGTATTTATGAATTTTTTTTTAGATGTGCATGAAGGCAGCTTTATAGTATTCATGGTTTGTTCCATACTTTATATGATCTCTACGTGCCTGCTATTCAAGAGGACTGCATCCAGACCAATGACACATAAGGTACAGGTTTTCTATGTTGTGTTCTGGTTTATTTTGACGACAATTTGGTTCATGAGTAGGGTTAGGGTACTTTGTAAACATGTGTAGGGAGGGCCGGGTTACCCTGTGAATTTGATAAACACCCTAACTTAGTAATGCTCAGTTACCAGTGTTAGCTGTCAAATTGAAACTATGAATACATGTGCTGCTGTGAACAACAGCAGCCAGTATATCAAAATATGCCAAGACATGTGTAGGTACTCATCATACTGGTGAATGAGTGTTCCAAGGTGTCATTAAAAGTTAAAATATACTGAATTGTCTTTATTTACCACAGGAAACTGTTTCATTGAGATGGAAGCGCATCTTGTTCCTTATCAACATATCCTCCTTTGCCTTCTCTGTTTATTTCTACTTCAGGCATAACTGGTACTGTGAACCAGGCGGTATCCTTTATTCAGCCCCCAGGAGTTATGATATTTTATTATATAGACACAAGTGTTTTACTGGAAAATATACCGTGCGTAAAATCCATATGAAACTACATCTGGGACCCGAGTGGTGTATTTTCCATATCCTCGCTAGTGAGGATATCGTTGGCATCATTTCCCGCTTTTGCACGGTTGTTTGTGCAATTTCTCCTAAAACACTCCTGTCTAATATAATAAAAAGAAAATTACATGGTGGCTTGAAGATATGGATTTTATTTTCTCATGGTAAAAACAATATTTTACTCACTCGGGAAGTGCTCGTTCGTAAAATGTTGTTTTTACCACTCGAAAATAAAATTCATATCTTCGTGCCGCCGTGTAATATCTTCTATATAATTTAGAATGTTATCTAATTCTGAATCATTTACAATAGTAAAGGGGGAATCACTCATCCATTCATGTAGGTTTTGTTTTAGAGTGTCTATAATTCCTACAGTCAGTGAATGTCTTGCAAATCTGTAAAGTTAGCAATAAGCTAACTTTCAGAGTTTATAAAAAACAACTTTGTTTTATGCTGTGCACTGAGTTTGCAAGACTAGTGTGATGGACAGCAACAACGTTGTGAAAGCCAACAGCAGTATGGGAGTTCAGAGAGAAAAGAAGGGAAGAAGGAACAACGTGTGAGAGGAAAATAGAAAAATAGGGAAAAAAACTAGGGAGAGGTATATGTCAGAATATTCATGAGGACATGAATGGGGGTAGACATTTTTTGCTATCTAGTTTCCTTGACTCGAGTATTATTTTTACTTTACAGTTTATACCCTGTTTGCCTTGTCTGAGTATGTGGTGGTGGTATCAAACATTGGTTTTCATTCAACTCAAATCTATGACCTTAAAGAAGCTGTCTTGATGATGGGCTTTAAAACTAGTGATGCACCAAAAATACGAATAAGAGAAAAAAGAGGAAAGGACAATTAGTGATCAAAACAGAAGAGAAGGAAACTGAATTGCCAAATAGTAAAAAGGAAAAAAAAAAGGAAATGAGTGAAAAACAAAAGAAAGAAGAAAACGAATGATGGAAAGATGAGAATGGGTGATGAAGGAAAATGTGTTGGAGAACAAAGAAAGGAAAATGAACAAGAAAAAGGAAACGAGTAAGGAAATGTATACTGAAGGAAAAAGCAATAATGAGAAATGAAGGGGAGAAATGTTTTCCATCTATTTTATCACCACAGTAGTTTCCTTGACTTGAGTATCATTTTTGCTGACTTCCCAGTTTACACCTTGTTTGCACTGTGTGAGTATTCGGCAGTGTTGTCAAACATTGGTTTTCATTCGACTTTGATTTTTGACATCAAAGGAACTTTCTTGACTGTTAGATACAAATCTAGTACTATAGCAAAGATATATTGAATACCAGTGGTATGACGATATATACCTGGACAAGAAACTTGCAGGTCTTATAGTGTGGCAGACAACACATGTAGCTTCAATTTGTAATCTTTTATACGGTATTCACGAATAGCTATAATTGCAAGATGGTCATATTTTTAAGTCAGAATAGTGACTTCCAATGAATGAAGTTTTAAACCGAAAACCGCTGTGTACTAGGCTAAACCTCGATCTTTATAAAAACTATGGTCTCGTAATAAAACTCTGATCCCTTCTCAAAAACAAGGCCAATGAAATTTCCTTGGCGAACGGCGCCATTGTGCTGGGGGACAGCGGTAAGACAAGAATAGCCACTCGGTCCTTCCCAGATAGAGAGGGCGCCATTCCAGCTGGTGGCATTATCAACGCTCCATCGCACCGTCATGTTAACACGGAGCAGTTGATTAGCAGGATTGGAGAAGAATACTGTTTCTTGATCAAACAGCAAACTTGCAGCCACTGTCGGGTCAACGAGAGTTTCGTCGTAGTAAATGTCGGAATGTGCGAACGACTCCGCCCCATCGTAGCTCTTCGACATAATGCGACAATGGCAGTGGTCATGATTCTCGTTACGAGATGTCATTAGGATCATCCCATCCCAGAGTTCCACAAGCTGAAGAGAGAGCAGTCAGAGTTGTACTGTTAGTAGTTTAAGAAACGAGTTCGAGTGCATTTTGATGAAGGTTTCAAACACCGAGAACATTAACAGCGGGTTCGTGCTTTTAATATTTCGAGGTGTTTGGAATCCCTAAAGAAAGACGAAGCACGAGTTTTTGAAATAACTTCTCAAAGGAATGTATGCAAGTTAAGAAAGTTTATCCCTGAAGTTGGAAATTGGTTCAAACACTTATTGACGCTATCAAGTTTCAAAATCCCTCCACGACCAAATGCGATGCCTTGGATGGCTAATAAAATCACGAATTACTAAATTTGAGAAAGTCGCACTCTCCTAGCAAAACGCAATCAAAGACGTGAATTTGCTCAGTTTTTAGGGTACAAGAAATCATGATAATGCGACTCAGCTTTAAATATTGCCGTTTCAAGGGATACACGTGATTAAGTAATGTGAGGGGTTTCGTGAGAATAGTGTTAGTGAATATCGCATTATTTACTAACTTTGGATCGATCCCATGCTTTGAAACTTTCAGTACCTGAGATTCGTTTGGCTCAAACGAACCTTCCTGGGGAATCTTCCCAGCGACTGTCCAGTTGTCACCATGATCTGGAAAATATGATATCGCAAATCGTTAACTCACGCCGAATGCGGGCTCCGGGAGTTGTGATCAAAACTTCTCCACGTTTTCAATTTTGGGCATTTGTTTTCAGTTACCGGTATACAAAGTTTGCCTAATGCTTAGAAAAAATTCAGCCGGCCACGGCACGTCTCGTGCTAAAAATGTGGATAACGGGTAAAACGTTGGCCCTGCACTGCGTAAGCACCGGAAATCCCCAAAGAAAGAACAAAAGGAACAGCAACAAGCTATTTTAGCCTAAAATGTCAGTCGTCTCCTCGACCCTCAACCCAAGCCCTGGGCGAGAGAGACGCGTATACGACGGATATTGAGAGACGCGTCTCTCTCGCCCGGGGCTTCGGTTGAGGGCCGAGGAGACGACTAACATTTCAGGCAACACGCTATTTTTGCAATCTTATCATCACTCACAATACAGAACACTCCGTCATCTTGATGTGCTGTGGAATGGCCACACGAAATGAGCCTGCCCTTGTATGGGTCTCGCTTTTTCTGTTCACAGTAAGAAGGATGTGATATTCAGAGAACAACTGAAGGACTTGGGATATTAGGACTTCGGGTACGTGCCCTAAAACTCGCTACATTAAAGAACGCATCAACTTATAAAATGAAATGTTCATCCCGGTGGAAACTATCAGCTTAGGTCTGCGTTGCACGTGACGTCATGGTGGCCATGTTGGTGAAACTTTAACAAAAGATTACTCATTATCTCTTATTGTACTTGACACCAACATGGCCGTGATGTCTTTGTTAATCTCCAGGGATTGGTTGCAAGCCAAGAATAATGTGTGAACCTAACGAAGGGCCAACGTTCAAAACGCCAGCTCACACTATGGCTTTACACAGGTTTCAGACAGAAATATAGGCACAAACTTCCCTATTTCATGACTTTAATATAATCCCGTGACATCTGAACAACGAGCAAATTTCCATGGTAGTCAAATATTTTGTTGCTTGACTACAAAGCTTCCAAATATTCTCTCCCGAGAACCATGACCTAGAAACTAGTACGGAGTAAAAATCTGAAATTCTATGACCTGAATACGATTTTCCTAAATTCCTTTCCAGGCCTGGAATTGACAAATGTCAAATTGAATGACTTTTCATGACTCATGTGAGTCCTGTTACCGATCCACATCAAACCCGGACGGACGGCTTAGGTTGACTTTAAATCATTTCATAGCCACTTCATCTACATCTACTTTATTCGCACGCAACAACAACAACACAGTAACAAAATTGGCCGGCGAAAATTATTGATAAATTCCAGTCGACATAAAATTTGCATCAGACCTTGACAGTTTTGTTTGGCAAGAGTGACGGACGACGTTTGTTGGTCGCTGAAATCTGAGGGAATGAGAGGGACTGTGACCCACTCCCTCCCGGACCCCTCCCTTAAAAGTCGTAACACTATCAACACCCACCTGTATACCGAAACCTGGGCCGGGAGCGAACATCTACGTGCCTATCTGACTAGAGAGGTTCAAAGGCTTCGTCCATGTTGTCCCAAAGTCGTCACTCCTGATCAGATACGTCGTGTGATACTGGCACTTATGAGCACAGAATGAATAGATGACAAACACGGTATTGGTGACCTCGTCCACCAGAATCGTGCCCAGGTTCAGTCCGTCCATGTACTCCCTGTCGTCCTCTATGAATGCCGTGGGAGTCCATGTTGACCCCTGGTCCGATGATCGTCGAACAGCCAAGTATTTGGGACCCGAGTCGGCAGGGCTGTGCTTTCGTCCCTCGGACAGAGCCATAAGGGACCCGTCAGGAAGGGACGTTATTATGGGGATGCGGTACGTGTCCACCTCTTTGTCACCTGCGTCATTCAATAAACTGCTTGAGACTGTCCCTCGCCTTGCACCAATACCAGAAGGCTCCTTCTGTAAACATCCAGCCACTCCGCACCCCCCACACACACTCCTAAAACTTTAGCCCTGTATATTCACGTCCCTTGCCAATCCTTGGCCACGACCAGCTGAAGCAGTTACAGACATATTTGGTGATAAACACGGCGTGATTTGGTAACCTTCCGGATGAAACTTTCCCCGTTTCGCTTGCAGCGAAAATCCTTTCAATCGAATCGATATTTCTCAAACCCATAATACTTTCTTCCCGTAACAAAAAAAAAAAAAAAAAAGAAAAGAAAAAGAAAAGAAAAGCTTGTCTTCATATTAGGATCTGGAACTGAAGAAAAAGCATTACACACGAACAGACGAAAGTGAGTCAGCGTAGTATTATATAGATTATATCTCACATTCTATGTAGTCTGTGATTGCGTGACTATTCAGCAACCTTAGCCATCAGCATCTGATG
Organism: Plumapathes pennacea; assembly: GCA_964036295.1. NCBI lineage: Eukaryota > Metazoa > Cnidaria > Anthozoa > Antipatharia > Myriopathidae > Plumapathes > Plumapathes pennacea. The sequence continues at coordinate 35,059,071 of OZ038462.1, forward strand.
TGGGACAAAACTGAAAAACTATCGAGACAGACTATGCCAGAAGTTCTGTTATGTTTTCTCCACACTCTACACTAAGTTAAGCATACATTAATAAAGGCGCGTCACGGCTAATTCGGCCACGGGACTGATCTTCCTAGTTGACAACTAGACTGAATTATCGACTGCCAATGCAACATCCAAAGGTGATGGACTACTTGATGCTTTGCCAGACAGCAAGTTTCTCATTCCATTGCCAGCCCTTACATAAAGGCAGACCTGAATATGCGCATGTGTCGCGCTCTCCAGGGTTCGGAGTTTGGAATCCCGTTCCGATCTGTACCAATCACGAGCATGAACAGGCCACATTAGTCCGCACAGCTCCTTACCTCGCTTCCACAAGGTCACTTCATCCACAATTCTCGGTTGTGCAGCTGCACAATTTGTAATGACTGCGAAAAGCAGTGCGCATAAAACAAAACGGGAACCATTCATCGGATGACACTGTTCTTTGTCAACTGCAGTCAATCGATCCAGAAGGGACTGGAAAGGAGCATCCGTGTTGCAAAGTTGTTTTTTTTTTCTCATATTTGAACTATTCATTTATTCGTGGATGGAGTATAAAGATTTACACCTTTCTGCGTATACAGATCAATCATGTTATCGCTAAAATATAGGCAAATTCCTCACATTTTCCTTCAACACAAAAGATACAAGATAAATGTCGTCCATTTTGACTTCATTACACGATACTGTTATCGATCCCGTTATAAATACTAGTTTCCACATTTGATTCATTTGGTATAGCTGCGTCCAAATAAACGTTTGCATTGTAAACGCCCGTACTGAGTTTTGTTTTCATGTGACAATGCAAGTAAAATCGAACAGAAATAAAAGCTAAACAAACCCCTCAAGAGTTAAAATAACAACGAAGAATTCGTCAATTGCTATGGAAACTGAAATCCTTGGATTTCCAGAAAATCAAATTAAAATGGTGGACAAACGCGCACTTTCTTGATTGAGGGCCGAACACATTTACGTACACTTTCTAAAAAAAAACATTTCAACTGTTGGGAGTTTGTAACTAATCACAGCTGCAACGCTGTGAGTGATAAGTCTGCTGATTCCCGAACTAAAGTATCGGACAAGTACCTCTCCAACCTTTCGCGCGCTGGAGTAAAATCACCTGCTACGCACGCTACAGATCGATCTACTGCGGAAACTTAGCATCAAATCCCAGTTAGTCTTGTAGCGAGGTCTTCAAAACGTTTAACGGAAAAAAGCCTTTCAAAAGATGCACCAAGCCTTGGCGGAAAGTAAACTGTCTTTTCCTATCATCACAAGGGCCTGGTACAGTGTAAGCCGTACAGATCCGGCGAGAGAGCTGGAATGTGATGAGCGCCATATCCGCCGAGTCCGTTGTCAGGCGCGATACGAAACGAGAGCTTATGAGAAACAGCGAAGCCGTCTGTTCCTTCCAGCTGAGTCAGCACGATCAACACTTGCCTGGAAGACATGAAAATGAATCAAGTCACGATCAACCCGAAAGACAGGCCTGCTCATGTTAGACTCAGAAACAGACAGAAATCAAGATCCATTTTAATTCCGGCCCAATGAACCACCCGACTTTGTTACTGCACCTCCTGAGAGTGAAACTTCAATTTTCTCTCTCATATATCATACAGTAAGGCTGAGTCATACTACATCACTTGAACTGTTACTGGCCGGGAAAAGGGTTAATCCTTTCACTCCTGAACTCCTAATGCAAATTCTCCCAACAATTCAAGAATAAAATGTATGAGTGATGTAGTGAGAATTGATGAGCCAATCAACTTTCTATCAAGTGCCAAATTCTCCATACTGCTTTATATATCTCCGGTGAGCTACTGACGGAGAAATATTCAAAAGTTGATCACTCTCAGGACTAAAAGGGTAAAATTATGTACGTAGCGCTTTTAGGCCACATGAAACTAAACTTCTTAGGACTACCCAAATCAGATAAAAATGGATCGTCAATTGCTTTCGATTTTAAGGGGCCCTGAAAATGACGAATCGAGAATTTCGGCGCGCAAAGGACTGTGGTTGTAAAGGCCTCTTTGATCTCAACTAAACACAACCCGCTGTACAGAAGGAGGTTACCTACCTATGGAGAGGAGGGACACAATCAGAAATATTCAGCTGTCCTCTGGTGGAAACGACATTAAAGCTCTCTGAGCAGTCGCAGTCGATCATGAGATGGTGCCCCGGACAGCGGTTTTCCGCCACAACAATAAGCCCAGCGATGCCTTTCGTCATGTAGAAACACGTGACACCGGTTATCCCCTGTTTTGTGAAAAAAAAGAAAGAAAAAAGAAAAAAAAACAGACATTAACTGTGTTTGTGCATGTGTGGAATTGTGTGTTCTTGTATCTGTATTACAGAGGGAAACACGCGGGCAAATAGAAAGACAGAATTAGTCAGGCGACAGACAGTCAGAGCCGCGTCATCTGAGAGGAACAGGCTGTGCCATTGTTCTTGAGTTCTCTTTCCAGCCATGTTGCAAATAGATAAAAGTAAAATTTCTGTCGGAATGAACGCAACATTTTCAGCCCCCACCTCGTGTCGCTTTCCCGCTGACGTCACAAGCTCCAGGATTGCATCAGCCAAGCATGTGTCCTGCATGGGGACTTGTTCCACTACAACAGGACGTGAACTGTGCATAGCCAGCACATAACCGGGAAAAGAGCTCTCATGAGACGCGACGGAAGACGACGAGTGGCCTGCAGATCTCCAGTGATTAAACGCTGTTGTCACTGTGAAGAAACAGAATAAAGTCAGATGTTTCACTGATACTTACAGATAGGCTTTTGTCGATTGTGCTTGCATAATTATTGGCATAATTTAGCAAACCGAGCATAAATTTTAGCTTTTGTCTAAATTTAGCACTGCTAGCAAAATCTGGCTTTTTTAACTTTCACGAAATGAAAAAGTAACGTAATTTCGTTTTGAATATACTTCTTTTTACTTATTCTGTTTCTAAAACTTTTGTTAACTGTTGGCTCCGGGCTGCCTGTTGGTGTGATGTTTCTTGGTCTCAGGCCCCGCGCGTACGGCTCGGCAGTGAGCTGACTGAGCTCTAAGATCTAAGATGGCGTCCTCGTGCAGCCCTCATCTGCAGCTGCAGAGAGTGTTTTTAATACTAAACTCATCTTTCAACGATTTGCAGGACCATGCTCTCGTGGACTATTTACAGGCTAGTGTAATGCTTCAATATAATTAACGATGGTAAGATTAGGCTCATCCTTAATTTGACTATTTGACGAATCTTGATTGATATTATAGGTAAAGATGAGCATTTTGCTGATTCTGAAGAATAACTGCAGATGATATGCAAGACATGTAACGACACATTGTTGGATATTTATTAAAAACTAACCTGCAGTCACAAGATAATGGTTGTTCCTTGTATCATCTTTATTCGCCCTGTTCTGTCTTAACTTTGCTTAAAACCAAGTAGCATAATTTGGATGGTAGGAAGTATAATTTAAAGAAACTAGCACAATTTCGGCAAAATTTCCAAAATTTCTGAGCACCGCTAGAAGCATTAATTTGCCATTTTTACGAGCACAATCGACAAAAGTTTACTTACAGACCAACTGAAGGTCTGCATGTACACACAGCGGTTTTCGGATGACTGTCAAAAGTTATAGCATTATTTGCTCACCGATCATGTAGGCGCCTTCCTCCAGCATAACATTACATGAGACACTCGGCTTCACTTTCCGCACGCTGTGTGCAGCGATGGAGCCTGGGTACGAGTCACCAGCTGTACGGCAAACTAAGATGCACAAGTCCAGCGGAGACCGCCTGTTCTCATCCAGTCCTCTGAACACAGGATTAAAACACATCTCAATGTACATTGCCTTCAATTTGTCACAAGTGTCCTTCGTATTATAAAGTATAGTGGAACTGACTGACCACCTCTCGTAAGCGACCACCAATATTAGTTCCCCAGTCAAATCACTATTAATAAAACCTCTCGTGACCGCGACCACTTTTTCGGCTCACCACTTGTCATCATTTTTTTCTATTGCTTTCTACCCCCTGTGTACCCAAAGAGCAATCTTCTGAGAAAGTATTATCCTATTTGCAGAAACACCGAGCAAGAAAACCCTTATTATCAGTATGTACACAGAAAATCCGATAACTTGAACTCTCGATAGCTCAAACTTCAGATAACTCAAGCCAAAAGTCGTTTCCCTTCGGTTTGTTAACACTATAACTTTACCCCCGATAACTCGAACCACTTTTCGTTTCCCTAGGAGGTTCGAGTTATCGAGATTACACTTCTATTGTGACGTGCAAGGCAAATAGCTTATTTCTTACAACTCAAGTTGTTATTCACTCAAGAAAGCTGGGGTATTTGATATTGGTTGTGGCTTAAAGCAGGACTCCAAAGGATCTTATTTAGGCCCCCAGTGGTCACAAATTCCGTAAGCGACCACACAGCTTGAAGCTAAGAGTGATCTCTTACGGAAAGTTCCACTGTGCAGTCTATACGTGTCCAACATGCAATTTCATATGACGCATTATGAAGAACCAGGAGCCTGGAAGAACGAATACTTGCTGTACCCAATCTTTAAAATGAATGGACGGTGAAGCCTAGCAACTTACCTAGGGCCCTCTTGAAACAAACACAGGTCGACCTCGGTGGGTGCGAACACGTTCAGCATGGTGACATGCGCGGGCCCGCCAGCAAATGGCGGAAAAACTCCGGCAACCCGTGCCTCGACCCAGTCCTCATGAATCTTGCAAATGTCCACACTGTCAAAGTACCTGCATAACAATGAACCAAGGGTGAACCAAAAACTATCGGTCGACAGTCACTTTATGAAAAAATGTCCAAAAAAGAATACTGAAAAAAAAAAAAAAAAAAAAAAAAAAAAAAAACACCAACACACACATTCCACTTAGCAACAACGTGAACACTGCTATTAAAATGTAATTAATGAGCTTTCGTTTGAGTGATCACACTTTTAGGTTTTATTATACAGTTCAGGAGTTGGACGTGAACACTGCTATTAGAATGTACTTAATGAGCTTTCATTTGAGTGGTCACACCTTAAGTTTCATTTAACAATTCAGGAGTTGAAAGTGAACACTGCTATTAGAATGCACTCATTGAGAGTTTTCGTTTGAGTGGTCACACCTTTGCGGACATTTTGAAAATTGGACGTTTTTTAGATGAGTCAAATTTGACTTTTGCAATAAAAGGGTCTACGTTCACTTCTCCTAAAAAGACGTTTCTTTAGATGTGCCTTGGTTTCTAAAACTAAATCCACATTCCAGGGGCCAATTCAATAAACATTTACACGTGATTTTACAAGTTAGACTATTATTCAAACACCACTAAGCGCACTCTACTCCAGCAAAGTCTTTGCAATAATACGGATACAGGTCCCTAGTGCACAACCACAACAGTATTTGGCCATTGTACTGGATTATAGTGTGTTTTAAGGTCTGAATAAATTGGTCCGACTTGTAAAATACACTTGTAAATGCTTTATTGATTTGGCCCCAGATCGTTACCTCATGAAATCCACAAACGACATCCAGAACACGCCTTCTTGAGCACCGTGCACCATCAGTTCATCCCTCAGCTCCGCCGTCCACAGCGGGGACTGGTCCGACCAGTCCCCAGTCCACGAGAAACGACCCCATGGGTTGCGCAGTCGCACCAGTCTGTCGTACAGTAGTAAAAGAGAAGGCATATTTGTAGGTGGTAAAAATAAACTACCACTTCCGTTTGGCCCCATCAAAAACCACAGCAAACGAAAAAGCAATACATATCACACCACTACTTCCGACAGCCACCCAAAACCGCTCGGCAAGAATATCGCCTGAATGTCCCTTTTACTACCAAGAGTTATCTATTTCATTTTCTCTTTCAGTTTCTCATCTGCAGAAAAACATATGTTTCGCAGTATGGAGAACTTTGTTGATACCCTGCTCAGATGAAAGGTGGCTTCTCACTAGATCAATCATACATTTTCTTCTTAAAGAATGAGAATATGCATTGTTAACCAGCCCTTCCAAAGACACCGAACGTTCGATCTAATCCGTACCTCAACCCGTGGACGTCTCTGACATCGAGTACAGAATACGCGTGGTGGGTCTGGAGACCCAGTGCATTATAGGTCGGCTCCTCTTCCGGTTCTGAGTCGCCGCCACACGAAGCTCCCATGAGAAAACTGAAAAGGAACGATGAAGTACAGTACATAAGTTGGGTCGATTCATCCGAAGGAACAACACGTTGTGTTTAAACACACGTGGTCAAAAAGAGATCCAATCATACATACATACAGACAGACAGACAGACAGACAGACACACAGACAGACACACAGACGGACAGACAGACAGACAGACAGACAGACACACACACACACACACACACACACACACACACACACACACACACACATACATACATACATACAAACTTTATTTCATTTCGGATTTTCCTAGAGTAGCATACATGATGCTAGTATCTCCGAAAGGTTAAGGAAAAGGGAAGAGAAGGTGACGGAAGAGAGACTGAGACGAGAAGAGAAGGGAAAAGAAAGGAAAACGGAAAAGGGAGGGAAGGGAGTGGAACAGAAGGAAAAAGATGAGATGAAAATAGAGGGAAGAGAGAAAAGAAGAGAAGAAAGTGGAATAAGCAAGAGGGAAGAGGAGGGATCAAAAAGAGCGAGATGGAAAAGATCTAAAGGAAAACATAAAGAAACCCAAACAGAACCAAAGTGCCAAAAAACAAATCTACCTTAATCAAATCTAATCGCATATTTTGTAAATCTTTGCCTTCTTACCCTGCGGTCCTTGAACTCAACAGTTGCACCCAGATCATGTCCTCGTCTATATCACCCTGCCCACCAGTTCCCCCTGAACGTTCTGATTAGAAACAAAATATACTACATGTATGTTATGCTCCAAAGAACAGTTCTTTTTCCTTGAAAATAATTGCAGATGTTTTGGGAAAGAACTAATAGGGTACAGTAATTAAAGCATGAATCAAACTAAAAACTTTTTCCATCTTTGGCAGCCCTGGCCAAAGAGAGTCGTTTCACTGCTTTGTTCACATCATACTCTGTCCAAACGCACCCAAAAGCTTCTGTAATACAAGTGGAAGTGATCTAGTTCGTAGTTTGAACCCCTTTAAAGTCAGTCAAGCGCACTTCAGTCTGCATAATATGTTGGCATAACAAAATGCAAACTAAAAACCATTAGTACATTTGTCCCGCACATACCTAATCAATCTGGATGTGTTATTAATAAAGGTTGATTGCGCTTGCGCCTGCTTCACAAATTTTACTGTGTGAACCAGTCGCTGGTGCTTGCGCATGCTTTACTCATGTGAACCAGCCTTAACCCTTTCACTCCCAAGTTCAAAAATACAGATTCTCTCAACCTTTAAGAAGGAACTCTATGAGTGATGTAGTGAGAATTCCTAGTTTAATCAGCTTTCAACTTAGTAAGATATCAAAAGCCAAGTTCTCTTTATTCTATAATGTATCTTTGGTTAGAAACTGAAGGAGAAAACTGAAGTTGATCACTCTTGGGAGTGGAAGGGTTAAATGTTACCTGCATGCAGAGTTAAGCTTTCACAGGGTGCCCCAGTCAGTGTGGCAAGTCCTTCTACTGAACGTCCAGCTGACAGAGCTTGGTAACAACCATGAAGTTTGGCCATCGCTTTCTCTATCAGTGGAACCCACAGCTGGCGGCGGCGGGCCTGGAGAAAAATGTCCAGATTTTAGTGGTATTTATATAGCGCATGTGACCTTTTATAGTCATAGTGATTCAATAACTTAATGTTTCTATCATTAAAATAATATTATTGATAAGTTTAATGAATGTCAAGGGAAATAGAACACTGAACTTACTTGTGAATAAGCTTGTCGACCATGACGGTCACAGGGAAAGTGGTCGTCCACCATAATAATAGTCCATTTGCCGTCTTTGCACAAACGAACCTGGTATGCTCCCTCTGGACAAATCTGAATCAACAATATTATAGGTTTAGGACACTTTGCGTCAACTGTTTAGTTACAGACTTTAATCTCACTTAGACTGAACTCTTATAATTTCTTATTCTAATTAGCTTCAATTAGTAAAAGCTGTTATTTGTTTTACCTCTCTTGTGATTACAATCTTCTCCAAGAGTTCAGGCCTTTCAGCGAGAACAGCTAGGGCACTCAAAAACCTAATAAAAGGAAAGATATATGTAAGCTTAAGTCAGTGCAGGCCCATCTAATGTCAGTGACAACAAAAAAGCTTGAGACATTTTGACTGCTCAATGGAGGTAAATGTGTTTAAATATCAAAAAGACTTCAGCCATTATTTTATCAGTTGAAGGCCATTATTTTATTGAGCTGCTGTCTGAATAAGGGGATAGACAATATATCACACATAAATAATTGAATTATTCAGATGATGAATTTGAATTGAATTATGCAGAGGCATAATGTGTGATATGACACTGACTACATGAAAATATCTCCTTTGTTGGTGGGAAGGGGAAGTGGAAGGAAAGAGAGAGGGAGAGGAGGAGTTATTCTACTCTTAAATTTCCTGTGTAGGGATGTGTTTAGTACATAAATTACTAATGCTGGATACAAAATGATAGAATGCATTGCATTAGGTACATGTACTGTATCACTCGTTTTCCATACACGTACCAACAATCTCCAAGCACTCCCTGCATGATGTCCGATGGTCGTGGGTTCCTGAACACTGCCCAAGCAATGGCAGGGCGAGTGTGCTCAAAAGCATCAATCTCTTGAGGCCGTAACCATTGTGTGACACGTGGATTATCAGAGTGACGTGGGGCAAAGTATAAAGACTTTAAAACTGGAGGAAACTCAGAATCCACAAAATCAAGCTTTTGCTGGCAAAGAAAAGCAGAGATAGTGTTATTTCACGTTTTGTCTGTTTATAAAACAAGGCCCAGCACAAAGGCCATTTTCAAATCAAATTAGTTTTACTTAATACATGTTTAATTAAAACTTAAGCTGGCTATCTGTGCAATATTGCATTGTACAAACACATAATTATGTACAGATAGCAATTATAATCAATGATAAGTGTTATATAACAGTTGCCCAACTCCCATAGTAACGTGTGAATACTGCATGGTAATGTGTAAAGGAACATGCAAAATACACTGTATACATTACTCATTGTTTGTATTTTAGATTGCCAAAGCAGCTTACTAAAATACTGCATCATTCAGCATGACTGTAAAATATACAACCATAAGACAGTTACAAAGTTAACACACACTTACAAAAAAATACATCATTCTAGATTTGTAAAATAAATAAATAAATTATAATAGTTTTAGCATTAAAAAAATATTGGCACCTACTTCTCTGCAGATCTGAACTGTAGTAAGCCATTGTTCTCTGGCCTGTATTTCATCATTTTTTCTTCTGGATTCTGTGCTCACACTTTTCTGTCGTTGGAAAGTTCTTTGGTTATGTCTTGAGGCACTTGAAGTACTGGCTGCACCAGAATCTGTGCTTCTGTCCATTTTACAAGCGGTGCACTGCTTGGATGACACTTCATTCAAAAAAGTGCAAAGAGAGCAGCTCCACTTGTCAGCAGTCCCTGGAAATTATGTGCAAATTACATCCAAAATTGTGATGACTTAATTGACAAGTTTGAAATTTGTTGTTGGGAAATTACAACACTGTGTGCAAGCTAGCAAAACTATTCAATTTCATATATTGATCATTTATGTCAGAATATGATATACAGTGAACTCTCAGAGGACACCACTGTAAGGCAGACACCTCTAAAGTGGGCATGATTGCATGGTCCTGATCAAAGTAACTGTCGTGCTTTCTGTACAACTACTGTAAATGCTCTAATAAACCCCCACCCTTCAAGAGAGAGGGACTTATTCGAGAGTGGGTGGGTGGGGGAAGAGTTGGGGTCTAATTAAAAAGATGATATGATCAACAAGATACAGTATTCTTGGTCAACAAAACCTGTGTTTAATGTATATATACTAGAACATTATTAATGTTGACATCAACAATTATTGTTCAAGTCTGAGCAAATCATTGCAAGTGTCTGGGCATGATTTTCTGGTATGGTGCATTCAAAATTGTTCAAATGATAATTGAAATTTTTTAATATTATATCATCTTTATGTGATGCCAATTAAAGGGATCCACATATTCAGCTGGGTATTACACAAAATGTAAAGTTCAAAAATACAACACCAAGCATCCAATGCACATTATTGGTCTAACTTCTCTACCAATTTTTGGTGCCCACAGTCAAGAGGATAAAAATGGGAGGGGGAGGGGGGGGAGGGGGGGAAGAATGGGCAGGGAGGGGGCCAGGGCTTATTAGTGAGAGAGGGGGGCTTATTTAAAAAATTGACCATGTAGGGGTGGGGAGGGGGGCTAATTATTGGAGCATTTTACAGCACATACAAACTCACTGTGTCTTACCATCTGTAAGAGGTTTCTCTGTTTCATCATCAGAAATCACAATTGGCCTGAGGGCCCCAGCGGTGTCTCCGCACATTTCACACACCAAATTTGTCCCTTTATTATTGAACGTACAAAAAGGACAGTTCCATGTTCCAGGCGGTGCTTCGTCCACAGCCGATGGTGAGGGGGGTACGGACGATGATGGGAATGGACGAGGTTTGAATCCGTCAACAGGGCATCTGGCTCCACATTTTGCACACGAGACGCCAGCGTTATCATAAAGCTGGGAATGACACGCAGGACATTTTAAACCTTCCGTGCTGTGTCGAGCAACATCACGATCCACTTCTACTTTCGTTACCTCGAGATCAGGACTTCTTCTGGACAACGACGTCGCTTCCCCGTCAGGTAAAGTAGGTTTTGGCTTTGCATTTCCACAAACCGAGCATCTAGATTGTTTTAAAGAATTGTCAAAGGTACATTTAGGGCAACTCCACTGTGTCTCTTGGTCGACTGAATCTTTCGAAAAACGTGATGTCAAAAAGTTCGGGAACGGAAACGTTTGTTGAGATGTCCCACATTTTCGGCAAGACTCGATGGCCTTTGGATTTATCTCGCCACAACCGCAGACCCAAGGGCATGGGTGACCACAGGCTTTACAAACCTTTGTGAATTTACTGTTGACTAAGGTGCATTCGACGCAAGTCCACTGCTCTACAGCCGACATGCCAATTCCCATAATAAACGGGTTGACAGCAAAATATAAACACTAAAAGAGGCGCACGACGTCCGCCAGTCTTTCCACCGTTCTAGTAGAGTCGATCGCGGAATGATTTACTTAAAACATGTCAGTATGAAACCAAAAACACAGCTAAAGATTAGACTGATATAACCACTGCTTTGTCATACCTTTCATACATCACATCAGACCATCACATCATTTTCCGTAAATACAGGGCTGGTCAGCGGTTGTTTGAGGTATCCGCTGACAATAAGTGCAGGCTCTTAAAGTTGCAAAGTTCGGCATTCAAGCTGCAGATACAGAAACGGTCGTGACTAAACTCAGGTTTCCGAGTGAAGACTGGGACCAAAACAACGAGTTATCGGCGAAGTCGTCCGAAGCCGTTTACGAACATTGTGGACAAAAAAACGACCTCGGTTCGTCTGAAGCATCTAACACCGGAAGGCAGTCAAATAAAATTCGGCACTGGAAAGGTTTTAGAAGGAAAAAATTAGCTCGGGGAGAAAATACTAAAGAAGAAAGGCTTGTTATGGCTGATCTGGCACAGATGAATATTGACACCGAAGATAAAAAAATCCCACCGCGTGAACTGTTCCGGAGAGCGATTGAAACGGCTTGTGTACGATCCTGTGTTTCTTGATCAGTCTTAACTCCAGAAGACGAACGCATTCACGATAAGACATGCTATGATAAGACATTTAAGCATTTAAGATTTAAGCATTTAGCATACAAAAGAAAATCCTCCGATTATTGACATTTGCACCATTCAGAGAGCATTCGAAACCACTATTTGATAAATACAAAATCCTCAACATCTATCAGATCAATGACTTCTTAATAGGACAATTTATGTTTAAATATCATCAAGACAACTTACCACAATCATTTGAGAATTTCTTTATTACTAACAAAAATATACATTCGTATAATACAAGATATTGCATGAACATATGCCAAAATCGCAACAAAACTAATTATGGCGTACATAGTCTTAAAAATAAAGGAGGGAAAGTTTGGAATGAATTACCAGAAAAGTTTAAAAGCTTGCAGAATTCCCTTAGCACTTTCAAAAATCATCTAAAGGAATTCATTATCCAGACCAAGAGCTAACAGATGAATCTCTATCACAACTACTATTATTAATATATATTAATTAATTGCTGTTATTATATTGTTATTACCATCATTATCGTTTGCTGTTATGATTATCATTATTGTCGTATAGCTGATGAAATCTAAATACTGTAGCTTTATCAATACATAGAACCTCAAATTGGCCTATATAAATAATATATTATTGTAACAAGTGGTCTCTTAGGAAAAGTATCTAGGTACTTCTTGAGACCTCTTGCCTTATAGAAAACAAAATCATCAAGCATGTAAATGATTATGGGCAATCATAATAAAGGCGAACCTTATTATTAAGCATTCGAAGGTGCGAAATGTCAAAAATCACCACAGGGATAATAAGTAAATAGGAACAAAAATGAAGCCCATAGAAGCCAACAGTTATAGACGGATCAGATTTCCAACGTATCCTAAATTTATCCGTATTTACTGTATTAGGATGCTTATATAGATAAGTTATTTTCATCCAAAACCACTGTGTTCTCGAGCAAATGGCCGGCTGACCCGAAATTTTACAAATAAACAGTAATATTGTCCTTTTCACGTTCACGACTACAATGCTTCTTGTGTATATCTGTTGACTGGTTACAGTTTGGACCCATGTCTTGAGCCGCTTCAGGTTTATTTGGAGTTGACCTCCACGTCCGCGTAAAAGGAACACAGGCGGCGCGACGCGCCAGCCGAACGGACTTGCTAATGCACGCCAAGAACTTTCAAAACATCAACGTCACTGTCGTACTGTTTTCGGAACACGGTCCGAGCTGACGAAAATTTAATTTTTGATTCGGTCCCAGTTTCCTCTCGGAAACCTGATTTTAGTCACAACCATACAGAAACACGATATTCTGAGAGGCAAGCCCTTTTCGCATTTTCTTTGAAAATTCCTCTCTCTGAGACACTGTCATTATCAGCAAAACATCCCGGACATGAAGCTTGAAGATATCAAGGGTGGTCTCTACTCAGCTTGGTCCAATATTTCGATCGCGACTTACCTCCTCGTGGTGATCTTCGGAACAGGTTCATGGGTCGCAGTGAACGGCATATGGGTAGAACTGCCAATAATCGTGCAGCATATCCCCGAAAGCTGGTCTCTTCCGTCCTATCTGACCGTCATCATTCAGCTGGCGAACATCGGACCTTTGATGTTTACTCTGGGCAACAAGTTTTTCCCACGTGTTGTTCGTGAAACGCCAGTAATTTTCATTATCTTGTCTGTGGGTGCTCTGGCTTGCGCCTTGCTTGCATTTTTCTGGAAAGAGACAAGCTACATAGTTGGCGCTGAGAGAAGCCTGGCTTTGCTGATTTTAGCGTTTTTCCTATCGGTTGTCGATTGTACGTCGTCTGTGACCTTCCTTCCGTTTATGGCTGTGTTCAGAGAGGTGTACATGAGTCCTTACTTTGTCGGAGAAGGGCTGAGCGGTCTTTTGCCAAGTTTGGTGGCTCTGGCACAGGGAGTGGGTGCGGGGGCGTCACATCAGAGCTGTGTCGCTCCAACCAGTCCGACTGTATCAAATTTCACCACCAGCAATGGAACCAACGGGAGTAATACGTCATCAGACCAAAGTTGGGGTCCTAGACCGAAATTCTCGACCGAGGTTTTTTTCTGGTTCCTCTGTGGAATGATGGCTGCTTCTGGCTTGGCTTTCTTAGGGCTAAACACTCTGACATTTGCCAAACACCAGCATGTTAAGGCAAAAGATCAGAAGTCAGCTGGTGGGAAAGAGGCACTGCAAAGTGAAGACCATGAGATGATGGCACTAGCCAATGATGAAGAAGAAGAAGCAAACCTTGAAGGAAACACTAGTGAAGAAAGCTTCGCCAACCCTTCTGTGACAGTTTTTCTCTTGGTGGTTCTTGCTGTGATTAATGGTCTAAGTAACGGCGTCATCCCAGCAATCCAGTCCTATGCTTGTATTCCTTACAGCTACTACATCTACCATCTGACATTGACCCTATCAGCCATAGCCAATCCAGTCACCTGCTTCATATTTCCACTTATTCGCACAAAGTCAGTTTCCATCTTGACCCTGCTGAGTGTAATCTATTGTGGGATGTGTGTTTACATCGTGGTTGTTGCATCACAGAGTCCTAATGTACTCCTGCGGTGTGATATCAGTGGTGCAGTGCTTATGGTAGGTAAAAATGAGTTAAGCTGTTAAGATGGCCAGTCAGTCACTACTTTTGATAAAAATGAAACCTACAATATTCCTTATGACATGACACAGGAAGCCCTCACTGGACATTCGTGAAAAAATGGTCTGAAAGGGTCAAAAACTCTATGAAATACAATTGACTCATGTCCAGTTTCATGTGCCAGAGGTTAAGCCTGCCCTCACCCCAGGAGAGCCAACAGAAACAATGTTTGTGCTTTTTGTACTTCATATTTTTCTGGTATGGTATTCCAGCTGCCTAATTTTTTTCCGGTAAAACAGTTTTTTTATTTTAATTTTTTCAGTAAAACACTATACTATGGTGGCCGAGGAGTGTCACCTTTGAAATGTCATTTTATGTCGATTATTTTATCAATTTTCTCTTTTTTAATATTTGTAATTTAATTTTCTTTCTTTTTTTTCCTTTCATTTCATTTATGTTTAGTTTCGGTCTTTTTGAAGTTAAAATAAAATCGAAACAAAAAGAAAATCGGAACAAAATTATTTTTAAATGAAAATGAAATGAAAATCTTTGTGGCCGAGGAGTGCCACCTTGGCCGAGGAGTGCCACCCCACCGTAGTGGGGAACCTTTTGTAGAACGAGAGACCCTGGTAGTGAGCTCCAATATGGCGGACTCATCAGCTCCGTGGAAAAACGATCATAGGTTATGGGAAGCTTTGGAAACGCACGTGTTACGAGGACTGCAACGCAGCGAAGTTCTCGATTTTGTGGGGAGAGATTTCCCAATGTACGAGTGGAGCCTTACCTCCCTCAATCGTCGTTTGCGCCTTTTCGAAATCTACTATAACTGAGGTGCTTCGACAGAGGCCGTGAGAGATGCCTTTCAGAAGGAACTAGACGGCCCTGGGCAACTTCTCGGGTACCGGGCAATGCATAAAAAAGTGCGGCAAGAGTATGGTCTCAGTGTGAGTAGGGATGAGATATACACTGTAATAAAAGAACTTGATCCAGAAGGACTTGAAGCACGAGGAGAGATTGGAGCGAAGAAACGCAGGAAAAAAGGCAACTTCAGCTCTAAAGGACCCAACTGGGTGCACTCGTTAGACGGCCATGACAAGCTCATGGGATACCAATGCAGCACGTTCCCCTTAGCCATCTACGGGTGCATCTCTCACGGCCTCTGTCGAAGCACCTCGGTTATAGTAGATTTCGAAAAGGTGCAAACGACGATTGAGGGAGGTAAGGCTCCACTCGTACATTGGGAAATCTCTCCCCACAAAATCGAGAACTTCGCTGCGTTACAGTCCTCGTAACGCGTGTGTTTCCAAAGCTTCCCGTAACCTATGATCGTTTTTCCACGGAGCTGATGAGTCCGCCATATTGGAGCTCACTACCAGGGTCTCTCGTTCTACAAAAGGTTCCCCACTACGGTGGGGTGGCACTCCTCGGCCAGGGTGGCACTCCTCGGCCAAGGTGGCACTCCTCGGCCACGAAGATTTTCATTTCATTTTCATTTAAAAATAATTTTGTTTCGATTTTATTTTAAATTCAAAAAGACTGAAACTAAACATAAATGAAATGAAAGAAAAAAAAAGAAAGAAAATTAAATTACAAATATTAAAAAAGAGAAAATTGATAAAATAATCGACATAAAATGACATTTCAAAGGTGACACTCCTCGGCCACCATACTATACTACTGGCATATGCTGGTCTTGAGGAATCTCTGTGTGAATGGGTTTGTTTTGCATCAAAATGAACATACACATTGTAATGTATGTACCCAATTCCACACTGGTCTGGATATTACAAAAACTTTCAGAAATTCTCCAATATGGTGCAGCTGCCAAACCACTTACTGTATGCCTGGTAGCAGGAGTAAGTCTTGCTCAAGACAACATGTGTCAGCATAGTACATATTGCATTAACACCATTTTTTTTTTTTTTTTTTTTTTATCTCTACAGGTTTTTATTAGTGTACTGGCTGTGTCTGTAGTGACATATAGCAAGGTCGCTATTGGGGCCCTCATGCGAGAGCAAGGTCGTAAACAGCTTCTTTGGTATGGTATCAGTACTCAAGTAGGATCCTGTGTTGGAGCTTTGTGTATATTTGCCCCTGTAAACTATTTCAACTTATTTAAACAATTTTAGAATTAATAACAAAGATAATTTTCAGAAATTCACTGCTTACTTTTGAGGCTGAAAGTTCATTCTGGGGGCCTTATGGAACCCAATCTATGAAGGTGACACTTTTAGCTTCCAGTATGCAAACTACAGTGTATGTCATCTCCATTAGCTTCCACTAAAATGTTACCATTTGTCATACAACAGTATATTTTGTTTTATGCTGATGGGTCTAAGCCTGGAAAATGACCAATAAAATCATATTGTGTGACAGCAACCACAGTGCTCGACATTAAGGTTTTAGGTTGGTTGCCCTTCGGACTGTAGATTGAATTCAAGCATAGAAAGTTTCATAGTTTCTGATTGCCCGGCCCAGAATTTACCTGCCCGACCAAAAGTTTTGGTTGCCCCGGGCAAGCGGGCAACCGTTAATGCCGAGCGCTGAACCAATTCACACAATGGTACATTTTAGTTATTTATATTATTTCACAAGTATTTATTCATTGGTGTTCATATCTTTAAAGAAATTGCTTCATTTGCTCATTTCAGTGCATTCAATAGCTTTGTAATTTAAATAAAAGTAACACCTTGACACCAAGAGTGTTGTGCTTTGTTTCTCCGTCTGAATTGAACTTAAAATCATTGATAAACCTTGGAAGCCCTCAACAACAACTTACATGCATGCTATTAAAATGTACTCATTGAGCCCAGCTTTCATTTGAAGTAGCCACTGGAAGTTTTCTGTATTCAGCCAGATTCGGCTTTGGCAATAAAAGTGTCAAGCCTGGTTTTCACGAGCAATGTCAGCGGCAAAACACTTACAAAACAGATGCGGCCTCAAGTGAAGTCCAACTACAGAACACGAACGTAGTACCCGAGAGAAAGAAAACATTGATTGCGCCTGCGTCAAACTTATTTTCTCTGGAATAATCAGTACGTTCTTGGCCACAACTTTTTATTACCTTGGTTTCTTTGACAAGCTGCAAAAGTATAAAAAGGGTGTCTTCTACGTGGAAAGGCTGGTTTTATGTCAGCTTTTATCCGATTTTTGCCAACAGTAAGCAGTAAGAATTACCTGGATATACTTCTTTAATTTCTCCTTTTTTGTGTGTGTTAACTTAGGCACAAGTCTCGTATTTGGACACGACAGAGATAAACAATAGCCAGACCAGTCGATTTTCACACTGTGGCTTCATTTCGTGTACACATCTGTCGGTGTAATAAGTGAGAATTGAACAAAGACCCGATCTAAAAACAAAAAGCCGGCGGAAAAAGAAAAACCGAACTCGTTTGTCGTCGATCAGTGCATGGTGTTTAATAGTCGAGCTGCTTTTTTTCCTTCGTTCACCGGGATGTTTCACGTCTTGACTCCGATTTGGGTGTGTGTGGGTTTTATAGGTCTTCTTCAAATTGTTGCACAGCCGCCGGAACGAGGTAAGCGAGCACGCTCTGCCTTCGTGAAAACTTTTCTTTTTTCCAGTTTTTACTATAAAACTGCTCCGCTTGTTGTTAGAATCAGGTCACCGTAAAATCCAGACAATACCTTGTGAAGACGGGAGTCCGGTTACTTGGAGGACAGAACCGACAAGCCTTTTTTCACTCTTGAGAATTAATCTGGGTCAGAAGAGAAAAATTCTGCTATTTTATAAGTTCTGATTCCCATGACGTGAAAGGCGTTTAGCGATACTGTGCCGCTTGATAATTATACACCTGTAGCAGATGAGTGTGTTGGAGTTGTGATCGTCCGGGTGCATGAGAGTAGTCTCCAGGGCCCGGTTTTTCAAAGCACGATTAGGCTAATTCTGGATTAGGTCTAAACTTTCATGTTATTTATGTGCCTGCAAATTGTCAAAGTTTCGTCCACAACAACTTCCTTTATGCGTTTTTAAGCTGGAACAAGCTTTTTAATTCATCTTCGAACAAAACTTTGCAGTTTATTAGCAGAGAGGTCGACAGAAAGAATTTCGTTAATCCTGGATTAGCTTAATCGGCTTTCAAAGCACGATTAGGCTAATCCTGGATTAGGCCTAAACTTTCTTGTCATTTATATGCCTGAAAATGTGATAGTTTCGTCTACAGTGACTTCTTTGATATGTTTTAAGCTAGAACAAGCTTTTTAATCCATCTTCGAACAAAACTATGCAGTTTATTGGCAGAGAGGTTGAGAGAAAGAATTTAGTTAATCCTGGATTAGCTTAATCGGCTTTCGAACAACCGGGCCCAGGAAGACTGGTTGTTGGTGACTGATGTTTCGACTCCCTGAGATCTTCAGAAGCAAGTGAGGTCCCATCAGAAATGTTAGTACCATCTGACGAAACCTTTTCACTCAACTCTATTAAGTTGATGAGGTAGTCGAAACGTCAGTCACCAAAAACAGTCTTCCTGGAGACTACCGTGACTGTCGTATAAAACTTTCGCGGGAGTTTACTGATTTCGCGGATTGCCGATTTTTGCGTTTTGCAGGTGTGAATGTTCGTGAATTTAGATTTTAGGCTTTACTGCTGAAAGCAAATTTTCGCGGAAATTTTATGCCTTGCGGTAACTATGATCATATAATGTCACTGACGGGTCACTTTCAAAATGGAGCAACAGACGTTGGGACTCGCTTTCTGGAATATCTTTCAGGCGGATCGATAGCCAAGAAGATTTGTTCTAACTTATTTATGAGAAACGTCAAGTGTACCGTATCAACTCTGAGCCAAGAATGACTAATTTTTGCTTACGTATAAATATATATTTCCTATATTTCCAATTATTAGTCCCGAAACAAATAGCGTTAATTACGTCCCTGCGCCAAAAAAATATCCCTAGAGGCAACGCAGAGGTCACGTATAACCATTTGAATTCCGTTTCCAGGAATTTACCATATGATCCGGACTCGTAGAGCAGAATAACGGACCAGGATTTAGGAATCACTCGAATGTATTATTATTCGAGTGGCTTACTATGGAGTTTCTGATATATCAAAGCAATTTCGCAGGATGACGCAACCTATTAGTAAAGCCAGAACGTAACAAAGGATAAAGAAACAGCAGTACGCATGCAGAACCATGAATAAGAGATTGTCCTTCGGCCAGGACTCCTAATCCGTTAATCTTTCAGTGCTAACTAGCTATTGAGACTCTGCACTGATAAATAACCCAAATAATTAAATGTTCACTTTTCACAATGTCAACGAAGGTTTAAACTTTGCATAACAAGACAAACCTTATTTCCGAAAAGGGCAAAATTGCGTCCAATTTTATAGTGCTATAACAATCGCAACCAAGTACTGTTTACGCTTCCGGCCTGGTTTCAAAACCGCCATTTCCAGTGTTGATTGCGGTAAAAATATAAGTCCTAGAGTAAAAGCTACTTTATCTAATAACATGCACGTGATGTACATCTGTGTTTATCAGCGATGAACTGACCGAAATACACCATAGCAGAAATACCGTCAATTAATAATGTGAGTTTTTGCCTGAATTTTATAATCGCTTAACTAAAATCCCTAAGCTGTGTGAGGTGGATGAGCTACTGGCAGAAAATAACTTGTTGGCATGCCAACGGACGTTGTCCGTAGCGAAGATAGTCTATCCTGTTCAGTTGCGTCTCTTTTTTTTTATTCATTTTTTTTTTTTTTCGTTTTTTTTTTTTTTTTTTTTTTTTTTTTTGCAGCCGTTTACAATGTTGATGTGACGACGGCTTACGACTCCTCTGCAGGAACTGATGCAGACGTATTTATTCAGATATTTGGTAACCAGGGCAACACCTCTGTGCGCCAGCTAAAGCGGTCGGGAAACTTGTTTCAGAAGGGAAGGTATAACTTGTTTCCACTGTCCACCGCAATACCCCGCCCCCTCTTCCAATATTTTTGAAAACACTCACACTCGCAGACGCTTGGCCTTTTCTTTTTTCTGGAAGGATCGGCCCTAAATTAAATCGCTCTTTTGTTCTGTTTCTTTCGATAACCTGTACCTTTCAGTAATCTTGGTATGGAAAGACTGGGAGTTTATAGTGTAGGTTCTGATAGGGTTTCAAGGGTTATCCAATACTACGGCTCGTAACGGCTCGTAAAAGTGAATTGTAGGGATAGGTAGTTATTCACGAATCGTAAAAAGAACTACAGTAGTCGGCGATCCGTGAATCTCAGGGAATACGGATATGGGAGTGGGGTAGGTACTTCACAAAATTTTGGGTGGGAGTGTGCCGCCCGGGACTGAAACTCTTACCCTATTTCAGACCAAAATTTGCGATTTTCGACCCTGTTTCTGACCAAAATGTGCAATTTTCGACCCTATTTCAGACCAAACATCAAAATCTTCGACTCTATGTCAGACCAAAGGTTAAAATCAATACCCTATTTCAGACTAAGCTGAAAATGATATCCTTTGGGGCGGCACATACCTATATGGCTCATATATGGGAGTACCCCCCTGGGTACGGATACCGCAGCAGAGGTATTTTGTTCAAATGGCTTCACGTGTAACTTCTTGACGCTAGATTAATTCACGAGCCGTGCTACTGCAACAACTACTTGTTCTCTTTCTCCTTTGTTTGGCAGCACGGACTCATTCCTTCTCATCGACGCCTACGTTGGTCACGTGACTCACGTTGCCATCAAACGGAATTCAGAAGGTCTTTGGGACAGCTGGAAACTTGAAAGGGTATAAGAGAGTGGAAACGTACAATCTAATGCATAATGCTGATAATAAATAATGAATAATAAAATTCAATGAATAGTGCTAATATAGCATGCCATCGTAAGCCGGCCCTATTCAGCTGAAATCTGTGTCAGCCCCTTTAATATATTCTTTTCTGCGTTGATACATTATTTTATAATTTCCTTCTTTACAAAATTACCTTATGAGATGTCAGGAATGAGGAGGTATAGGGCGTGTTTACATGCGAAGTTCCCTTTGATGCAACTGACTGAGGACTCATTTCTCAAGTCCAGTTTTTCTCTCTCCCTCTCTTTTTCTGTTTAGGTCGTTGTAAAAAGTTTGCTTCCACTGCACTTCAAATTTGACTTTAATCAGTGGATTCCAATGGATACGTGGGTGTTCAGCTATGGTGAGCTATCCGTAATAATCTATCACATGTGAGCTTAGTAAAGGCTGTATGGTTTTCGGGACTAGCGATATAAGCAGATTGAAGCAGAAGCATATACCTTACACAGGTTAAAACCAACGCTTCGTAAGCGGACGAATATCGGGACATAAGCACATGGCAAAGCATAAAAAAAAAATAGAAACGCTTATTCTCATAAGGTTTTCATATGCTTGTCATACTTTTGTTTTTTGCCCCCTGGGGGAGGGGGGACACTCCCATATAAAACAATTACGGTAATGCTCGTCGTACCTCTTAGGGCTCAAAATCATGGGTTTTGGTACCGCCTAGGGTGCTCAATATCACACGCCGACATTTCTATGTGACGTAGTACCGTTTAGGGTTCGGGTGTCAGTCGAATGAAAGTATTTGTTTGAAAACAGCAAAGGATGAAGTGCTTCATAATATTATCTTCATAGCAATTAAAGGTATCGAAACTGTAAGCTCTTGGTATGCTTTTTATGGTGCCTTTTGGGGATCAAAATAAGCTCGAGCCACGCTCGTTTTAGTACCTTAGGGGTTAAGACAAAACTTCCCGACGAGTATCCCCGTAATTTTTATGTGGAAATCCTCCCCCCCCCCCCCCCCACCGGGGGGGTTTGTTTAAATGTCGCGAGTGAAAACAAGCTTAAATGTGCATGATGGTGCATCATGGCATTGTAGCTACGGTTATGTATTGCTTATTGTTTTTTCTTGGTTGATGTTACAGTAAACCGTTTATGCTCCTTTTCTTTTAGGCGGTGACTAAAAAGAGCACGTGGTGCTGAGGTGCGATGCACACAAAAGACAACGTCGAATGGATTTTGGGTGAAGAAAAATTGTAAAGTCAATGAATAAAGTTGCAGAACTGTCAATAAACGTATTTCAGCTTTCTCTGAATCTTGCTAAAGTAACCAATGGCATAATCGTGTGCAAGAATTACCATGGAGATGTTTTTCAATCTTTTTGTGTTAACTTAGGCACAATTCTCGTATTTAGACACGACAGAAAATTGAACAATAGCCAGTCCAATTGATTGTCACACTATGGCTCTACTTAGTGTACACATCTGTCGGCGTAACAAGTATGGAACAAAGGCCCGGTCTGAAAACAATAAGCTGGCAGAAAAACAAGACCGAACTCGTTTGTTATCGATCAGTGGTGTTTTAGTGGAGCTGGTGCTTTGCTTTGTTGACCGGGATGTTTCAGGTCTTGACTCCGTTTTGGGTGTGTGTGGGTTTTATAGGTCTCCTTCCGATTGTTGCACAGCCGCCGGAACGAGGTAAGCGAGCACGCTTTGCCTTGTTTGCCGGCGTGTGAAAACGATCTTTTTCATTATAAAAAGGTTCCGGTTGTTTTTACAATCTGTCATTGTAAAATTGGGACTATACCTTATGAAGACGGTCCCGCGGGAGAGTACAAACATTTGAAGGACATAACCGATAACTAAGCTGTTCTTTCTTGAGAATTGATCTCGGTTCTCATGACGTGCCAGGTTTAGCGATACTTTCATGATTGTGCCGCGCTTGATAATTATAGTTGTAAGTATTTTCAGCTTGAAAACTGGCATAACTGTTTATTAGCGATAAATACCAAGATGCATTGAACAGAATTAGTAGTAATGTAATTTTTGGCCTGAG
This sequence comes from Plumapathes pennacea, assembly GCA_964036295.1. Taxonomy (NCBI): domain Eukaryota; kingdom Metazoa; phylum Cnidaria; class Anthozoa; order Antipatharia; family Myriopathidae; genus Plumapathes; species Plumapathes pennacea. The sequence goes on from OZ038462.1 coordinate 35,082,338, forward strand.
TTTTAGAATTGCTTAAACTAAAATCCCAAGCTGTGTAAGTATTTGTAATGTCAAAACGGAGGGTGGGTTGCTGACTAACAGGGAAGATACTTCCTTTTGTTTGGTTGCATTATTTTATCATTATTTTTATTTTATTTTATTTTATTTTATTTTTTGTTTTTGCTTTTGTTTTTGTTTTTGTTTTTGGTACAGCCGTTTATTATGTTGATGTGACGACAGCCAACGAATCCTACGCAGGAACTGATGCAGACGTATTCATTCAAATATTTGGTAACCAGGGCAACACCTCTGCGCGCCAGCTAAAGCGGTCGGGAAACTTGTTTGAGACGGGCAGGTAACTTGCGTCCACTGTCCGCTGTCTCTGTCCCTCTCGTCCCCGTCAATTAATAAACTCTTTTAATCAAACAACAACAAGAACTCGGCATATTGGTAGGGGTGGACTGTTCAGATCTGTTTCCACCGTTTTACGAGGAAAATGGAAGTCAGATTTTTGGAAATACAAAATACTATGTTGACACTAAACTCATAATCAAACCTTCCAAAACATTTTATGAAAATAGCATCTGCTCGTTTAGGATACTTCTAAGCCCCAAGCCAATTTTCAGTCTCAAGGAAAAAAAAAAAAAAAAACGCGCCTCGAAAAAATTCATTTTTGTTCCTCGGTTGACCCTAAATTGAGAACCCTCTCTCGTTTTGTTTCTCTCAATAGCCCGTTCCTTTTCAGTGATCGTGGGATAGAAGACTGTTTAGTTTTCATGTCACTATAGATACAGATCTACACACATGCAAGCATACGCGTTCAAATAGTGACCTCAAATTATTTTGACACTCTGATGAATTAAATCGTGAATTGTTATACTGCAACGGCAACGTTCTCTTGTTATTACTCTTTCTTTTGCTTGGCCAGTACAAATTCATTCCTCCTCATCGACGCCTACGTTGGTCATGTGACTCACATCGCCATCAAGCGGAATACAGAGGGTCTTTGGGACAGCTGGAAACTCGAAAGGGTATAAGAGAGTGGAAACGTACAATCTAATGCCAACGCTGATAATGAATAATTAGTAATCAAATGAGTAGTGCTGTAGCGTTAAGCAGAGTCTACCATGTATAGAATGTTTTATGCAGAGCCCTTAAGCCCCGTCCACACGGATAACGGAATAAAAGTTTTGCGTCCACACGACATCGCTTTCAGATGAACAGCCGTTTTCAAAAGTTTGCGTTTTCAGTTATTTCAAATTATCCGTCCACTCGAAAACGAATCGGCGAGCGCTTTGCCTAAATGCTGGCGTTTTCACCCATCCACACGTATACGGATAAACATCGTATTCAAAATTTTCCACTCTGGAGACTGTTTTCAAAACTTCTTCCGTTTTCGTGACCGTATTCACCGGATACGTGTGGACGTGAGGCCAATTCGCAAAAAAAGTTGGCGTTTTCGTAGAAAAAAACGGATACGTGTGGATGGGGTCTTAATATTTTGTCTGTATTGATAGTTTCTTTCATAATTTCCTTCTTTACAAAACTATCTTGTGAAATGTCAAAACTCTGAGGTATTGGGTGTGATAATTACATGCGAAGTTTCCTTTGATGCAGATGACTGAAGACTTCTTTCTTAAATCTCAGTTCTCAATCCTGACTCCGTTTGTACATACCGACACGCATATTTAGCTGCCGTTGTTGTTGTTGTTGTTGTTGTTGTTTTTGCTCTGTTTAGGTTGTTATAAAGACTTTGCTTCCACTGCACTTTAAGTTTGACTTCAATCAGTGGATTCCAGCGAATACGTGGGTGTTCAGTTATGGTAAGCTATGTAATAATATGTCACATGGCTCAGCAAAGGCTGCATGGTTTTCGCAGATATAAGCAGATCCTGAAGCATGGTATAAAAATATGGAAAAAAAAAGTTAAAATATAACGAATTGAAATAGTTAAAAACATTAGGAAGTGTGTTGGGTTTTTGCTTTTGTCGCTAAGTGAAAACAAGCCTTTAGTGCATGACGCATGCGCCTAGCATTGCGGCTACAATTATGCATTACTTGTTTATTATCTTGGTTAATGGTACAGATGCTACAAGAACTCACTGTTCATACTTCTTGCATTTTAGGCGGTGACTAAAAAACATCAGTTGCTGAGGTGCGACGGTATGAAATGGATTTCGAATGAAGGAAAGTTGTAAAGCCATGCAGTAAATGAAACTGCAGAACTGTCAATAAACAGCATAGCCACAAGGCACCATGAACTGGTTTTGTTATCTGTACCCATTAATTATTGGAGTTCTGGTAGTTAATTCTTCTCAGAAATAGTTCAGTATTCAAATGAAAAAATGGCTAGTATTTGCGCAAGTTTCGAGGCGAGATCATTTATAAAACTATGACATTATGCGGACTTTTTCTATCTTACTTTCAGCTCGACTCCACAGCATCAAAAACAACAAAAACAAAAACAGGCGCTCAGCGAAGTTTTTGAAATCCTCAAATCTTCAATGCCGTATGTATATAAATATATATACTGTAGGTGCAGTGATAATGACAACCATTTAGTCCCTAATTTAGATCTTGGTAATAGACACTTAACGTCTAAAAGGAAGATTCGCGTTTATATCAATGGATACCAGAATACTAGTGAGTGTACCGTTTTAGTAAGTCAATCATTGAAAATTGACGACCATGCAGATGTATCTTTTTTGCTGACAGGTAGCTTGGGTCTAACTATTTAGCCTTACTAGTACCAGAATGTAGGTCATTGGTAGTCAATGTGACCATAATCAATCTAAGGCCCGTTTCAAACGTCGAATCTCACATGCATCGAATAAATAAGCTAAAACAATAGATTTGCCTAATATTTACAATTGTCAACGTATGTTAGTCCGTGTTTTAGCAATATGCATCTTTTATCAGAAAGCACTAACATAATATTCCCTCAGCTGTGTTTTGTGTGTGTTTGTGTGTTTTGTGTGTGTGTGTGTGTTATTATAGTTTATAAAATGGGGATAAGTGAAAGCCTTTGAAAAGACAATCGGGAGCCCCTCATATTCTGGAGATTCTTACATACCATATTTTAACAATCATGTTTTTTTTTTGTTGTTTAATGTCTTTTAGGTGGAAAGTAGAGTTGTCTAGCTCATATGCATGCTTTATACATGCAAGTCTGGTCCCAAATAGTTGCAGTGTGTGTGTAGCCTTCAATTTCTTGTAATGAGATATTCAAAATTAAATGATTTAGATATGCCAAAAGTCCATAAAGAACTTTGCTTGATCGTCAAAGAAGAGAAAACGAAGGCGTTATCTACATACATAATTGTTCAAATATATGGATTTACAATGACATGCTCTGATTCAGGTTTCGTGACAGGTGAAACTGGAGTTTTCTTTCTGAAGAACCCACTAATCCGAATTATTATATGTTATTATATAAATTTGAGTGTTAAATAAAATTATAGCATAGTCGACATCATATGTCAAAGTCAGACTGAAGACAAAGCAATATAATAGTCCATTCGCCTATTTGGGAAGTGCTACAGAAATCTGTGCCAAATTCAGTGCACTCGCGACGAATAAAAACAATCGTGCTTCAGGACTGGTATTATTCTTCATCATAGAAGTACAATGCGTTGATTTTAAACACATGGCAAAGCAGACTCCTGGTGAACGCTGTGAGTCAGCTTCAATTAGCGAAACGCATTGTCTGTGTGGTTTGAAGTGAAATGCCCGAATTCGAGTTCATCATGGCACACAAAAATAATATTATTCCAAAGAGAGCAGACAATTTAAACAGTGCTACGTGATTCAAGTATAACTGAAAGATGTATTTTTGATAATAAAATATGGACATTTTAAATCAT